>JAYKKI010000064.1:5225000-5870000 GCA_039881145.1 Druceiella hillmani
CAGTGTGATATAAATATGTATGGTTATTTTTTATTGATGGACCAGTTTTCATACATTTTTTACCTACTATGAAAGTAAAAATGTATGTAAAGCTCGGACATCTCTCGATATTGTTTAAACAAGTTTGCTTACAACTTCGTTTTAACCATTTCATGTCTATACATACTTTTTGATGGTTATTTGCTGTTTATTTGTTTGTCAGACCAAACTATTTTGAAAAATATATGTTGTTTTGCTGCATTTATTTTTTCTTAAACTGAACTGGTAATTTTTAAAATATGTTTCGTCTGTCATCTTTTATTCTTCTCCTTTAGCCTAGGTTCACCCACACCCTGACGTAGGTCTCTTCCATAGTTTTCTGCATTTGTTTGTCTCGAGCAGGCACATTTAAAAAAATATTGCTATTCTTTCGATTTCATTCTGGCAGTGAAACAATGGAGGGCTTGGGCCATGAGTCACAGTTTTTGAGCACCGCACCAAAAAATGCATTAGCCCTTTTTCATCTGGGCTTCTGGCTATAAGTTTCGCCAAATGCCAAATTTTATATGGACTCTAAATTTTTCCCTTCACACAAAGTTCCGAGTATACAACAAGTTTGTTAGCATTCTTTTGGTTATAGTAAAGGTTCACAATTCAGTATGTCGCAAGTTGTAAGCTTCATAGATTTTCCTTTTCAGGTTTATTGGCATTGTTTTGTTCTCTAATGTGTGGGTTAGTTTACTTAAGGCACTTTTGCGGTTTGGTTTTTTTCTGAGTTGAATTTTATCTTTTTATTCCCCGTGTTAAAAGATACAATTCATCTGTTTTTAAGTTATATTACCAAGTTTGATGTTGCAATTTCTCAATGTTCTTTCAACATTTTTAGAAAACTTAAAAATGAACATAAAAATATTAAAGTTAAAATATTTTGTCTATCTACCTTTCCACTGGAAATTTTTGCAGAATGATTCAGAGAGCTAAGTTGAAATATGGCAGAAATATAAAATGTATGATTTTTTCGAATCAAGTGAGGTTTGCTATTCAGAATACCAAGATAATGCTTTCAACATTTTTTTAGTGATGCATACAGTAGTATTAAAACTCTAAAATTTATGAATAACTGTACAAATAAAAAAAACATAACCAAAGTGTGCACAGTAAATAGTATCTTTATAAAAATTAAAGTCAAAAATAATCTTTTAAAGCAGTTTTTCTACATGCAAGAGAACTTGCGGAAGTCTTGAGTAATACTTTACACTAGGAAGTGAATTCCCGTAAATATATAGAAATAAATGTCGTGCCAAATTTTTGCAAGACTGTTTCCATGAGCATTCTAGACAGCCAGATTTATCCCTATATAATTTCACTTTAACGCCACGTATATGTGGGTGTTTTTAGCAGCAGCAACCATTTTATTAATTAAGAAAATGATAAAAAGTAAGTAGCAAGCCAAATGTTTGTTTATATAACTTGGTACAAAAACTCCAAACTGAAGACTCATATAGCCTGTATAGCATTCCAAACGCCATATTTTTTGTTATATTTTTGAAATCTTTATCTTAGCAATTCCATAAGCGATGATTGTAATTCAAAGTCCTATTATTCATATCATCATATAATAAAAATCCCGAGCTTATTTGTAGTGCTGTTTACACTAGTTATTATTCAATATGTGGAAATACAGCTTAAAAAATAATTATTTTGTAAAGATATTTGTATTTTTTTGTCATGGCAACATTGGCTATGGTTATGTCAAATGAGTACTTGATAGTTCATAATGAATGATAAAATAATTGGCCATATTAGATAGGTAGTTTAATGATATATTTTCTTCAAGATGAGCATTAAATTGTATTTATTACAATTTAAATATAAAGGAGATTTTTCCATGATTTTTGATTGTTTTATTTATTAGTTTTGGCTGTAATTTTTTCGACTGCTTGGCACTTGCCAATTTTCATTAACATGCAATGTAAAGTAAGTTTTGTAAGAAATATTTCCAAGATATTCATGAACAAGAGCTGACAGAATAAGTATGTATATTGGAGGGGTAAAGTTGAAAACAAAAGCTGCAGGGAGGTAATTTTCTTTGATACCCTGAAGCAAACAGTGAAAACTGTTTTTTGAAATTCTGCAGAAGGAAAAAATAATGATTTGAAAAAGCATTTGCTAGAGAAATTTAAAAAAAAACAGTTGGCTGCTTGAAGGTTAAGTAGGTAATCATTAACTGATTTATGAAATAGACAAAAACATAAGTTCCACTTTTTTATATGCTTTTTTTCTTAAGTTCTTTTTGGAATTATAGAAAAAAATTTAGATATTATTTTGGCAGTATTGAATTATGAAATGGTATTTTATAAAATGTGAAAGAAAAATTTAGAACATGGTATGAAATAAAACATTTATGTATGAAAAACCTTTTATTGACAAATCGTAATGAAGGGTTCTGAGGCCATTTATTTTTAGGTTTTTGGGGATGTCACGAGGTTAAAAGGTTGAGAAACTATGCGCTAATGGGGTGTTACAGATGTAAGCATTTGACACTCCTACTATCCTAAGTTAAAGGTGTCATGTTTGATGTTGATTCTTTTTGGAAGTTATATGCTATGAGCAGTGCTTCTTTTGACGCAGTCTGAACACTGTAAAATGTCGTAAAACGTGTAAATCATGTTTCTTATAAGTTATATCCGATAATGGCATGAAGCAAGAAACAAAGTCTTCATAACCTTGCTCTTTAAGAAAATTGACATCATAACTCGAGTGGATGTTAGCAGTTATTTATTTGGCAACATTGTTTACGACTTGTTGCTTCTTTTGTTGAAACTGGTGCTGAACGATAAGTTGTAGATATTAGTTTTATTACAGTAAGGATTAGGACTAATTTTTGTTTACATTTGAACACACTTTATATTAAATAACAAAGCACAATTAATTTTTAAAGCCATCTTTATACAGGCTATGAAACTGGCTAGTACTTTGGTTTTAAAATTTAGATTCTATTTGTGTAATTGTTGATAATAAATACGTTTTCATTTAAACAGTTTGCTTCAGTCTTTTATTTAATAATACATTCAGATTATTTTCTTTCCATGTACGGTAAGCACTAATGATAGAACTATATACCTAAAGGACTAATCCATCATAACGTCTTTCCTTTTTCTTATCAATTTTTAAATATTTATCGGTTTGACGTGGCCAAACTGTGTTTTGACAGCCCTTATCTTCTAAATCACACATCATTTATGTCGAAATTCTGTGTAATACTTTAAATTTTTAAAGATGTAGTGTCATATTCGCCCATATTTTTAACCATTCAAGATTTCAGCACACAGTGCGTAGTATATGTAAATTAAATCATTATATGTGTAAATAAATTCATTGTAATTTAAGCATTTTGCAATTGAATTGTATATATACAAAGAAATTGAAAAGCCATCAAGTTAGGAACGGATGGAGTTTCTTTTAGGACATGATTTTGACAGGTCTTATCTTCTAAATCACACATCATTTATGTCAAATTTCTGTGGAATACCTTAAATTTTTAAAGATGTAGCGTCTTCTTATCGACCCATATTTTTAACTATCCAAGATTTCAGCACACAGTGCGTAGATAGTGTCTCGTTTTCTAAATATAGGTTTTCATATATGTAAATGAATTTATTAAAATTATAAATTAATTCATCATAATTAAGCGTTTTGCAATTGAACTGTATATATACAAAGAAATCAAAAGTCATCAAATTAGGAACGGATGGAGTTTCTTTTAGGACATGGTGCGAATAATATGAAACAGATGGTGTTAGTTTCTTATTGCCCTGTTTCTTCTATACGAAAATAATAAAATTGTGCGAAATCTAAATAAACGCCAGTAATATTCAAGAATCAAACAGTGGACGGTCGAAACTTGTTTACAAATTGGACGATAAAACTTATCTAATAACATTTTTATTAGTAATTGTTTCAGAGTTATATTTATATTTCTTTTATTTTTATTTTTTTTTTTTGTATTCTGCTTAGCACAGCAATCTGTTTTTCACATTTAGCTGTTATTATTGGTGACTACAGTGTGCATATGTAATTTAGCTGTGAGGAGAATCCATCGATCTCTCTCAGTTTGGGTTTAGAAATCTGCTATGAAGGGTTGGAATACTGTTCCTTCTTAGTCGTGAGTGTTTAACACTGACATCTCCCGATAGTTTGGTAGCCAGCACATTCACATGTTCAGATAGCTTGGTCTGGTATTTAAGACTTCTGGTGGCTATTTCCTGTTTCACAGTTGTTAGGTTCAAATCTCGGAGTATGTATTTGTTACTTATACAGTTTGGGATTTGGAACATATGTCTATATTTCTTTTATTAACGTTTTTTCTTTTGATATTGCTTTTTTACGGGTGTAAAGAAATTAATATATATATATATATATATATATATATATATATATATATATATATAAATATTTAATAAAACAATTTTTATAACTAAATATAACTCTAAATAGACGTCTGCTGTAAAAATCAATCTGGATTGATTGATGTTTATAAAAAATAATTTTTTTATTTTATTGGGTTAGCTAAAATATAAAGAGCGTTTTTTTTTCGAAAGTTATCTAGAATATATGAGAAAGTTCTAGAAGATTCCATGATCAAAGACGTATAAAGGGCGCAACAGGCTTTTACTAATTCCGTAGTAACTAAGACATTGCATTTTTAATACGCATAAAATATGGACGCATGTGAGACACTGTCTATTCTACGAGTACCAATCTGGTCACTCTGCTATTGAAGCTATGCATAACATGTCCCAACATGTAGCTCCTGAAACAATATTTTAAGCTGCCAAACAATCGTTCCAGCGGTTTCACAGTAGTAATTATCCCTTCAGTGATCACCCATGCTCTGATCAACCTATGGAATTGGATAGCGACAGGTTAAAATAGTTAATTGAAGGAGATAGCCGAACGACACACTGGCTAGCAACTGATCTCATGTACTCCCAAAGAAATATAGAGAATCATTTACACTGCTTGAGAAAAGCTTCAAATACAGTGCGTGTCGTAGTCCGGTCTTCATATAGCCCACCTTAAAATTTTGGAATTTGGTTGGAGACAAATCGCCAAACTGCCATATTCCCCAGATCTTTCACCCACTGATTATTGTTTGTTTAGATCACTCAGCAACGCTTTGGGAAAAAAACTTTAATGATGAAGACCATTTACGACAGTTCATAGGTAAATTTTTTCATTCCAAGCCACCTGAATTTTACGCAGATGCTATCCACTTCCTGCCAGTGTGTTGGAGACATCTAGTATAAAATGATGTTGATTATTATATCGACGATTGATTTCAAATTGGAAATATAATGAAAAATGGTAACATTAATGACCGCTCATTACTTATTAGCCAACCCAATATTTATTCCATTTATAGAGAAAATGGACTTAGAATTGTTTCTGGACCTCTGTCTGGTATAGGGCAAGTCCCCCATTTACCCGACTTCGCCTACGCCTAGAGCGAAAAATGTAACTGAAATAAGCCAAATGCTTCTTTTGATTTAATTGTGAAAAATAATAAGCCCAACACTGTCTTGTTTCCAATTAAATGAAACTACGTGTTGTAGTATTATTTCTACTTTCTTTAATTTATTTACCACAACCTAGGTTTTGTTGTATTACAATATCTTCAGGTGTGTTATTACCAAAGATATATTGTAATACAACGAAACCTAAAAGAAATTAAAGAAAGTAGAAATAATACTACATCACGTAGTTTCATTTAATTGTGAACAGTGAATTTCTACAAAATTAACACCAAATACACTCTTTTGCATAAAAAACGGGCGGTTTTGATTTTGTCATATTATTAACAAAATATTATTTATTAAGAGGTTGTATTAATTGTAGTTGTTACTGGCAGGTATAGTGTATTCTGGCACATAAAAATGAATGTTCTAAATTTGAAATTTATTCTTTTTGAATGAAAATTCTCTTTCACCGACAAAAATGTATTTTTTGGCGGTAAATGAAATCCAACTCTTATTAAGTTCTTTCTCATTTGTTACGTTTTTATTTTAACGAATAAATTTTAATTAAATTTCTGCTGTTTGCTGCATTAGTTCACTTCTGTTTGCTGCATTAGTTCACTTCTGTTTGCTGTTCTCAGTATGGTTGAAAAAACAATGAGTGCTAGTAAAATTATTGCGCTGCTTGAAGAAGGCTATAGCCAATGTTATGTGTCTCAGCAGTATAAGTGAGCCGTTCCACCATCCAAAGGACCTGGCAACGATACCAAGAAACGGGCTCCGCCAATAGAAGGCCTGGTTCTGGAAGAAAACGGTGCACTGAGCCATGGGACGACCGCTTCATAGTCAGTCAAGCGCTACAAAATTGTCAAGTTACGTACGTGGATTTCAAACAGAATCTCGAGGACGTCAGAGGTACACGAGTAAGCCTATGGACAGTCAGAAGGAGACTTCAGGCCGTCAATATACGTAGCTATCGCCCAGTTTGGGGCCCTACATTGCTCCGTGAGCATCGAGTTGCCAGATTGAGATTCGCTCAACAAGACTGGAATAATATTTTATTCTCCGATGAAGCTCGTATATCGGTTAGTGGTGAGGACCGACGTCGGCGAGTCTTGCGAAGACTTGGAGAACGCTTCACAGAAGTGTGCTTTGAAGAAATCACCCCTTACGGTGGAGGCTCCATAATGATTTGGGCTGGTATTAACTCAGATGGCCGTACCGAGTTAGTTTTTATTGAAAATGGCACACTTAATGCGCAAAGGTACATAACAGAGGTTCGTATTCCTCATGCCCAACCTGCATTAACAGCAGTTGGAGGCGAGTCTATATTTATGGATGACAATGGTCGCGCCCACCGCTCTAGAGATGTTGATGCGTATATGCAGGAGGCTGGAATTCGTCGGTTAGACTGGCCAGCTAGAAGTTCCGACCTCAATCCGATAGAACACATATGGGATAATCTCAAACGACGCGTCGGAGCCGTAAAACCAGCACCAGAAAACATTCAGGTCCTTAAAAATGTGATCGTAGCTGAATGGGAATTCCTCAGGAAATGATAAAATCCGTCGTCTAAAGCATGCCTAGCAGATTAAGCGCATTGACTTTAGCTAGAGGAGGCCATACTCGTTACTAAATTTTCAAATTTTATGTTAAATTAATAAAAAATAATCAAAAATAAACTTTAGCCATTTTTAATGTACCAGTATGAAAACGCTCGTCTGTGGACTTTACATCGTTTTTTTTATTTATTCACATTTTTAATGACTGAAGTAGGTAAAAACGATATCTCAATAATAAATAAACATATTCTCTTCATATCGCCATATAAAATGCACCAAATAATAATAAAATAACTCTGATATTGTTTATTCCTATAAGTGCCCGTTTTTTTTACAAAAGAGTATATATTCAGTACTGTCTTGTTTATAAAAGTAAAAATTATACAAGCGGGTTGGATTTCTATTGTATAATGCTATAGTGAGCTGGTCTAAATTAAACTATTTGGTTAAGTTTCCAAACAACATTTGTCTGACAACTACACATGAGACTGTAGTATTATTTGGCTTCCCTCTTTTAGTATCTATTCTGCATGCGTTAGGTTTCCATTTTTTAAAACGGAGGAAATATACTTCACTTACAAAATTGTTTCTTTTAATTGTCAAGTACCTGAATAATATTAAAAAAACTGTCCTTTTTCATGTCCAATGGCTATTCCATATATCCGGTATTATTGAGAAGACTATCTTAATTTTCATTCTTAATTTTGATATCTTCTTCTAACTAACGTATCTATGGTTTATTCTATAACCGAATTATCCTTATAATCACCATTTTCCTCTCGATTGATTTGTAATAAGAGATAGTATTCAAATATTCAATCACCTGATTACTATCTCATCGGAGTATGGATGGTTTATGGTGTATATCTGCGAACTATCATATTTCTGTGAATTATATCTGCGAACTATCATATTTCTGTAATAAACGTTAATAAAAGAAATAGTAATATTATTCTTTTTGTGTAACACTTAACATTATACATACAAGAACATCTTTCTCTGCTTTAGATAGTGATGCGTTTTAGTTCAAATATTCAATGACCTGATTACTATCTCATCGAAGTATGGATGGTTTATGGTGTATATATTACGAACTATCATATTTCTGTAACATTAATAAAAGAAATAGTAATATTACTCTTTTTGGGGTAACACTTAACATTGTACATACAAGAACATCTTTCTTGGTATTAGATAGTGATGCGTTTTAGTTCAAATATTCAATGACCTGATTACTATCCCATCGAAGTATGGATGGTTTATGGGGTATATATTACGAACTATCATATTTCTGTAACAAACGTTAATAAAAGAAATAGTAATATTACTCTTTTTGGGGTAATACTTAACGTTGTACATACAAGAACATCTTTCTCGGTATTAGATAGTGATGCGTTTTAGTTCAAATATTCAATGACCTGATTACTATCTCATCCAAGTATGGATGGTTTATGGTGTATATATTACGAACTATCATATTTCTGTAACAAACGTTAATAAAAGAAATAGTAATATTACATACAAGAACATCTTTCTCGGTATTAGATAGGGATGCATTTTAGAATTTATTCTTTAATTTTTTACAGCACAGCTATGTACAACAAGCATTATTTGAAGATTTTTTTGAGCTTAAGATAGGTCAAAACGTGACTGGGGTTTATTATCACCAAAAATAGTTTAAATGGCCTTTGTCTATTCAGCTTACATATAAAATTAATTCTAGATAATAAACACAAATTTAAAAATGACGTCTTTGAAAGATTTGCAAAATATTCAAGACATTCCATGTTTACTTGAACCTAGTTGTGTAATATTATTCTTCTAGAAATATCAATGACTAGTATTCCCCGCAACTTCTTCCGCACAGAATTTGTATGACGTGGCATTCTGCAGAGAAATTGTTGATTTAAAAATTAATTTATTTTATAAAAAAATAAGTAAAAAATCCAGGAATTAAGTTATTTGTGCTTTAAAGACATTTCATATTTGTCTGAATTGTTTTCAGCACTTTAACATATTATTTTATGATTGAAGTCAGTTGGACAAATTTTAGATATAATAAATCGAACAAATGATATTGATTACAAATATAATGAAGTCAAAATTATTAACGTTATGATAACTAGACCTTGGAGTAATTAAAAATTATATAGTTTCTTTAACTTTTTGGCTCTAATTGCACACCTTGCGAGAGTGTGTTTTATTATCAACTAGTGACCGGTCTCGAATTTTAATTATTGTAATTCAGGTAATTTTATAACTAATAAATTTTTAATCTAGCTCTTTGAAGAGGGGACATCTTTCTACAACAATGACACTATTTTGTAATTTTTTTAAATATTTATTGCAATCTTAATTCACCTTTGAAAATGACGTGCGTCCCCATCCATTGGTTTGTACGTATGTTTATATGAATGTAACGGAATCTTTCAATAAAATTTTCACCCACTTCCAGACGTTCGTATTATTTAAATTTTTGCACACGTATCAAGACCTGATGATAATAATTTCATAGTTATGATTTGGTATTCTGATTAAGATCGAGTCATGAAAAAAATGCCTAAATATTTATTACAGGTTGTATACACCAGACTGACATTAAATATTGTTCCTCGTCAGAAAATATATTACTAAATAGACTCCAAATAGAAGAACTTGATTGCTTCAAGCTAACAGGGAGAGTTTCATGTAATGGTGACGCGTTAGATGAAATGTTTAGTTTATGCGAACATTAATCAAATAATTTTATGTCCGATGTTACACATTGCTAAGACTCTAGAGTCCATAATATATATAGCTTTAGTTTCAAACCAAAGAAAAATAAAATTGTAGTTTAAGAAAACTAAAAAAGTACGCTTTTGTAGGAATATTAAATAAAAAATAAAAAAACTTTTTAAATATAAAGGAAGCTGAGCGAAAAGATGTATGATGACAAAAAATTTAATTTTTATAATAATGTAACTTTTATGTAAAAAAAAGCGTGGTGTGCTCTCCGCTTACATAATGACTCTACTTTTACTTTTCATAATGACTCTACTTTTACAAATATATAGCGAAACAAAGAAACAGGCAGTCATGGGACTGCCAGCAGAAGTTAAAACTTAAAACTATAAAATAACAGTGGTTTTTTGAATTTTCAAATTAAAAACTGATTTCATAATTTGTAAATTAAAATTATATATAAAAATATTATAGCATATACATATTATTAACATATTAGTACTCACTGTTGTACTGCACAGTGATTCTTTGATTAAACAATCAAAATAATAATCAAACTAAAACACAATTTAAACAATACACAGTATATACACATTGAACTTTCCACATAGTCAATTTAACTTTACTTGTATAGGTATACACAGCACTAATGTTGCATAACATGTCACCCATGTCACAGCTGTAGATATATTGCTCTTACAGCATGTCGGTGATGCGAACTCACAAGATTTTTCCATCCAAAAAATATCCAATGCGCACATCATACAGTTGGGTATATTCAATGTGTTGGTGTATATGTGTGTACACAGCCGCATTGTGTGTGCCAGAGCAGTAGATGTGATATATATACATATACACACACACACATGCACACGCACACACACACACACACACACACACACACACACACACACACACACACATGCTTTTACTTTTGGCCAAGCGCAACACGTCATACTCTTAGCTACAGATATACTATTAGCATTAGCATGTCGGTGAAGTTTTCCCCTACCAAAAATCCCTCAACGTGCCTAAACAAGTTTTCACTTCAAAAATTATGACAACCGAAGGTTTCAAAACGACCTTTATGATATGATGTAACTATCAGTATATTGGACATGTGCTTAGCATTAATGGAATGTGACCTATTTGAATGGAAGTATTTCTGTCAGCTGATTTCTATGTTATATTGTGGATTTCTACGTTATATCGTGGAAGGATTTCTGTCAGCTGATTTCTATGTTATATTGTGGTTTTATATTGTGAATTTCTATGTTATATCGTGGAAGAAGTTCTGTCAGCTGATTTCTATGTTATATTGTGAATTTCTACGTTATATCGTGGAAGGATTTCTGTCAGCTGATTTCTATGTTATATTGTGATTTTATATTGTGAATTTCTATGTTATATTGTGCAAGTATTTTTGTCAGCTGATTTCTATGTTATATGTAATCTATTTGAATGGAAGTATTTCTGTCAGCTGATTTCTATGTTATATTGTGGATTTCTATGTTATATTGTGGAAGTGTTTTTGTCAACTGATTTCTATGTTATATGTGATCTATTTGAATGGAAGTATTTCTGTCAGCTGATTTCTATGTTATATTGTGGATTTCTATGTTATATGGTGGAAGTGTTTTTGTCAGCTGATTTCTATGTTATATGTGATCTATTTGAATGGAAGTATTTCTGTCAGCTGATTTCTATGTTATATTTAGTGGCAAAGTCTTGCAAGTCTTATCCCGTTATCAGTACATTCATAATATAAATTATTTTTATCTATAATTGGTCTAAATATAGATTCTTTTTTTATTTTAGACTTCATGGATATTACTTATAATAATCTTTTGTTAGCTTCAGGACAAGATGTATGCTATACTAGGCAAAATAAATCGGCTCATAAAATTGTTCCTTCATATTTGTGTTCCTTCATGCTTGTTTTCAAGGACGCTTCTTAAAGTACACTTAAAGAATTTGTTTTCCATTGCTGCATTGTTTATAACTATTTTGAATCATTTTCGAATAAAGATTAGTTCTCACTATGTTAAATAATTTACGAATAAAAACGTTTTAAAATAACGTAATGTGTTGTGATTTTTTTCATTATGTTATTTTGGTGTCGAAATTTTACCTTACTTACGTAAGATTTTCAACTCTTGTAATTTATCACGATAGTAACTGTTTTTTTATTATAAGTCCTAAATAAATGCATAAATAAATAAATAAAAAAAAATTCAGCAAAAAATTGCTGCAGGCAACAGATGTTGTCATGAAATTCACAAAATATTTGAGATTAAAACTTTATAAAATAAAAACTAAAGCTTTGTCATAAAATCTTTTGTAAGATCTATTCTGAAACATGGATCAGGAACATGGAAATTTATTTAAAATGAGGTTATGACAATTTTCGAATGAAAACTGTTCAGGGTTACCTATGGTGACATTAAGTTCCATAGAATCTGGTAAAGGATATTCACCTATATTTGTACAGAGTGCATAGTCTGATCTAATTAAACAAGCAAGCGCTGTTTACTTAGCATTCTTAAAGATAGATAGATTAGCATCAGGGTCTATTTTATGGAAGATTTTCAAAAAATATTTTTTTTTGTTCTAAAAATATTTTTAACCCCAAAAATTGTTTTTGATTTAATGACTGTACTAAAGATTCTACTTAACTAGGAAATTAAGAGTCTTGAAATCCGTTTTCAAAATGATGTATGTAATATCTTTGACTTTAACAGGTAGTTACCCTTAGATTTGATAAGTATATTCTGAGAAACAATAATTATGTTTAGTTCGATGACTTTTTTGATAGCGTTCTTGTTAATTCGATATTAAAAAGAGCAATTGAAATTGTTGAGAAAAAGTTGAAGAATGTTTTTTAATAAATATATACAATTTTACAAAATTTGTTTTCCAATCAAATGATAGTCATTACAATATAATTTATGAACAAACTTTGTTTTTGGGTTTTAGATCCATAGACAGAATTAATTTATTTTTAATTCAATGATTGTACTAAAGACACTACTTAACTAGAAAATTAAGAGTCTTTTGAAATCCGTTTTTAAAACGGCGTATGTAACATCTTTGACTTTAACTGGTAGTTACCCTTAGATTTGATAAGTATATTCTGAGAAACAATAATTATGGCGAGTTCTATGATTTTTTTGATAGCATTCTCGTTAACTCAATACTAAAAACAACAATGGAAATTTTTGAGAAAAAGTTGAAGAATGTTTTTTTAAAAAATATATAAAATTTTACAAAATTTGTTTTCCAATCAAATGACAGCTATTACAATATAATTTATGAACAAATTTTGTTTTTGGGTTTTAGATCCATAGACAGAATTAATTTATTTTTGATTTAAGGACTGCGCTAAAGACATTACTTAACTAGAAAATTAAGAGTCTTTTGAAATCCGTTTTTAAAACGGCGTATGTAACTTCTTTGACTTTAACTGGTAGTTACCCTTAGATTTGATAAGTATGTTCAGAGAAACAATAATTATGGTGAGTTCTATGATTTTTTTGATAGCATTCTCGTTAACTCAATATTAAAAACAACAATGGAAATTTTTGAGAAAAAGTTGAAGAATATTTTTTTCAAAAATATATACAATTTTACAAAATTTGTTTTCCAATCAAATGACAGTTATTATAATATAATTTATGAACAAATTTTGTTTTTGGGTTTTAGATCCATAGACAGAATTAATTTATTTTTTATTTAAGGACTGCGCTAAAGACATTATTTAACTCGAAAATTAAGTCTTTTGAAATCCACTTTTAAAATGGTGTATGTAACATCTTTGTCTTTAACTGGTAGTTACCCTTAGATTTGATAAGTATGTTCAGAGAAACAATAATTATGGCGAGTTCTATGATTTTTTTCATAGCATTCTCGTTAACTCAATATTAAAAAGAGCAATTGAAATTGTTGAGAAAAAGTTGAATGTTTTTTTAATATGTACAATTTTACAAAAATCATTACAGTATAATTTATGTACAAATTTTTTTTGCTTTTAGATCCATAAAGTATGCAGAATTAATTTTAATGTTCTACAATCCTGCATAACTTTGTTAAATATATTAGAGCGTACATTGGTATTGGCCTAAAAATATTTTTGCAGTCATACTTTTCATAGAAATAATCTTGAATTTCTTGCTTCTTTTTGGGCTGTTATAGTAGGGTGACAACTTAACATTATTTTGTACTTGTTCCAGATAGTATGACTGAGGACAGAACTGAAGAGTATTTCAAAAAAATTTTATCATTTTTGAAACAGCATCACATTATTTACAACTATGCAAATACCGACATTCTGGTGTTCAATATTTTTGAAAAGATTAGTGCTGAATTCCAGGAACACATAGACCATAATTTATTTGATGTCTATGATTTCAACACTATAAATTTAAAGGAGAATTTGTTTTTGAATAGCTTGTTGAGTCAAGTTGGAGATTTGGCTAAGACTGATCATGTCTCGGAAAGGGATGTAGAGTATTCTGAGGAGGTTAGCGATATTCCGCTTGGCCCAAAGAAAAAGCATGAAATAATTAATTTGTCGAAAGCTGTCTCCGAGTTGTGTCAAGAGGTGGAATGTAATTTGGTCGTGGATTTGGGGTCTGGATTGGTGAGTTGTGAATTTTTATTTCTGTTTAATGTCATGTGAGAGAAGTTGTGAGTTAAAGTTCGTATTTCAATAAACGGTCCATAATGTAACTGCTTTCTGGCGAAACACAAATTTCATGTCCAATGTATGTCTTTTCTAGTATTTTATATATAATGTAAACAGTGTACTGCTTTCGTAACGGTGTACTGCGATGTACTTGCTTTCTCGCTAAACACAAATTTTATGTCCGATGTATGTCTTTTCTAGTATGTTATGTATATGTCTTTTGTAATGTCGCAGTAAAATTTTATTGCTGGGTTTCTGAAGGATTCGTATTTTTGGACACGCAAAGCACATGTTATTGCAACGATGCACATTCTGCATCATGAGCACATTCTGCATCTCACTGAATGAAGTAATAAAGTCTTTGTTAGATGAATAAATGCTTGCAATTCACATAAATTTTTTATTTGAGTTATCCCCAACAAATTTTTTACACGTGAACAAAATATAGCGTAGCATTGAGTTTATAAAGAACTAGTTATGTGAAAAATTTTGTGAAAATCTTTTGCCGTGTTTTTGTGAAAACGATGTATTTAAATTTTTCTATGGAAAGTGCATTCAATTTTGAGGTTGGAAAATGTAAAAGAAAACAGTTCGAGATTTTAACAAGATATTGATTCTATAGTTTAGGCGCTATAAATTGCGACAGATAAACAGACTAAAAGTAATAACAAATCTTTATTTTGTTATATAATTAGCAAACAAACATATAACTGACAGTTTTCATATTTATTTAATTCTTATTCCGACCACATGTGGCGCCACTGTAGATGCTTTTTAACGTGTACTGTAATAACAATGGAATACAGTTTTAGTCATTACGGATAGTTATTTAAATATTGATATTTTTCAATTGTGTATATTCTATTTCTGAATTCAATTTTAAAAAATACATAAAATCATTGTTTTTATTTAAGATACAAACGAAATGAGAACGTCCAAAATTGTTGTCATGCTCGTTGAAAATACCGTTGTGTATGCTTATATAAATGTCCGGAAGATGGTGTTAAAACAAGGTTTGTCTCAATAAAACCCTGTGGAATTTTCTCACGGCGCAATTTTACTTTTAATTTGCGTAAGTGACCAGAAAGAGTTTTTCATAGACAATGTGGTTTGTTTAGGACCTGTTCCGGGCTATGTAGAAGAGATTCCTTATCGTTTTGCGTAATTTTACACTTTATTTTACTTCAAAGATACTTAACAAAGGGCAAGCAAAGCAATAAAGATTCTTTTGAATTGTTTAAAATGAGTTTATTTGCTCTGCCCTACATTTTTAAGATCGTATTCATGTACCATAAGTAACTTTCACAATACAATGGTACGTACGCTTAATAGTATCTCTCACAATACAATGTTTAATAGTAGATAACTAATAGTAGAGAACTGAAAAATTAATAGAAGAGAACTGAAAAATACTTTCTAAAAAAAAGGGAAGAAATACGGTCCATCGCTATAATATCACATCTATGTAGTTTAGTTGTAAACAAATATATTTATGTAGATCTGATCTAAATTTTGTGTCTTATTTCCTGTTTCTACGGAACGTGATGTGCGAGTAGAGACATAGAGACATTCAAAGATTCATAAATCTTATATGTATATATTTTATACATATTATTTCTCAATTTTTTTTTTGTGACAACACCTTATCTCCCTTAATTTTTCAGCAAAATGAATTATTCAAACATCATTTTAAAGCTTATGTTCCCCGATATTGATGAAAAGAAATTCAAAATATATTTTTTAATAAAATTGTTTAATTCTCTATAAATTATTTCTCATAGGCATTTAAGCGCCATCTATTAACAATCTGTTTAACCAACTTGCCTGACAGTAATTATTTAAAACAGCGATATCTATTGACATTTTTTTAACTAACATTCGGTGACGCGAATTCGCACGAGCCATCTAGTTATATAAAATACCTAATAATCGAAATATAAGTAATTTAAAAACATTTAATAAGTATTTTTTTTAAATATTATAGTAATTATTATTTTCTTTTAGGGGTATTTAAGCGAGTTGCTGTTTAAGAGGTACAACTTAAATGTATTAGGCTTAGAAGCCAATTCGCAGTACATTAAAAGCGCTAAAAAGCGACAAGAAAGGTATCATGAAGGCTCGAAAGACAACGTCAAATATGCTCAAATCGAAATTAAGGAAAATTCAGATGAAGAAATAGAGAAGTTGGTTCACGAGAACTTTCCAGAAAATCAACGTTTCTGTCTCGTGGGATTGCACGCGTGCGGTGATTTAACGGTCGACGCTATGAGACTTTTTCTGAAAATGAGAAACGCCGTCGGTTTAGCCGTAATGCCGTGTTGCTATCACAGAATTAAAATGGACAATTTAAATTGTGATTCTTTGAGAAACGCTGATCGAGTGCTGGATAATGGAAAAGTCAACGGTGAACGCTTTGAAAATTTCCCTTTAAGTGAGAGATTGAAAAGAGTCTTTGATGCGGAAAACGGTTCGGTCTTTTTGCGAAGGCCTTTTTTGAGGTTAGCCTGTCAGCAGACTTTGAGCAGCGAAACTTTGGACGTGCTGGTCTTTCGTCTGATTTCGAGGGCCTGCTTACAGCTGTTTGCGTTTCAGAGTGAGTATTCTAACATAAATGTTTGAGCCCCCAGCCGAAAGGGTTGCAAATAGTTCGAGCCATAGTTTGATTGACATTATTGTTTACAAGATGTGGCTTAATGTATTCTTTAAAGTTCATCGTTATGGTCTGTCTGTTTATGTCTGTTTTATAACAAATTTGCTTTAGCTTACAGCGTAGCGCGTTATAGTTTTTTTTTCTAGTAATAATTTAAGGTATTTTAATTTAATTTTTCAAAACTAAATGGACCTACGTGATGTAGTATTATTTCTTCTTCTTCTTTGTCAGCACTACAGCCTGGTGCAGGCCAAGGCTTTCCCAACCTGCTTCCTCCAGGCAGTACGACTTGATGCAAGGTTTCTCCACCTGTTGACTCCCAAAATTTTTAAGACTTTCTCTACACTGTCCATCCATCTTGTAGGTGGTCTTCCTTTTCTCTTTGTACCTTCAATCTTCGCGAAAGTCAGTTTTTTAACTGGGTCCAGATCTTCCCGTCGAAAAACGTGTCCGAACCAGCGTATCATAAAAGATATCCGTCTCAGCTTCACAGATAATGCTAATATTGTGTAGTTTCCCTTCAGTCTTAGTTTAAATGTTCGTTCATTCACGGGTAAAAAGTCTATTACTCTCTTTCTCTCACAATAAAATCAGTACCCAACTGGTGTTGCCAGTTACGACAGCTGTAATAAAAACGGTAGTTCTTCTTCTCCAATATACCGTGTCCTAGCCATCTGATTTCCTGTACTGCCAACAGGTCCGTATCATAAGCAGTAAACGCTTCAATCAAGTTCTTCAACGATCCACCCTTATATACGCAGGTTCCAAGTTCCTATTCTCAAATCCTTATTCGTTCCTAGTTGTCTTCGTACGTTCTGTGCGGATTTTGCTTCTTGAGGTTTCCGAACAATAGGTTTTTACAGCGTGGTGTTGTTAATCCTACGTCCAACCCGGCTATACCCCCAGGAATTGGGTCCATTTTCGAGAAGTATGCGTTGGGACTACTCTTACACCCCGGTCACCACATGGGGCAGTATTATTTTTACTTTATTTAAATTCCTTACCACGACTTAGGTTTCTTTTTATTTAATACATCTTCATGTGAGCAATTTGTAAAGATCTTTACAAATTGCCACCTGAATATGTTTCAAAATTAACGCCAAATATATTAGGTTAAGGTATATTTCATCGGTACCTCTTCAAGGTATTATCCACCTGGATAAAGATCATTTACCTTCTTAGTTGAATCGGTGCAATAGTCTCATAGATGACGTGCTCAGCTAACATGTAGCAAGACATAAAAAAAATTAATGTATTTTCCTAAATATAAAATTGTAGCTCAAAATGAAATTTGCGTAAATTTGTCTTTTTAAAATTTTTAAACCTCGTTTGTAATACAAACTTCGAAGTAATATGAAACATATCCAGCCCTCCAAGTTTTGAACCATGACGTGCAATGCAGACAAACGACTATTTATTTTCTAGTTATTGGCCGCAATTTCGTTCGTGTGGTCTTCGATTTAACGTGATAGTATATTTAGTTCTGGTACTTGCCATGCGTTACAATGCCATTCAAAGAAAAAAACTGTACAAATTCACTTTAAGGAAATGCGTGTTATATTGCATTATTTATTATATAACGTCGACCGGAAATTGGGATTTCACAACCAACACCACTTGTTATGTCACATGCGAATTTAAATGTCGCGGTTTGTATTGGATTCAACTCAATTCTGTCAAGTGTCCGCACCCATGGACAGAAAACGCACGAACTGCCTCTAAACTACCTACGAACTCGCGCGCCACCTATTGTTAAACGATTGTACTAATTCAGAAACCTTTGCGGGCCTGTGCACAACTCACTAAACTCTCATTGCAATCGGACGAATGGTATAGTAACGCAAATGGGACAAACAATAAAAACATTTATTTTTATATGGAATATTTCAACCTTTAACGTATACATAAAATACATTCATTTGGAGGACTTATTGCTACATGCTCTTCCCATCGATCGCAATGGTTAAATAGGAAAATTTTACAATGCAGCAGACAGTAAAATGCATTTAGAATCTAATAAATTGCAATATTTACAAATTAATATAGTTCTAAAAAGCAAAAAAAAAAGAATCGTAAAAATAGTATGTAATAACTGGACTACATATGTATAACAAAATAAATGCTTAATGACAACTATTGACATGGTATGATTGGAAACAAGGAAGGGAAAATAAAATGGTATTGAGGAAGGGTAGGACAAACGACTCTGGCCGTTCTTGAGGAAAGGATCTTGAGTTCTCTCTAAGAGTTCCATTATTTCATTATGAGGCATGGGATCCTAAGATGAGAAATGGTCAGCTTCTTTCGATCAGAATAAATTAGGTGTCAGATTTGTACTAGGATTTAAAATATGACGTTCCCTGTTAAAAATTATAACAACGACAAAACTATTAAACACCATTGTAAGTAAGTCTTATGAAACGTAGTGATGTACATTAATATCCCAGTAATCATTATACGAAACGTGGTTTATTCGAAGTCTTTAAGGGATTATAAATAGCAAAAAGGTTATATATAGAGGGCGGGTTCCTGGTTTCCGGACCCAGTCCAACATAGCCTAAAGTTTTACAGCTTGGACAGAGAATACCATTGTACTTGAGTCTTATAAAACGTAGTGATGTACATTATTATCCCAATAATCATTATGCGAAACTTGGGGTTTATTAGAAGTTCTTAATGGATTATGATAGGAAAGATTTTCTCAGACGGCCTTTGAAAACGTTTATAGAGAGCGAGTTCCTAGTTTCCAGATCAAGTCCAACAAAGTCTAAAGGTTTCATAAAAGGTAGTTGTAGAAAAAAGGAGACTGAGCTGGTTTCAGAGTGCTCTTTGCATGCAAATCTGGCAGGAAAATCTGCTTCTAAGACATGTTAGATAAGTTGGATTGTTCAAAATATTGTAAAGAAGTGTAAGAATATGTAGATTACGCTGATCGCAGACTTCTGTTCATTCAAGGTGCTTTCTGAATTGAGAAATATATTTTTTGCAACCGAAAACGTAGCGGAGGGAAAAATTTTGAGGGCACTTTTCTAATTTTTCGGCTGATTTTCATTTTTTTAAAATTACTTGTTCTTCATAAGGGGTGAGTAGTATACATCTCCGTAGTCAAGCAGAAGCAGTAAGAGTAACAGAGATGAGTTTTGCCCTGAACAGCTAGAAAATTTACTTTTTTTTATAAGTGGTGGGTCGGCGGCCGATAACTGCCGACTTTTATGGGATAAAATATATGTGAGACTAAATATCTGTCATCCTTGTTAGGCTGTGATAACTGATATGTTCTATCTTCTTCTCTATTAGCGCCTTTTAACTCATGCTATTCGGATTGTTGAGAGTCAGCCAGAGACGCTATAATTTTTTTATTGAGCCGGATGTGTGCGTTAAATTATTAAAATGTGTTGTATCCTGTTTTCACCGATTATTGTCGGTCGTCTGCGTTGCGCGTGACGTAACATAAATTGTAGAAGTTTTGGATATTAGCTTTTGGTCAGAACTTTTAATTACAATTATTTTGGTTAGCTGGCATTACCACTTTCAAGATATATAGACAATTATGCAACCCTACATTGTATGTGCTCCGATATGGTAGAGTTTGACTAGTTTTTATTTATTCAAATGATAAATTTCAATAAATTCATAATTAGATATAACGTTTTAGTAAGTTTGTGTCCAAAAATTATTTATAGCAGAATGATTTTCATTGCAGATAATTATAAAATGACAAGAAGAAAAAGAAAGGCCGTTAAAAAAAGCGAGACGACACTATGCAACTTTGATTCCTACTTAAAAGATGCCATGACCAATGGGTTCACTCTACAGAAGATATTGACCAATGAAAATTCTTTAAAATTTGACTGTTCTGGATCAGACGATGTGTTAAATGAAAATTATGTAAACTCAAGTGCTAAACAAGAATTGACTAGTGATGATGGAGTATTCGATGAAGAAGATCTGAAAGCAATATGGTTGAAATATAGTTGTCCACCTATGGAGGATTTAGCGAAATTTTTGATTTTATTCCAACGCAATTTGCAGCCTGTCTGTGAAAAGTTGGTTTTAGTCGACAGATTGGTATTTTTGAGGGAAAATGGTTGTGAAAATGTAAAATTAGCGAAAGTTGCCGATGAAAAAGTTTCGCCTAGATGCTTTGCATTGATTGCGTCGAAATAATAATTAAAGTCTAGTGAGCTGGATAAAACGTTGACATGGTTGTTATATAGGTAAAAGTATGCTATGCAACTTGTGTTTGTTTGCTATCTTTTCAGCGTTTGCATGAACAGATTCGGGAAAATAAAATTTGAAGTGCAAATCGGGAGGTGTTTAATATACAAACACCTTGCTGTTCTGGTAGCCGCTTGATAAGAAATGTCGTGAATGCAACTATAGAGAAAAGCAAGCTTTTAATTTTTGGAATTCTGCGTGCGAGTACCAAACCAAAAAAAGCATGAAAATTAGGTGTCACAACGACCTTCGAAAACAATTTTTATCGATGTAGGTATTTTGATTTTGTACGTAGATAAATTTATGTATGAACTTACTTTTTAAGACCTGTTATTCTGTATGGAAATGAATATTGGGCATCCCAAAAATTCGATGTTCGGCTTTTGAACTGAAAATATCGAAAAAAATGTTCTGCAATTAAAGTAAACTAGCTGACCCGTGCGAAGTCTTCGCACTATATCGCCATCCAGCGTGTTCCAAGTATACGATTTGGCTAAGATATTTGATGTGTCGCCCACAGATGGCGCTCATGCCAATTGTTATAAAAATTAATTTTTTTATTAACAAAAATAATTTTCGAATTTTTTTATATTTTTCGCCCAAAGTAGAAAACATAAGCTTTAAGTGGGTATTTTTTTTATTTTTTTAATTTTTTTTGGTGCAGTAGTTAAAGAGATCGAGCCGCTCGACCAAAAAACACCTTTTAGAAATAATATATTTAGATAATACCTACACGGGGAATCCGTTATAATTATGTATATATAAAACATGTATAGACAACTAGATACAGTTAAATTACTTAAATCATGGACTATGAGAACCATTAAAAAATGGTTCAACTAATTCAAAGACGGCGATTAAGTTAATTCGAACACGTTTATTGAATTTTGTTTATTGGATCGTTTCCCACTCAAGCTTGTCTGGCGGGGAAGACTACCTACCTGGAAAGTTCAACGCACAGCACCAAAGAAGCTATGGGTTACTCTTATTAGCTGAGATTTTCAGAACCAAAGATTGACTCTCGGAAAAGCCAAAACCATCGTCAAAGTTCGTCTACTGTGGAAGAAGATCGTCAACAATTTTCCGATTCTATCGACATTCACAGCAACCTATTTGCTAAGAACCGCCTTTCTCCGCTTGTCTTCAGGTAGGGATAGAATAAGAACAAACAATAGAATTAAATCTTATCACATCAAGTGCTGGAGTACATTGACATAATCAATTATATGAATCTTGTCAAGAAAGTCATGTTTTTTAAGATTAAAAGCACTTGAAAGCGAGGTACGTCTCGCACCAGATTGATGGACAATGTTGAAAAAGGCCTCAAGACAATAAGAGGTAATCCATGGAGAAATCTGGTCAAACAGGACCATATGAAAAAGGTTTCATGAAAAGACGTTGCCCTTCTGTAGACTGTAATGTTGGAGGAGAAGTGGGTGACTGTGACAGAAGTGACCAAAAAAAAAACAATATTGTGGTGTTCGTACATCCGTCCATTTGTTCAAGAAAATATATTCTGCAAAAAGTAAACAGCTGGAATGCGAAATATGTCGAATGGAAACACATGTATACTGTATTCATATAGGTAGGTCAATACGAATGTATGCCGTATAGAGAAGACAACAATGTATAGACAAGTGTGAGGTAAACAATGATACGTCTGTACTTTTTAAACGAGAGATAAAAGTATTTAAAAAAATTGATTCTGTATTTCATAAGTTCAAAAATCCTGGATAAACAAACAAAACTTTTGCGCTGTTTTATTATATATAGAATGATAGAATGGCGATTGCTTAAGGGAAATATTAAATAAAACTAATAAATGTTTAATCAGAAATAATTATATTACGGTTTTTGTTTTTTTAATTTATGTTAAACTTGTTTGTAATTAAAAAAAAATAAATTCACTAATTTGAAGTAATGGCGTGATTATTTACTTTAATACTACAGTTAACTTTTAGTTTCCGAGTTTGCTTGTGAATAATTAAATGGATGTGACATTGTAAAGATTACTATATATATATATATATATATATATATATATATTATAAAAAAATGTGGTGTGATTGTGTCGGGGTTACGGCCGTATGTATTACATGAATACTTGTACGTCAACGGATAATATTTTTTGTGTTCCCGGCACCGCTTCACTTTATCATATGGTGTTTTATGGGTATAACTGGATTGCTTTCCAGTCGTATACGATTTCTATATTTTGATTTGACTTTTTTACGAGTATAGGCCGACATTGTATGAAGTTTTCACTTTAACGCCATATGTGTTCACCATAACCATTTTACGCTAATATTCTATACACGCAATCTATAAATCTCGACGAGAGCTGTCAAAATCAAACGAGCATCGTAGCTTCTCTGAATCAAAATTTGTAGTAAACGGAAATTATGTGACGCGGTGTAACGACCTCAAAATGGCGGCGCGTCCCCTCCGCCGCGCGCGATGCGTCATAGTCCCCACTCAACGTAATGAATTCTTTGATCCATTAACTATCGAGTGGTGTAATTACATTTTGGGTGTATATGGCAATTATGTAGCTGCGATTCCAAACTGTATCCCCCTATTTTGTTATCAAGTTTTTTAATTGCCTCCCACTATGGAAGCAAATATAAAGAGGAAATACAGGAAACACACTGTGTTTCCTGTTCCGTAATGGTATCGTGAGAGGGAGGGGATGTGAAAAACCCTAATATTGCTTTGTACGGATTAACTCCGCGTCTGCAGGTTATTCACTTAACCCTATACAGGTGGATCGTGGCGGAATCGCAACTTCGCCAGAACTTTTTTCACAAAATCATCTATATAAATAACATACACGTTAATTTTTGCAGCTATATATGATTCAGAAAATATTGAAGTGTGTTTTTTGTAATTTTGTTCATTGGAATCGCAACTTTGCCAGAATTTTTTTAATTCCTCAATATTTTTTACTAAGTTTAATGCATAAAATCACCTGTATGAATAACATACACGTTATTTTTGTAGCTGTATAAGATTCAGAAAAGATTAAAGTGTGTTTTTGTAATCTTTTCATCGAAATCGCAACTTTGCCAGAATTTTTATAATTCGTCAACATTTCTTACTCAGTTTAATGCACAAAATCACCTATATAAATAATATACACGTTATTTTTTACAGTCTGTATATGATTTAGAAAATATTGAAGTGTTATTTTGTTATATTTTTCTTTGGAATCGCAACTTCGCCAGAATTTGTTTAGTTCCTCAACATTTCTTACTCAGCTTAATGAACAAAATCGCCTATGTGAATAAGATATACGTTATTTTCAGCAGCCTGTATATGATTCAGAAAATATTGAAAAATTGAATTTAAACTATGGAGACGTCGTTAGGGTGGAAATCTTGAGTGTACCAAAATGTTAGTTTCATTTCAATTTCAGCACAGATATTTCATGTTACAAATACGATCGTTAATAAGGTGCTCGCACATGTTGTGTACTTGTAGTAAGGTGTTCTCGTCGGTTACATAAAATTTGACAAGTGTATCATCATCATCATCATCATCATATATATTAATACGCTAAGGTTAAGATGTTACTCTCCCTTTTTAGAAAAAACCTCACAACTAATCCACATAAATTATATATCATTTTATAGATAATTGGTTGCTCTACCGACATCCACAACTAAAAAAATTATTATTGCTATTGTTTTTGCAAATTAATTAATTATTAAAATTATATACACAAAACAGAAATGCTGCCATCTAACGGCTCAACGTCAATATGATTGACGGTCGGTAAAATTTTTGTTTAATTTCAAATCCACTCACGTATAAATAAAGTGGCGCTTTAGCTCAATGCTTTTGATACTTGCGCCTCTATATGTCAATTTTAGTAAAATATTTGTTTGATCTGTCATCTGAGCTTCATAATGGAATAAATAATGCGAAGACTTCGCACGGGTCACGCTAGTTTATATTAATTGTCATATTTTATGTCAGAAGAAAACCAAATTTACACATGAACGAATATTAAATGGAATATTAAATATAAAATGGTGAAGTAGATACGTATCTACTTCAGCATTTTCAATTTAATATTCCACGCAATAATTGTAGACCGCATATTGTATCGTCTCTTCATTGTATCACAGTGTCGGACCGATATAAGGTTTTTTGCACAAGTACATACGACTAAGCTGTATCCTAAATGGAATTCCTTTAACTCTGAATTTCTTTGGATCCTCAACTTCATCATTCCACAATAAACTTATTGAGAATGACAAAGACAAGTAACTTCTACACGCAATAAAGTGATATTTAAGTGTATTTTTATAACTTAATCTAATTAGTTTATTAACTTCAATTGTTTTGCTCTAAATTTATTTTAATGTATGTTTTATTGAATAACTCCATTATTTATTAGTTATTGAATTCATTTTTGTTAATGTATCGTATTCGGGATAATATTATATGATAAAGTAACACCTAATAAGTAATGCTGTGCCCAATGTTTTTGGTGTTGCCACAAAAAATTTATATTTAATTGTGTCTTCTTAGATCGAATTGTTAAAATTGTGGTCCACAATTAAATGAAACTACGTGATGTAGTATTATTTCTACTTTCTTTAAATTCTTTACCACGACCTAGGTTTCGTTGTATTACAACATCTTCATGTGGGATATTAGCAAAGATTGCTTTATAATATATCTTTGTTAATAGCCCACCTGAAGATGTTGTTATACAACGAAACCTAGGTCGTGGTAAAGAACTTAAAGAAAGTAGAAATAATACTACATCACGTAGTTTCATTCAATTGTGGAAAATGAATTTCTACAAAATTAACGCCAAATATATTCAATATTTAAAATTGTGGTATTATTGTTTGTGTGCCGATAATAAATAAATTAATATATGAACATCTTGGTTGTGATCGTGTTCATGAGATGAAAGATCTATACGTCAATAAATGGACGCGCAAATGAACTTGGAAGTAAGTACATGATAAGAGCATTTAGCAACATCTGATCTGTCAGGTTTAATCTACTAAGAAGAAGATTGTGCGTGGATCAAGGAAACAGGTGAGGTGCCTTAGAACTAGGTGTTGGGGCGCACCATCATTCTATTACGATGTTATGCGATAGATTGATAAATATTATATTATTGATTGATAATTTAAATTGTTGAAATGTTTGTTATAAAATATATTATTTTAAGAGTTAATGGTTGTTTTCTTAATGTGAATACGAGTTTCTTGTATAATATTTATAACTTGCGTTCGCGTGAGTATTTTTCCTCAAATGAAGTCCAATGTGTATTAAGTACCAGGCAACAGAAAACTTATTGAAAATAGTTTGATGTTTTTATTTAGAATGGTCTGATATAATGGTAGCAAAGTTCACAGTTTGTTCGTGGTACCATCTTTATTAACGACGCCGCGTTCATCTTTGGAGCCTGCTGCGGCCTCCGTGTTTTGTAATTTTAGTCTACATCAATCGTAAATTTTATTTATTATATTGGTTTTTGGGTTAAGTCATAAAATAAGGAGGCCTTATAATTTCTTCATATCCATCCGGCAAAACGTCCGTCTTCCCCTCATGGTTTGTATCTTTTCAGATTGAAGTTTCAGATAAAGTTTTGTAAGTAGGTGCTTCAGATAAACCTGTTTATTAATATATAGCAAAGTATTAAACAAAAAATAATCGCATGCAACTCAGTACACGTGACAGAAGTGAAACTTCTTTGGCCATCTAAACCTTGACAAAAGTAAGTATAAAGTGTTCAAATGATACTGAGAGTACAACAGAGAACATACAAAGTGTAAATCCATAGATTGTACTCAATTCGCATAAGAAGTATATACATTTAGAAAAATTAATAAAATGTCATTACAAATCGATATAAATATCTAATATTCATATAAATTTACACAGCCTATTGTCAATTAAAAAAATAGCTGCAATGTAAGTACCTGAACACTTTTAAATGCCGCTTGCGTTGTAAATTATATTTACGATTATATGTGCGGGTTCATTGCAGATTTATAAATAAATTTAATACAATGTATACCTAATGTATTGTTATCCCTGTATTAGATGAAGTACGTGTAGACTTAGTAATAAATCAAACATGAATATATAAATAAATCGACAACATTTTGATGGTTCTTTTGACACATGTAACGTAAATAATACAACGTATGCGTGGTACCTCAGTTGTTCATATGTAGCATCTGAGGCGTACATCTACAACGCGCGCCATGCGCGATACTGCTTATTCAATTGCTTTGTATCGTTGTGTATATGTCGTTCTCTTTTGCTCCACTTCCATGGCGTCGTGATATATAGCTCTCTTTCTTTTTCTCTCTTTAACATACCTTTCATCTCTTTCATGTAACGAAATGTGCCTAAATGTGATGCGGCCTTAAAATTTTATTCTCAATCCTCATTCACTTATTGATTATCGAATCGCCGCCTAAGACGTTCCACTTCAAAAATTATTTATTTACCCACGCATTTATCGATAGATTACATGTAAACTATTCGTAACGATAAGAAATTAAAGTTTTAATAAAATTAAACTTTTAGATTAAACACGGATACAAAAATACACAAGAATAGTTAAAAATAACGACGACACATCTCGACAATTTACTTTCACTTATCATAAACAAACTAAACTCTTGGTGCGATTACGATCAGGTGGTTGAGCGGTTGAATACAGCGGGAAACAGGAGTGTTCCGATATAATTCGTTACCTACAAGGCGGTATGTCAAAAAGGTGATGATCGCGTGAGTGCAAAAAATTGTCGGCTACATAGAAAGTGTACTCATAATACAGGGCATAGAATTATTTTCTTTTATTAGCTGGAGGTAATTTTCATAAGCGGAACGTCTCTTCTGAGTTGCAAGGAATGGAAAGCTAGCAAACCCAAGAGGAAATCGATAGGAAATAAAAAGGGGATGTAACTATACTGTCTCATATACAGATGTCAGAGGAACGCGTGGGCTCCAAATATTGGAGCCAGATTCTGATCAGCTTTGCACTGATGAATTGTACAGCAGGTGAATTAATGATGACATGGATTATGATGTTCTTTGAATTATGCAACACGAATCCAATTTTCGAACCGATTTTTTTGGTACATCCTCCATATGCCCATAAAGCATCAATCGCGAATCAAATCTGACGCCTTAATCCAGACGATTCATCCAGACGATGAAGTGGAATCCCGCTGACCGTATATTCGTATTTAGTACATCGAAATTGACGTAATGTTTACTATTTTTCATTTTGAAGATCTGTTCGAGTAATATTAAGCTCTAAAGCTACGTATAAATTAAGGACCCTCCCTTAATTATTTTATATTATTTCAATTTTCTCCCTTAGTTATATTATAATAGTGTGTTTGATAAATCCTGAAGAGAATTCATGACTTTTTCAGAGTTTTAAAAGCATTTGAGTGGAATTCTTTATAGCGTTTGATTAGAATTTTTAATTGAAATTATTTCAGTTAATTTGTATAAATAACTTCAAAATATATTGCCTGGGTGCGTGACATCAGCGCCGCCTAGCGTCCGCAACTTTACAGGCGCGTCAATTTTGTTTGTACACTTCAAATTAAACGGCTCTGGTAAATGTTTACGTGGATAATATAAAAATAACGAAAGTCATGAAGTGTATCTTTATATTACATGATTTATTTGCTTTATATTGTATTCCTAACTACGTATCAGTTGTTCCTTTGTTATTTTGTCGAATTCGAGTTGCAAGATTCGTGTTTTCTATAAAATCATGTTAAGTTGTATTGGATTGTTACTTATTGTAAATTCAAGAAAAATATTTAAATAATTGTTTTTATTAACGAATAATAACAAGATTTACATTGTCCATACCCAGAATATGTATTATCCTTTTGTTTTCCGCTCAATATCTAAACAGAAATGTTAATAATAAAAATTAAGCAAGAGAAAAGGTAAAAAATTATGACCTTTACATGGTTAGTTCCTTATATATAAAAATCTAAATTATATTTTTATGGATCTCCTCTATTTATTTTATGTTTTATGTTTTTTGTTTCACCAATAATTAAATTTTCATGGTTTCTAAACTGCGAGATTTTAGTTGTTTGTACCCAAAATATACAACATCCTTTTTTTTTCATCTCAATAAAATGAGTACAATAATCAATGTATTACTCATATTTATAACCTTCCAACCACAAACGATGTCCTGAAGGAATGCATTTTACAGCAGCTTTCTATTTATTTCTTTATCTAATTTCCAAGTCGATATTTGAAATTTGTAAAATTTGAATTTATTTTTTCTTGAATATTTTTACAATTTACTGCGCAATAACTATAGCATCACATTTTAAAATTTTGTTTAATAAATAAAAAGTGAGATATGAATTCAGCACGGCAAAAATTCTAATTATAGTGATTTTTTTAAGTTAATGAATATTTATATATATATATATATATATACACACATATATATATATATATATATATATATATATATATATATATATATTTATATATATATATAAAAATGACGTATTTAAAAAATAGGACACTGTCGTGATTATTTTTTTTTTAAATTTACTAGTAAAGAATATCTTTCATTTTTTATATCGCTGAAGTATTTTTCGCTATTTTCACTTTAAATTTATAAATATATATTACATACTCAACAAATATCTGAACAGAAATGTTAATAATAAAAATTTAATAAGAGAAAACAAAAAATTTACAAGATATTTAAAAGGTATTTATATATAACGTTTAAATATTTAGTTTCTAAAATATAGAAATCTAAATTATAATTTCTTGGATGCCTTTACATATTTTAAATTTCATGTTTTTTGTGTCGATAAACAATGAAATTTTCATTGTTGCTAAAATACATTTGTTCCCAATTATTAATTTGCATACTATATGTTTATGTGGTTACTTTAGTTCTATATGTTCATTACCCTTATATATGTATTTATATACTTTCGTCACATTTGCAAAAAATGTGTACTTTTGTTTATAGTTAAATTATGAGTTTATCGTTTTTTTTATTTCATTTGGACATTTGTTGTGTGTATATGTTATTTTTTTCATAAACTTAAGAGTAAAAGTTATATTTATTTTATAACATTAAGTTTCCTATCTCGTTCACAAAGTGAACTATAAGCAGATCACCTCCATTAGATCTATCATATCATGTGCCAGTTCTGAACTCAATGAACTAGAGATACATACGAGCGATACCTATCTTTAGCTCAGAAAGATTCATATCACTCTATTCTTCTTAGTGTTGTCTAAGTATTGTCGAATGAGTTATTACTGGACTCTAAAGAAATATTATGACGTATTTAATACCGGTATGTGCCTATTATTTATTTAACTATTGCTAAATAAGTCAGTATTCAGTAAGTGTGTGAGGTTTTGAGTCCTGACTTCAGATTTCGATCTGTTTATCTTTCCTGCAATATTTTCAGATTTTGTTCTGTTGTGCAATATTGGCCACATTAATATCTGAGAGTACCGGTGGTAAATGTAGAAAGATGCTTGACACAGTGATTTGGGAACAAAGAAGTATGGAAATGAGACACGAGAACTTATTTTAAATTTCATATTTTTTTAGATTTTTGAAAGCATTTGAGAATAATTCTTTAAAGCGTTTGATTCGAATTTTCAATTGAAATTATTTCAGTTAATTTATGTCAATATCTTCAAAATATATTGGCTGGGTGCGTGACATCAGCGCCGCCTAGCGTCCGCAACTTTACAGGCGCGTCAATTTTATTTGTACACTTCAAATTAGCGGATCTGGTAAATGTTTACGTATTATTTATATTTTTATCTAATTTCCAAGTCGATATTGGAAATCTGTGAAAAAGCAGAAAATTATTGGGTACCAGGAAGTACATTAACTGAGCAAATAAATGGAGGAAACTGTAAAATCGGCTTTCATGAAGCTTTCATGAAGCTTGTGCCGACGTTTCAGAGTTTTCCGAAGGTTATATTTACGATTATTGTTTTGTTTAAATGTCGACATCTTTGATGGGGGATACCGGTGGACATTTTTTAGTTTGCTGAAAAAAGTCCACCAGTATCCGCTATCAAATGTTTCTACTCATTTTTTATTCTGCTTTTTTAAAATATAAAATAGTAGTTTTGTTAATGTAATGTTTTTTCTTCAACTTACTATCATTTTGTTATTAGCAATTATACTAAGAAATTCTACTATAACTTTTGAGTAGCATTGTTATGTGTACCTGTTAGTTTGGTTTTAATATCTCCTTAAGGTGAAGATATTGCAAGACTCTGTCCTTCTAGCCTCACTTGAAAATCTGGGGCACGCTGTTGCGAACTTAGAGTCTTTCATTATGATATATATCGGAAGGTACCAAAGTTGTTATGGACATGGTATAACGACCTGTCTGCTTTTATTCTGTTTTTGCGTTTCCTCCATTTTCCTGTTATGGAATATACGTAGCTACAATTATGTAGGAACCTAATAAATACTTGCATCAGACTTATGGGTTAACACTCAATTAGCCCGTGGCCACGTACCAGAGTGCTAATCAAGTATGTGTCTTCATATCTGCGACTCATCGCATCTATATAGGTTGTTGTTGTTACATTGGTACAAGAAGTCTACTGATGAGTACCAAAATGTCGGTTTTCTCAGTACAAAATAAGATGGTTATAATCAATTTTTTTTTCGTATCTTACACTGTTTTAGAGACTCACTATTATAACGTTCATTACAAGGGTTAACAATCCTTCAGTATAAAAATACCTGCCGCTGTGTGACATCAGCAAAGCGACGCGTCTAACACCTTATTTGGCCTTGAATATTGTGCGATATGCATATTATTTCGGGGAAACAAAAGTTTACACTAGTAATTTAACCAGTGTTTTTCCACTTTTTTTAAGTTATTCTGTTTATCATAATAAAACATTTAATTATAATTATGATTTAGGAAATGTTGAAAATTTAAAAAAAATTGTTATTAAAAATACATAATTTCTTATTAATAAAGATACAAATGAATTAAAACAAATATTGATTATTTTCGTATTATCGTTTGGAAAGGAATCTAAAAAAAATCTTGTCATACCAATTTACCGATCACTGTATACATAAACTAACTTTGAACCGGTGGTTTCGCTTGAGCAAACTATTTGGTTTACCCAGTTACGACACAATATATATATATATATATATATATATATATATATATATATATATATATATATATAGACAATATATATATATATATATATATATATATATATATATATATATATATATATAGACACGACACATTATTTATACAACGACATATATACAGCATTCTTATCTTACGAAGACGATCCCCTCTAAGAGATTAGCGACAAAAAATATTTATTGTATTTTCGCTGCAAATACGGCGCGCTAACTACACGCGCGTTACACCTTGTTGACGATCGCCTATGTGAGATAAAAGATACATATACCTATATTATATAACTCATAGTGTTTTTTTTTTAATTTCGTCAAAAATTTAATAAAACGGGAGACAACCTCTCTTTCTGAATACTTATCTACATAATCTATATGAACACTAGAAAGACACTTCCATATTGCAAGTAGCGAAAGAAATAACCTTTGGGGCGCACTTTTTAAATGAAATTTTTTTACCGATTTAGTTAAAGTTCTTGATATTTATTTTCATATATTAATAGTTTGGCTTTAGCGTCGTGAATTAAAACATAATTATTATCAATATTCTATATTTTTTTAAATACAACAAAATTGTATATAACTTTTAAAAATACCTGTCAAGCACGAGTGAGACTCGCACTGCGAGGGTTTGTGCACATTTAGCTATTTAGAAACATTTGATGGTACATAATATTCCTAATAAACTATTTATAAAATTTAAATTTTTTAAGATGAATATATTTTGCCTACTATATCTTTCACAGGCGTATATTTAAAAAAATATTTTTTATTTCATATAAATGAAAATTAACGATTTTCCTTTACTTGTGCTGTGAAATCTTGCTTCTTGCCAATTTTCATGATTTCCAGTCAACGGGAAGTTCCCTATGAGTTTTTGTTTATTTGCAAGTGTCAAAATGTGCGGCACAAATGGTCATATTTTTGATTGCGTTGACTTAGAAGTTTGATTTTTTCACAGTTTCAAAGGACCGTAGACCTAAGTATTTGTACATCCACGTTTTGCTGAGAAAAAAGCTCTTGACAGACAGACAGACAGACAACAAAGTGATCCCTAAGGGTTCCTTTTTTTCGTTTTGACGTAGGAAACTCCACAAAATAACAAAAATCTTCTGTTTTTAGGAACTTTCAGTTAAAAATATGTTATTAAATTAGTTTTTTTCCTTAGGTACTATCTAATAATATATATATAAATATATATATATATATATATATATATATATATATATATATATATATATATATATATGTAATCATAATATATATAATATTAAGTACGAAAAAGTAATATTTATAGACAATTGATTTGCTCATACAAACCGTTTTCATTTACTTAGCACAATTAATCTTTTAGGTTATTTCCTTTTTTGATATGTAGTGGCAGCAGTAGCGCCTTTTTGGCTAGCGGTTCAGCTTCGGAAGCCTCTCCATCAGGTTGAGGGAGAAGAAGTTTTACAATATTATCTCGTATATTCCTCGATAAATTAGGAGCTTCTAATCTTTTCCCATCAATTTCATATATTTGCCCTCTATCTGAATACCTATCCATATAATCTATATTATATAATATACATACATATATATATATATATATATATATATATATATATATATATATATAATATTTTGAAAATATTCTCCATGTACAGAATTCACTTTATTATAGTTTTGTTATATCTATGGATTTCTGAACATAGGTCACGTCTCAAATGGTTGAAGACCCACAAACGACGCGAACTACTCATATTTAAGTTTTTTTAAAGTTTAAAGTATCTTATTGGCAGATTTAAAGATTTGCCTGCTCATGGCCTTGGACTACGCTCTAAAACCTTGTTCATAATACTTATTCACGAACATACTTCTAATTGCTACGAAAAATGCTTTTCTGTCCTAGCAGCAAAACTTCGGAACTACCTGGATCCTGACACCGGGAAAATATCCTAGATAAATGAATATGAACGAGTGAGTATAATATATATATATATATATATATATATATATATATACAAATAAGTAAGTAAATGTCTTTCATTTCCGTCTTTGTGGGACCGATTTTTGTCGGATGCGTTAAAGTATTAAATTTAATATATGTTCTATTTCCTCCGATTATTGTCGGCTCAATTATTGTCGGAAAATGGACCGCCATAGCATAGAGTCAGAAGCTACGGAACCTACAAAACCGAAACCAAAGAGCGGAAACACCTTTGCTTATTAATATAACATTCGAACGTATATTCGTCATATTGGAAAAAGACAAAAATACACACATCCGTTATCGATATAGATAACAAGTCTAACAAACGCAACGCGGGATTGTCAACAGTCATGATCGATGGCGCGGCGGCTCGCTGAGCAATGTAATAGGGGATAGGTTGGTGCGGGCGCGCGGAACGGCAAACAAATCATGCGTCACATGTTCGGCCTAATTAGCTGGCTGGCTGCGTTCGTTTTGTGTGTCATGTACTTTGTTTGGCATGTGTTCAAATTAGAAATAATAGCCAATCGAGTATTTGTGATAATTTTTTTTAAACCACTATTTCATAGAGTTTTTGTTTGTTTCTGTTCCTCTATCTGCCTATGTCAGTCTGAAGGATTTTTTAATTCAATAGTCATGAGTATGAAAGCTAAGAAGAGTATGTTAAATTTGAGAAAATGTAGATTTTTGTATTTTTTTAGTTTCCTAATAGTACGAAATTTTTGTTTAATAGAGTTTTTCTAACTTTAAAATATTAAATATCTGAAATATTTGATTTTAAATTTTCTTGGCCCTAATACGTGATAAATCTATATAAAATAGTCTACAATTAATTTTATAATAATTATTTTTTGTAACAAAAACTCCACCTAAACTTTAAAAAAAGCTCTAAATTAAGTTTTTATGGATATTTAGGCACCCCTTTCAAGGCAGGAGCCGAATACAAGGTTTAGGGATGGAATGTTATTGTATAACGGGAGCCGTAGTACCATTTCTTGAAACGGTGCCAGCATTGTACATGTAAATTACTTCAATTTCATTTCTAAACTCTAAACTGGGCAACATAATATTTAGAAGAAATTATTATATGTAAAATAGAAAAACACATGTAATTGTTGATTGACTGACGTCATTTAAAATAAACTTCATATTCTTTTTTCGACTTTAAGAAATACAATACTGGAATTAGCTTTGAAATCTTAATAGTAGTTTTACAACAGACGTAAACAAGCAGACAGGCGTACAAAAATTAAAAAAATGGTCTAATTTTCAATTTGTTACTGAGATTTATTTATTTATTTAACTACGCCACCTATACCTTTAGACCAGTACCTTTAGACCTATACTTTTTAGATCTATACCTTTAGGCCTTTAGCAGTTTTTATAGCTTTAGACCTATACCTTTAGACTAATACCTTTAGACCTATACCTTTTAGATCTATACCTTTAGACCTTTAGCAGTTTTTATAGCTTTAGACTTATGTTACAGTTTTTATAGCTTTATAGCACAGTTTTTATAGCCTTAGACCTATGTTACAGTTTTTATAGCTTTATACAACAGTTTTTATAGCTTTAGACCTACGTTACAGTTTTTATAGCTTTATACTACAGTTTTTATAGCTTTAGAACTATGGTACAGTTTTTATAGTTTTATACCACAGTTTTTATTGCTTTAGACATATGTTATAGTATTTATAGCTTTATATCACAATTTTTATAGCATTACACCTATGTTACAGTTCTTATAGCTTTATACCACAGTTTTTATAGGATAAGACCTCTGTTACAGTTTTTATAGCTTTTTACTACAGTTTTTATTGCTTTAGACCTATGTTACAGTTTTTATAGCTTTATACCACACTTTTTATAGTTTTAGATCTATGTTACAGTTTTTATAGTTTTATACCGCCGTTTTTATAGCTTTATATCACAGTTTTTATAGCTTTACTCCTATGTTCATGACATTTTCCATGATTCAATAGGAATTTGATTTGTTACGTAGCAAAGTACTGGAACATTCGGGCTTACTACGCCAACTATATGGTTTGGCTAATCTAGTTTTATGTGAAGCCGTAAGTGTCACATTTAACCGCATTTTGATACGCTGCTTCTGGTTGAACCATGTGAAAAGTGATTTTCAGATAGAATGATTTCCTGAAAGATTACACTGAACTAGAAGATAAAGTCATTAACAAATATATAAAGCAGTAAAATAGCAAATATATAAAAGTTCGTGTATTATGGTGAAAGTGATAACTTCAAAATCTTTCACATAGCATAACTCAAATTCGCTATAAGCTGTTGCTTCATTAGAAAAGCAAAATGTTTACTAAGGTTATCAAAATAGCTCATTTCATAAATATTATTTCATAATTTTAATTTTGTAAGCAAAAATAGTACACTATATTTTAATAGTAATTCATTAATTGAAATTAACAATTAATTAAAATAGTAAATATATTCTACAACTTAAAATAGTTCTGAGAAACTTCTCAGGTTTTTTATCCCCTAACATACTACTTCTTTCTATAAGCATTCGTTCACTGTTCACGGTGCCAAGTTATGGAATAAACTATATTTCAACACCAGACTTCCCTGTCGCTTCTAGCATTCAAAATCCATCGGAATAAATTATACCTTCGCTAATTTTAGTTTAAACCGTTCCATTTCCTCTCATATTCCACTTCCTTAATCCTTTTCCTTATTTATCCTGCCCCTCAACCCAGATCCAAAACCCCACCCGAGATATCAAATTAGATTATTTTTGTGTTTTTATTTTGTAGCTTTTGTGGTTTTTCAATATTTTATCTATTATGTTATCACGTGTGGCTGTCTGCCTTTCATATTTGTTTATTAATGCATTGTAAACTTGTTATATTGTAAGAGAATGCTTCTGTAACAATAAGTTTGCTAGATGATTGTTCATTGTAGATAGATAAATAAATCAAACTCAGTAACAAATTGAAGCATATGGCCCGAAGTTGGTCTCGAATTGTAGAAATATTGGACACAACAGAAATAATACAAGCGATTTAATGGATATACTATTAAGGAGATAATATTTTATTTTTTATCATCATTATCATCATATATATTAATACGCTAAGGTTAAGATGTTACACTCCCTTTTTAGAAAAAACCTCACAACTAATCCACATAAATTATATATCATTTTATAGATAATTGCTTGCTCTACCGGCATCCACAACTAAAAAATGTATTATTGCTATTGTTTTTGCAAATTAATTAATTATTAAAATTATATACACAAAACAGCAATGCTGCCATCTAACGGCTCGACGTCAATATGATTGACGGTCGGTAAAATTTTTGTTTAATTTCAAATCCACTCACGTATAAATAAAGTGGCGCTTTAGCTCAATGCTTTTGATACTTACGCCTCTATATGTCAATTTTAGTAAAATATTTGTTTGATCTGTCATCTGAGCTTCATAATGAATTTTATTTTTTCTTTAAAATTGTTTGTCTTGTATTTTTATTTCTAATCCAAAAAGAGACAGACTAAACTACATATAGTGTTGGGCCCAGATGTAACAAGAATAAAACTGACACACTTTGACTATAAAAATGAAAAAAGAATTTCCTTAAAACAGATCTTTTCAAAGATTTTTTCAATTGTCAATCAGATCAGATTATTTTTCAAAACAGTTTGCAAATGTTATTTCTGTGGACTCTTTGAATAAAGCAAGATAAAAAAAGTCCAGATTGTGTCTCATTGTATGCTCCGTACACTGAAGTAACTGGTACTGATCCTGGCAAAGTGTTTAAGGACTAAAATTTTGCCTTTCTAGTCTTTGTTTCAAAAAAGGTCTTTAATTACGTTGTCAATATTAGTCCGGCTTTACTCAATCGACAACATAGCTATGTAGATTACCCAACCTTAACATACCCACTGTAGATCAGAAGTAAAAAAAAAATATTTCATAACATGCGTTATTTAGAACAGCTTTAAAAATATTCTAATCATTATGAATATGCTAGACATTGATACTTTGAAAGCCTTTGAAAGAAGGGTTCTCAGGAGAATTTTTGGGGGTGTCAAGGAAAATGGTATTTGGCGAAGACGTCTTAACTCAGAAATCTATAGGTTGTTTGGTGAGCCTGATGTCATAAAAACCATCAAAATCAAAAGAATGAACTGGGCTGCCCACGTATTTAGAATGAAAGATGAAAACCCAGTAAAGAAAGTTTTCATCGCAAAACCTCTAACAACTCGTAGAAGAGGTAGACCAAAATTACGATGGATCGACTCAGTGGAAGAAGATTTTAACATTCTTAGGATAAAGAACTGGAAAACCCAGGCGAAGAGTAGAACCTTCTAGAAGAATCTCCAACAGAAGGCCTTGGACCACCCTAGGCTGTCGTGCCAAATATGATTATGATGAGACATTGAGACTAGAAACTAGCTTATTTTGATTTAACTTGAAAAATGCAAAACCCTCTGTAGTGCATCCCCATAAGTCTAACATTTCTATCAATGTTGTGAGATTTGCATTATTTTGTTGAATTAAATCAATATATTAAAACAGAAAAATTTTCTGATTAGTGCTTATGACCACACGATAGACGCGAAAACATATGTGTGTATATATATATATATATATATATATATATATATTTATATATATATAAATATATATATAAATATATATATATATATATATATATATATATATATATATATATATATATACACATTTCATTAATGTTTTATGATAGATATTAATTCGGCGAATCAGGAACGATGCCAGATTATTATTATAAAATAAAATAACAATAAAATACGCGTAGTATTTTATTAAACTGCTCTCAAATAAAACATAAAACACTAACTGTATATACACTTGAATTATTACACTGATTATACACAATAACATTAGCGTTAAATTATACTCGAATAAAATTTTAACCAAAAAGTGCGCATTGCGCGTCTAAAAAGTAGTTAACTTGATATTTAAAAATATTGCACTTAGTGCGCTTAAAAAAGTAATGTAGCTCACTTGGCCGATGCCCAAGGGAGCCGAGTTTACCCGATTCAGCGTCATCAACCTGAACCTGACGGCTCAGCGTCGCCGACCCGAGCGTTACTACTCATTTTCGTTCACTGTTCAGAAAAAAATTCATACAGTGCGCAGGTGCGCCTAAAGAAATTTCACTTCAAAAAACGTTTCTAGTGTAAATATTAGGTATAAATCAATATTGACGATTGTAGTTATTGAGCAATGTTATTGACGCTAGATCACTAATTTTTTTCAATATTGTTTAAATATAATTTAGAGTATTCATTAAAATCTCCATCAACATTATGGAATACGCCAACCTTACTGAATTATAACTATAAGATTACCAAAATATGGAATGATTCTTGGGACTCTGAGACGTTTACATAATTCGAGATAAGTCGTTGTCACGTTATTGTGAGAGATCTGAGGAATACTAATACGTGAAATAAAAACAAATAAATACATTAGGTACCATAACCAATATCTTATTTATAATTTAAATTAACAATAATACATATTACGAGTCGCACTGTACGAAACACTAACGTTATTTTTTTGGAGGTTTGTTTTTGATGGAATTCTTGATTGTGACTATTCTTCATAATATAGGGGAAAGTGCTGTCCTCGACACCTTTTTGGTTCAACATTTTTTTAAATTAAAATCATGAAACTTACACTAATAAAGTGAATAGCATCGGACAGTGTAACCAATAAGGCACTTAATATAAATTTGACAACACCATAACGAAATGTTTTATTAGTATTTACTGGATTTAAAAAAAAAGCACTTGGCTCAAGGTACAGTATTACCTATGTACCTTGACCTGTATGTGTTGTACCTTGATCACAGGTAGGAATTCATTGAATTAAAAGACAATTTATTGAAAAATTGTAATATAATTTTTTGGTTTATAATTCTTAATGTGTTGTTATTTGATTAATATTTGATCACTAAATAGCATTGAGTTTAATTAGCATTTAACGGTGTCAGGGGTAACTAGCTTAGATGGTTTATTTCATATTTAACTAATAGGCAGCAAGCAATTAAAGTAAATGGGTTCTTATCACCATATATCCAAGTGACTTCTGGTGAACCACAGGGATCTATATTAGGCCCTTTCTTTTGTATTATATTTATTAACGATATAAGTATCTGTTTTAGAAATAGTAATTTCATAATGTATGCAGACGATCTAAAGTTATTTACTCTTGTGAAAGACATCCATGACTGTTCGAATATGCAAGCTGATCTTGACAGACTTCACGTTTACTGTAAAGATAACAAACTGCATTTAAGTTACTCGAAGTACAAACAAATCTCTTTTACAAAGAAAATTCACTCGAAAAAGTTCACAGCATGCGTGATCTTGGTGTCATTTTCGATGGTAATCTGAATTTTAATTTGCATATTGAGCAGATTGTATCTAAGGCCTATAGAATGCTTGGCTTCGTATTAAGAACAGCCAAATTATTTAAAAATGCTGAAACATACTCAACCTTGTACAATGCTCTTGTAAGATCACAACTTGAATACGCTGTCGTTGTCTGGAATCCACTATATGCCACTTATTCTGATAGTATCGAGGACATATAAGAAACAATTTTGAAAGGTCTTCAGCATCGTATAGGTGGCAGTAAATTATGGTATAAAGTATTACTTACTAATTATAAATGTGATGCCCTCTATCATAGACGTTCATTATTAGAGTTGATGACTATGTTCAACATCTGTCAAGGTAATTACCACTGTCTGTCTCTACTGAGTCAGATAAAGATTCGAATTCCCAAACTAACACTTATTTCATGTCGATAATGCACGAACAAACGCCGGTGTCAGAGCACCGCTACGGATGCTGTGCGACTTATACAATAGAGAGATGTTGACACTTGACATCCTTGCAAGTCCACGCCCCCAGTTTTGATCAGATGTAAAGAACAGGCTCCGTGAAATGTATGCCCAGCAGACGGATCAGTAGTGTTATTATCATTTTACTTTATTCATTGTTTATCCAACTTAGTTAAATAGAAAGCCTTAATAATTGGCGCCTAATAATTGGCGCCCAATAACTTGTAATCCATAATTGTAGCCTTATTTAATTGATAAGTTAATAACAAGTGTTTTCCATATTAATTTTATGTATTTCACTTATTCTATTTATATGTTATTTATTCTAAAATATATATATATATATATATATATATATATATATATATATATATATATATATATTGTATCACTTACTTCAATTAACATTGACACATTTATGTATTGTTGTATTTAATTGTAAATATTATAAATGTATTTATTTTTGTTTGTTCTTTGTGGAAATGTTAGAACACAAACTTATTTCGTATTTAGTGTTCATAGGATATATCAAATAGTTTGTGTTTGTTTTTTTTTCACTTTATAGAAAATAAAAAAAATTATAATAAGAGACGATATGTATTTTAAGTACAAAATAACAATACAAATGTTTCAAAAAAAGTCTTCATTGCAGTCTGCTTTCTTTTCATTATTTTTTTTAATTGAGTATATTTTGGAATGTATTTTTAATTGTATTAAAAGTATTTTTATTTTAAAACATAGCAATTGTTAAATCTTAGTAATTAGCAGGTACTTTGTAAATCACATTCATTTAGTTCCTAAGTGAAACCTAGCAGAAAACTAACAACATTTATATAAGTATCTAAATTTTATACTCAAACCATACTACTTTCTTCTCTGGTTGATTCATTCTTTGATTGTTCATAAGTTTTTTATTTAATTGATGAACTCCCAATATTTATTCATTTCCAGAACTTTTAGATTAACTTTTTTCTGGTGTTGTAACTTTGCCTTTAATATCCAATCATCGGTACAAATTTAGATCTTCTTTTTCTGGCCACTTCATTGCCCTTCGCTGACAGATTTTATTTGCCAACAAAGTGTTCATCTTTGTAAATAAAAATAACATAGTCACCAATTTTATAATTGTCAGGCGATCAGTTTTCGTGAGATCCATAAAAAAGACCACTTTCAGATTCTTCTTCAGAAAGCAAAAGTTCTTCTAAAATATCTAAGTCTTGCAGAGAAAACAATTCACCTTCATCCTCTAAAATTTCTGGCCGTTCATTAATAGTTTTAACTATTAATTTTTGTAGATCCATCTTCTTAACTTTTTTATTTTCTGTTTTTTATTTGATTTGAGTTTTTCTATTTCGATTTTTTCGGGTATGTCTGTTAAGATCCTGGACTTTCTTTTTTGTCTATTTTTACAAACATTCTTTCTAGGCTGAGCTTTTGGGTGCGGTCGAATTATAGACGGAGTTATAATATTTGGACAACCAGGGACTTTATCTGGCAACAACTGTTTAGATGTCTCATTTAATATTTCAGACGAAGTGTGTCCCTTTTTGAATTGAGAATTTGTGTTAATGTCTTTAGATGAGGTGTCTACCTGGGGTTTTCAGGCTCTGGCAAGGGACGGTCAGTTACGTAAGATGGCAAAAATTCACTATCTTCAAATATATTTTCATTAAGCGGATACAATCCAGTACGTGAAAAGCCTTTAGTTATGTTTGAGGACCTAAAGGCCCGCGAGAAAGCTTTTCTGATAAGAGAAGCAACGTCATAAATAGTTATTAGTTTGCCAGTGTAGCCAGTTTCTTTTCTTTGGCTGCAGTGTTGTAATACTTCTTATATTGCCCAATACAGTTTTGTTTAATGGTTGAAGCTTCGGACTGGTGTGCGTAATGATACCGTGCTATCTTGCTAATTCGGTAACTGGTATTTGTATACGGCTCTCGTGATCAAGTAGTAAAATTACAAGACAGTCTCTTGAAGGCTTCACATAATCAATAAAATGTTTGCAAAATTGGAGAAACAGTGCATCATTAGACCATCCTGAAGGATTAGCTTCACCAATAGTTCCAGCAGGTGCTCCAGTAAGCATCTTTAAAATTTGCTTGTGGAATATGAGCATTGGAGGAATCAATCCTCCTCCTGCATTTATAGCAGTAATCATTATTATAGTATTTTTCACCACTAGTCATCACACTAACTTGCTAAACACCTTTGGATGCTAACATTTTTGGCGGTACGTGAATAGTAGAATTTCCCGTTTCCTCAATATTCCGTAATATCGGTTCGTCTTATCTGCGAGCATTTAGCCATTGCTCTTTTTAAGTTTACGAAGGTTGTTTCAACAGTAGCTCTATTGAATGCCTTTTCCGAAACAGTCATATCCAAGATTCACCTGCTATTTGTCGTCGGTCTCATTGAGCTGAATATTTTTATTTATTCTGTTTCGCATATTCATAAGCCAACCTCCTAACGTCTTTTAAGGTAAGTACACATTTTTTATTCTGTTTCGCATATTTATAAGCCAACCTCCTAACGTCTTTTAAGGTAAGTCCATATTGTAACTTTGCTGCCTCTTTTATATAATCAACGAGGAGGTCCTCTTCGTTTTTTGTAAAAACTTGATTCACAGCCAAGCCAAGTCACGAAGAAGGCTTGGTACATCGGCAACGGACTTCAAATAATGTTCATAATTTCTCTTCAGAGCACATCTTGACAAATTAATTTGATTGGACGCCACTCTAATAGAAAACTTTCTTTCCTTTATTAATTTTATGGCGTTCAAAAGTTAATGTTTTCGACTGGGATCTTTTTCATTTTGTCCTTACTTCGAGGCATTTTACCTAAATAAAAAAAAAATTGTACGTATATATACGTAATAGTAGGTAGTAATAAGTTCAAAAGGGGAAAAAATACCAGCACCTATACTATAGATTCCATCATATCGTGCAAGGAAATACTTAGTAACCCTAGAAATCATCAAATTTCTATATAATTCTCATAGTTTAATAACAATTATATATTGCTGTAGCTTGATCATGATCAAGGTATAGCGGGCTTCTTTGGATCAAGGTACAACACACCTACCTCTAAACATTCACTAGCTCGTAATATTTTAAAGGTTATCTTCATCTAAAAACCACATAATACATCTAGACCTTTAATAAACTGCTTACAAAATTGGTTAGTTATAAATAATTGAAATGCTTAATTAGGTAAGTTATTAAGAAAACAAAAAAAAATGTAAAAAACTTTTTAGCTACAAAAAATTTAAAACATTCTCATACCGAAACGATGTGAAATGAATGACAACAACTAACTTCATGTCAGTTGATCTTATCAAACTCTCATTCCACTATAGACAAACTTCCGTCAAATTAGCTGGAACATTTAAAAAAGTTGAATGGCTCAAGGTACACACAGCATCTTCCCCTACTGGTAAGTATGTCATATCGGGTTCGTAATAACGGCTACACTTTTTAACAATAATGTTAAAAAAATTAAACCTCTATTCCAAAACAATAAAATTATTACAAAAATAATATTCACAACTCGAACTGTCAAAATATATTTCAATGACACTGCGGCCATCTTGTGTCGAGCTACTTATTTATCATTTATCCATTTGGCGATTTTTTTCCAGTATTAAATCGCGCTATGAGTTAAACTACTTAATGTGGGGCGACTTATGATAAATGAAAACATATTTTTGACATTTATAAAAAGGAGGCATGAGATGTAAATAACCGAAAACAAAGATCATTCGACGTAATTGTGATCTTCGAAAACAATAGATTGCGTCTGATACTTTTTCTGTTATTAAAGTCTGCTGGGAAGTTTTATTTATATAATTTGGGGTAAGTGACAATAAATAAAAAAAAATGTGAAAAATAAGAAAAATGTAACTCAATACACATGACAGAAGTGAAACTTCTTTGGCGATCTAAATCTCGATTTGTAAGTAGATAATAAGGAGTAAAACAGCACAGAGAGAAAGAGGGAGACAGAGGGAGAGAGAGAGAAATCATTATTAATTCACTATAAATATTACACACTGTTGATATACATCCAGCATATTCTTATGCGTACACTTAAAGTTGCAAACGTGCTTAAGGCCAGGATAAGTACGTTGAGTTTTGTACTAAAAAAATATATGAAGTGTAAGCCCATTTATTGTACTAAATTCGTAAAGAAAATATTATAATGTATATTCAGAAAAATTAAAATATAGTTACAAATCGACGTAAACATCTAACCGTTAGAGTGTCGAGAGCACCATTGCGCTCGTGCGCGTACTAACTAAATTCGCCACGAGCGGGATGGCGCTCGCGAAATCAGTTGCTGTTTAGCGCGCGCTGGGGGAGGTCGCTCGCACGCATCGCTAATTTTTTATTTTTCTACGTGTTACATAAAGTTCAAATTATAATATTATTAGTAATTACAATATAAAAAGGATCCAGGAAAAGAAAATGTTTAACCCATAATGTCGGAATGCGAAAATAATTCGAGTGAAAATGATCGTATTTCAAGTTGTGAAGAAAGTGATAGTGGGAGTGGCATTGTGGTGCGCTCACAATTTGGCGTAATGCAAATTTTGAGTGATAGTGATAATAGTGACGATAACAATTATTTTGCTGATACGGAGGATGTACCGGACTGCGAAAATACAATGTGACCTTGATTTCAGTTTGTGTTATAATTTTTGTTCACAATATATATCTCCATAATTTTCTTTGTATTTTATTATCCTTGTACAAGTTTTTATTAAGAAAACACTGAAAAAATGATTAAAATTGGATAATTTTTGGAAGAGTTACAGTTTTTTTTCGAGACAAGGGTAAATGACATGAAAACAAAAAATTTCTTTGACATTTTTAAGTATATATGAGTAAAAAACCATGGCACTAAAACGGGTAATAGAATGTTCAGGTAAATTTACAGTGTCAGAACACAGCTAAATGCGGCTAGAGGAAGTCAGGATTTATTGCTCCTGTCGTAAATTATATTTACGACGACCATATTAGAGATATGTAACTTATGAGTGAGAGATATAAAAGATATAGCTCATATGTTATGATCGTATCTATCACTCGCTCACATAAAATTAAAATGTATCAGTACATCACTAGCTCGGGAGTAATCGGCGTCTTTTTCGTTTCACCAAATCAATAATTTCACTCACTCATCGCGTCGTGAAGATAGATATAGAAGTATATGTTATGACGTTACATGAAAGAGAAAGAAAACGATTGAACTGTTTAGTCAAATATGCAACTGGATCTATGTAGACGAACTTAGATACTCGCGATCCAATGTAAATGCTGTGATAAAGTATATTTTAGTTCGCTCAAAATATTTGCGTAAACAAACACTTTTTTGTTTTATTTCAAAATTTCAATTTAAAATTGTATAAATACGCCAATCTATTCTAATTTATTTAATTATCATTAAAGTTATTTTATGTCTAATTGGAATCTAAGTTTACAGCCCTAAATTGTAATCCTGTTAAGTATTAAGCAAAATCAAGTGGATACTCTTGTAGAATTTATTTTTATTTTTATACGACGGTGCGTAATGTTCAGTCATTACTATTTATCACCATGTTGTATGACCATTGTTCAACGGTTCAACGTATGCGTAATAAATAATTTCGTTAATAACTCGGAGTACTGAGGTACTGAGCTAAAGATATAAATGAGTGATATATATATATATATATATATACATATACATATATATATATATATATATATATATATATATATATATATATATATATATATATGTATATATATATATATATATATATATATATATATATATATCCTATCAAATTATATATATCACTCTTTTCTTTTCACTGATACATTTTGCGCACCTCTAGACTATATCTGCGGGTTCATTGCAGATATATAAATAAATTAAATACATATGTTTTTAGTTATAAATAGATACAAAATAAACTTATAAAATAAGTCGACAAAATTTTGACAGTTTACTTTGACACACTTAACGTACAAAACAGCTGATTCAAGGAAGTTTCACCACATAAATTATTTTTGACATTCATGTCATGTGTGTACAATTTAGAAATAACCTATAAAACAAACGGATATACCACTTTATTTCAATTGAGGCAGCAGTAAACAGATGTTGAGTAAAGAGATGTTGAGTAAACAGATGCTGAGTAAAGAGATGTTGAGTAAACAGATGCTGAGTAAAGAGATGTTGAGTAAACAGATGCTGAGTAAAGAGATGTTGAGTAAACAGATGCTGAGTAAAGAGATGTTGAGTAAACAGATGCTGAGTAAAGAGATATTGAGTAAACAGATGTTGACTAAAGAGATGTTGAGTAAACAGATGTTGAGTAAACAGATGTTGAGTAAACAGATGTTGAGTAAACAGATGCTGAGTAAAGAGATGTTGAGTAAACAGATGCTGAGTAAAGAGATGTTGAGTAAACAGATGCTGAGTAAAGAGATGTTGAGTAAACAGATGCTGAGTAAAGAGATGTTGAGTAAACAGATGTTGAGTAAACAGATGCTGAGTAAAGAGATGTTGAGTAAACAGATGCTGAGTAAAGAGATGTTGAGTAAACAGATGTTGAGTAAACAGATGCTGAGTAAAGAGATGTTGAGTAAACAGATGCTGAGTAAAGAGATGTTGAGTAAACAGATGCTGAGTAAAGAGATGTTGAGTAAACAGATGCTGAGTAAAGAGATATTGAGTAAACAGATGTTGACTAAAGAGATGTTGAGTAAACAGATGTTGAGTAAACAGATGTTGAGTAAACAGATGTTGAGTAAAGAGATGTTGAGTAAACAGATGCTGAGTAAAGAGATGTTGAGTAAACAGATGCTGAGTAAAGAGATATTGAGTAAACAGATGTTGATTAAAGAGATGTTGAGTAAACAGATGTTGAGTAAAGAGATGTTGAGTAAACAGATGCTGAGTAAAGAGATGTTGAGTAAACAGATGTTGAGTAAACAGATGCTGAGTAAACAGATGTTGAGTAAAGAGATGTTGAGTAAACAGATGCTGAGTAAAGAGATGTTGAGTAAACAGATGTTGAGTAAACAGATGCTGAGTAAAGAGATGTTGAGTAAACAGATGCTGAGTAAAGAGATGTTGAGTAAACAGATGCTGAGTAAAGAGATGTTGAGTAAACAGATGCTGAGTAAAGAGATGTTGAGTAAACAGATGCTGAGTAAAGAGATGTTGAGTAAACAGATGCTGAGTAAAGAGATGTTGAGTAAACAGATGCTGAGTAAAGAGATATTGAGTAAACAGATGTTGACTAAAGAGATGTTGAGTAAACAGATGTTGAGTAAACAGATGTTGAGTAAACAGATGTTGAGTAAAGAGATGTTGAGTAAACAGATGCTGAGTAAAGAGATGTTGAGTAAACAGATGCTGAGTAAAGAGATATTGAGTAAACAGATGTTGATTAAAGAGATGTTGAGTAAACAGATGTTGAGTAAAGAGATGTTGAGTAAACAGATGCTGAGTAAAGAGATGTTGAGTAAACAGATGTTGAGTAAACAGATGCTGAGTAAAGAGATGTTGAGTAAACAGATGCTGAGTAAAGAGATGTTGAGTAAACAGATGTTGAGTAAACAGATGCTGAGTAAAGAGATGTTGAGTAAACAGATGCTGAGTAAAGAGATGTTGAGTAAACAGATGTTGAGTAAACAGATGCTGAGTAAAGAGATGTTGAGTAAACAGATGCTGAGTAAAGAGATGTTGAGTAAACAGATGCTGAGTAAAGAGATGTTGAGTAAACAGATGCTGAGTAAAGAGATATTGAGTAAACAGATGTTGACTAAAGAGATGTTGAGTAAACAGATGTTGAGTAAACAGATGTTGAGTAAACAGATGTTGAGTAAAGAGATGTTGAGTAAACAGATGCTGAGTAAAGAGATGTTGAGTAAACAGATGCTGAGTAAAGAGATATTGAGTAAACAGATGTTGATTAAAGAGATGTTGAGTAAACAGATGTTGAGTAAAGAGATGTTGAGTAAACAGATGCTGAGTAAAGAGATGTTGAGTAAACAGATGTTGAGTAAACAGATGCTGAGTAAACAGATGTTGAGTAAAGAGATGTTGAGTAAACAGATGCTGAGTAAAGAGATGTTGAGTAAACAGATGTTGAGTAAACAGATGCTGAGTAAAGAGATGTTGAGTAAACAGATGCTGAGTAAAGAGATGTTGAGTAAACAGATGCTGAGTAAAGAGATGTTGAGTAAACAGATGCTGAGTAAAGAGATGTTGAGTAAACAGATGCTGAGTAAAGAGATGTTGAGTAAACAGATGCTGAGTAAAGAGATGTTGAGTAAACAGATGCTGAGTAAAGAGATATTGAGTAAACAGATGTTGACTAAAGAGATGTTGAGTAAACAGATGTTGAGTAAACAGATGTTGAGTAAACAGATGTTGAGTAAAGAGATGTTGAGTAAACAGATGCTGAGTAAAGAGATGTTGAGTAAACAGATGCTGAGTAAAGAGATATTGAGTAAACAGATGTTGATTAAAGAGATGTTGAGTAAACAGATGTTGAGTAAAGAGATGTTGAGTAAACAGATGCTGAGTAAAGAGATGTTGAGTAAACAGATGTTGAGTAAACAGATGCTGAGTAAACAGATGTTGAGTAAACAGGTGTTGAGATGTTCTATAAATAGTTTGGGCAAGGTACAAATAAAATTTTATTTCATTTCAACAAAAAATAATTAACTTTGCAAAATACGTTTTGTTATCTTTTCAATAGGAATGAAAAAGTATATGAGACGTAACTTATTTATTCAAAATAAAAAAAAAACAAAATTTTACTTTTTTTATATGTTTTCCTCTAGCCAGTTTTCTTGGATGACAATTTCAAAGTTTTCCACCCCGGTAAATTGCCACTCGATGCAGACCATACCAGTCGCTCCCCTAATATTACTCATCGAGCACAACTCATCGAGTGTAATCAATGGACAGATCTTTAAAATTAAATCGAGGTTTAAGCATCACTTTTTTTGTGTGACTTCCGTTTGCGAATTATTCAACTTAAAAGAACTTATTATGTTTCCCGTCACCTCTGATATTTCAACAAGCGACTTCAAAAATCAGGAAAATTTCTATATTCTTTCAACTAACTTTATTTTGGTTAATTAGCATCAACCGTTTTTATATATATAGACAACCACGCAATCCAATTCGATGCGTTTTCTGACACGCAACTGAACGAATCTTTATCGCCTACTTACTTTTCCCGATCCATTTTTTATATTTTAATGTTTTTTTTTACTGCTACCATTTTGTTACAAGCTTAGATTAGCTTTTTGCGAAATTCAAAGAAACGATTTATTTTTCCCAAAATAAACCGTATCTTCAAAAATAAACCGTTTCTTTGAAAAGAAACGGTTAATTTTTTCCAAAATAAACCGTTTTATTGCAAAATTAAAAAAAAGTTTCGTGTTATTTTTGTTTATTAAAATGTGTTTAATTTGACTAATTTTGTTGTGCGTCTTTTTTGAAAAATCTAAAGACGTGCTCGTTGTGGTTAATCTATTTGAGTTAGGCACATGCTTTAGTTATATGCTAGACTTTTTCTTGATATATAAACATCCTTACTACCCCTTATACATATATACGTATATATTTTATTTCTGCATAGTTTGAAATCTTAATAACTTTTTTAAAATTTCTTTATTGTTATATTTCCCTCGAAGGAGCCTAAGGTATAAAGTGCTTTTCCATTCCGATAAATCCTGAGTCTTCGCCCCCCTCCGAGTTTTATCGATACCCTGCACTTCTGCCAGTACTAGTATTTCTTTGGACGGCCATGCTTCTTTCTTTGACGGTTCTAACCTAAGGCTTATTTAGAAATATAGACAGGTTTATTATACAGCCTGTGATGAAACCACTTCCACTGTCAGTGTTTTGTATGATACACGATCCGAATTTCTGTGCGTTGTTCAAATGTGTCTTTATCAAACATCATCTTGTACCAGAATATTCTTGGAATATACCTAAGAGAGCGTTTGAGGAAGACTTGGAGTCACTGTCTTCGATCTTTCGTTATCATGTACGTCTCGCACCCCTATAGCAACGTGGTTTTAACGTTATATCTAAATATTTAGATTTTTACCTTAAGGTGAAAGTATTACCTTTGATGTAGGGCGAATGTTGGGTTGATGTTGGGCGAAAGTTTTTAATTTTAATATATTTATATCCAAGGCTAGGTTGTAGCCGTGAAAGAGAAGGGCAGAGATGGGTGCGAGAAGGTATTATTAGTGATGTTTGACCTACTCCCGAAATTCTTGTTGGTATGAGGATGGCCACATTTTATGTAACTACTAGTGTAACCCATCAAATATTAAAAATAAATTTGAAAAACTGAACTGGGTTGTTTTTTTTCTATACTTATTTAATGTCACAACAAAAAATAAAAGGATTATACACAACTTCCACTTTTCCTGGTGAAAATATTTTTTAGCTACGGCCTTGATCTGAGGTATAGCTGCTTAGAGCTACAGAATCTTGAGCTACATGTCATGATAATACTTGAGAAATTTTCTGAGCTTTATGGGGAAACTGTAAAAAAATTTCTTAGCTATTATACAGAGAGGTAGATGCTATTCTAACACAATAATTTAAATTAAACAAACACGTTTTAATATTTATATTAGACACAGAACACGTACCCTCCAGCCGACGAAGTCAGACTGGCTTATTTTTCCTGTGGCAGCATTTCCTCTTAAAAGAAAGGTAATTACCTGGAGTTGGTTTAGTCACAGATCATATGCTATGAGTTTAGTCATATACTTTTAGCCGACAAGTCGACAAATTTCGATATCAAATTACAAGTTTACAAAGGAGTTGACCTAATTGAAAAACAATTGTGAACTAAGCCAATTTCATTCAAAGGCCCTCCAACGCATTCCCCGTGAAGTTTACATTAAAAAATAGTAGTAAATTCGTTAGTATGTACACTGAGTTCTTACGGTATCTATGTTCAACAACAATTATTTACAAAACACACTAACTTTAAACGCCGTTTCCGAAAAATTATCATTTTTGAATTGGTCACTTTAGGTCTGAAGGTAGGACAAGTTCCGTTGTTACTAACTACATAATATTTAGGTTATACGTTTCAAGTAATAAACATTTAGGTTATACGTTTCAAGTAATAAACATTTAGGTTATACGTTTCAAGTAATAAACATTTAGGTTATACATTTCAAGTAATAAACATTTAGGTTATACGTTTCAAGAATAAACATTTAGGTTATACGTTTCAAGTAATAAACATTTAGGTTATACATTTCAAGCAATAAACATTTAGGTTATACGTTTCAAGAATAAACATTTAGGTTATACGTTTCAAGTAATAAACATTTAGGTTATACGTTTCAAGTAATAAACATTTAGGTTATACGTTTCAAGTAAATAACATTTAGGTTATACGTTTCAAGTAATAAACATTTAAGTGATACGTTTCAAGTAATAAACGTTGTCCAATCTTCATTGAAATAAGCTTTTCAATTGCTGTAAAACTATGACAATTTTGTGGAATTAATTTTTTCAAACTTTTTAAGTCATCACATTTCTTTAATGGTTTATCATGTAAAGATGTATTAATAGCACAGAAAGTGTAAAATATTGTTTTTTTCTTTGAGGTGATACGGCCCAATAACGATAGTAACCCAATTTATGGAACGTAAAGATGAAATCACGTTTTCTATATTTGACGCCCGTGACCAGCTGGTTAATTATTTTAAAGCTTGTTTAGTCGAGTTGTCAAATGTATTAAAAAAAATATTAATACATAAAATATTATTACACATGCACAAATTATGTAGTAACTTTGAAAAACAGGAAATATGTCTCATTTTATTTGCAAATACTGTATACATTTTTTGTAAATATTAATAATAAAATATATTATAAAAATTAACTTATCCCAACCTAGCGCTGGCATGAACGAGATGCTAGTTGAATTTTATATAAGAGTGATAGAAAAAAATCCTCTACTTGCGAACCGGCGTGAACAACGCATTCTCATTGGTCAGCAGTCGGCTGTTAATGACATGAAAATTAGAACGTATGATTATCTCTTTCTAACAACAATGTTTCCGTATAGTGTAATGGATCTTCGAGCCTTATCCTCATATAAATACACAAAACTATAATATACAGTTAATTCTAATAGGCTATTTGACAACATCGAAAATATAACATTCGGGGCCATCCTGTTAGATTATAACGTAAAAAAGCGTATTGCTTTTCATTTTCGGAAGAATAAGTTTATATTTTATTAAAAAAAACGTAAAGAAATCACAATATTTTTTTTAAAAATTTAATCAGCGTCGCAAACGCCCTGTTATTGGTTAAAAGTCAGATGACGTCAGAGACAAGTTTTTCAATCTTTAAATTATGGCCCTTTCTTCTTTTTTTAAATTTATAACTATCGCCATTTTGCATTTAGTATAATTTATTTTATAATATAAATTTATTATCTATGTTATTCATTAAGTATTATATTATATGAAAAGAAATACATTACGACTTCCGGTCATAACTAATGTATAATAAAATCGATTTAATTGCCAATCAATGCATATGCTAATGTATATATCAGCACTACAATTTTATCCCAAACATAAATCATAGACAAATAGACTTTTCCTGGACGTTGTTGGCTAAACAAGATATTATTGTTAAAATTGACAGATTAAGTAAATATTCGAGTTGGATGATTAAATTTACTATTTTTATATTATAAATACTTAACAATTTGTATGAAATTATATTTTTAATTGTGTAATAAGTGCTTAGCGATAAAAAATAAAGTGAACTAAGTGGAAAAAAGGCTAAAACATATTCCATGGCAAATAAAAGTCATCAGGTATGAAATTTTTAAAATTGATTTTTTATAATAAATAATCGTCTGGTGCAGAATTTTTTAAACATATTGTTTTTAATGTATATTACTTCATATCATATCAAAAATTTAAATTTAGATAAATACTAACAATTGTCAAAATATCATTGGTACTAAAACGCATTCGTACCAAAATTTAATATTCTTATTTTTTTGGTTTTTAGGCATTGATATCGATAATAATGTTTAAAACACAAATATTACTTATATCGAAATGATCTTCACACATAAAAACATTTGAGTGAGCTACAACGCTGTTTGGATCTCTTTGGGCTAATTGCAGCCACTTTTTTCGTCTTTTAAAATTTGTTGGCACTGAAACGAACACTTTGTGTCCACTTTTTATAGACGTATTTGTACATTGTGTCAATACATACCATTTATACACCATTTTAATATGAAATAAATAATAATCTCTTCCAGCGGGCAGGACTGTTTGTTTACATTGTGTGTGACGTCACATTAGCCGCCATTACAGAAATTGCATTTTTAGCGCGAGTTCGATAATTCAAACTTTAAAAGTGATTTATGTAAAAAATACGTATAAATAAGTAAAAAACACGTATAGTAATAAATATAATAATATATCCTGGAAATATAAATATAGTGCGCTCATAATGCAAAATAAAACAATTTAAAAAATCAAGTCACATAGCCTATTGTATACATTTAATCCTGGTGCTATTCTTATGACGTATTTAGTATGAGTATAACGTGTCTATTTATAAATTTCCACATTTATCACAATATACAAAACAATGGACATTGAAACGAGGAAAAATGAGAATTGGTTGATTGACGTTAGCCAAAGTGTCACAAGTCAACTTTTGTATTAGATTATATAAACATATTGTCTATTGTTTTGAGAGCAGATACCATTGACACGTACAATTTGCAATCTACGTTAGTCACTCGAGAAGATGCCTGGGGGTTAGATGCGTGGTTTAGCCAATTAACGCATATATTCGGCGGTGATATTTAATACTATTACAGAATATTTTGTAAACAAATTGATTAAGGGATACGATAATAAAGTAACTTATAAGTTGATCGAACTATTGTGACATATTTCGAGAAAGCAATTCGGGAAAAACGATGAAATAAAAAATATAGGTTAAGCGTGAGTCGGATTAGCGTAATAAGGATAAGTTCTATAAATAGACATGGCTACTATACTCTGCGAATTTTTTTTAATTTGGATTTTATTTTATAAATATAACTTTTTTATCGTCTTTATATTATTATTTTATATGAAATAAGAGTCAAAACAATAATTTCTATAACTTTGAATTATGTTATAAAATATAAGTTATCATTTCGAAGCGTAATTTCTTTAGGGAATATTGGCTATCACGCTGGTATTAAGACAAACGTGTGACGTTTAATGTTTTTTCCCTGTGAAATGTATTTTGTGCCATCTGTTGGCTGTGCTGATAAATAACAAACAAAGTCGATAAAACAGGTTATTGGGATAACAAAATTATTCCGTCTCCTTATTTGTATGGTACATCTATATATTTTAACCTTGTTTTATTAAAAATAAAACTACAATTTTTAATTGAATAAAGTTGTTTAGTGTGCTATCAACATTGAGGTATGCTTTTTATGTTTATGATATATATTTTGTGGGGGTGTTTAGTAGAGAAAAAAGTTAGTTAACATTGAATTACATTAATATAGCGATTAAATAGTAGATGGTGAATATTAAATGTGATACGTAATTTCTCAACTATATTCTTAATTTATATGACAAAAAATGTTTAATTTTAGTAGATACACGGGTTAGCCTTCAATAGATGTCTCTGTTCCATAAAACGTTTGGGTCAATGGTCTACTGGGGACAATTATAAAAATGTATGATTTATTTTACGTTAAATCCTCATGATTAATATTTATCTTTTTGTATTGTTTTATGTATGTGTTTGGTGCAAGGGTCCCCCTTGTTGTTGCAAGGATCCCTCTTGTTGTTGCAAGGGTCCCCCTTGTTGTTGCAAGGGTCCTCCTTTTGTTGTTTCAAAGGTCCATCCTTGCAACTGCAAGCATACAATAAAATCATACACTGCAAGCTGGATGCTACACTGCAAATATAAAATAAAATTATAAACGTACAAATTAAAGCGCGTGTACAAGACAAGACATTTTAGGGTTACGTCCCTCAAAATGAAAAAAAAACGGTACCCTTATAGGATCACTTGATTGTGCGTCCGTCCGTACGTTTGTCGGACAAATCTTTTGTTTTTTGAGAAATCGTTTGAGATATCAAGTTGAAATTAATACCGTATACTGAGACATATACAACCTAGGCTCTAAGAAAACAACTCAAAACAGCAAGGCACATTGCTGTTTCGAGCTGTTTTCTGCTTCACACTATAAAAAGATAAGGCTTAAAGAGCCATATCTTGTTTTTTTTTTAATTTTTACCAAAGTCTTGCTCACTGTTCATGAAAAGTTATACACAGCTACTAATAAAAAATGTTTAGACTTAAATTACAATACTCTCATTCTGAGAAAACTTATACCGTTCATAAGGTTGGTATAACGAAATTAGTATAATTACTATAGTATTAATTACTACTAATAAACTCAGCAGAGCGATCGAATAACTATTCCGAAGTTATTTCAACAATCCAACGTGGCAACGTCGCCTTTCATAGACAAACATGTAAAATATGAGGTCGTGTCTATGATTGTGAATATAAATTACATTTGTCATATCTGATGGCATCTTTAGAATATTGTCAAAATTTATATTAGTATTTGCTTGTGTCCGTTGTTGAGTTTTTCTATTTTTTCTAGTTACAAAAGAGCATGAGATGCTGAAGAAAGAGCATGAGCTACTCAAGATATCACTGGAACAGCATGGATAAACAACAGTTAATTTAAAATTTTGGAAAAATGTCATAATTCCTTTCAAAATATACTAACAATAAATGAAAATATTATTTGAATTTTATTTAATTTAAAAATTGTCATTAATAAATATTGCTCTTGGTGCAGCTGCACGCAATAAATTAAAAAAATATTTCTTCTCGACAGTTTCGATTATGCGAATTGGATTATGTGTAGCCATTTTCTATAAAATAATTGTAAATACAATCGAATTACATAAACTGAAGTCCCGTTGTGTATATTTGTCGAAATGTCACCTTTTTTAGGTTATACCAAAGTTTAAATTTAACTTTGGTATAATTTAAAAAAGTCTATGTCAGAATAGTGTTTGACAGATGAAGTTATGACAAGCTTGTCCTATACCGAATTTATCAGTAGCATTTTTGTCTATTCTTTATTTATGCAAGGTACAACTTTCTATTCCAAGTTTATTAGTAATAGTACAAAACCTTAGGTACTAAATTTTTTTTACATGGCAAGGCAAATTCAAAAAAATAGTTTTTACTGTATTGTAAAAAAATAATTAATTAAAGTGAAAGTTCAAATATTTGCGTTACCTTGTTTCATATTATTTTAATTAGATGGGCTTTAATGTTTGACATGGCCTGTTTAAATTTAAATCATCGTGTCTTTTGTATTTCAATTCTATTTATCATCCTTTTGAATGAAATGGCATTTATGGACGCGGAGATTTAAAAAAAAGTATTTTAAATAACAAAATATGAAGCAAGATTTTTATGCCCGATACTAACAACCCTGCGTCGTACTGTGGCGGATAGTGTCGTCAGATACTGTCAACGTTCGTTCGATGTTATATATTTAAAATTTGAATCAACCCTTTCAGAGGTTAATCGTGGAAAAATATCAAGGGAGGAAATTAAATAGTTTAATTATATGATTTTTCAATTTCTTTTGTTTTTATGCATTTTATTATTACAAGAACGTTAAGATATTCCGTAGGATCAAGTCCAAGTTCAGTTCAAACGATCTACAACTACCGGGATTATGGAATACGGTATACCCGTATCGCATTCCATAATCCCGAATTAGTACCACACGGTACACTGCATTCCATTATCCCGGAATAAAATTTATAATTATTTTCACAACTGAAAACTCTGCGCTTGAAGTATGAATTAATTATTGAAATTAATATTAATAGGGTTTATATGCCAAAATTTTCCACAGCAAAAATAATGAATATGGATTTTTTTTTCAATGCATTATGAAAAAACATAAATAAAAACTGAAATTCTGAATCAATTAAGTGGAGAGACTCGATTTAAAAAAAAACTAAAACCTGTGTAGCTAAGAATAACCCTCTAGAAACCAAAGCTAATGTGATACTTTTTATCACTTCCCGATACAAAATACAAATAATTCGAAATTGAAATAATTATTGTTTTTTCTGTTTTCTTTCTTACATTATATGGCAGATGTTTGTTAATACTGACAAAAGTTTAGTTGCCTTTTAAATGCATATACAAATATAACGATCGAGAGCGAAATAGACAATCTTTTGCGCTCCCCACCAACTCCATCTCCCCTCTGCACCTTCGACGTTGTACTCATATAATCTATTATCGATGGTATCTCCAATAAACCCGCCACAAACCCGTACCGGCGACATAGTCGTAAGTCCATGCTTATACATGTTTTTGGGATTTTGAAATTGAAAACCTGTCAGCGTTTAGGAAAACGATTAAAATATGGTCCCGTAGTTGTACGCATCTCTTGAAAATGTCGGTATAATTTAAACGAAGTAATTTATAACGAAAGTTCCAATTAAAGACCACTACCTATAGTTTTTTCTTAGATTTTTTTAAATCTACCTTCGAAAAATCAAAAGGGTGGGTGTTGGGGTGTGTTTGTGGTGTCCACACGTTAAACATAACTTTAAAACTTAATATTTTGGAAACGACACTTTCTTTCCAGAAAGTTATCGAAGCTTTTAGTAGAGTACTTGAAGAGACAGCATAATTTTTTAAAAAGCGGGTGAAAATATAACTGTAAACATGTCGAAGGACCAGTTAGGGAGAAGGTTAAGGTCGAACGATAGATGTTTGTTAACTCTGACAAAAGGTTAGTTGCGTTTCAGAGAATGTGGAACGTTATTTCTTAAGTCATTTAAGGTGTATTTTATACAGTCTATTCTCATTTTAAATTATGAAACTATATATAAATTATAATATAGATGTTTTCACGTACAAATGTTGAAGATACATACCTACAACGTAAGATCCTATTCGTTTATTGAGTATAAAGGAGACAGAAAATGTTAGTAATTGAATTTGCAGGATTATGAACATTTACCCACTCATTTTTTATGACAACATAAGCATTTTTTATAAATCTTTTTGACTCAATAAACAAACATTAACAATGTACAAAGAACATATTTTGCTTTACAGAAAAAAATGACAAATAGTGAACAAAATACCAATTTTATAAAGTACCTAGAGTGACACCTTACGTGATGGGGTAATTGAAAACAATTTTTTCATCCAAATTTTAAAATTGTGGGTCCAAAATGTCGTACATCCAGATATCGTGCATCCAAATACCGTACATACAGATACTTTGCATTCAGACACCGTGCATCAAGATACCCTACATACAGAGACCGTGTATCCAGATACCTTGCATCCAGATACCATGCATTCAAATACCGTGCATCCAGATACCATACATACAGATGCCGTGCATCCAGATATACTGCATTTAGATATCGGGCATCCAGATACCGTACATAAAGATACCGTGCATTCAGATACCTTGCATCCAGATACCATGCGTCCATATATCTTGCAACCAGATACCGTGTATCCAGATGCCTTGCATCCAGATACCGCGCATTCAGATACTTTGCATCTAGATACCATACATACAGATGCCGTGCATCCAGATATACTGCATTTAGATATCGGGCTTAAAGATACCGTGCATCTAGGTACTGTGCATCGAGATTCCTTGAATCCAGATACCGTGCATCCAGATACCGTGCATCCAGATGCCTTGCATCCAGATACCTTGCATTCAGCTACCATGCATCCAGATACCATACATACAGATACCGTGCATCCAGATACAATGCATTTAGATATCGGGCATCCAGATACCGTACATAAAGATACCGTGCATCCAGATACCGTGCATCGAGATTCCTTGCATCCAGATACCGTGCATCCAGATATCTTGCAGTCAGATACCGTGATCCAGATAATATGCATCCAGACACTGTTTTTAAAATTAATTATACAGATAAAAGGATGATTATGCATGCTTACCAATGTAATTTACTTTCCACGGTATTAGTAACTAGATATCTATTCAATGAACACTTTACTATCTGTCACCCGCGGTTTTGCCCGCACGGATTTTCAATAAAGACAACTTACACAATAAAATTATTGTAACATCTCTTTGTAAGTAAATTTAAACATTTTATCGATTTAATCTACACATCCTGTCATCTTTTGATATATTAATGTACTAAATTTTTATTATCGTGAAAATTTCGAGTTCACCCTTCAAGAATTACACGATTTTTGGGAGACAAAACGTAGTCCATACGTTAAATCGAACTGTAAATTATGCTTGTACCGATTTTTGTGTAAATCCATTCAGTCGTTTTGCATGATTGAAAACAAACATTCAAACCTTCGAATTTATAATATTAATGTGACTAGTTTTTGCACAATGATCAACGTAAGTATTTGTATTCTATTGTTTTAATTTATTACCTTTATTATATATTTAAGTTTATTACAAAATTTATAGTCTAAATAAACCTGTTAATAAGTCTAATAAACCTGTAATACACCTGTTTGCTATACCACCCTCTAGAACCGAATTTTATCGGAACTCTCCATTTTCCCGCCGTATTCAACTCCTCAACCACTTGACCGCAGTCGCGCCAGGAGTGGGTTTGTTTGTGAAACATTATTAAATACATTATTATCGATATCAATGCCTATAAAACAAAAGAATAAGAATATTAAATTTTGGTATGAACGCGTTTTAGTACCAATGATATTTTGACAATTGTTAGTATTTATCTAAATTTAATTTATTGATATAATAATATTTGTGTTTTGATAAGAAATAATATACATTAAAAACGATATGTTTAAAAAAATTTTCAGCAGACGATTATTTATTATAAAAAAATCAATTTAAAAAATTTCATACCTGATGACTTTTATTTGCGAGGGAATATGTTTTAACCTTTTCCAGTTGGTTCACTTTATCTTTTATCGCTAAGCACTTATTACACAATTAACTTTATTATTATTTACAAATTGTTAAGTATTTACAATATAAATATAGTAAATTTAATTATTCAACTATAATATTTACTTGATCTGTCAACTTTAACAACAACATCTTGTTTATCCAACAACATTCAGGAAATCTATTTGTCTATGATTTATGTTTGGAATAAAATTATAGTGCTGATATATACATTAGCATATGAATTGCATGGGAATTAAATAAATTTTTTTATACATTAGTTATGACCGGAAGTTATTTTAATTAAATATATAATTTGTAATGTATTTATTTTTATATAATATAATAAGTAATGAATTTATATTATAAACAATTTATACTAAATGCAAAATGTGATAGTTATAAATTAAAAAAAAGAAAAAATGGCTGAAAGTAAATTTGTCGAAAAATGTTGTCATTATGTTTTATAGTTTTTGTGTATTGTATTCGGTATTATTTAAATGGTTAGCAAAGTATTCTTATTTTTGTGAACACAAAAATGTATTGGGTCAGCCAAAATGAATATAATATAAGTACTAATATATGTCAAAATGCAATAACCGTTATTGAAACAAATAAAGATTATTAACAAGATTTGAAAATTGTATACAGTTGGAAAACTAATTTTAAAACATATTAACTGAGATCTCTATTTGTAGTAAAAGGGAATATCCACGAGTAGCAAAGTATTCTTATTTTTGTGAACAGAAAAATGTATTGGGTCAGCCAAAATGAATATAATATAAGTACTAAAATATGTCAAAATGCAATAACTGTTATTGAAACAAATAAAGACTAGCGTGACCCGTGCGAAGTCTTCGCATTATTTATTCTATTTTAATAAAATTGACATATAGAGGCGCAAGTATCAAAAGCATTGAGCTAAAGCGCCACTTTATTTATACGTGAGTGGATTTGAAATTAAACAAAAATTTTACCGACCCTCAATCATATTGACGTTGAGCCGTTAGATGGCAGCATTGCTGTTTTGTGTATATAATTTTAATAATTAATTAATTTGCAAAAACAATAGCAATAATACATTTTTTAGTTGTGGATGCCGATAGAGCAAGCAATTATCTATAAAATGATATATAATTTATGTGGATTAGTTGTGAGGTTTTTTCTAAAAAGGGAGTGTAACATCTTAAAACCTTAGCGTATTAATATATATGATGATTATTAACAAGATTTGAAAATTGTATATAGTTGGAAAACTAATTTTAAAACATATTAACTGAGATCTCTATTTGTAGTAAAAGGGAATATCCACGAGTAGCAAAGTATTCTTATTTTTGTGAACAGAAAAATGTATTGGGTCAGCCAAAATGAATATAATACAAGTAATAATATATGTCAAAATGCAATAACCTTTATTGAAACAAATAAAGATTATTAACAAGATTTGAAAATTGTATACAGTTTTTGAAAAATTAATCTTGTAACATATTAAGTGAGATCTCTATCTGAAGTCAAAGGGAATATCCACGAGTATTAGCAGATATTTCTAAATTGTACATTCATCAAATAGATATAAAAAAAATGTTTTTTGTTGTTGTTTTGTTACAAAAACAAAGCTGCTGACGACTTAACGCAAACAAATGTTCAATAGTGAGGTATAGCCGAGCACACGCTCCTATTAAATATGAATATATGGTCAGCGGGATCCCTCTGGATGAGTTTGTTGATTTGAGAGTCAGAGCTGATTTGCGATTGACGATTTGTGAGGATATGACAGAAAAATTGTTTTGGAAGAATTGGATTCGTGTTGTATAATTCAAAGGATTATCAATCCTTGTCATCAATTCGTATGTTGTAAACTGCATCATGCAGAGCTGATTAAAGGCCGGCTCCATTATTTGGACCAGCACGAAGCTAAGTACAGCTTAATGATTGAACGTATGCAAGAGACGTTCCTCGACACACAGACGTTATCTATACATGAAACAATATGGTCACTTCCCCTTTTTATTTCTTACCGATTTCCTCTCGGGTATGCTAGGTTTCCATTCCTTTACAATTCAGAAAACAAATTGCGCTTATGAAATATATCTTCCACCTATTAAGAGAAAAAAGTCTATGCCCTGTACTTTTAAGTAAACTTTTTACTGTTGATAATTATAGTTTTTAATAATTACATTACATTATATTTCAAACAATATCGTAAAAATTGGTTATCCACCGTCAATGCTATTGCACAACTTAAATCTTTAACAATTAGTTATCTCCAAGATTTACACTAGAAATGTTATTGACCCCGTAGTAACTTGTCCATAGAACGCAGTCTACGCACATTTGTTTCATTTTTATTGACGAGTATTTTGTAACAAGATATGTCCAGGGCCTAACGATGGGGCCGAAAGGTGGCGACAGGAACTCTTCTATGGCGCAGAGTAAATTCACCGAGTTTGATTTGTCCCAAAATTCTTTGACACTGGCAGTATTTTCCAAATTTTTTTATGCTCGGAAATAATATTGTACTGCAAATGTACCTTCCGAGTACTATATGTTTCATACATTTCAACGCTTTTCTTGTTCAGTGGTTCTTTGAAATAGGTATTTTTTTTTGTTAAAAAGTTGTATTTTATTCCCATTTTGACATCATTAAAAACAAAGAGTAGGGTTAAGTATATTGTAATTTCAATATCTTCTATGGATATGGTACTTTTTAATACGATCTTATTTAAATACTCAAAGAAAATATCATTAGTACGTTATTTCATTTCATTTCCCAGGTTTTCCACCCAATTTAAGTTATTTTATAAAATATTGCTCTTAAATTAAGAGTTTTCGTGTAAAAGACAAGTATCGTATTGCTTTTTTTTTCTGAAAATATCGCAATTTATTGACGGATTGTATTAGATCGAAATAGTGTATTAAACCCTAAAAATACTTAAAAAAAAATTAAAATTTTATAATATTTATACATAACGTATATAATAAGAAAGTATATTTTTTTCTGAGTTTTTTAATTTCAAATTAATAATTATCTATTCATATAGTAAAACTATAGAATTGGCGTATCTATACATTGAAGATATTTATGAAAAAATGATTTAGGGGATACAATAACAGAAATAAGAGTACAAAATATAATATGTGCAATTCTTATTTTTTTTTGTTTGAGCACGCATTACAGAAAAAACTACTCACTAAATTAAGATTGTGTTTTTTGAAAAACATGGAGGTTTATTCGCAGTAATATTTAGTTTTTATTTTATGAGAATCGAGTAACTTAATAAGAAGATATGTGAACTTAAACTTTTAACAAAATTCTTTACGTTGCATTAGTACAATAACAACAAAGTATTGGCTAGCTACTCGTTGCGCAGTAATTACACAAAAGTACAGCGTATCCAGATACATCAATAGATGGCCTTAAGTATAATATACATCGCACAATGAACTTTTCCACCTGAACCTATATTGGTGAAATGGATCTAGCTAAAAGTGAAGTGGGGAAACCCAAATAAGGGCAGACGCATGAGGGCAGCTATCATTGACAGTCTTCCGCATAAAACGTTCTATGTATCTTGTTATAAATTTTATTTGTTTAAAATTTGAATCTGTCGTCAATATTTATAATTTTATTGCTTTGGTAGCTTAAGTGCTCGGGTATATAAATTTGAATGTTATTTTATTATATATACGAATAATAAAATTGTAGAACTGCCGCATATGTACATGGAAGGTATTTACGAAAAAAAATTGTTTAGGGGAACATAATAAAAGAAATATAATACAAAATATTGTTTTAGAAATGTTTGTCTGTTTGTCTATGAGCCTATTGATTTCTTTGCCATCTAGCAAGAGGAGCTAAAAGTATTTCAATGAAGTTGAGTCTGGAGTAACACATAAGTTATGTTTCACCAGAATCCACCAGCTAAAAAGAAGATATGGCAATTTGAGGTTTGAATATGAAGTGTACTTACTTTAAAAAGTTTAATTTTATAAAAAATAAAGTTTAATTTTATTATTATAATGGATGTTACCTGTTTAACATTTGACATAGTTACTTATATTTTAGAAAGTTTAGTTTTATAATTATTATAACAAATGTTATGTGTTTAACGTTTAACGTAGTTACTTACATTTTGGAAAGTTTAGTTTTATCATTATTATAATGGATGTTACCCGTTTAACGTTTGACATAGTTACTTACATTTTAGAAAGTTTAGTTTTATCATTATTAAAACGGATGGAGTTAGCTGTACATTGTATATTACAGTTAATTTAATAACATGTTTTAAGTACGCTAATGAAGTCGCAGAGACAGCTAGTCTTAAACATATTACGTTAAAATTAGGTGGGTCTTATTTGTTGCACTTGCCTAAAATGGCAAATTCGAAGACGGATTGTATTTGTTATTTAAAATGTTAAATTTAATCTGCTTTACACAAAAGGGTAAAGGGTTAATTGTGTATCATATTCAATATATTGATTTCGCGTACGCAGAAGGACCTGTCGAATCTGTTTGCTGTCAAAGACCTTGTACAATATCGTTTCCGGTCTATTGGACCGACAAACGTCGCGAAGAACCTTTTCCTGAGGGCTACTTTATATTTCGATTTCAGCTTCGTCTTCACTCAAGTTCATCTACGCAATGTGCAGTTGTATTTGTTTAGTTATGGCGGAGAATGACATCAGAGGTAAACATTTTCACGTGTTTTGCATATTTAATACAATTTTGCAAAATTAAAATGAGGGTAAGTAGTGAGGAAAAAACTTAAGAAATATTTTGAAGTGAAACTTATTTTATAGTGACAGGTGAAACGCTGAGGGAAAGTGTCACAGCGTTTCATTGCCGTATTATGCTATCTTAACGCCATCTATTGGTCATTAATGACACAATTTTTACACAACGACCATTACCCCGTCTGGTAAAATTTGTACGTTATTTTTTTATGTGTATCTTTAGATGGAAATGGGAATTTTTTGATATATCGCCCGGAAATAAAACTGCCAAGTGTTATGCATCTGGTTATGCATCGAGGGTTCGGTACTCCGTTTGAAGTGAAATTACTTTATTTATCCTAAGTCGTAACTAAGAAGGAATTTTTATCCCAATAAATATTTAATAATAACCAATATGACAAAGCAGGGGGCAAATATATAAAAAATATACATAATATAATATAATATAATGAATACATCAAAATTATAATTTTAATTTTATATAACTTTTGTGTAGGTTTCAACATTTTTTAAACATTTTATTTTTTCTTCTAATTTTGGATTCAGTAGTTTTGAAAATGTGGGGAGGGTGTGGATTGGGGGAGTAACGTATTTATATATAAAATATTATGTAAAATATTCTTGCATATTTTTCATTATATCTCTGAATATCGAAATATTTGAAAAATATTTTCGAATTTTTAACTAATCCTTTTAAATGATATGTGTAATTTCAAAAATGTTTTTCGTGTACTTAATATTAAAAATTTTGATGTAAATATATTTTTGTGTTAGCTATTGTGTGTGCTTCATTACTATGCCAATTTTGAATTCCACGCCAAATAATTTTTGAGAGAAACGGTGGCAGGCAGATTGACTAACATATGAGCGATCTTATAAGGATTTGTTTTTGTTTTTGTAGAATCCTGAAAACATGTACAAATAATAAGCGATAATATTTAAATAATTACCCGTAATTAATTAAATTATAGTTAGCTGAATTAATTAAATTATAGTTAGCTGAATGTTAAATTCAGTACAGTATAACTAAATAAATAAACTCTACGATGTTGTTGTCGTTGTAAAGGTGATAGATACTGCAATAATGATCACGTAGAAATCTGGTCATTATTACTATATTTATAATTAATTTTATTAAACAAAAACTGTTACTAATTAACTTAGAACAGAAATTTGCATCTTGGATAAATACAGAATAGATTAAAATGCTACAAATAAATTCAGTACACGACAAGCTCGTCATAACTTCATCTGTAAAACACTATTCCTCTCGAGACATAAGTTTAACTTTAGTATAACCTAAAAATAGTTAACATTTTGGCAAGTACTGGTACATATAACAAACAGCAAGGTAATTTTTGCAGTTTGCTTGTGTTCATAATTATTTGAAACAAAACGGCTTTACATAATTAATCGAGGAGAAGTATAATTTAAGTTATTGCGAGCAACTGCACCAAGGGTAATTATTTATTGATGACAATTGTTAAATTAAATAAAATTTAAGTAAGATTAAATAAAATTTAAGTAAGATTGTTAAATTAAATTAAATTAAATTAAGTAAGATTGTTAAATGAAATTAAATTAAATGAAATTAAGTAAGATTGTTAAATTAATTAAATTAAATTAAATTAAGTAAGATTGTTAAATTAAATAAAATTTAATTAAATGAAATTAAATTAAATTAATCAAATTAAAATTTAATTAAATTAAATAATTTAATTAAATAAAATAAAATTAAATTAAATTAAATTAAGTAAAATTGTTAAATTTAATTAAATTAAGTAAGATTGTTAAATTAAATAAAATTTAAGTAAGATTAAATAAAATTTAAGTAAGATTGTTAAATTAAATTAAATTAAGTAAGATTGTTAAATGAAATGAAATGAAATTAAATTAAATTAAGTAAGATTGTTAAATTAATGAAATTAAATTAAATTAAGTAAGATTGTTAAATTAAATAAAATTTAATTAAATGAAACTAAATTAAATTAATTAAATTTAAATTTAATTAAATTAAATAATTTAATTAAATAAAATAAAATTAAATTAAATTAAATTAAGTAAAATTGTTAAATTTAATTAAATTAAGTAAGATTGTTAAGTTAAATAAAATTTAAGTAAGATTGTTAAATTAAATTAAATTAAAGTAAGATTGTTAAATTAATAAAATTTTAGTAATATTCTCATTTATTGTTAGCATATTTTAAAGGAAATTGCGACATTTTCCCAAATTTTAAGTTAACACCATTATTTGTTCATTCTGTACTAATTACGTTTGCATACGTAGCATCTCACACTTTTTCATAACTGGAAAAAGAAGCATTCTAAAAAATGGACACAACTAAAAAGAGTATAAATTTTAACGATGCTCTAAAGACGCCATCTGATGTGACAGAATAGACACAATGTCATATTTTGCCTGTTTGCTTATGAAACGCGAAGCTGCCACGTCGCGTTTTTTAAATAGTTTTCGGTTAACCTTTACGGTTTGGTTAACCTTCGTTATACCAACCTTATGAACGGTATATGTATACTCAGAATAAGAGTCGTATAACTTAAGTTAAAGCAATTTTTATTAATAAAAGAGATAACGTTTTTAACTTCGTTTACCGCACAACATTGACAAACGACTATTATAGATGGCAAGGAGTCGGCCGACAATTGCCGACAGTTGTCGGACAAAGATCGTGGCCGACTTCCCGTCATTAACTCATACATCAAGATACGTGGGCCGCCCACTAAATGTCTCCCATCTTCGTCAGTGTTTAGTATTATATTCTATCGTTTTCTACGTTAGGGCGTTTTCCATTCCTAACGTTCGGATTAGCAAAAGTCGACAGGAATCCCTTCAATTTTTTTGTTGACCGACTTTTGTAGGATGTGCGCGTTAAGGTATTAAATACAGTCAGTCGGTTTTTGTTGGTCGTCGGTGTTTAGGTAGCTAAATGACACTATAGTGTCTTTCTGACTAGTTCTTATCAATATTTGTGACGTGTTTTAATCACTATTATCAAAGACTCTCATTTATAAAAACCTGCCTTACCAAAACTGGGACAGAGTGGTAGAGATCAAAACTCACCTGGAAATTCCTTCATTGCCTTTGTAAAAATGATTTGGAAATTTACTCTGTAATTTTCTTTTCCGAATTCGTCTTTTTCAGAGCTACATCTGGCCAATAATTCTATACCGATTACTGGACTGGACTATTAGGGAAGATCTCAGGAAACGTATAGAAACGTTCAAAATGTGAAGTTATAGATACATAATGTCTACGTCTTGGACTCAGAATGTCACTAATGAGGAAATTCTACGGTGGGTTGGCTAGAAACGCAATCTTTTGCATACCACCAAATAACGTAAAGTTGCATACCAGGGGGGTATGTTTAGACTTGACATACACGACTCTTGCAACTAATAATAACGGGAAAAGCTACTGGGAGAGGGAATGCTGGTTGTAGAAGAAAGTTATGGTTGTGCAATATACAAAAATAAACAGGGGTTACGAGTGCTGTCTAATTCTTTATTCTTGCTAAGGACAAGACAAAATACGCACAGCTAACTTCTGATAGGAGGCACCCTTAGAAGAAGAAGTCACTTCTGATATTCTACGTGCTTCATCAAGTTTAACTTTAAATAATTTAAGAATCTAATGATATTTTTTGTAATGATACATAGTAACTGCAATCGTTGTGGACGACAAATTATAATCTTTTATATGCTTGCAAACTTCCATCTAACATGTAATTTAAACTTAGTTTGTTATTAAAAATTAAAATGAATAAAATGCTGAAGATGGACGTTCATATTCTTGGGTCTTCTCGTACTGCCTCTATGGTGGTGATATTTATACCGCTTAAGTCATTAAGATAATGTTTAAGTTATTAGTATACTACAGTATTCATTTGAAAAGATTTTCTTTAGTATTGACTCCAGACTACTACTGCAAATGTCATCAATTATCATCAATAGCCCATATTAACCTATTGCTGCACTTCTCCCAATGATTGTCATTGAGCCCGACCTGCGATTCTTCTCATATGATTGCTGCCGCCTATTTTACCCAGTTCTAAGATATCGAGCTGTTCTTCCTTGTATTTAGTTGCAGGGCGTTGGAAACGTTTGCCTATATCTTGCCTACGTTTTGCCTATATCTGATCTCTATTCTAGATTTGGTTTTCAAAAAAAGAAATCCTTTAGATAATTTCTGTATGATCCTAGAACACGATCCTAGAACAGGGATCCTAGAATAGATACCAGAAAACGATATTAGACGACGATATTAGAGCATGATTCTAGGAAACAGACTCTTGAAAAATACGCGTAACTATGTGTATAAAAAAATTCGATAACCATCGGTGTTCGAGAGGTACCGGGTTCAAAATCCAGGTAAACCCAACTATATTTATGTAATTTATTAACATTTAATTTTTTAAGGTAGTTTAATGCAACCGGGGTTTACACGAATTGGTAGAATTAAGTCTGAAAGAGCCGACAATATAACAAAACTGGTCAAAGGGGGAATTAGTCAGAAAAATAACATACGCGTATTGTATTAAGTAATACTCAAATAAAATATGATTAAAAATAGAACGTAACTCTTAAAAGGATGCACTCCATGTTAGACAATAAACTCGTTTGGCTGCCGAAGAAAGCCGAAATCACCCGATTGAGTGATTAGTGAACCGAGCGAACGTCACCGACCCATGCGAACGCCTCAGCTTCGTTCACTCCTCAGAATAAGTTTTCACTTTAAAGTATAGCGTGAAGGTGCATCTAAAGAAGTTTTCACTTAAACATTTTAGACACGTACAACTCAGTGCACTTTACAGAAGTGAAACTTCTTCGACGATTTAAACCTTGATTTGTAAGGGATAAAACGACAGAAAGAGAGACAGAGAGAGAGCGCGAAATATATTAAGTGTAAGTGCACAGATTGTACTAAATTTGTATAAGAAGATTTTAATACTATACATTTAGAAAAATTAATAAAATGTCATTATAAATCGCCATAAACAACATCAATTTAAAAAATTAACATAGACTATATAAATTTAAAAAAAAATCGCAATTCTAGTCCCAAAATACGGCTAAATGCGACTGAAGGAAGTCCGGAAGTATTGTTCCTGTGTTATATTTACGACACCCATATGTGAGCGTTCATTGGATTTATGAATAAATTAAGTATATATTAAGAACATACAAACGAAATTTTGACAGTTTACTTTTGATATACATAACGTTGAGCTGACAGCAGTAGCAAGCGCCATTTTTGTTTGTTTACGCGCATGCTTAAACTTCTTGTCTTATTCTATCGTGTTCATCTCTCTCTCGGTTGTTAGCTGAGTACCAATATTCCGTTCTTCTTGCGATAGATTTGTTACATATAACTCGCATTATATGAAGTTCACGCACGCTGAGGCATGTATAAAGATTTAGGGGCTTTTAGTATTTCTGTTAATCTATCTTTTGTATATAAATATAAATATTTAATATTTAATATGCTTATTGTCGTCACGATAACTGAATAAAAATGTTACTAGAAAAACTTGCTCAAGCTAAAGAGTAGTCCAAAATGAAAAAGAAACACTGTTGATACCTCCACAAAGAGTTCATTATCATTGCAACTAAAACAAGTATGCAATTGAATAAATTCTTAAAGATACATAAAGATATTTCCGTTACAAATAATACTTCAGTTACAAGAATTTTTAACAATTTTGTATAATTTTAAAGTTTATTACTGTTACGTAAAGTATCAAATTTAGTCATTCTGTTACAAATATCTTCTTAAAATTTAAAGATCTGATTTAAAAAATTAATCATTCAGATCAAGATTTAAAAAATTTCCTTATGAATATTCCACAGTACAAACATTGTCAAATTGTCTGGTCAATAAATACGTTTGTTTTGAGGAAACATGACTGTTTTGATGTATTTTAATTAATTAATGAAAATAAATGAATATGCTGAAAATTTATTGTAATTTATTAATTTTAAGTATTTAATAAATAATAAAGTAATTAAATGAATTTGTCGAAAATTGTTTGTAATTTATAAATTTTTAATATTTAGTAAATGATATAGCAATAATTTAAAATTTGTAATCCAATTAAATAGATACCGAATTGGAAACGGTCTGGCAGATGATTGGCTTACAATAGAAAGCCAGTAGAATAAAAAAAATTAATTTAAATAATATTTATACTTGTTTAGAATTGAGGTTATACAGCTTACCGCGCACAATGCTTGCTGCTTGAATGTCGATACTAGCAAAAATACACACACATACAACCGTATATAATACAAAAGAGACAGAGAGAAAGAGAGGGAAAGGTCGCCTGGAGGGGGCATAACGATTTTTCCTTACGTGACGATTTCTGCCAATTCGCTCTAATGTAAGCCGCGTAAAAGAACTTCGTTTCAAAAATTCAGTATATAATTTGCCCCCCTCCCCAAAATTCCATGCATGTGAATATTTTTGAGTGTGTCTTTTGTTATTTGTTTTATTTCTTCCACAATCTTCTTGAAAGGTAACTTCCTGCATTAAATTTAGAATAATTGAAAAGTTTTTCTGCATCTGATTTCAGGTAGTGCTGTCTAACAAAGCTACTCTTTCTATACCGCAATACAAAAACAATTTCATGCTTTGGGGAAAAATTGGAAATATTTTGTTTGGTTACCACATGAGCTCATACTAATCAACTGTTTTAATTGCTAACAAAATATAATAATAATCAAAGCCCTAATAGTCTGTTTCAAAAATAATTTTCTTATAAAATAGTGTAGTAAAACATATGAATATATTTATGAGTTGTTTTTAAAAAGTTCATCGTGTACCGAATGTTTCATTAAAATTAGTGGATTCATTTAGAAAATAAGAGAAAACTCGACATTTTCTGATTTCGAAAGAATATCTTCTCGATTCGATCTTGTAGAACATTAAAATTTAGGCGTTAAACGCGGATAAATACGAAACTAAAAAGACCTTATAATTAGTGAGGTGACACAGGCAAACTTAAGCATGACTATCGATATCCATATTTATAAGTGATTGTTATAAGAACTAACCTTCGGTAGGATTAAATAAATTTTTTGAGTGTTACTGAAGTATATACGCGTTTACAGGTTTTATACCTACGCCTATTTTAATTGCGACATTGTGATCGACGAAAAGATAGAAGGACACATGATATTACAAGGGTTCTGTTTCTTTTTCATTTTCAAACTCTAACCTAAACATAATAATACTCGTGATGTTTTAAAAGTTTTTGCAATAACTTTACGTGCAATAAATGCATTTTTAGTTTTCATTTCATAAACGAATTAGTATGATCTTTTGCGACATTGTGATCGACGAAAAGATAGAAGGACACATGATATTACAAGGGTTCTGTTTCTTTTTCATTTTCAAACTCTAACCTAAACATAATAATACTCGTGATGTTTTAAAAGTTTTTGCAATAACTTTACGTGCAATAAATGCATTTTTAGTTTTCATTTCATAAACGAATTAGTATGATCTTGAGCAACCGCTCGACTTGTTTAACAAGCACTCCACGTAATGCTTTATGAGATGTTTGCAAACGTGAGAGGGAGACGTCTAATGCCTCTGGCATCCCTTTTGCACCGCCATCCCTGGCATGCGGCAAAGATAAAAGTTATATTAGTGAATTTCCTGGGGTAATTATGCTACTTTGTTCGTTAAATAGAAGGAAAAGTCGTATTATATGGTGTGAAACTGGATTACAGTGGCGTAGGTGAGAAATAATATGAAATATTTATGGATGTGTGTACATATAAACGGGGATGAAAAAAAAACATTTTTTTTTAAATTTTATAACACGATCAGTTCAAAATATTTTAAATGAGAGTTTTTTTTATTTTTTATGGCTTTTCCCTTTTGAGTGATAGGTCATAAATTTCAACTCGAACGGGTCGAATATAATTCATTTACAAAAATCGATTAGAATTTTATGTTTTATGTAATATATTATAATCGATGCTAAACCTCTTACACTCTGTATGTTCTGGTGTTCGTTCTAAGTAGGGGAAAAACCTAAAAGTATATTTAAAATAGTGGAATACCCACAATAATAGTAGATAAGTACTTCTTCGTTCGCGTTTCGGCTCGATGGGCTATGAAACAGGACTTTCCCGAAGAGAATTTACTGACGGGGTACTACCGACGGAGAGTATATACATAGGCGGATTTTCGTTCTAATATTCCATAACATTTTCGAAATTTGTGGCGGTGATGGCACATCACATAGCACCTCATAAAGATAAAAATCCAAAGTCAAAGTCAACACCAGGGCTCCAAAAAGCATCCAATTTGGGAACAGTTCACGTGCGTGCGTGCAAATAAGAGCTAGTTGGACTTAAGAAAATAATGAAATCACACTTCCAGAAATGTAGCAACATTCTGATACTGATTCAGATCTTGACGAGGCCGAGGACTCCGTGGCCTTTGTGGAGCTGGTGTTGGAAGTCTGGTCTTCCCAGTCTTCAGATGATTCTTATGTCAATTTGTTTACTGTTCGTCAACCTAAAAGTGTCAGAAGTAATATGAAGGTTTCAATGAAAAAAATACTATTACACCAATCAGGAAGATGAGAAGAAAATTGATCTACAATTATATTGTTATACATTTGATACCAATACGTCTTTTAACTACGTAGATCATAGATAATAGATAGAAATTAATGGGGCTTTTAGGCCCAGTATATAAACATCCACACCGTCATACAAATTGCTGGTGATCTCAAATGTCATGGTGTCATACAACTCCATAACGTCATACAACTCCATGATGTCTACAACTCAATTCAAGAAAACAAAAAAAATTGTACTGAAAAATAAAGTTGCTAATATATCAATTGATGGTTGGCGCAATGTCAGGTATATCTCGAGAGTCTGTATCTGTGTCATAGATGTCTTGATCAACAGGACTCATTTAATAGATATATTAAACACTGGCACTGAAAGCCACACAGCTGATTACTTGGTGGAAATATCAATTTCATTAGTAAATGAATGTGGAAGCTTCAGCTGCAATGTGCTAAGCATCATAACAGATCATGCAGGGAACATGAGTAGAATACGAAGAGATTTAGTTCAATAAGAAGAACTGACTTCTCACAAAGATATACAAATTTACAGCTGTTCATTTCACGTCTTAAACATCTTAGCGCACGACATAGATGCAAAGGATATTACTGAGCAAGTCAAATCTGTATTGTGATATTTCAAATACACACCCATTTTGCATCTGCCAAATACAAACAAGCTGGTGGAAAAGCGATAGACACCGCAACAACTCAGGTGGAGCACAATACCTGACTGCCGAATTTCTTTTTGGAAAACTGGCATATTTTGTCCGACATATATTTAAATGCTAACTGTTATAGATATGTCAATTTCGTTAAAAGTGAATGACATAGTACTGAAGCAACAAGCCCAGGTTCTTCAAAAAAAAGCTGGATAATGTGGCAGTTACTTGACATCTCCCAGAAAACATCTTGTAGGGTTGGCGAAGTGACTGAAGCATGGGTAGAGGTTAAAAAATAGTTTGAGGCTGAAATGTGCGGCAGCGTGGGACCGAGCATTCACTGAGTGATAAAATGGCAACGTCCTCCAGCTCATTTTTCAGCAAACTTACTAAATCGTAAGCAAACAGGGGCTAACACCCCACTGATGAAGATATTTCTGAAGCTTTATCATTTATTGAAGCTCATCACAAGGAGGCGATTCCCTAGGATGTAAAATACAGGAGAATGACGGATCAGTTTAATAAGTTTCTATTTGAAGATCATGTAGTGAATCATGTCAGACATCTAGAATGGTTTGCTGTTGGTAAAAAGTCAAATTAATGGCCAAACAATGGAATTAGTGATACAGCTTCACACTGATCTCGGTTTAAGGGCCAAAATTAAAGATTATTTTCAACATTTGGATGATGTCTGAAGATGTCCGATACGCAAAATTTTTATTGTTAATTAATGATAGTTATTTTTTAATTAAAATTGTTGCCGTTTGAGTTTGTTAAGTAATAAAAGAATAATGAATGTTTTAATTACTAGTTTAAATAAAGTTTTGTTTATTGTTACTAATTTAAATAACAAATACGATATAGATCTAACTTCTTAATTTATTTCGAGCTATTTTAAGTCCTAAATGTATTTTGTAAATTATTCTGAAAAGAAATTGAACATAAACAGTATTTATGTTTAATTTCTTTTCAGTACGTTTAAAATTAAAAGTTCTTTTAAACTCTGGTTTTTCTTAAAGTTTTAAATATTGTTTTAAATTGGCTTTAAGCTCTGTTTTTAAATACTTAATAAAAAACATTGCTTTATTTCAAACTGTTTTAAGCACCGATCAAAACACGTGTTTAAAATGACTTGATATATATATATATATATATATATATATATATATATATATATATATATAAATATATATATATATATATATACATATATATATATATATATATATATATATATATATATACACTTGTGTGTGTATTTAAAGTTATGTTATTCCTAATGATTTATTTACACAGGTGATTAGGTCTTCATTCTGAAAAGAAAGAAGAAATTAAATATCTTGAAAGTGAACTCATTTTTATGGTTCCATACTTCAAAAGCAAAAATGGAACCCTTATAGTAAATATCATTAATGTATCTGTCTGTCTGTCACAGCCATTTTTTTCTCTGAAACCATTTCACGTCGAAACTTGAAATTGACCATAGTAATGAAACGTATTAATCCGCACATATTTCAATAGCCAACGCTAAAAAAGGTCTATATGGAAATTTTAGGGGTGACAAATTAATTACCTAAAAAAAATTTAATTCCCTATAGTGTAAGCTGTCGTTTGAAAGTTCTAATATCGCACTCAAAAAAAAATTATTTATTTTAGGTAGTTTAAGTATCATGTCTTCGGATATATACTGAAGTCAATGCAAAAAATATGTATAAGTTGAAACTGGTTTTTTAATGTTTTCGAAAACTTAATTTTACTCTAAGTAGTAAGATTTTATATTATGCATATATTGAAGTGGATTTATGGTAAAAATTAGATTTTTTAAACCCACCTACTGTAAAAATATAACTAATCCCACCCACATGGAAAATGATGAAAAAAATTTACGACATATTTTCGTAGAGCTGTTTCTGTTCATAATTGTGAATAATAAAAAATAGGAAGAAAGAAAAATTTAATTTAAAAAATAAATGTTAATAAAAAACTATTAACAACTCGTCAAGAACTATAATAAAACATTACAATTTCTATAAAGTTTGACAAACTCAATAAAGAGTATTCACCTAAAAATTCAAAGTTTTCATTTTAGCTCGTACTCTATTTGTTGTCATCTTCCACACAATTAAGCATAACCATGTCGATTGTTTCTAGAAAATCATCTGCATTATGTTCGTTTTCATTAAAATAATTGCTGTAATGATTAATAATTGCTGAATAATTTGTAAAAAAAAAAGCTTTTCGATATTGGACACTATTGAAAAGCTTTTTTTTACAATTGCGATTTAAAACCTTCAATAAACTCTTTCCTTCGACACTAACTCCTTTATGATTTATATATTTATTTTTCCGTGTTTAGTTTTCCCGGTCAGTTTTGTTATAACTGCCTCCATTTTCTTCTCCTACTTGGTCTGGCTCTATCACAGTTTCGATATTCTGCCTCAGGAATTGTGTTCACTCTAGAAGGATGATTGGTAAATAATCTTTGGAAATTCTAAAACATGCAATAATGTTTATACTATCCTATGTAGACAAAAACAACTACTTACAAAATGTGTCACACTTTCTTACACTGAAGTTCAAGTTTCATGTCTATTCCCACTATCACACTTTCTTAACCTGACATTTAAGTTTCAGGTGTATTCCCTCTATCACACTTTCTTAACCCGACGTTTAAGTTTCAGGTGTATTCCCTCTATCACACTTTCTTAACCTGACGTTTAAGTTTCAGGTGTATTCCCTCTATCACACTTTCTTAACCTGACGTTTAAGTTTCAGGTGTATTCCCTCTATCACACTTTCTTAACCTGACGTTTAAGTTTCAGGTGTATTCCCTCTATCACACTTTCTTAACATGACGTTTAAGTTTCAGGTGTATTCCCTCTATCACACTTTCTTAACCTGACGTTTAAGTTTCAGGTGTATTCCCTCTATCACACTTTCTTAACCTGACGTTTAAGTTTCAGGTGTATTTCCTCTATCACACTTTTTTAACCTGACGTTTAAGTTTCAGGTGTATTCCCTCTATCACACTTTCTTAACCTGACGTTTAAGTTTCAGGTGTATTCCCTCTATCACACTTTCTTAACCTGACGTTTAAGTTTCAGGTGTATTCCCTCTATCACACTTTCTTAACATGACGTTTAAGTTTCAGGTGTATTCCCTCTATCACACTTTCTTAACCTGACGTTTAAGTTTCAGGTGTATTCCCTCTATCACACTTTCTTAACCTGACGTTTAAGTTTCGGGTGTATTTCCTCTATCACACTTTTTTAACCTGACGTTTAAGTTTCAGGTGTATTCCCTCTATCACACTTTCTTAACCTGACGTTTAAGTTTCAGGTGTATTCCCTCTATCACACTTTTTTAACCTGACGTTTAAGTTTCAGGTGTATTCCTGTCTCAGATTACAGTAACTATGCCAGAACCTTTGGAATTTTAGTCCAGAAAAGATATGACCACACCGAGATTGGTCCGGTCCCAATGCACATTCTAATAGGGCATGCGATACCGTCAAATTAGGATCGTTTGTGATTCAGAAATTTCACATTCCATAGGATCAAAGTTAATGTTAGACTGTGACACAGACAGTCATAGCAACAAGTTTCCATTTAGATTCTTTGGGTATGGAACTTTGAAAAAGTTATAAGTAAATTTTCACAAAACAGCAATTCAATTCTTAACTTGATTACGTGGAAAAGTTGGATTTGAAAAACCATATTTATTTCATAACACAAACATAGCAATTAATATAATATCAATTTTCATATTTAACCACGGACTTTGGTGATATAAAAACAGCTGGAAGACTGAGATTTCTGACTTTGTGCAGATATGAAGTGTAAGAGGAATTTGTTAAAGAAACTGCAAAATGCAAAGTTATACTTTAAAACTAATTTCAAAGTTGAACTAGAGGGGCTATGCATTTAAGGGTAGCGAGCAGTTTAGAGCTGAGCTTGGAACTATCTTTTTAATTTTAATGAACTAAGAAAATAACTATAGTTCAACGAAAAATTTTATGATGAAGAAACCCACACTGTAAAAAAAAACGAGAGCTTGTCACACGTTTTGAATCAAAGTCTAACCAAGAAAAGGAGGAAAGATCGCAATATTCGTTGTCGGTAATATATGTCTTGTCTCTCGAAATTCTACTTCAACTTGACCAAATATTAGACAAATATTAAATAACTATGGATAAATGTGATGTTCACCTTTTTTCAGACTTTATTTTTAGCTTCCATTACAAGAATAACCGAATTTTTTCAGCAATTCTTATCATCAGAACCAATTGTTCGTTCTCTTCAGGGTCCAAACTACGCGCTATTAAAATTGACTCACATTGAGAGTTCAGACTTGCTGCTTAGTTTACTTTAGAAAAAAAACTCTGAACTCATTATCTTGTAAAAAGACTAAAACAATCTTAAAACGATTTAGTTAATTTTATTAAATGTTCAAAATAATTTGTGTAAAAAATGTGTAAAATTTTAACTGTTATTTTGACGAATTTTTGACGCAAAATTATGAATTAGTAAGAGAAAACCTGCAAAATAGACTTGAAAACCATAATAAATTTTCGCTAAGTATAAAATTTACACACAGAGGGTTAAGTGTTTAGCAATATGTAGCTTCTTCAAATAATTATAGGAATATTTTTTTAAGCAAACGGGCCTTTCACGATCCTACGAAATAAGGCCCATTGAACACCATGGCATCAGGAATTAAAAACGAAATTTTTTTGGGCGTTGACACCTTCGTGTTTAACAAGGTTCAATTAGAATGATCTCTTTGTATATATACTTTCTTTGGCTTCCTATCTCTTTCATTGGTCAGTTATTTTCACGGTAACATTAGTCGTATGTGTTGGCTTTTTCTGGTTTTTTCTTTTTTTGTTTGTTTCATTGTAATATCATGTGTATATTTAATAAAATATCATTGTTAAACTCCACATATTCGACTTGAAGCAAAAGGCTCATATTGTTTCAAATTAAACCATATAAATACATTTTTCAATTACTTGCAAAACAAATTCCAGTTATACAAATATAAAATTTGGAATATGTCACAATCTGGTTTTTTCTCTTTTGAAGTAAAAAGTAGCATCACTTTTCTTTAATTCTTAATCTTTACACAGTATGAAACAAAGTGGCTTCCCGCGTCTGTCTGTCCTTCTGTAAGCTTAGATCTTTTAAACTACGCAATTGATTTTGATGCGGTTTTCACTATCATTCAGATAATTTCTATCCGGAGGATTTATAAGTATAATACATGCATGTTATATTTACAGGAAATATAAAAAAAGTCAATATTTTGTACAAAAGTAGAATTTTGGGCGCTTTCATTGCTAAAGCTGGCTAAACTTTACGATATATGTCAAAATGTTGTACTATGGAATTGCATATTTTGGAAATATCTACAAAAAAAGTATGGCATGTAGATATATCCTATGGATAACCCAAAGTGACCGTTCTTATTAATTTTTTTTGTGGGTTATACTTTCGAAGTTATTTTAATCAATATTATATTAATCTTTTTTTAAATTAAATAATTGGTTTCATTAGGCATTTAATGTAGATAAAATTATCTCTTCACAGCAAATCATTATCATGAATATTTTAGAAGATATCACATATTGAAAATTACCAAAAAACAGTATTCGCGATGCCGATACCGTGCACGGACGGCGGCAGCTGCGCGTGAATAACAGTAATATTATTAATCGCTCCACAATTACACCACATAAGTACCTACATTGCACGCGTGTGAAGCCGAGGCGGGTCGCTAGTCAAAATATAAATGAAGTTCCATATAGAATCATATATTGGGCCTCTATATTTTGACAGCTTGATAAGTAAGCGAGTGAGAGCCATGCAGCTAGCTTTGCTTCACCAGCTTTCTTATGAACTTTCAGTGCCTTCAAGGCTACTCACCATTTAATAGCTATTTCTTGTTGTGGTAAAATAATGCCATCATCACTTCATTTAAGTAGACTAACATTGGATCAACCTTTTCTTACTACAACTTTTTCCTACAACAACCTTTTCTTACTTGGATCAATTTTTTCTTAACAACGCTTTTTCTTACTATATATATGATGTTATTAATTACTTAGTAGGGTTTGGCTTTCGCAAATTTTATATTGTGTTTATATTATTTTCATTATGAAATTTTTAGGGTTTAGTTTTCTGTTCTAAAATATTTAATTTTTACCGTCAAAGATATTACCATAAAAGCGAGTGCATATTTTTTAGACATTTTTTTAGGAAACTTGTAAATGATTGAACTGACTATCATAGTCATTTGGTGTAATAACCAACATTCGATATAATTTTATTTCAGCAATACTCTACAAGAAGTATATCGGATTTGTGACTCACAAACATTACGAAGGTACAGAAAAGTTATTATCATCTTGAATACACAACCTGTATCAATCCATTTCCAAAGACAGATCTCCTCTGCGTATCATTAAAGGTCCCATAATCGCCACATAGCTAGCTAGGCGATCGCAGTGCTTAGCTTCTCACACCATTGGTTCGACTGCCTGTCACTACTTTGCAAAATTTAGCTACGCGATTACAAAAATAATTTGTGCTCGTGGGATCTTAAATTCGATTCTCGACCGCTCGTCGAGCGCGCGGGAATCGAATTTAAGACGAATCGAGACCCCAAGGTGTTCCGCATCATCAAGCCTGTAAGCCTTATAATCAAAACAGCATATCAGGATGCCAGTAGGAATAATAAATTGACCCAAAAATTAAGGCAATAAAGAACCCAATCTTAAATATATCTAGACCTAAATCTATCTGATCGATCAAATTTAATCACTGCAATCTACCCCGAAGAAAAGACAGTTTCCAATATTATCCCTTTAAAAACAAAGTTCCAAGCTCTCCCTTTAAAAACAATCCAGCTGGGATAATGGGAAAGACAAGAAATGGTGATAATGCGATACGAATACTGACAGATAATACGGGATAATGTCCTTAATCGCGCGCAAATGCAGGTATTATTCAAATTGGCCTCGTGTCGCGATTCCGCCCCATCACCGCTCGCTTTGTATCCATTTAAATTTTTTGGGAGACTTTTTCGGTAGGAATAAATTTATTAAATGCATGTTTGCGTCAGACTGGGATTGTAAATAAACAAAATGCGGTAAGCTTTCTAAAAAACAAGCCACATTTATAAGCGTCAACATCACCAATACCATGGACACGACAATATCCGTTGTGGGCCTTGAGCTTATTTAGAAGACTTTCCCAGATAGTTTTTCTTACAGCTACGGGTTTTCAATGCTAAATTATTGTTTTTGTCTAGACTATCTTTCAATCTGTTTTTGAAGTAAAACTTCTTTACGCACGCTTGACTTGGGGAGTAAGCTGGTGAATGCGTGACGAGAGCGTTACGAAAAGTGTGATCGGGCGAGGTGAACGGAAGTTGAGAGAGAGAGATATAAGTTAGTGAAGACAGGAAGAGACAGAGTTACGTTTCATATATTACTGTAGGGACAAGAGAGAGAGGTGCGAGCACACATTTTCTTTCTCTTTTTCTCTCATAGCCAGTTATGTTTCGTATGTCTAAGACACAGTGCAAGCCTATTGTCTGTATCACACTGTAGGAGCAAGAGAGAGCAATGCGCGCACATATTTTCTTTCTCTCTTCCTCTCATATATATATATATATATATGTATATATATATATATATATACATATATATATAGATATATATATATATATATATATATATATGCGAGTTTGCTAGCGTTACGCGAACGGTGATTTTTTTATTATTTTGTAATTTCATTTCGTTCTTGAACAATTTTATAAATTATTATTTTGTTCAATACGTTAAATGTTCTACGTTTAAAGTGAATAAAATTGTAAATTCATTTTAAAGTGCATATTTTGTGAATTTGAAGTTTTACTTCAGTCGTGATGTCTAAGGCACACTCGTTTTTTTTTATTATTATTTTTCTTCTATTACAGGTGATTATTATCGTGAATTTTGAATGAATATTTGATTTATAAAATTTTTTCTATTTATTATTTGAAACAGTTGTTTAGCAATATAATGTGTTTGATAGTTTAATTTAATGTTTTAATGTATTACACTAATGTTTATATCAGTTTAAGGATCTATGTACGTAGCATGTTATTTGCAGGATACAAGTTAAACTTAATGCCTAGAAATCTCACTCATTGCATCATACTATGATTTGCATTTGTTTCCCCCCCATAAGTTAGATATAAATAAATAAATTGTAAATCACGATTTATAGTACTTAATTTTGTTTCGTAATTCCAGTTAGGTTTTTATTGTTAGTTTTATTTTTTTCGCGCATTTGTAGATATCATTAATAATGTAAAATATGTCCATTTATGAAGACAGCTTTTTACATTACTTAATTATTATAAATTGAATTTTATTTTATGGTATTTCCTGCCAATTATCACTTGCTGAATTGTTTGTTTTTGTTTGTTAAATGATATCAGCTTCTCGAAAAGTTATATTGAAATTCTGTAAAGCAAGGTTTTACATGATCTCTTTTGATTGCGTATTAATTTGTTAAGAGTTTGTATAATTCAAAATTATATTTTTTATCTAAAGGCCATTATAAGACAAATTACTAAATTAATGAAAAATTGTTCCTTTTAAACTTTGTTAGTATTTTTTCTCACTTTTAATAAATTTTCTATTATTTTGAATTCTGGAAACCAAGCAGTTTGCAGTAATGACCTGTTTTTCTATTACGTCCTGCAATTGGTTCTTACGAGTCATAGCTCAGAGGATAGAAAAAGATATCTGTCTAATTTATAATAAAATAAAAAATAACATGTATTTCGCTCCTCGTATTCAACGATGAACGCCCCGTTTCCTTTAACGTGCTTATTAGCTTCGTTTGTGTTGCGCTCGACTTGGCCCTAGAGCTATTACGAGAAAATTGTTGTGTTCCAGCACAAGGAACAGCTCAAAGCTTTTACTGACATATATGGGGCAAAAAGTAACTCCGCTCTGGTTGATATTCTTTTCAGTCAATAAATCGAGGAGATGATATGGGAGATGTGCCTTGGATATTTAAAAATTTCTTTTACGAGCTCATTTGCTATTAATCGAAAACCGAATGCATTGATCGAGTCACACATTATTTATTCTTAAAATACTAATACCGGAAAAACTATTTGGAGAGAGTGAAAAATCAAGAATTGGAAAAATAGAAAATTTAGAATCTTCCATAGAATAAACAGACTCCCTATATATGGCTACACCTCGTTCTCACCATAGATACTTGTCATATTCTGTCTTCTTGTGTTAGCTATAAAAAAATATTAAGATACCGTATACCTGAATGCCACAATGCAAAATGTAATTAATATAAATGATTTAAATAAGAAACAAAGTATAAGAGGAAGTAAAACGTCAATATTCCCAGAATTCAAAAAAAATTAGAATTTTTTGAATTAATATTTTTAAAATTTTTTTTTAGTTTTCCCCTATGATTAGAAGTAATTTGATTTGTCTCTATAATTCAAAGAGAAAGGGATCAGTTACAAAACATTCTTCGTTATTAAGGTTGAGGGATCAGTTACAAAACATTGAGGGATCAGTTACAAAGAGAGAGGGATCAGTTACAAAACATTCTTCGTTATTAAGGGATCAGTTACAGGATCAGTTACAAAACATTCTTCGTTATTAAGGGATCTGTTGAGGGATCAGTTACAAAGAGAGAGGGATCAGTTACAAAACATTCTTCGTTATTAAGGGATCAGTTACAAAACTTTCTTCGTTATTTCGCTATGATTAGAAGTAATTTGATTTGTCTCTATAATTCAAAGAGAGAGGGACCAGTTACAAAACATTCTTCGTTATTACAAAACATTCTTCGTTATTAAGGTTGCAAAACATTCTTCGTTATTAAGGTACTGTAGTAAAACCAAAAACTCGTATACAATTTGATAATTTCCATTCATCCGCCTTTCACAGTTCCATAGTTTCAATTTAGACCTATATACATAGTTTTTCTTCCCACAAGTTTTCACAGAGCCTGTTTAGTTTTAATTAAAATCAGTTTAAAGGAAAAAAAAATCTAAATGTTCTTAAAACTGAAATTCTTATTACTTTTTATACTCGAAACATATTTTTTAAAATTTATTTTGCAAAAGGATTTAAAGTGGTTTAACATTTTTTAACCTAATGACGTTTTAAGTAATTGCGTATTTAAACAAAAAAGTTTGTCTTTGATTTGGTTATTGACTTGATAACGTCTTATAAATCGATTAACACCGGCTGCACGCATGAAAAAGTGTCACGTTCCGCCCGAGCCTGAGCGTGCGAGCGAGAGCGCGGGACAAGTGATAGAGAGGCACGATAGGCCCAAGCGCCGGAATTTATCTCTCTTCTCGCGTGACGTCAGAGCTAGCAGTTCTGTTACTTGTAATTCTGTATAATTTAAGTAAAATAATATTTGAATTAACGAGTGTAAATAAATGTTAATTTATCGAAAATATTGTAATTTTCAATTAACTCCTTTGTACTATACAAAAAAATAATAATTCAGTGATAATAATTCAATTTAATTCATAAAAGTATGCAATTTTTCATCAATGTTTCTTTATGACGTTATCACGTAAAACTATCGTCCGTAAACAGACTTTACAGACAACCAATTTTTTTTTAACCAAAATCGATGATAGTATTTTAATTAAAACTTCACAAATGTCATAAAACGAATTGTAAAGTTTTTAAAACTTACCTTTAATTATGTAATTACTTATATTAACTTTTAAATTACGCGGTTATAGAAATCTCTTAATGTGTTCATCTAAAAATACCTACAATTGTGATGGCTTAACTTTTATAATTAAATCCAGTTCCATTTATAAAGGTTAAACCACCATAATTATCGTGAAGCGAGTACGTTCCTGCGTGTTCGTAAGCCTATCATTAGCCTCGCAATTTTTCAGTTTTATCTGGTCACATTTGCATTTTTTATATTTGTATCTTATTTTTATCTTCAAGACGAATTATTAGTAGTACATCTTCAGTAGCACAATTTGTAAAAAATAAAATAACATTACTAATTGGGTGTCATTATAAATTAAGCGTTTTATTTTGAATTTTATTGGTGGCAGCAATGGAGTCAAAACACTTTTACTTTATAACACGGGAGCAAATTTCATATTTATTTCAATAAAAAAAGGAAGTAATACCAGACAACCACGCTCTATGAGTTGCTTGTTTATACTAAATGACAGCTAAAAAGAAACAAGCCAATTAACTCGTCTTTCGAGAAACACGTTTGGGGCGACAATTACATATCAGTTTAATATATCGTCATTAGAAGTTAAGGTAATCAGTTAATATTGTATATAGAGAACATTTTTATGCAAAATGAAGGAAACAATATTATAAATCTGAATTTTAACTAATAGTTACTATCAGTTGAAATTAGTTACAGGTTACAGGTTTGTAGATATCAGGGCAGTGTTTTATTGAAGGAAAATAAAATGTAATTTAATGTAAGTTACTTTACGAGTAAATATGAGATTTGACTTTTGAGAAACACTGTATTGTGTTTATTAACTACTAACTGAGAATGTTCTCAAACATTCGAGAACATTCTCTATCTTTTCAGTCGAGTTCATTCTAATACATTCGAGGATATTCTGGTACATTCTCATTCATTAAATGTATGCTTCATTACTGCTCCTCAAATATTCCAAAAACACTCTTGATCCTTCCGGTCTAGTTTATTCTAGTACATTCGAGGATAGATATCTAGATATTCGATTACATTCTTACTTATTTCAGTACATTCAACGACCCAAGTTTGGTAGTTTGGTGATCGATAGTGGAATATGCCCAAGGTTGAACGTTTCCAACTGTCATATCTCCTACATCACCACAGCCAGCCACGTCTATATATATATATATATATATATATATATATATATATATATATATATATATATATATATTATATATATATATATATTATAAAATTGGTCGTATGTATGTCTAATCCACTCTGCAGCCAAAACTGCTTATTGCAGCCGAATGGTTTTTGTGAGTGGTAGTAGCCTCAATCCTCCCAACATGCACTATGGTGATTGTGACGTCGATAACTATAAAGATATGGAAGAAACGGGGAATGAAATTAGTTGACCCCAAAAATGCGTGGCTTCCAATACGAAAGTTCCAGTTTTTCCTAGACAGTTCTAGAAATTTCTGCAATGTTCTGTCGGATTCTCACACAAGTTCATTCTATATATATATATATATATATATATATATATATACATATATATATATATATTAGGTTGACAAATTGTAAACCAGCGACTTTTTTCGTTTTCGATAATTTCTGGAATGTTTTAAAAGCTTTTAGAATATTTCGTGTAGGGTATATAAAGAGTGCGGCACCCAAACTTCTATTCAGTTTGCAATTGAGTAACCGGCGAGTAAAGAATAAAGGTTTTGAAAGATAAATCGGATGACACTACACCCGATGAGTTGAACGAAAAAAATACCATTAGGGAATGGTATTTTATATGCTGGAGAGACATATTACAAATTTTCTTTTAATACCTTGCATGCATTATATAAGATCTTCAGATGATGCCTTTAATTGCACAGCATACTGATAGAAGTCTATATAGTGTTGGATTCAGGTTTTACGGCAATAAAAATTGAAAAAATAGGTTCTTTAAAAGTTTTATCTAAATCGTTAATCAGACAAATGAGAAATTTTGTATTTCCTTATGAAAATTTAAGATATTTTTATAATAGACTGTAAATGTTATTTCTACGATAAAACCATATAAGAGCGACAACGACATTCATTTTGACAGCAATAGAGCTATTGTCAATGTCAGTCAGTGTAATTGTTAATACATTTAAGCAATGGCTACACGTCCAAAAAAGCAAACGAAATTGATTATTTTTTGTAACGTTTCTAAAAAAGTTATTATGTGTTTCTTTAGATTAGCTTTATTATTTGTACTAATACATACAACTTACCAGCCTGCCACAAATAACCAGATACATGACCGATTAGTACTAATACGCACAACTTACAAGCCTGCCACAGATAACCAGATACATGACCGATTAGTACTAATACGCACAACTTACCAGTCTGCCACAGATAACCAGATACATGACCAATTAGTACTAATACACACAACTTACCAGCCTGCCACAGATAACCAGATACATGACCAATTAGTACTAATAGGTACAACTTACCAGCCTGCCACAGATAACCACATACACGACCAATTAGTACTAATACGCACAACTTACCAGCCTGCCACAGATGACCAAACACATGATCGATTAGTACTAATACGCACAACTTACCAGCCTGCCACAGATGACCAGATACATGACCAATTAGCACTAATACGCACAACTTACCAGCCTGCCACAGATAACTAGATACATGACCAATTAGTACTAATACGCACAACTTACCAGCCTGCCACAGATTACCAGATACATGACCGATTAGTATTAATACACACAACTTACCAGCCTGCCACAGATAACCAGATACATGACCGATTAGTACTAATACGCACAACTTACCAGCCTGCCACAGATATCCAGATACATGACCAATTAGTACTAATACGCACAACTTACCAGCCTGCCACAGATAACCAGATACATGACCAATTAGTACTAATACGCACAACTTACCAGCCTGCCACAGATGACCAAACACATGATCGATTAGTACTAATACGCACAACTTACCAGCCTGCCACAGATATCCAGATACATGACCAATTAGTACTAATACGCACAACTTACCAGCCTGCCACAGATAACCAGATACATGACCAATTAGTACTAATACGCACAACTTACCAGCCTGCCACAGATAACCAGATACATGACCAATTTGTACTGACCTCGGAGCAAACATTAACTCAATTATGCTTACAATATTGCACCCTAACTTTTCCTGCAGACGAGTACTTAATTTCCGCCTTCATAAAATTTGTTTTTCGGTATTTTTGGAGTTTCATACCTAAAAAAACCAACGTTATGTTTATAATCAAAAGTCACTCAGGTGGACAAGTGTCCATCTGTTTGTTACAACCGGTTTTCTTAGAAGATAGAGAAGAAATTTTAATATTAAAACTGAAAAACATTTATGTATATAGAAATATTATTGGGATTAAATCCCTTCAACTTTTTTTACCTTTCTGTGGCCAATAGAAATCTATGGAAAGAATTCCAAAACCATTATCTCTTATATATATTTCTCAGAATTTTATTTAAAATGGTTTTAGAAATATCACTGAAATTATTCACAAAAATCCATACCACCCCAAGTTTCTGAAACTGCTGAAGCCAAAATCATAAAAAACTTCGTTACTAAAGTTCTAAAAATGGACTAAATTTAATTTTCAACCGTATATATTGTTTCATTTAGTCGCTACATTTACTTTGAATTCAATTGTCGTATATTTTTTCTCAATAAATAGGCCAATAGGTGTGGATAAATAAAACTTTATGTACAAATGCTCCTGGTATCTCCAATGGTGTTGAAATTGTTGTTGGTATCCTAAGTTTTGAACATTTTGAGAAATTCTGAACTATAAATAATAACCTTAATCATATGATTACAATCAATTGTTTGGTGCCGCTCATCACATTAAGATACTAGCTGGACCTGACACTTCATCTGCAATAATATAAAAATAACATCAGTATTGTAATCGCTATTGTAGACGACACAAAAAAAAGTCGATCGGCCGGTGGGAATTGAACCCATGACTTAGGTATACCGTGTCAACATGCTAACCATTACACCATGGCTAATCCCACATATCGACGTTAACAGTACCAATATTGTCATATTAACCAAGTCATGGTTTTTTTAATGTGTAATATCCAGATAAAACTTTACCCGAGGATATAAACTGTTACCTTACCAAAATTTCATCAAATCATAGTAAATTTTTCGTGAATAAAGACCAAATTAATAGACAAACAAAAATTCTAAAAAACAATGTTTTCTGGCTTTTATTATCATTCTATATGCTAAATCAATCACTCTTTTTAAAATATTTTCCAAGTACCGAATTCACTTTGTTACAATGTTATTTATTATATGTTTAGACTCTATATTGTTTCTGATACTATGTCAGAATATATTAAAATTTAAAAAAAAAAATTCGGTTTTTAATTCTGTATGTCTATATTAAACAGTTTTTGGCAGTCGTTAATTAGTTGGCATTTAGAAAAGGAATGCATCTACAGAAAGTTTATTGACAAGTTCAATGCGTCACATGATGTTGGCTGCGCTACGCCACGCGGAAATTAATGGAGAAAAGCCTCTATGATTAACTGGATTTTATTTTTAAAACTTGGAATTTAGCTCGGTGATAAAGTAATTAACCTATACATATCTCAAAAGCCATCACTCGTACTATTCATTTAGGTATTTTAAGAGATAACTTAAATATTATTTTTGTTCAATTCCCTTTATAATTGAGGGATATTGACCACACGAAGAGTTCGCAGGCACTAGCTAGCTAAATTTCATGCAACTTTCGCATTTCGAAGAAAATATGACGGAACAGCAGACTGATCAGGGAAAAGATGGAGAATTGAGAACAAAGACACTTATTTTCGCCTGGGGCCAAAAAATTTTATTCAAATGGTGATATAAATTTAACAATGAGGCATTAAAAACAATTAAAATCGGGCACAAGGCTGAATTTTGCAATATGATCCAATGAAATAGCCTGGAAGAACTGACGCATAGTATAATAAATGAATGAATAGATATAGACAAACTGTCAATGTATCGAGGCCGTTCTCAAATTTCATCACTCAAAATTTTTTTAGTGATATCCGAGTCATTTTGTCACGTTAAAATTTGTAACGCTTGAAAAACCAATCAGAACGCATCCGCCGGCGACGCAACAGGCTGAGCGCTAATAACATGGCGGACAAGAATGTTAAAAAAATTATTCTGAATATCAGTCGATGAAACGTGGCATATTACAGCCACTTTTTTTTGTCTATTTTTCAGTGTAAATTTAAAAATAAAATACGCAAAATTAAATTTTTTAAGAAATATTTTTGAGTATCTTACATTCGTCCAAACGATATCCCATAATTATCAAAGGAATTAAATAAAAGTAATATTTAATTTCTCCCCTAAAATACACAAATGAATATTTTTGATTGCTAGCTTTTGAGATATGTGCGGATTAATTACTTTATCGTCATGCTAAATTCAAGTTTTGAAAATGAAATCCAGTTAACCATAGCGGCTTTTCTCCATTAATTTCCGCGTGGCGTGGCGCATCCACCATCACGTGACGCATTGAACTTGTCAATAAACTTTTTGTATATGCTTTTCTTTTCTAAGTGCCAACTAATTAACGACTGCCAAAAAACTGTTTTATATAGACATACAGAATTAAAAATCGAAAATTTTTTTTTTCTAAATTTTAATATATTCAGACGGTATCAGAAACAATACATTTATTTATTTATTTAGTTTATTTCTGCAAGCTTAGAAAACTAAGTATATAGTGGCAGGCAGTGGCATTATTGCTACAAGAGCAATCTCTTACAGCCAACCACAATGAATATTACATGAAAACATTAAGTGCTGTGACAGACTGCAAGTGATTGTTAAACATTAATTAATTCTACTTAAAAAATAAAATATATAATATTATGTGGTAATAAAACAATATTAATTAAAAACCAGAGCAAAACGACACTTAAGGAGTAGGGAGGGACAAGGATGGGCTACAATGGAAATGAGTAGGATCTTCCAAATTATGATAGATAATGTATTTTCAGACATCTTTTGAAGGCAGATAACGAGGGCGCACTCTGTATATTTGTAGTCATTTCATTCCATAATCGAGTAGAATGAACGGTTAAGGATTCGCCATAAAATTCCGTTCTATGTTGGGGATTAGATGAGATGACAGGTATAGGAATCTAGATGGGCTGCTAAAAAGGCAATAGCTCATTCGTTTGGATATTGTCACCCAAATAATCGCAAGGCGTGGACAAGTCAATAGTTATAACTGTTCGTATAAGCGTCGCTATAAATAAAAACACAAAAATACAAATATGTATGCACTGCATACATGAAATTTAAAAAACATTTGTATACATGCAAATATTTATGCGTATTTAAACACACACACATGCTCATATACACAGTAAACAAAATGCCACTTTCTTCGCGCACATACAGACATTGTAAATGCATATAAATAACACGAAATAGACATTTTATGTAAAATGTCATGTAGTTTTTTACATACGGTGTTGACACGAAACTTTCCTTCTATGATCCGGAGAGAAGTTTTACAATCATGCGCTGAACTCTTCACGGACCATTTTATAAAGAGCTGCACGAAATAATATATTCGTACGGATGTATTTTTACAGAAAGAACTATAAGTTACACTTGTTAAGAAATGCTCACAGATTGCAATTTTTGACAAATCCTGTTTATTTTTTCGACAAAAAAAATTTAGGAAGTGTATATAAATATTATAATACAAGCACATAGATATTTATATTAAATTGATATCCGTAATTGGCCTTGTGTGGTTTAATTGGTATTTGCAACTGTTCAAAAAATGCTTTTCTGTGAACTTATTAACGTGTCAAATTTATTTTCCAGAGATTATACCATAAAGTATTCACAATTAAATGAAACTACGAGATGTAGTATTATTTCTACTTTCTTTAATTTCTTTACCACGACCTAGGTTTCGTTGTATTACAACATCTTCAGGTGGGATATTAGCAAAGATTCATAGGATGATTCATAGATAGATTCATAGAGGTCATAGGATGACAGGTATAAGCATCTAGATTTAAGGTATGTAGGTGTAACGGGATTATTGAGGATATTATATACAAAACATAGAAGATGAGTATATATATTTAGTTATATAGAGTCTATACATATAATAAATAACATTGCAATAGAGTGAATTCGGTATATGGAGAATATTTTAAAAAGAGTGATTGATTTAGCGTATAGGATGATAATAGAAGCCAGAAAAAATTGTTTTTAGAATTTTGTCTGTCTGTTCATTTGATCTTTAATCATGCAAAATTTGCTTGAAAGTTTTATCTGGATGTCACACATTAAAAAAACCATGACTTGGTTAATATTACGATACTGGTACTGTTAATATCATATTTTAGCGTTTAGTAAATTTTATGCCCATAGATGTTATAAAAATGAATAAAAAATAAAAACAATAGAATAATAGTGATGATAATAACAATATAATATTTTAGCGTTTTTAATAAATTTTATGCTAAGTAAATTTTAGTAAATTTTACTGAGCATAAAATAATTTTTAGTAAATATAAATTTTTAGTAAATTTTATGTTCAGTAAATTTTTTTAGCGTTTTTAGTAAATTTTGTGCTCAGTAAATTTTAGTAAATTTTACTGAGCATAAAATAATTTTTAGTAAATATAAATTTTTAGTAAATTTTATGTTCAGTAAATTTTTTTAGCGCTTTTAGTAAATTTTATGCTCAGTAAATTTTAGTAAATTTTACTGAGCATAAAATAATTTTTAGTAAATATAAATTTTTAGTAAATTTTATGTCCAGTAAATTTTTTTTCGCGTTTTTAGTAAATTTTATGCTCAGTAAATTTTAGTAAATTTTGCTGAGTATAAAATAATTTTTAGTAAATATAAATTTTTAATCAATTTTATGTTCAGTAAATTTTTTTTAGCGATTTTAGTAAATTTTATGCTTATAATAGTGATGATAATAACAATTTTGGCAATAATAATTTCGACATGTTCCTGATATCAGCTGTGGTGTAATGGTTACTACGTTGACACGGTACGCCGAAGACGTGGGCTCAATTCCCACCGGCCGATCGACTTTTTCTTTGTGTGGTCTACAATAGTGGTTGCTATACTGATGTTATTTTCAAATAATTGCGGACGAAGTGTCAGGTCCAGCTAGTATCGTAATGTGATGAGCGCCACCAAACGATTGAGTTTAACCATATTATTTATAGTTCAGAATTTCTCAAAATGTTCAAAACTTTAGGTACCAACAATAATTTCAACACTAGAGATTGGAGATACCAGATATAAAATTTATTTATCCACACCTATTAGCCTATTTATGGAGAAAAATATACGAGGATTGAACCCAAAGTAAATGTAGCGACTAAATAAAACAATATTATATAATAGTTAAATTTAGTCCATTTTTAGAAATTCAGTAACAAAGTTTTTTTATGATTTTGGCTTCAGCAGTTTCAGAGACTTGGGATGAAATGGATTTTTGTGAATAATTTCAGTGATATTTCTATAAGCATTTTACATAAAATCCTGAAAAAGATATATAAGAGAAAATAGCTTTGGAGTTCTATCCATTGATTTCTATTGGTCACACAAAGCTAAAAAAAGTTAAAATCCCCATAACATTTCCATACACCTAAATATTTTTCAGATATAATATTAGAATTTCAAGCTTCTCCTTCGTATAGCTTCTGTGAAAAACTGTTGTAACACACAGACGGATACTTGTCCACCTGATTGATTTTTGGTTATAAACCTAACGTAGTTTTCTTTTCAGGTATGGAACTATGATGAAAAAGGGATTTAATCTCCACGTGATTTAATCCCCATAATATTTCCATATACCTAAATATTTTTCAGATTTAATATTAGAATTTCAAACTTCTCCATTGGATAGCTTCTGTGAAAAACGATTGTAACAAATAGACGGATACTTGTCTAACTGAGTGATTTTTGGTTATAAACCTAACGTTGTTTTCTTTTAAGGTATGGAACTATGATGAAAAAGGGATTTAATCTCCATGTGATTTAATCCCCATAATATTTCCATACACCTAAATATTTTTCAGATTTAATATTAGAATTTCAAGCTTCTCCATTGGATAGCTTCTGTGAAAAACGATTGTAACAAACAGACGAATACTTGTCTGAGTAATTTTTGGTTATAAACCTAACGTTGTTTTCTTTTCAGGTATGAAAATTCTGAAAAACACATTTTATTAAGGCGGAAATTAAGTATTCATCTGCAGGAAAAGTTAGGGTGCAATATTGTAAGCATAATTGGGTTAATGTTTGCTCTGAGGTCAGTGCACACCCTTAAGGCGCCAAATGCGGGTTCAAAGCCATGTAAACAGGCAACCCTTTTTGCGCCCGAAATTATGTTCACTGTTTGTATTTTATTAGTGTAGAGTTCCTTTTATTTAAAGTTTCGTACCCAAAGAACCCACGTGGAATTCTATTAGTACTAATCGGTCATGTGTTTGGTTATCTGTGTGTAGCAGACTGGTAAGTTGTAAATAAAATACGACATCGATATTGACATTTGTAGGTAATTTTATCGAAAATCAGAGTTTTACGGAAACTTCAATTGAACGTTGGTAGATGAGAATTTTCCATACGAAAAATTGATTACCAACAGTTTATTCTACTCATTAGGGTATATATTTTTAGCTACTCATTAGGGTATTTATTTTTAGTTTTATTACAATCGATTTATTTCTGACTGCATATTGATTAGTAAACTAATTTATATATTAATACCTGAACATTGAAAATTATTGTACGTTTTATCCGCAACCAAATGGCAAATACGGAATCTTTATAATTTCGTCTCATCTGTCTGTCCGTCTGTCTATCCGTAGGTCATAGCCATTTTACTCGGAGACTATTGACACTATATAGATGGAATTTGGATGGTAGGTTTCTTCTATGAACCGTTATACAATGAAATACTGGAATTGTGAAAAGAAAATAATATTGGGGTGGGTCACCATACGTGTAACTGAGGGATGAAAAACAAATACAGTGCTCATAGGCATGCAGGGTATCGTTAGGCAGGTCTTAAAAATTATACATGTAGATGTTCCAAGACAATTTTTTTATTTCAGTCAGTAGTTGATGAGATATGTACCTCTAAAGTCTTAGAAAGTGTGTCCCTCCTGTAATTTTCCAACTAAAGTGTGTAAAATTCTGAAAAAATGAAGGTACAGGACTTAAAATAAACTAAAATAAACTTTATATGGGATATTTTTCGCACCGACCGCAGCAATAACTTTGTTTTCCAGAGTGTCTTTGAGAAACACAAACTTAAAAGTTTAATACTATTTGGTGCTACGCAACCCTTCGGGCGCGAGGCTGATTCGCATTTCGTTGGTTTTTTAGTATTTATTATAAAGTGAGCGGAATTAAATTTATATCGTTCAAAACCCAATGTGCCATAGATATGTATAAGAAATCATGTGTTGCCGTTAAATTAAATAAAGTGAACGTACATACATAATTTAGTGTCTTCTTCATGGTGTGTTGGGTTGATCACAAAGCATACGGCCTTTGGCGGCGCGGCGCACCGCAGGGACCTGGATTCTATTTCCGGCCGCACGTCGAGTGGGACTGGACTGGTGTTATGGTTGGTTGTAAGACATTGCTCTCGTGGCAATAAGTCTGCTATATGTATCTATTAGGTACATTCTTCTTATTCTTGGTTAGCACTACAACCTATTGCAGGTCAAGGCTGTCTCAACAAGCTATCTCCAGCAGATCCGGTCAGGGGCAACCGCCCACAAGCGTTGAATTTTTAACTGTTTAAAATCATTCTCGACACAATCGATCCATCTTGTGCGAGGTCATCCTCTTTTTCTGGTGCCCCCCACATTGGCACAGGTCATTTTCTTGACCACTTTGTTACATTAAACTTAAATTAGGTGCATTAAAGTAGATAAATAAACAATTTTGTCTCACAAAACGTTTTAATCAATCAAACGTCTTCTACGTGATTGCTTAAATTATATTTTGATCAGTACATGGCTATATGAGCTTAGATCCCTTTGCCTTTGAGATGATTACAAAAACAAATTGGGCGTGTCAGCTCTGACGCGCGACTGGAGTTTATTCCTCCTTGAAACGTATAAAATAGGTAACACTATGTATAAATATAAACATCAATATCATTAAACACAAATGAACAAGATCAAATTTATACAACAAAATAATAAATAATAAATAAAAATAACGTCAGACTAAGAAGTTAAAATTAAAAAATACTTTTTAATTTTGTAAGATAGAAGACACCAAATGTTCAAAGATAATGACATTTAATGATTACATCTTGATATAAGCGAACGATAGTAAACTATGTGTGTCACACTCTGTCATTGCGATTACGCCATAAGAAAATGCTAAATAAACATATTGATATCTCACGCTAAAGATGCACAGAAATGTGCGGAATGGCCGCCTACCGGATATATTTTTTTAACGCTCTGAACTTCTGATTTTTCTCCTCATAAAACTTCACATCGGGCGCTATATATGAAAATTGATTCATATGGAATAAACTCCAAAAAAGTAATGCAAACAAGTACATAGCGTTTGTTTTCCGTTTCTTTGTTTATTTTTATTTATTTATCATATTATTTTACGCCATAATTGTTCAAATATTTATTTCTAAGAAATTTTATATTTTTACTACTTTTTTCTCATTAATTTCGTCATGTTTCCTATTTCCTTTTTCCCAGTCTTTTCCTCATAGTGTCAAAGAATAACAATTAAGAATTTGTGTATAAATTAGTTCCGTTAAAAACAGGTTAAATTTCGTTATTTTCCAAACAAAGTTGGTCGAATTCCGACCACAAGCTATACTAGTATTAATGAAAGTGTATATAATAAGCATTACTTAGTATGTACAGTAAAAGGTAGAATTATATAAACCTGTTAATCACAAGTGGAACGGAGACTGTGAAGTTTTTGTACTCACAGGGTTCCGTTTTATAAATATATCGTTTAATTTAAAAGTAACATAACGAACAAAGTTTAAATTAACCTACTTGTAAATGTCGATTTAATTTTTAGATTTGTGACCATATTGGCAAATTTGTCTTTAAGTGCCGTAAAGATAGCGTAAATTGCTTTAGTTTTATATAACTTTTGATTTTAAAATTGGTATTATATGAATTTTTATTTTCAATTATAAACGCCTTATATAATATCGGGAACGGGGTAAATAAAACGATACTGTGTTGCTCTGATCACTTTTCGCAAATCACGTTATTTTTTAAAACTTTTAAATAGAAACATTACCTGAAAATAAATATATAAATAATATTTAAAGTATTATTTCGCAAATCCTTTTAGTTCTTATATTAGTTTTCATATAAATTATTCGACTTAAGCGTTTACAAAACAAAAATTGACATTTCGCCTATTCTACCACAGAGTCGCGGCCATAGAGACATCTAATATTTTTAATGAAGTGCGCTGGAGTTCATTTATATATATATATATATATATATATATATATATATATATATATATATATATATGTACATATATATATATATATATATTTTCTTTTTGTTCTTTTTTTTTGTCGTTAAAACGTCTATAAATTCGATTTGGTAGCCAGATCAAAATTGGCTATGCAACGAAATTGTGGCAAATTTCGTGACGCGAGAGCTCTGTAAATAATTTACCGATATAATACAAATTAAATTCAGAAAGATGATTCGTTTAATACTCTAGATAGTTAGATTATTTCAACAATTAAAGTAAATTCAGAGCATAGTGGCCGCCGAGAGTGAAAGAAACAGAAATATAGAGGTATGCATATTTTACAGGCTATTTATTTACTTCGTGAACGCGTGACACCAGTCGAGGTATCAATGGAAGCCCTTACGCAGTCTTACCCTTAAGTTGCTAAGCCCTTTACAAGACCTCAAGTGATATTAGATTTAATAAGAATGATCAAAATTTTATGGCATTGCAAGGTTAACAAATTATATTTTTCCAGAGATATCGGTCTATATCGATTTACATGTATATTTATGTTTATTCCAATATTGTTGTGGAATCTAATAGTTACAAACGTTCTTGGTGTTGATGGAGAAAATACTTTTTACCGAAATAAACGACTTATATTCCTGTGATTAGATTCCTGACGATCATGACGTTTTCACGTAAAATTCTACGGTTCGAACACCCCTCAGTTCCTGTCGTTTTTTTACCCGACTTTGGCAGAGGAAGTGTTACGAATTTCACAGGCTATGTATGTATGTTTGTGAGTAAGTTTGTTCTCTCATACAGACTAAACTACTAAAGTGATTTTAGTAAATGAGGTGTGCTTAGATTCGTTTCTATGTGTCCTAAAGTATATAACGTTACACGATATTTAGTACTATGTATGCATGTTGTATATATTTGAGCAAGTTTGTTTCCTCGTACAGACTAAACTACTAAACTGATTTCAACAAATGAGGTGTGCTTAGATTCGTTTCTATGTGTCCTAAAGTATATAACGTTACACGATATATAGTACGATGTATGCATGTTGTATATATTTGAGCAAGTTTGTTTCCTCGTACAGACTAAACTACTAAACTGATTTCAACAAATGAGATGTGCTTAGATTCGTTTCTATGTGTCCTAAAGTATATAACGTTACATGATATTTAGTACGATGTATGCATGTTGTATATATTTGAGCAATTTTCTTTCCTCGTACAGGAAAGAAAATCGTTTTCATATTTGTTGTTTAAATACAGAGTATGAGAAATAATATAGTTGCAGGTTCCTTCATAGTACAGTTTTTGATGTAGACATGATAGTAAACTGGGTTGTGCACGTTTTGTGGTTTAGCTATATGCATCAAAGGAGATCGGTGAAAAAGGGCCTGACACAACAGAAATAGAATATAATTTTTAAAAAAGCTGGTATTTTTTGGAGTAAATGAAAACAAACAAATCAGCAATTCATAATCAGGAAAGAGCAAAGATATAATGCGATGTGTTCGTAATAGAAAAGAAAAAGAAGTTATCTTCATATTTTTAAAACATTAAGAATTATTAATGACAAATAAGAAAGAAAATCTAATGAAATATAATCAGTTCGGTTTTTTTTAACGTGTAGCCATTGCCTGAAAGAATTAGAAATAAACTGTTGACTGACATTGATAATGGTGTTGTTGTTGCCAAAATTAATGTATTTTTCGTTCTTTTGGAGTTTTACGTGACTTTTGTCGACGACCATGTCAAGCCACTTAGTTTTATGGATTTATATGGTGTAGGTATCTATAGCTAGAGGCACAATCTGCATTTTGTTTCATCTCGCTAGTTCAAAGAGTATTGCAGATATGACATTTACAAACTATTATAAAAATAACCTAATTTCTCATAAAAAAATGCAAGATTTCTCATTTTCAACGACAATTTATTCCATTATAGCCAACGAATAGCGTCTTTCTTTGTCCGACATCTATTCCCGGATATCGTGTATAATGTGCAAAGAAAACAAAACACAAATTTTCATATATGAACTTAATGTGTAAAACTGAGAAAAATATACCAGACATTAGTTGTCTCTATCAATATTAAACATATCGGCCACCGTATAAAGAAATCACGAAACGAAGTATTATTGAAATTGAGTGCATTTGCATTGTAGAAAAAAAAATCGCTTCCAAATTCTTGTATAAAAAAGACCAAAGTGTGAATTTTTTCAAAAAACATCAAATTTTCCCTTCAATTCTCAAAAATATAATTTTTAAAAAACAAACAATCCAGTAATTGACAATAAGGAAAGAGGAAAAAATAGAATTACAATTTGTAGCGATAATACGAAACAAAAAAGCTATCTGCATAAATGCGCGTATATAATATTTTTAAAATATAAAGAATTATTAATTGAAAATAAAAATAACAAAAAACAAATTAACAGAATACATAATAACCTTTTAGAATTTCTCATTTGTCGTGTGATTTAGATAAAACTTTAAAAGAGCCTTTTTTGGCATTTTCTCTATGTAACAGTGTCCTTTTTATTCTTGTAAAACTTGGGTCCAACACTATATGGGTTTCTGTCAGTCTCCTTTGCGTCATCTGAAGATATTATTTAATGTATGGAAGATATTACAAGAAAATTTTATTATGTTTCTTCAAAGGTCATTCGATTTGTCTGTCAAATATGTGGTTTCCGTATGAACATAATTATATCCTCATGCTGTATTATCCTTGCTTATTTCTCTCAGATTTATAATGGGCATGGTCCTCCGAAGGAAATTGCTTTCGATCATGCATTTTTTGGAATTTACTCCTTAAGATTTGATTTTCATATATAACGCCGGTATGAAGTTTTATGGGAGTAAAATGAGATATTCAGAGCGTACGAAGTTAAGAGCGTTAAACAAGTGTAGCCGTTAGATTCTAATCGTATGAAGTTCAGAGCGTTAAAAAAAGTGTAAACGTTAAGTGGCTTATCTGCGCAACTCTTCTGTGCCTCTTCAGAGTAAGATATCAATATCTTCATTTGGCATTGTCTTATTGCGTAATCGCAATGACGGAGTGTGACGCATATAGTTTACTATCGTTCGCTTATATCAAGATGTAATCATTAAATGTCATTATATGTGAATATTTGTTGTCTTTTATCCTACAAAAGTAAAAAAGTCGCTTTTCATTTTAACTTCTTAGTCTAACGTCACAAAATGTTTTTAATTTTGTTGTATAAATTTGATCTCATCAATTTCTCTTTTACTTGAAAATAATTATATTGTCAGCATTTTTTTATTAATGAATTTTCAATTTACATTTAATGGTATTGATATTTATATTTGTATATTGTATATAGTGTTACCTATTTTATATATTCTAAAACAATAGTGCTTAAGGAGTAAACTCCAGTCGCGCGTCGGAGCTGACACGCACAATTTGTTTAATAAATCATTACGTTGATAACTCCTCGACCTTGACTTTAGTTGCCCTTTACGCTCTTGGCTGCTACGTGAGAGGACTACGTCATTGTTTATTTTACCTGCCTAGAGCACGCACGAATATGCTATAGCGTTCATCTGTCTTTCTTGCACTCACATTGTCCAACGGACTATTGCTGCTCCATTGACTGCTGTAGACATGGGATCATGGAGTTACTTCGTAGTGCAGGGTTAATTACTAGATTATGTTTTTCCAAATTACGGTGTATTTGTACTTGAATTGTATTGCATTACTCTTTGAGTGTATTGTCTTATGTCCGGTCTTTATTGTAATTATTATTGTTCTATAAACATTTGTTATGTGTTCTTCTACATCGTCAAGGCTCTGGATAAATCTGTAAATTGGGCGATTAACTATGTAATTGGAAATAATTTAAAACTCTATGTTTTCAGAAAATAAATAAATAAAAATTAAATAGAGGTTTCATTTGCCATTTTTATTTTCCAAGATTCTGTAGTTAAATTAAGCACTTAACACAAGTTTCACTAGCAGACTATTAGCACTAGGAAACTGAAAATGAATTAGTTATACATATTTATAGTTAAACTAAGTACTTAACACAAGTTTCACTAGCAGACTATTAGCACTACGAAGCTGAAAATGAATTAGTTATACATATTTATAGTTAAACTAAGTACTTAACACAAGTTTCACTAGCAGACTATTAGCACTACGAAGCTGAAAATGAATTAGTTATACATATTTATAGTTAAACTAAGTACTTAACACAAGTTTCACTAGCAGACTATTAGCACTACGAGCTGAAAATGAATTAGTTATACATATTTATAGTTAAACTAAGTACTTAACACAAGTTTCACTAGCAGACTATTAGCACTACGAAGCTGAAAATGAATTAGTTATACATATTTATAGTTAAACTAAGTACTTAACACAAGTTTCACTAGCAGACTATTAGCACTACGAAGTTGAAAATGGATTAGTTATAGATATTTATAACGCCTACAAATTTATGAAATAGAATTTGTTAAACATTTCTGTTTTTTATTCGCATACCTTGCTGTGTAGGGTATCGTTTAATAGGTCTATCAAAAGTGTTGGGGGTATGTCGTTAGTCGTTTTTCGATAGAGGCTTACGAAGTATTAATCTTTAAAGTGATATTTTTTTGGAGTTACATGGCTTCACCCCCTTTTAACTTAACTGTTATTTTTGAATATTTGAAAAGTATTCACAGTGATAGAATATGTAACGAAATTAAAAAGAAACTTATCAAAGCTCAGTAGACTCTACCAGTAGTCGACCAACTAATGGCATCTTGTTGTGTCTGTAAAAAGTTCATGAAAGCTTCTTGCATATGACTTAAATCAACGGCAAAGATAATTTTGTATTTATAACATATATTTATTTATTAATTCGTTAAAACGTGAATCGTGTGGAAGTGTATGTCTGTCGATGTTCTTTTGTTCTTTTCTGTAATAAAATTGTTATGCTGGAATAGTTTAAATCATGCATTTTTTATGAAAAAATGGTGCTTAATATCGCTGTATCCTCTACTAGATTGTGATAGCTAATTATTAATGGTGCTGGTGGAAAATGCTGTGAGTGTCATGGACAGAATTTCGTAAAAACACCTCAATATTCAAGAACTCGGCATCAAGCAGCATCTATCAATTCTAGTACAGGCTCGAATTTTGAAGTTCTCTCTGAAATTTTGAAGGTTATGTCTCGAGGCGAAACAATGAAGGAAACAGACCGCGTCACAGATCATCCATGCGATGGGCTCATCAAATAAAATAAGCCTTTGGAGACCCTCTACATAAATGCACTAAGATGTCGGCCAATAGATTAAGATGGCGAGAAATTGTGAAGAGGGTCACATCAACCACCAATGATGGTGTAGCCTCATCATGACCACGCCGCTCTGTCAAGACCGACATGACCTAGAAGAAGAATTATCAATGTTTGAATTTATTAATTACACATGAAGTTATGAGCATCTAAGTAAGAGGTAAAATTTTCAAAATTTCCCTAAATATTTTAATAAAAAATATTTAATGCCTTTAATGTTTGGATGTTTATATATGACTAAGTGTGCACGGAACCGTGAGTTCTATTTAAACTTGTATGATTTTCCTAAATCTAATTTTGAAGTTATACTTCTTTAGGCGCGTTACGATGCAATACAAATCGACAGGATGAAGTTGGCTACGACGCAACAAAAATCGACACGATGAAGTTGCTCAAAAAATAAATATTTCCATGCGTGTAGTGACTGATACTATATTTATAATAGTTATTGAGGTATTTGTAAATACACAACACGCGTATTAAATTGATATAAATCTAAGTTATATATACGGGCTTTTAAATAATATTTTTAATAATGAAATTTAATAGGGGTCCATATGATAAAAAAACATTTATTTGTTGTGAATATTCGTATAGTGCTTTTTAAAATATATTTTAAGTTATTATAAAATATTATAAATAATTGCTTAATCATTTTTTAATTATTTAAAATTAATAAATTACAATACATCTTCAACATATTCGTTTATTTTCATCATTAATTAAACTTTATTTAGATTGATTTAATAAATTTAACAATTAGTTTTATTCTTTTTATTATTTTTAATATTCCATTTTTTTATGTAATTTAGATTTTACCTTCAGATCCAGTCCTTTTATTATTTTATTTTCATTATATGCGTGTTAAATAAGATATACCTGGATTATGCCAAAGAATTATAATTTTTAACGTGTGTACAAATACACGCACAATTTTTTTAAATATTAAGCTTTGAAGTAACGTTCAATGCCCTCGGCCATCATTCTAATTTTGTAACTAATGATTTGAAGTTTGGAAAAATGACTCAATACTGAAATTCGATTATTATTTCTGTTAGTTTGAGTCAACAAATTCATGACTACGGAATCCTGCGTTGTGTGCGTGTTGCTATACGCATTTGGTCGGCATGTGCGTATTGCGATACGCATTTGGTCGGTATGTGCGTAATGCGATACGCATTTGGTCGGTATGTGCGTATTGCGATAGGCATTTGGTCGTATTTTTGTAAAAGCTACGAATTCAATATTATTGAGGTGTTTTGTTGTTGTCTTGAAAAGAAACCGAAATATATTCGATTTAAATATACTAATATATAAAGCGGTTAAAGGTTGTCTGTTTTGTTTATTTATTCTACCTAATTTATGGGATTATACGTTCGATTTCAAACATTTTTATTTGTGTCAGAAATTCCATATTTTTAGGAATTATAAGCTATATATCAACAAACTATAATTTATAGGCGCAGATTAGTAAAGAAACATGTAACATAAGCCAGGAACACTTCTTAAACCGTTCAAGGTAAAGAAATACCTTAACTTATTCACTGATCATCCGAGTATTTCTGCCGATTTACTAACGACCCCGACGACCGATGTCGTTTGGCGAATGGAGCGGAGACGCTTAGTGACAGTGGGGCAGATTACTAACGATCCCGACGACCGATATCGGTTGGCGAATGGAGCGGAGACGCTTAGTGACAGTGGGGGTAGTTTGTTACATATTAATAAACGTGAAAAAGTTAAAAGAAAGAAAAATATATTCAGTTTTCCAACATGTATTCAGTTTTTTGGTTAACAAATGGGCGAAGAAAAAAAATCACCTAGCTAAGGTACTTAAAAATAAATATGTACTTATATCAATCAAATTATAATAAAAAATGACAAACTTAAAAATCTCAATAAAACAATATAAAAAAACGAGTGTGCTTTAGACCACACGACTGAAGTAAAATTTCAAATTCACAAAATATGAACTTTAAAATGAATTTACAATTTTATTCACTTTAAACGTAGAATATTTAATGTATTGAACAAAATAATAATTTATAAAATTGTTCAAGAACGAAATGAAATTACGCGTTTTGTGTTACGCGTATTGTTCGCGTAACGTTAGTAAACTCGCATATATATATATTTCATGCACTGGCTATGAGAGGAAGAGAAAGAAAATGTGCGCGCACTGCTCTCTCTTGCTCCTACAGTGTGATACAGACAATAGACTTGCATTGTGTCTTAGATATACGAAACGTAACTGGCTATGAGAGAAAGAGAGAAAGAAAATGTGTGCTCGCACCTCTCTCTCTTGTCCCTACAGCAATATACGTAATGTAACTGTCTCTCTTTCTGTCTTCACTAACTTATATCTCCCTCTCAACTTCCATTCGCCTCGCCCGATCACACTTTTCGTAACGATAACTCGTCATGCATTCACCAGCTTACTCCCCAAGGCAAGCGTGCGTAAAGAAGTTTTACTTCAAAAAAGGTTTGAATAATAAAGCATTCTATTTGGTGTGAAAGCTGCTTATGCTGGTATATTCTATAGCAAACTTCCGACCATGTATTTTCACTTAGACAGTTTAATGAACTTAACTGGCTGCCATAATAGTAGTCGTTTCGTTAGTAAACAATTTTCTTTAGTAGACGTTGCAATCCAACTCCATGCCCTTGCATTTTCTAAATTTTTAGAGTTCCCCAGGAAAACCGTTGGGAAATTCTAATTTTCTCGCTAGCGTGTTCATTCGTTCGTTTTATGGGTGTTTTCAAGTTACGGATGCTTTAACCATAATTTTTGGACCAGTTGTTTGAAACAAGCTGTTACCCGCAGCTTCGCTCGCAACAAATCAAAGAGAAAGGTCCACCAGTGGTACCCGCTATTTCTAAAGTGTACATTCATCAAATAAATTTCTAAAATAAAATATTTCTTTACTATAATTTACCCCATTCTATGTAGACGGAACTTCTTGTCAGAATTTAATAACAGATAGTGTCAAAAAAAAACATTATGTATATATATATATATATATATATATATATATGTATGTATATAGATATCATCATCATCATCATCATCATCATATATATTAATACGCTAAGGTTAAGATGTTACACTTCCTTTTTAGAAAAAACTTCACAACTAATCCACATAAATTATATATCATTTTATAGATAATTGCTTGCTCTACCGGCATCCACAACTAAACAATTTATTATTGCTATTGTTTTTGCAAATTAATTAATTATTAAAATTATATACATAAAACAGCAATGCTGCCATCTAACGGCTCGACGTCAATATGATTGACGGTCGGTAAAATTTTTGTTTAATTTCAAATCCACTCACGTATAAATAAAGTGGCGCTTTAGCTCAATGCTTTTGATACTTGCGCCTCTATATGTCAATTTTAGTAAAATATTTGTTTGATCTGTCATCTGAGCTTCATAATGGAATATATATATACATATATATATATATATATATATATATATATATATTATTTATTACACTTGACATTTTAAAATAGTGCGCCTGGTGCGCCTAAAAAGTAGTTCACTCGGCATTTTAAAATAGTTCGCTTATTGCGTCTAAAAAAGTTGTTCACTTTATATTTTAAAATAGTGCGCCTGGTGCGTCTAAAAAAGTTGTTCACTTGATATTTTAAAATAGTGCGCCTGGTGCGCCTAAAAAGTAGCTCACTTGCTATTTTAAAATAGTGCATCTGGCGCGTCTAAAAAGTAGATCACTTGGCATTTTAAAATAGTGCGCCTGGTGCGCCTAAAAGTAGTTCACTTGACATTTTAAAATAGTGCGCCTGGTGCGCCTAAAAAGTAGTTCACTCGGCATTTTAAAATAGTTCGCTTATTGCGTCTAAAAAAATTGTTCACTTTATATTTTAAAATAGTGCGCCTGGTGCGTCTAAAAAAGTTGTTCACTTGATATTTTAAAATAGTGCGCCTGGTGCGCCTAAAAAGTAGCTCACTTGCTATTTTAAAATAGTGCATCTGGCGCGTTTAAAAAGTAGATCACTTGGCATTTTAAAATAGTGCGCCTGGTGCGCCTAAAAGTAGTTCACTTGACATTTTAAAGCAGTGCGCTTGGTGCGCCTAAAAAATAGTTCACTTGGCATTTCAAAATAGTGCGCCCGGTGCGCCTAAAAAGTAGTTCACATGGCATTTTAAAATAGTGCGCCTGGTACGCCTAAAAAGTAGCTCACTTGCTATTTTAAAATAGTGCATCTGGCGCGTCTAAAAAGTAGATCACTTGGCATTTTAAAATAGTGCGCCTGGTGCGCCTAAAAGTAGTTCACTTGACATTTTAAAGCAGTGCGCTTGGTGCGCCTAAAAAATAGTTCACTTGGCATTTCAAAATAGTGCGCCCGGTGCGCCTAAAAAGTAGTTCACTTGGCATTTTAAAATAGTGCGCCTGGTGCGCCTAAAAAGTAGTGCACTTGCTATTTTAAAATAGTGCGCCTGGTACGCCTAAAAAGTAGCTCACTTGCTATTTTAAAATAGTGCATCTGGCGCGCCTAAAAAGTAGATCACTTGGCATTTTAAAATAGTGCGCTTGGTGCGTCCAAAAAGTAGTTCACTTGATATTTTAAAATAGTGCGCCTGGTGCGCCTAAAAGTAGTTCACTTGACATTTTAAAGCAGTGCGCTTGGTGCGCCTAAAAAGTAGTTCACTTGATATTTTAAAATAGTGCGCTTGGTGCGTCCAAAAAGTAGATCACTTGGCATTTTAAAATAGTGCGCCTAGTGCGCCTAAAAGTAGTTCACTTGACATTTTAAAGCAGTGCGCTTGGTGCGCCTAAAAAGTAGTTCACTTGATATTTTAAAATAGTGCGCTTGGTGCGTCCAAAAAGTAGTTCCCTTGATATTTTAAAATAGTGCGCTTGGTGCGCCTAAAACGTAATTCACTTAATATTTTAAAATAGTGTCTTAACGTCATAGTCCAAAGAATAGGCACAATCAAGAATGGCTCATAAAAAACAAACCCTCAAAAACTTAACGTTACTGTTGAATATAAGGTGTCTGATAATATGTATTATGGTTTATTTAACTTATAAATTAAATATGGTTATGGTATGTATTACATGTATTTGTTTTTATTGGAGTTTACTCCTTAAGAATCGATTGTCATATATAACGCCCGGTATGAAGTTTTATGAGGAGTAAAATCAGAAATTCAGAGCGTACGAAGTTCAGAGTGTTAAGAAAAGTGTCACTGTTAGGTGGCTTCTCCGCGCAACGTTTCTGCGTATCTTTAGAGTGAGATATAAATATGTTTATTTGGCATTTTCTTATGGCGTAATTGCAGTGGTTTAGTGGCACATACTCTACTGTCGTTCACTTATACCAAGATGTAATCATTAGATGTCATTATGTGTGAATATTAGGTGTCTTGTACCTACAAAATTAAAAAGTCTCTTTTAATTTTAACTTCTTAGTCTGACGTTACGTTGTTTTTAATTATGTTGTATAAATTTGATCTTGTTCATTTGTGTTTCACTTGAAAATAATTATATTGTCAGCATTTGTTTATTAATGAATTTTCCATTTACATTTAATGATATTGATATTCACATTTATATACAGTGTTACCTATTTTATACATTCCAAGACAATCCGTACTAAAGGAGTAAACTCCAGTCGTGCGTCTGAGCTGACACGCACAATTTTTCCGTTATTAATATTCTGTCAAAATAATCTTGCTAACGGTTTATCTCGAATTGGGTAAACATACCACACTCGTATGGGATTTTGAGGGTCTTCTACAGGTGTACACAGTCCATTATGTACAGTAGTCCATTATTTTAGGTAGAGAACATTGTAAGAACTCATTTAAGAAAAACATTAGTACCGCGAAAATCAATAGTTTAGAAGCTATAATTATTTTGCACTTTTTCAAATAATCTTTGTTCTAGTCATAAAAATCATTTTTGTTCGAAAACTACTCTACTAAATCACATGGAATTTAGTAAGGAAGTAGAGTAATCATGGATTAAGCATGAAATGAGCGATTTTTTAGTTAATTCTTTGCTTCTGCTATTATTTGAAACTTTATATTGCTTTTTCCGTTTCGAAGAGCAAATTTTAAAAACATCACTGCCCTAAACTCTGTACGACTAGAAATTTGTTTACAACTTTAAAAACTACCTTAGAATATGGTGATGGTTTAGACAAAAAATTGTAGTGACGTAACCATTGCAATATCTTCAGAAATAAACATTATATCATTAAGTCAATAAATGTGAAATTTCTGCCATAATCGCAATTTTAGCAAAACTAGGTGAGTTTTTTAAAGCATTAATTAAACTTAGATTTACCTAAATTATTCCCAAATCAATGTTTATTAACTGTAATATTCATAAAATGTGTTCAGATAAAATGACTATGCCAGGCAGAATGCTTTTAGTTTGCTCATATAAAAAAGAGAGCGGGCGAGAGACTATTGAAAACTATTGATTTTCGCGGAACTAATGTTTTTTTTTTAAATGACTTATCACTATGCTTTCTACCTAAAAATATTTTTGGATTGCTGTAAATTGGCTAGCCTATATTTCTTATTCAGAGAAGTTAGCGCGTTTCATAATGCTTATAGTTAGAGATTTTAATGTTTACGCTATATGACATTTCAAACAATATTGTCAATAATTAGTTATCTCTAAGATTTAAATTTTTAGAAATGTTATTTCTATATCGATATATTGATTAAATACAACAAAATAAAGTGAGTCTAATTGATGTACTACTACTTTAGATACGGTATGTGGCATTATCGTTTATGGTGGTCTGCTGAGTAAGGTGTCTAGACAAAATAGTAACTTTGGTTCATATTTTATTTTGCTTGAAGAAGAAAAATGTTTGCCTTGTAGGCTAACGTATAATGTGACTTTTAAATGTTCAATTATTTATGTCAATATTTAAAAACTAGCGTGACCCGTGCGAAGTCTTCGCATTATAAATTATTCAACTCAATTTAATAAATCAAAATTGATTGCAGTATTCAATTCATTTCTAATTTTGCACACTGCTTATTACGTTTTTATTCCATTATGAAGCTCAGATGACAGATCAAACAAATATTTTACTAAAATTGACATATAGAGGCGCAAGTATCAAAAGCATTGAGCTAAAGCGCCACTTTATTTATACGTGAGTGGATTTGAAATTAAACAAAAATTTTACCGACCGTCAATCGTATTGACGTTGAGCCGTTAGATGTTTTGTGTATATAATTTTAATAATTAATTAATTTGCAAAAACAATAGCAATAATAAATTATTTAGTTGTGGATGCCGGCAGAGCAAGCAATTATCTATAAAATGATATATAATTTATGTGGATTAGTTGTGAGGTTTTTTCTAAAAAGGGAGAGTAACATCTTAACCTTAGCGTATTAATATATATGATGATGATGGTGATGATGATATGATGATGATGATGATTATATTTAAAATGAAGTATTTTGCGTCATATTTTAAATAATCGATTTTATTAAATTTCCACACTTTTGAAGTGGTTTAAAATATTTTTAACTTTTCGTGGCGAGAGGAACAAAATGCACATAATTTGGGAGTAATTCCTTAAAAGAAACCTTTATAAGATCAGTATTGTGTCTGTCTATCACCTCCGTTTTTATCACAAATAGCTTGATATAGAAACTTGACATGTAGCATAGTGATAAAGCACTTTAATTCGTGTATATTTCGTTAGCTAACGCACAAACATATTGATATTAAAAAATATACCTCGCCTTATTTCTAAAACTACTCAATTTGAAATTACGAAAAAAATAAAGTTTTTGGAAACCCACGCCAAGGTTGTAGAAAAACTATAGCTATTATCCTAGCTCTTATAATATTCAAAATACGCACCATGTTCTTGCCTATTGCAGATATAGCAGGCAAGATATTTACATTGTTAAAAAAATAGAAATACTTTGTACCCTTAAAGTGTCTAACTGTGTATGGAACCCTCGTAGTGCGAGTTCTACTCGTGCTTGACAGTTTTTTAAATGGATTTTTAAGAGAACATTGATTATAAAGAATGCCTCTTCAATTGTGGGACATTGGAAAGAAATTAGACATTACAATATTTTAATATCAATGTCCTTAATTTTCTGGGTTAACGTAAACACTTGTGTTAGTTTATAACGTGGTCTAAACCTGTCGTAATGATGATTTCGGATGTTGTTACTGAGTTAGCTAATAGACAGACTCTCCATTTATTATCCATACGTATATTCTATGTTTTTGAATCTCCTTTGACAAGTATGATGAAAATTGAGAACTCCATTAAAATATAAAAAAAATTAAGTTAAGCCGTACAGCAAAATTTGTGGGAAAATATTTTTTTCGCTTATCTCTTCAAGTGGGTGTAGTTGGATAGGTATTTAGGGTTTGGAGTGTAAAAAATGGAAATATTATTTTTTTTATATCCATTCGATATAAGGTCCTTTTTCTAAGGCGCACCGTGACATTTCAGTTCACAAGGTCTTTAAATTTGTTATCTTTATGTATTAATGTGCTAACGAATTAGCAAAATGTTGCATTATAATATCAAATTAATATTCTTAACTTTATTAAAAAGTTTGAGTGAAAAATTATAATGTTTCTGTATTTGTAAGGAAAAACACATTTAATGAAGTAATTTAAGAAACAAACGTTTAACGAAGATTACAATTTTAAGTAACAAAGGTTTAACAGAGCGTTGGTTTTGGGTTATTGATGAACAAAATAACATATATTCAATCACTCTTTTTAAAATATTTTTCGTGTACTTGTACGTGTACTTTTCGTGTACTTTTCGTGTACGTGTTTTACAATTTTATTATATGTGTACATTATCATTTTAAGAAATAAAGATTTACGTCTTATTTTTAGGGTTCTGTACTTCTTTGTGTGTTTCTCTGCTTGTCAGTACCCTTTCTTCAGGATCGTGTGGAGGTATTAAATTGAAATTAATATCAAATACTTGAGTTTACGGTCCTCTGGAGCTGTAAAAAATCATGCTTCTAAGTCAACACAATCGAGAAGAAACCTAAAAATGCTGCAAATTTTAACACTCGCAAGTAAGTCAAACCTATATGGTACCACTTGTGTTAGATTATAAATTGACAATTGTTAATAACAAAAATTATTGTTAATTATGAAAATTCTTTTACAACTAACGGTACTTCGCGATTTCGTCACAGATTTTCGAAATATAAGTGCAGTGTTTTAATGCGTTTATTTAATATTCTCATATCAGACACATCTAATTATTTTAGTTTAAATTCTGCGCGGGTCGGCTTGCGCTTCCAACCCCGCTCCACTCCCCCTCCCGCAAGTTCCTCAGCACGCCGCTGGCCACTATCTGTATGGATTTATTTTTGTTTACTTGTGTCAATTTTGTTTGGTTTTTTATGTAAGTTTTTTTATCAGTATCATGGCTTCGGAACCGTTTGATATATCACAATTAAACGATAATTAAATTGCTCCCAGGGTTTTTATAAATAACTTCTAAAATATTACTAGAAATAGCTTTCGTAGTTTTAGGGACAAATCCATTCGTATAGGCAGAACTATAAATAAACAGACAACGATTTTTTTTCTCTTATAATTTCGTCCTGTCCGACTGTTCACCTGTCCGTCCTTCTGTTTGTGTGTAACAGCCATTTTACTCGGAGGCTATTGGCACTATATAAATGAAATTTGGATGGTAGGTGTCTTCCATGAACCGCTGTACAATGAAATAGCGGAATTATGAAAAAAACATATTAGGGGTGGCACTCTATATATGTAACTGGGGGATGAAAAAAAAATTCGGTGCACATAGGCGTGTGGGGTGTTAGATAGATCTTCAAAATAATACAGAGTTTTTAAGCTAACTTTTTTATATATGTCAATAGTTGATGTGATATGCACTTCTAAGCATTAAAAAGTGTGGTTGCCACCAACTAATTTTTCAACTAGCGTGTGTAAAATTCTGAAAAAAATTACGGTAGTAGAACTTAAAATAAACTTTCAATGAATATTAGTTTGTAAAGGATATCTTGCATTATTTTTAATATACGGAATATTTTCGGTACCGACCGCAGCGCCGTACTTTGTTTTGCACAGTGTCTTTGAGAAATACAAACTTACAAGTTTAATATTGTTTGGTGCTATAGAACATTTCGGGCGCGAGTCCGACTCGCATTTGGCTGTTTCTTTTTTTAAATTTAGTTTCCTTTTAGTAATTTGCAAACAGAAAAGTATTTAAGAGGTGTGTATTGGAAAATCGAGGAATTTAATTTATCACGAATGCATGAAGCAAGGAATTCCGAATGTGGGTCTATTTTATATACAATTAAATTGAAATATTTTCGTGAAAATAACTGCAACTGTATCGTACACGATAATTCCGGGTTATAAGGTTCCGTACCTCAAAAGAAAAAAAAACGGAACGTTTAGAAGATCACTTAGAAACAGCTTGACGTAGAAATAAGAAATTTCAATTATTTCGATAGCTAAAACTGAAAAATATTAATTTGGAGTTTTTTGGATGTACCAAATTAAATACTTCAATTTTTTTTCATTTAAATTTTTGATATATGCACGAAAAATATGCAAAAAAATTTATTCCCCTCCATATTTCAGAAAGCACTGAACTGAAAATAATGTAAAAAACCTAGATTTTTAAAATATGTACCATGATTTCCCGCCTATGGAAGATACAGCAGGCAATACGTTTTTCTATTTTCTCACAAATTTTACCGCTTGGAAACTTTAAATCCGTAATACATCTTATTGACCTGCATATTTTGCAAGTAATGTTTGAACAAGTTTATATGAAAAAGTTTGTAACTTTTTCAAAATGCAATTTTTCAAAGTATTTATATGAGAATTTAAGAGAGGGTAAAGAAGGAAATATGCATCATGTTTATATTTACTTGGCGAAAAATTAATATTTGTAAATGGTATAACATAAATACTATTGCCCATAAATATTGTTCCTAAATTGATACGGAACCCTTGTAGCGCGAGATCTACTTTCGTTTGTCGGTTTTTTTCATATGTGTCATAAGTTATTTTACGTAAAGTGGAATTTTGACTTTAACAATTTTTTTTATAGAACGGCCACTGGAGTTAAAATTCAATTGAATTTAATTATCTATTTTGGGACGACATAATTTATGGGGGGTTAGTTTAAGGAGACACATTGTCATCAGCACGTTACGGCGACAGAGCTTATCTCATTAACGCTACCCGTATTGCAGGGTGTGAAATAAGGGACGCTACATGTGTTTATTAAACACACGTGATTCTTTTGTCTTAACACCCTTTCGAGAATATTCTACATTATATGTATGTTTGATTGCAAACACCCCTCTCGTAACAGATCAAACGTTTTAACTCGAATTTAATTGGAAGTGACTCCCACTCCTGCGGTATGTTGTTAACGTAAATTACATTATTTTTCAACCCTCAATGTTACATTAAATGGGTTTAGCGTTGCCTAGGGCGGGGATGTGTGAGACCCCAAACGTTTAGAGGGGGCGGAATACGGTCTTATCTGCAATTTAAAGTGTACGTGTAAAAGCTTGATATTGCAAAGTATGATTATGTTATCAAAGATGATTTTCGTTAGTGGATAGAAAACGTTATTTTCTGATTGTTTATAGCTGATAAAGTTTGGAAAGTAGCTATAGTTGTTCGAAAAATATCGCATCTGAGATCAGGGTAGCCATTACTGAAAACTGAAAACTTTACAAATGTGAACAATTTATGTTCTACAACCAACCTATTCGGCCGTAGTTATCAGTTAATTGTTTGTGTAGCAATAGGACATTATTTATTTTTACATCGGCCGATATGAACAACATCGACAATCATAAAAGCCAGAAATAAAATATTCGCTGCTAATATTTTTATTACTATGCAGAATATTTAAGAAAATTGGGTTTAGATGACACCACTTTTGTAACAAAAATGTCCTTACACTCGACAAAAAATGATAAATTGATGTGAAAGCAACACTACAAGTTTAAAAACTAATAGAAATTCGAATATTGTATGGTATATCACTGATACTTTTGATATACGATAAACCAGTGACGTCTCTGATATACGATAAACCAGCGACGTGTTTGATATACGGTAAACGAGTTATGTCTTTGATGTGGTAAACTAAGGATTATTTGATATATGGTATACCAGTGACGTTTTGATACAAGGTAAGTCAGTGATGTCTGATATTTGGTATGTCAGTGACCCTTTTGATACAAGGTAAATCGATGATGAATTTGGTATACTGAAAACTAGTGACATCTTTACGACGTTTAGTATACGGTAAATTTGTGATGTTTTTGATGTGTGGTAAATCAGTGATGTCTTTGATATACGGTAAACTAGTGACGTCTTTTATACATGGTAACCAATCAAACATTTTATACACGGTAAACCAGTCATGTCTTTGATATATGGAATACTTATGATGTCTTCGATATATGGTAAATCAATGATGTCTTTGATATACTGTAAACCAGTGACGTCTTTAATATATGGTAAACCAGTGATGTTTTTGATATACAAAAAACCAGTGACGTCTTTCATACCCGGTAAAACTTTGAAATGCGGAATATCTTTGATGTAAGGCAATCAGTGATGTCTCTGATATACGGTATACCTATGACTTCTTTGATATACGATACACCGATGATTTTTTTGTTATATGATATAACTATGATGTCTTTGATTTATAGTATATTAGTGACGTCTTTGATATACGGTAAACTAGTGACGCCTTTGATATATGGTAAACCAATCAAACCTTTGATATATGGTAAACCAGTCATGTCTTTGATATATGGTATACCTATGATGTCTTTGATATACGATATATCAATGACGTCTTTGATATACGGTAAGCCAGTGATGTCATTGATATATGGTAAACCAGTGATATCTTTGATATACGGTAAACCAGTGACGTCTTTGATATACGGTAAACCAGTTATATCTTTGATGTACGGCAACCGGTGATGTCTTTGATTTATGTTATACCTATGATGTCTCTGATGTAGGGTATATCAGTTACGTCTTTTATATACAATAATGATGATTACTTTATTATATGGTATAACTATGATATCATAGACTTAATGTATATTAGTTATGTCTTTGATATGCGCTAAACTAATGCTATCTTTGATATACGCTAAACTAGTGATGTCTTTGATATAAGGCAAACCAGTGACATTTTTGATACATGTTATATCAGTGTCATTTTTGTTATACGTTATATAATATTTGTATTTGGCTTTACGGCTATATTTCTTTCTTTCAAAATGGGTCTTTATCAAAATACACAGATAGTATCAATGTTTTATGGACACTAATAATTATCTTAACTGCACGTAATTTGTGTAATTAATTCCAGCGAGGTAATAAAGACGGTCTCATGCGCTGGTATGCGGCCTGTGGGCTTTGAGGCGAGGGACGGCCACAACTGTAGAACACCATGTCATATAAAATTTGCACCAACTAAGTCGCTTGGAGGATGGTAGTAAATCCTAAAACGAAGTCGAAAACTGTTAATGACAGTGACCGTCAGGTCCATTATATCAAAGAAAATAGATTTAAATCGATATCAAGTACGGACTATTCTATTTGTTACCTTTTTAAATTGATATTAAAAATTATATTCGCATTAAAAATTAAACTCGAACTTCCTTGGCTTAGTGCAAGACAAACAGTGGTTTCAGGAGATCTATCATGAATGCAGAGGTTTATTATCGACAGTTAAGTAGTTTATTTTCTCCACAATAACACTAAATATACCTGTTGGCAAACATTACAGGAGTCAGACTTGGTTTGGCAAGTTCATCCAACATTGCGCCATTTGATTTCACTTCTTGGGAGCTGTAACACAATAAATGTAATGTGGGTGTTGTAAATACTGTGTAAAATTCGATAGTATTTATAACGGTGTTTCGTTAATGATAGCTTGAAACTCTGAACAAATGATCAAGGTTTCAAAAAAAAATCAGTTGAATGCTTTTGAATCTAAATCGCCAGAGTTTTAGCCTGAAGATATACTGTCGTTGCCTAGAAAATTGTGGCAAGTCATGGATAAAGATGGTACGTTTATAGTAAAACTTTTTGTGAAATTCGGTTTTTAAATATTTTTTAAAGCGAAACGTCTTTGAGTAGGATAGAAGTAAAATGACAATGTCGAATTTGGTGCAACGTTTAGTTGTAACGTCTGAATGTAACGAATCTATTGCAAGAAGGACGGAGAATAGGTACTTAGCTAACAACCGAGAGAGATATGTGAACATTACAGAATAAGACAAATAGTGTACGCATGAGCGAAAACAAAAAAAAATGGCGCTCTCTACTGCTGTCAGCTGTTTTGTACGTTATATGTGTCAAAAGTAAGCTGTCAAAATTTTGTCTATTTATTTATCTATTTATGATTGACTTATTACTAATTTTGCGTGTACTTCATCCATCACAAGACTAATACAATAATAATAACAATATATGTATTTAACTTATTTATAAATCCATAATGAACCCGCACATATAGTTGTCATGAATATAATTCACAACAGAAGCAGTATATCCCGACTTCCTTCAGCTGCATTTAGCCATGTTCTGGTGCTGGCATCGCGGCTATTTATATAATTGACCTTTGTCTATGTAAATTTATATGAAGATTTTATTAGATATTTACGTCGATTTGTAATGACACTTTATTAATTTTTCTGGATGTGTAGTATTAAAATCTTCTATAGTACAATCTATGGACTTACCCTTAGTATATTTTTTCTCTCTCTCTGCCGTTTTACCCCCTACTATATACTTACAAATCGAGGTTTAGATCACCAAGGGACTTTTACTTTTGTCACTTGTACTGAGTTGCACGCGCTTTACTTTTTTTACAGAATAAATAGAATTAAAATCTAATTAATTAATATAATACTAGCGTGATCCGTGCGAAGTCTTCGAATTATAAATTATTCATCTCAATTTAATAAATCAAAATTGATTTCAGGTATTCAATTCATTTCTAATTTTGCACACTGCTTATTAAGTTTTTATTCCATTATGAAGCTCAGATGACAGATCAAACAAATATTTTACTAAAATTGACATATAGAGGCGCAAGTATCAAAAGCATTGAGCTAAAGCGCCACTTTATTTATACGTGAGTGGATTTGAAATTAAACAACAATTTTACCGACCGTCAATCGTATTGACGTTGAGCCGTTAGATGGCAGCATTGCTGTTTTGTGTATATAATTTTAATAATTAATTAATTTGCAAAAACAATAGCAATAATAAATTTATTAGTTGTGGATGCCGGTAGAGCAAGCAATTATCTATAAAATGATATATAATTTATGTGGATTAGTTGTGAGGTTTTTTCTAAAAAGGGAGAGTAACATCTTAACCTTAGCGTATTAATATAATATATATATATATATATAATATATATATATATATATATATATATATATATACATATATATATATATATCTATATATATATGATGATGATGATTATTGCAATTAAATTAACTAAATTTTTAACTAAACTGCATTGTCTATAACAATGCAGTTTAGTTAAAAATTTAGTTAATTTACATAAACAATACATGAAAATATTTCAAGGAACATTTAACTATGTTCTCAGAACGGTAAGATGATTTTTTTTATTGATTTTTTTATCTTTGTTTGAGTCTTTATTAGACGATTGTTTGTGAGAGCAAAATTATATTACTTTCTTGTTATTGGTAGGACTGTCGTTCTATGAGTAATTAGATGTTAGGGAAAGAAATGGTCGAAGAACTTATGGAACCCGCACGTCTGAAATGGAACTTCTTAACTTGTTAAAATTTTTTATATCTGCATAAGTGTCAAAATTTGATTAATTGAAACCGGAAAAAACGCCACATAACTAAAAAATCTCCTATCACACGAGTTTTTCCAGATTCTTCTCGAAAATATAAGATGGAAATATAGAAATTTTTTAAATTTCAGCTTTTATTATTGAGAATTTTTTTTCAACGACGAAATATCCTACTTTTTTTCCAGATAATTGAATCTTTCAATTCCATAAATTGAACCTCCATAAAAAAAACTTTGAGGAAAGCAATCAATTACCAGTTTGATAATTTTTTGACAGACCTGACATCATTATGAATTTGCCAAAAACTATGGAATTTTCAATCATGGCTATAGTTTTTTTGGTAAATTTTGAGAAAACTTCTAGTGTCGCTGCTTTTTTTTAAATTTTTTCACTGAAGTATTTTCGCAAATTGAAGGTAGGACGGGCGGGTGTTTATGTACTTTTGCAGACCTTTCCAGTAATATCTCCAGCACTATCTTCCATAAAATTTTGAAAAAAATAATTTTGAAATCTCTATTATTTCCATTTTATAAATTTGCTCTCCCCAAAACATTAATATAAATAAAATCAACTGTTGTTTTGAAATAAAAGTAAACTAAGTAATTAAAAAAAAAACAAATTAAAAGGTACAAAATACATTTTTACATTAAGAGATTATTTCAAAGAAATTTTCGAACAATTAATCAAATTGTTGTTACATCGTAAATCAAGGAAAAATTCGAAAAAATCTAACCTGTGAATTAATACTAGAAAAAAGTTTTTGACATTCCTCATAGCCGACTTGGAAAAACTAGAATAAAGGTATATATCATTTTCCTTGCCTTTGAAACCGATAAATCTATACTGTAACATCGAAGAAGTAAAGTTTGTAAGTTTGTTAGTTCGAGATGATTTCGAAAACTACTCAACCGGTTTGAAAAATTATCTCACTGGTAGATAGATAATACCCTGAATTCAAACAGAAACTCCATATTATTCGGTTTTATACAAGTATTATAGGGTTGCTGAAAAAAAGGGTGGAAATCACATACTCTCTGTTCAGTGGTTGATGAAAAAAGGGTTGAAATGATAGAATTATGTTCTGTGCGGCGTAGTAAGTTGAAGTCTGCACAGTTATTTTTAGAGACAACTTAAATTAAAGTATAAAACGTGATATCATTATTCTAAAGGAGACGTTGCAGAAATAGAATAATTTTTTTGAAAAAAACTGGTATTTTTTAGAATGTATACAAACAAACAATACAGCATTAGAGAGTTAGGAAAGAGAATGGTAGGAAAGATATATGCATAATATATATTTTATAATTATAATTTTAAGAATTGTCATGATAAATGAAAACGGCAATAAAATCTAAGCAAGTATATAGCGATAACTTTTTAGAAATTGCGAAATATAATTTATATCAATTGTTTTTTTTTTCAATTTGCAGATATTGTTCAAATTAATTCAAAATAAATTGACATTGAGATCAGTGGCGCGCAGTGCTTTATAAGCAATTACACGTAGCTTGCCCTGAATATCTGACACACACATACATACACACACACACATACACACACACATATACATATATATATATATATATATATATATATATATATATATATATATATGTACCGAAGTACGCAATTTAAAATATGATCTGTAGTCAGAAGGCAGACACCGAATGGTACCAGTCCGTGCAATTTTAAACGGAGTGTACAAACTTCATTGTACTTAAGGAACTTACTAAGACTTATTTGTATGAAATTATGTGCGTGTTCGCGACGCAAAAGTTTTCTATAAGAAAGTAAAATTGATTACGTCATTTCAAGGAGCCGATTTGTATCGCGATGGCAAGCTTACGGCTATATTCAGAATGGAACAATCTCGTGTGATATTCCAAGTGCATTGTATAGTGGCAACTGTCCTGTCATTCAGTGATTATCTATCACTCAGGGTAAACAAACTGAAAAAAGGGGTAAAAGTAGCTGATTTTTAAAACGAGAGTTTTAAAAATACAAGGTCAAATTTCCGGAGGTCGATAATTTAGTGAATGGATAAAATTTGAAGTCATTCTAATGTATTTAAGTGATTCTCGATAAGATGCAAATAGCATACATCTTCATAGACAAGCAAAGTTGGGAAGAAGGCTTGACGCATTTAATTTTTTTTTGGGTAAAATATTGAATACGTTTTAGAGAACGTATTCTGCTGAAAATTTTACGATTTACCTCATTTTAAAAGTGAATATAAATATGTACTGAACAAATATTACGAAACGTACAGAAAATTTATATTTTCGTCCTGATTTATACAAGAAGAATCTGTATACAATATGGTTAACAAAGTTATTTGTCCCTATATAAATTTTTCAAAGCCGATTTCAAACCACTTTAGTTTCGTCGCAAAAAGGCTCTTTTATATTTTTGTTATCATCCATCCGTCTGTAGCATTATCCTAGATCTTACAATTTACACTCTATTGCAACACAACTTTTAAATATTTCACATAATTTGTACCCAATTTATGCATACTAGGGTCAAATTCATTATATGGTTCAGCGAATCTTATAAATCATGTTCTGTGACAATAGACTCAAATGAAAGTTATTAACGAACATTCGCCTGAAACGAATTGAGAAATCTTTTCTCTTAGTTTGTTTGCTAAAGATTTTCTTAACTAAGAAGAGGAAGAAGATATATAGTTGACTACTAGGGAGTAGAAATTACTTTCAGTTATTTGTACATCAGAAATCAATGGACGATTGTCACGAAAGAGTTAAATAGGTATACACCCATAGAATAAGACAATAGATCAAATAGAGCCAAGTCAACATTTCTTAAGACTTCAGAGAAACTGAGTATTTTATATTTTATCCTACATAATATTTTCAAACATTTTCCACGTTTTCTCGCTAAGTATTAGCTTTACGTGAAAATTGGTTTCAAATTAAAAATTATGACTATATACCGATTATTGATTAAATTAATTAACTCTGTCGATTGCATTCAAAATAAATTCAATTTCTCTAAAAAATCCTGTCTTTCAAATGCACTTTCCATCCACTACGAAACAGCAGTGACACTTTCTATAGAAAATGCTTCGAAAGTTGCATTTGAAAAATTAAGTTTCAAACCAACATTTAATTAATTTTATTTTAGTAAATACGGTTAAAAATTAACAAGAACGTTGAAAAAACGCCAATATTGGGGTGTAATGAAATTTTGATAGCAAGGAATTATTTGAAAACCAATTATAGTTTGATAGAATGATATGATATATTAATATTTAATAGAAATGAGATGATACGGTAAGAATTGAAAAATATGGAATAACCTTAAGAAAGCTTTGAGAAAAAAAACACGTAAGTGGTATATACTTATTATTCGTTTATTATTCGTGTATATACTCTTGTCAATACAAAGGTACTATCTATAATTTTTTTTGTTTATATTTTCGCTTAATTTGTTCTAGTAAAATAAACTTCTATTTGATATTTGTTTTGCTCTTTAGTTTATTTTTCTTATCAAGAAATATTGACAGATATTCGGAGTGTGGCCGAGTCAGTGTTGCCTAACCAACAGATCTAAACTTGACACTGGCACAAGTTTTCTCTGGGGAGATAATCGTGACAGAATAAAAAAACAAAGAATATGTATATGTGTCAAACATAGCGATTTATTTATTAATAATTCAATTAAAATATTTTAGTTGTAAATTATGTGTAAAGTAATGTTTATTATTAATAGTAGAATATGTGAATATGCAAAAAATTATATTAGTTTAACAAATAAGTCCGATATTTATTTTTAAATTTATGAAAGTAATGAATAGCGCCATCTGTGGTGTGAAATTCAAACTTCAATTATGAAATTCGTTTCAACTTAATCGCAGTACTCTAGAAATACGTTTATAACTTCAATAAAACTGTGCTTAATATACTTAGTATGGGTTAATGTAGCCGTTAAACTTTGACTAAATTACCTTCCAGCGTTTCAGGAATTCGTATAAAAAAATGTCATTTAAGACAACAACGACCAATGGAATTTAAAACATTGCCAAATTTGCTGGGCCACGTGATTCAGAAGACGCGTCGTCTTGTGTCAATGACCTTAAGCTTAATACGAAAGTATCACGTGTCGCCGATTGCAGGGATTTTACAGTATGATTTTACAGCAGGATATATATACTGGCGACTGAGTTGTACTTAATTTAAAATGAAGAAAGTTCCATGATAGGTTTTAGGGTGTCAGGGTGTCTCAAAATGAAAATGGGAATCCTTGTAAGATTATTGACGTCTTCGTCTGTCGCAGCCGTCTTTTTCGGAAACTGATGTAGAAATTTGGAATTTCGCAAAATAATGAAACATATTAATCAGCAGATATCTCAATAAGTAACATTTAAAAATATTTATTTAAAAAATTAAAATTAATTTTTCGTAATTTTAAAAGTACTCAAAAAAAATGTTTGAATTTCGTATATAGTATGAGATGTTGTTTGAAAGGGCTCGTCGCAAGGGTTTTAAAATTTTTTTCATAATTTCAAGTAGTATGTCTTTAGAGCCATAGTGATAAATGAACAACACAATATGCTACATCCCTTCCACCCTTATTTCCGAAACTAGGTACTTAACTTAAAATTATGAGAGTTTTAGAAGCATACGCGACGGTTGTAGTAAAAGTGTAACGATTCCAGATGTCAGAAGTTTTTGAGATATCCGCCACGATGAAAGTACCCCTTTACTTATTATATTTGGTATTTTTAAATATTTATTGCACTAGGAAATCAATATTAGTGATCACGGCTTATGAAATATGGAATTAATTTATTATGATGTCGGAGGCGACTCGCACTTGACCTGTTTTATTATCATGCTTACTAGACCAGTAATAATTATTGTATTCGCATTAGCTGATAGAATCGTCTGGTGGAAATAATTGATTTTTGAAGTTATACTTGTTATGAAAAAAAATTATGAAAGTGAAATTTAACAATGCAACCAAAATCAACAGGATGAATTTTGTCACTAAACATATATTTACATGCGTGTAGTGACTGATACTATATTCATGACAGTTGTTGAGGATATATTGTAACCACACAACACGTGTTTTATATTCATAGAAGTCTAAGTTATATCTGTGCTTTTAAATAATATTTTTCAGTAGCAAATTATATATATGCTTTTAAATAATATGTTTAATGGGTAGTTGAAATTTCATAGTGGTCCATATAATAAAAACCTTTATTTATCATAGATGTTCGTGATAGAAATAGTGCTTATAAGCTTTTTCAAATATATTTTAACCGTATTTTCTCTAAGTAAAGTTAAGTTTCCCTTTGTATTTATTTTCATTATAAATTATAAATAATTACTTTATAATATATTAAATATTTAAGTTATTATAAATTTTCAGCGTATTCATTTATTTGATTTTTATTTTTAAAATTTAAATATTTGATTGAATTTAGGTTTTAATAACCGTATTTATAATCACGCTCCAGTCCTTTTATTATTTTATTTCCATTAATTATTTGTGTGCTAAATAAAGATATTCTTATATTATGCCAAAGTAGTATAACTTTTAACGCGTACATAAGTATACAATTTTTGAAGTCATACTTCTTTAGGCGCGTTATGAAAAAATGATGAGAGTGAAATTTTAAGATTCGTCACACAAAAGTTACAGTACGAAGTTGCAGCGGTTGCAGTTATTGAGAATATGTATTAATACCAATATTTTGTACGAAACTTACGTTGGGGGCGTCGCTCAGATGGTAGAGCGCTCGCTTAGCATGTGAGAGGTACCGAGATCGATACCCGCCGCCTCCAAGACAAGTTTTTTATTTTTAGATTCTGCATTTTATTTGTCTTTCGAATAATTTAAAAATGTTTGATGTCATTAATTGTGATTCTTTATTTATATTACTAATAAATCTAATATCCACATTTCCAAGTTTCACAGATAAATACTTATTCAGAGAGGCAGATGATATTTAAAAACAATATTACCATTTGATGCAGATTTACTTGATGATGATTTTAATTTATGCTGATAATAGATAAAAACAATATTACCATAAGGCATTTAGCTTTATGGTAATATTGTTTTTATCTTTATTTTGTATTCAATTTTCATACAGAATTAAAATATCAATTAGTTTATAATTTCCTTACATCAGCGCAGCGCCATCTTTTGGTAGATATGATTATTAATTTCACGTAACAAAAATACTTCAAGTACATAATATTGACGCAGTGAGCCGCTTTTTCATATGAATTTATTGGATAAAAAATATTAGTGCGATTTATATATGTGCTGATAAATTATATTCAGTAGTGATTTAAATTCAATATTTTGATTAATATATTTACTATTCGTAAATATTAGTGAAAAAATTGTGTTTTCTTAAAGTGTTCTTTTTAAAGTGCTCCAATATAATTGAGGTTATCTATCCGTATGTATTATTTAATGATGCCAAAGAAGTATAACTTCTCACGCGCGTACATAAGTACACGCACCCTTTTTTTATGTAATCAACGGTCAGCTAATATTTCGTAATCGCGTCTCCAGACGTGTCTTGCAGTTTCGGATTTGTCCTGGGCCATGGACGCATTACTTCCATTCAACTGCTCTGTGACTGATCCATCTACAGTAAGATGGAGTCATCACATATAAATTGGCGTCCTCTAGAATTTAGTGTCATCTGATCTTCTTCTTCCGTGCCTCTTCCGTTTATTTGGTGTCGGCTCTCGTCGTATTCCGGCGCCAAGTCAGACGATCTTGACGAGGTTGTACCTACATCTAAGTTTTCCCGTGCCAGGTCTTTGGCAACGGTTGTCCACCAAGTGGCCTGTGGTCCTCCTCTACCTTTTTTGTGTCCGGGATAGCCAGGGCAGTTTTTATGGCGTTACATTCGTCCCATCTCATCACATGCCCCTACCATCGCTTTTCACCATCTTATCTACTATGGGTGCGACCTTGAAAGATCCTCTAATGTACTCGTTCCGTACTTTATCAAGTCTTCTGACTCCCACTGCATTTAGTGTCATCTGATGCTTGAAAGAATTCAAAAACCTATTTTTAGATATTATATTTTATAGAAAACAGTGGTGTGTATATAGGCAACGTACGAATATTACTTAAATGTACATATCTGCATTAAAGGATTTCAACCATATTACAACCATCAGTTTAAGCGCGAAAGAGATCGCGTGAAGCCTTATATAAAACCAATGTGCAAATTGAGATAACAAATATGCTCTGTGCACCTTATAATTAATGGTTGTGTTAATGTTGAAAACGTAAGTGTGAAAGAGAAAAGAGAGAGAAACCAAATATGTGATATTTATAATTGTTTCTCATGTGTAATATTACTCCCCGTACGTCCCGTGATCTCTTTCGCTCTTAGGCTGGTGGTGTAAAACGATTATTATAGATAATTTGATACAGATATGTATTAATAGATAACATTAATACCATTTTGTGCACTTTAGAAGTTGGTCTTCTAAGCGATACTGGTCGGGATGCCATGAAGTTCGTCAGCGTCGAAACTAATATTTTGACACTTACGAACTTCACTTATGTTGTCAATAGCCTTGTGTCCACTAAAAATAAATCGGATAGATTGTAGTTTTTAAGAATTAATCATAATATGGAAATAAAAACACACAATTATTAAAAATAATATTATTATTATTTTTAGGAAATAAATTCGGCAAAATTACAAATTCATTCACGTGACAGTGAACATCAAGAAAAAAGTGTTATGTCACATCTTGCGGAACGCCATTGTTGCTGTTGACATTATCGTATATAGAATAGGTTATTTGATTAATTTTTCGTTTTTAATAATTTTTATTAAATTTATACAGTTGTCCTCAATTATATTTTAAAATAATAAGGTTTTAATTTAAATTACTACAATTTGCCCAAAATTGACGCTTGGTAGATTTTTCGCGTTGAACAGTGACTGTTAGAATTTCGGAATGTTAAAATTTCAAAGCAAGCTGTAATATTTTTATTTCAGTTTCTTTAAAATAAAAGAGTATGTTTAACACAATAAATATAGCACCAAAACAAGGTTTTAAATCATAAAACCAAAACAACTTTATCTCAACTTATACATTATTATTTTATAACTAACCTTGTAAAAATAGTGACTGAGAAAGTCACCAGTATTACTTTAGATTTAGAAATAGATTGTTTGTGCGTCATATTAATTTGTTCGTTTGTAATTAAAAGTCTTAGCTCAGAGCTTCGATACTTATTGTGTTTCTATAGAAAACACAAATCAAAGTCCTTGTCATAAGACAGGACCACAATGACAATGAATTTGTAGTGAAAATACAGTTTATGTAATATGTACTTAAACTGCGAATAAATATTTACATCAAAATAATCTCCACAAAAATATATTCTTGAATCTGTAAACAAACTAGGAACATCCCTTCTTGCAAGTTTTAATCACTTTTTCCGTATTTTTTATTGTTTGGAACATATGTGTATAATATGTTTGGCGTTTTGATAGTTATGCTTTTGCACTGGGGCAGTACACAGTACTTGTAATAAAGCGAATTCAGTTTTAATTAAACAAAAGGAGTACAAGTGGAATTCGCAATACGAGAGTTCCGTAATGTACTTATAAATGTTTATGCACTTATAAACATTTGAGGATACCTATTATTTCTACTAAACTATTTACAAATATAAATTTCTCACAACGTCAATAATATATTGTCTATTATATCTTTCACAGACGTTAAAACTGGGTGCATATTTCCAAAATTACAAGATCTGAGATAATTTCTATAGTTTTCTTACAAGTTTATCGTGAGTTCTAAAAATATTATTTTTTCACTAAATACTTAAGTTTCGGAAATAAGAGAGGAGGGGGGTGGAGGAGGTATATTTTTTGTGTATTTTTCAGTATGATTTTCAAGATACACTACCTAAAACTGTAAAAAAAAATTTCAGGCACTTCTTATCGGCCCTTTCAAACGTACTATAAATGTAATATAAATTTAAAAAAACCGCACACACGATAGAAGTGAAACTTCTTAAAAACTAAAGAATGTGAGAGATTTATTGTGAGAGACAGAGAGGGAGAGCATCTCAAAAGAAATACAATAATACAAAATTTGCCAAAAAATATTCTGTTTATTTAATATTTACATTTTCATTGGTTGGCGCTTCAATTGGTAATTCTGATATTACTGGTTTGTAATACTAAAATATTAACGGATATAATCAAACAATCACAGGAGACAAACGTAAATAGTCACAAAATAATGATAAATATTAATACCATGACGCATGTGTGGTACCTCAGCTGTTCACACATAGCGTTTGAGGCGTACATCTACAACGCGCGCATGCGCAACACTATGTTATTCGATCGCTTTGTATCGTTGTGTATACGTCGCTCACTTTTGCTCCATTTCCATGGCTCTTTTTCTCTACGTCATACCTTTTGTCTCTCTCGTGTAACGAAATGTGCCTAAACGTGACGCGACCTTAAAATTTTACTCTCAATTCTGGTCCACTTATCGGTTATCGAATCGCCGCCTAAGAAGTTTCACTTCTTAGGCCGCGATTAGACTAAAAATATTTTGTCTATAATTTCCATATAAATGTTTTTGAGTATTACCTGTTTAGAGATATGTTCGGGGTAACATATTTTATCACTGTTCCAAATTTCCAATTTCTAAGTCAAGTGGTTTCTAAGAAAAACGGCCGTGACAGACTGGCAGAGAGAAACGTAAATGATCTTCTTAGAATTCTGGTGTTTCCTTTTGACGTGCAGAATCGGAAAATGCTTATTTGTGATATTAATATTAATAATATTTGTGGCATGTCATAGTAATATTAATAATATTTGTGGCATGTCTGAAAGCCATGGGATATGGAACGTACTAGCAAAAATATTATTTTTAAAAAGTCACCATTTTTGTAATAATTTCTTTGCAAATGAATCGGAAATATTCACCATAGGGTTGCCACATCCCAAATGGTATTTATGCTTAATTGTTAAACGAGAAAAATGTATTTAGTTATTTTTAATAACCACAAAATGAAAAACGACTGCTTTTATTTTGAATAACTAATATTACATAACTAATAAATAGTAAATATTTACTTTTGTCCATTGAAATTGTCAATTATTTTGGATGTGGGTAAACATCTGGGTTAACAGACAAAAAAAATGTTGAGAACCTTTAATTAACGATACGTCATTTAATATTGTATCAAAATAATTGTTTCCTTTGCACTCGAACTCCGTGATTTTATTGTCAAATATTATTTTCTCTCATTCGCAACAAGATCGTTAATGTGCTCATGATTTAAAATGTGTTTTATAGTCTTAATATCTGCATTTTTACGGTTTTCCATTGATATTTACAAGGCTTTATTAACTATGGGTGCTTTTTTCTATAATTTAGACATTAATATTAAAGTTTGTGAAATCAGTTTTCTTTTGGCAATTACAAAGTAACGAAAGCGAAACGCAAAGTGATACAACAATCTCGCAATGCGCGAGTGAAAATTCTTCACAACCCCTAACACAATTACAGCAGAGAATAGGGAAAACAACTCACGAAAACGGGGCCAACATGGAATCTGACGTCTCACGATCATCTGTCGCAGATGATGGATGGAATTGAGACTCTGTGAGAAGGGTTAGGCACTCAGCTCCGAGTAGTTTCTTCTCAAATGTTGTTCTGATTGTGCAAGTGAAAGATGTTTGTAAGATTTTGCACAATATATCTTGCTGGTTTTCAAATAGTATTTACATAGAACCTAGAAAACGTTCTGTTCCTTTACGGTTAAAAAAGAGATGTTTTTGTTACTCTAAAGTCTTTGCACATCGATCAGAATTCTCTAGAGGTAGACGAAGTAATTTACAGATTTTAATCAAAATCCAAAATTGTTTTAAAATTTGTAACTAAACCAGAGATTGACCACTCCATGCTATAACATTTCTAGATTTAGAACACCAATATTTTCTTCATTCAGAATACCAATATTATAATTCTAATAAATATAAGAATACTCTCGTTTGAGGATCTGCCCTGTTTCTCCACTTGTAAAGGTCAGTTCAGTCATAATTTTGTAGAATTCCGTTTAGATTTAATATTGTTACGACTTTGGTTTGTAGGCTTGCTGCCTTTGACAGCTCGGCGCTCCGTGGATTTCCGGTCCCTCATATATCGGGGCTGGAGTGACGTTTGTAATCGCGAAGATAACCGATGTATGTTATCGTGTAGAAAACATGGTTTTATTTAATAGGTTTTAGTGTACAAAGTAACATTATGAAGCTTTTTAATTGAGTTATGTTTAGTGTCCAAAGTAACATTATGAAATGTTTTAATTGAGTTATGTTTAGTGTCCAAAGGAACATTATGGACCTTTTTCATTGAGTTATGTTTAGGGTCCAAAGTAACATTACGAACCTTTTTAATTGAGTTATGCTCTTCCATACACAGCCTCACAGTTTCTGTAAACGGTTCCTTCTGGAGATTTTAGCTAATGCGTGACAATGTTAACAATTTTTCTTTTAATTTATCTTCCAATACATGCGAAGTGGAGACGAAATTATTGTTCTCACATGTCTATCATCCCGTCTGTCACAGAGGATTTCTCAGAAACCGTTTTAGGTAGAAACTTAAGTTTAAAAAGGCGTGTTAACCAGCACATATCTCAATAGCTCTAAGATATTTACATGGAAATTTTAAGTACACGAAACAAAATTACAAAATTCCATTATAGTACCCCAGTACCGTTTGAACGATACTCCAGTATCGTTTGAAAGGGCAGCTACGGGGCTCTCAAACAACCTCAGACCAGTATCGGACAGTAGTGCTACTGGTGTCTGATGTTACGCGTAGCACTGAATACTGCCCAGCTTAGCGATTGTGGGCATTTCCTCCAATGATACGCACATCATAAGAGGATTAGATTCAGCAGTGGACTCAGACAGTCGGTTGGTAATGATGATGTGAACATTACATCAGAAAAAGCTCTCATAAAGTGTGAGAAAATAAATAAAATTGAGCCCTATGGGTCAGATCCATGTTTCACATAGAAATTGGATTAAATGTTAAAAATACTTTTTAATTCGGGAGTGCTGGATATCGAAGCACGGGACTGATATTCCAATAATTAGGAAAACAGAGATATTTTCTCACAGTTATATTTTTCAGAGATATTATAATGGCATGTGTTGATATTTGTTACAATTGGACTCATTGAAAAATTGGTCGTGTGGTATCTGACTAGCGCGTCGAGGGTTCAGTATCTCCTTTGAAGGGAAATTGTGTCACTTATTATATGTCGTCACTAATATAGATTTCCAAGCGTTATACCTGTATATATTATATAAAATTGGACGTGTGTTTTTGTCGCCTATATTCCACTCTGCGACCAAAAATATATATCGCAGACGGATTGAGATTATTTTAGTCTTGTTCAAGTTCATGTCATACTGTGGAAATATGTTCATATTTTTGGGTTTTTGCATTCAGTTTTGCTTAAATAGGTCATCTTTCTTTTTTTAAGGACAATTTAGTCCTCTATGAATATTTATTTGCATTAAATTCCCCGAAACCGTGGAATTAATTGGAACATGTATAAAACAGTCAATCAATAGGCACCACGCAAATTAATACCTTCATGAATACAAAAACCTTTTATAAGTCTGTCTTATATTTGCCTACCCTTTTGCAATAATTGCGCGGTCGATTCTAACCTACTACGTCACAATACATTTTAAATATCGGTCTTTTATTTGACTTTTGCGCTCTTGAAGCATTACTTTGTTTTATTTATTTAAATTTTATTTCTGTCCTTATTGACGCAAACAAGGTATTATATATATTTAGATAATTCTTATATTCATAGGTCAAAAACAAATTTGCATTTCGCCAATGTAACCTCCGGCAAGCCATATAAACTGGCTTGCCGGATGTAGGTGTGTCAGTATGTCCGAAGAATATCTGAAAAAAAAAATTTGTGTCCATATCCGTTTATTACGGTGGATCTTAAAAGAAGCATTTTAATTAATTATTATTAAAAATATTTGAACTTGTTATTAATTTCTTTTAATTATTAAATAATATTACTGTTACAGTATCACAAACTATAGTTTTTAGTTTTAAAATCTCTAAAATTAGTCTTATAAAAATTAATATTAATATTAATCATTCAGAGCTATTTTTTCAATGTACTCGTATTATGTACTCAATACTTGGAAATAAACGAAACTACGTGATGTAGTATTATTTCTACTTTCTTTAAGTTCTTTACCGCGATCTAGGTTTCGTTGTGTTTCAATTAAAGATCTTTGTTAATAGCCCACTTGAAGACGTTGTAATACAACGAAACCTAGGTCGCGGTAAAGAACTTAAAGAAAGTAGAAATAATACAAAAATCACGTAGTTTCATTTAATTGTGAATAATGCATTTCTACAAAATTAAGCCAAATATTTTCAATATCTGGAGAATGTTACTAATTTTTTTGAGACCTGTTACTAATTTTTTTTCATTCTTAATTAAATATTATCATTGTTACAGAACATATATTTTTTTAGTTTTAAAAACGCCAAAATGTCACGAAATCAAAACTATTTCTTCAATGTATCACGTAGTGGATAATATCTGAAAAATTTTCAGTGTTACGAATATTACAAATTTTTAGTATAATGAAAATGGATCGAATTACCGAGTTTATAATTTATTTATCGTATTTCAAAATAGCACTTTATGCATCGTTTCATTCGATTTGGCAGAAGCAGTCGGGCCACTCTTTCTTGGACGTGTCCTCCATGTGCGAGCAGTCACCGCTTCTTCGGTGTCTTTTATTCTTGGGAATACATAGAAATAGGACGGTGCAAGGTTGTATTATATGGTAGATAACCCATGATTTCTATACATGATGAAGTTAAACGTATCGGTCGTGCGTCTGCATGGAAGTAAATTAAAATCTAAAGAGTGGGCATACGACCGCATTTCGCATGTAGAGAGTTTGTCAATTTTTGACATAATTTTTAGAAGCGAACATATGTTGCATTTAATCACATTTTAATGTCAGTCGAGTCAAGATGAAAAGCATCTCCTTTGTGAAATACATTTATTTTAGTTGGAAAATGATTAATTAGGTGCGCGTCAAAATGTTGGAAAACTATAGCGGAAAACGTGAGCTTAAAAACAGTGTGACTATCGCAAGTACGCAACGTGCTCGTTTGCGTGTGCGTTTTTGCGTGTTTGCCTGCATGCGCGCTTGCATACATGTATACGTGTCGTAGGCGCACTCGCATACGTGTGTGTGGGCGCATGGTTGATAATGTGGGTGCATGTGCGCCAATGTGTATGTATACTTAAGTTCGTGTGTATGTCGTGTACGTGTATAAAAAAATGGTGTACTGTACTAAAAGACATGACAGAGAATACAATGAAATTAATGGTTTGAAACTGGTGAATAGAATATTTTATTTTTAATTTTAACGCGAATTCCATATTATGCCGGAACGAGCTGGGAAACTGAAAATAAGATGACGGAGGGTTGAATGTATTATTTAAATAATTGTAAAATGTCGTCGCCGTGGTGTGTTGGGTTGATCACAAGACATACGGCCTTTGACGATGCAACGCACCGCGGCGACCAGGGTTCGATTCGGCCGTTCGTCGAACGGGGCTGGACTGATGTTGTGGTTGGCTGTAAGAGATTGCTCTTGTAGCAATAAGTCCGCCATAAGTAGATAAATAAATAAATAAATAAAATGGCAGACGAATATGAAGTCCACGATGATAATGGTTACGAATCGTCACCGAATTTAGTCACGAATTAAATACAGACATGTGGCCGTATTTTCTGATGATAAACAGCGAATGGTCTGGAATAAAGCCTAACGTAACTTTAAAAAAAATTATGTTTAGTAACGTTTTAAATCTAAATTTACAGTAAGGTCAATATTAATAAAAAAAATACGAATTTTTTTACTGCAGCTGTTTCTAATTCCTCATAACTGTTATAAAATAACCTCTTAAGTAGAAAAATTGAGATTTTTTGCGTTTATCTCCGGAAATAATTTTCCCATTATAACTAAATACAATAGGTACCATCTTTGTTCCAATTCCAATAGCCTGCTATTTATTGGGTTCTAATCCTATTAGTTTTTGTCAGACTTAGAGTTAAATTTGTAGACGTCTGAACTGAAAGGTGAAACGGATTTCTGAACTCGAAAGCTTGCCGTTTTTTATATTCCGTTGAGCACTATCAAACAAAAAATAATCCATAACCAATTTTTAAATTTTTTTTCTGATCTTAAATTTTTTAAAGAGCACAAGCTTACGTACGTATGTCGTACATACATAAGTACAAACTCAGATTTCATTTGTGTATACCCACCAACAATAGCCTAGTTTCCATTAAGAATATATCGAATGAGTTGTAGTCTCTTATGATTAATCATAATATGAAGATATACAAAAACAAAATTATGTGTTATTAAAAGTAAAGATTATTTTTATTTTTAGAAACTAAATTTGGCAATATTACGAATTCAGTCACGTGACACCAATCAGAAAGCATTACATCACACCTCACAAAACATAATTGTTGTTGTTGACATTTTCGTAGGTTATTTGATTAATATTTTGTTTGTTTGTCAAGTTGATACAGTTGTTCTCAACTACACCTTAAAAGACAAGTAGACCTTAAAAGTAAACGGTAGTAATTTGCCCAAAATTTACGCTTAGTAGATTTTTCGCATCAGTGACTTTTGTTCATCAAAATTTTGGAACCTTAAAACTGCAACATAAGTATACACAAGTATAAAATATGTACTATAAGCTCAAATAGTATTTTTTCAGTTTTGTAATCAGTAAACGTCTGTTTTTACACACGTATTGTAAGGTAGTTTATACTGTTTTTGACGTCAGATTTGCGAAATATAAAGAACACAACCTTAACTATATATATATATATATATATAATTATTATTTTATCAATAAACTTGTAAAAATAGTGACTGCAAAATTCATTAATATTGCTTTATATTTAGAAATATATTGCGTGTGAGTCATATTAATTTGTTTGTTTGTAATCAACGGTATTAGCTCAAAGCTTCGACTTTTTAATGTTTTTCTATGGAAAATACAATCGCAAGTCATTATTTAAAATAAAACCACAATCACATTGAATTTTTAATAAAAATATATTTTATCGAATAGATACTTAAACTGCAAGTAAATACTTACATCAAAATGACAAATACTTCACAAAAATATATTCTTGAAACTGTAAATAAACTACGAGCTCATTGCAAGTTTTAGCCACGTTTTCCGTATTTATTTATTGTTTGGAACATATATATATATATATATATATATATATATATATATATATGTATATGTATATGTATATATATATATATATATATATACATATATATATATATATATACATATATATATATAACAAGACGAATTCATTTTTAATTAAACAAAAGAAGCAATTGTCATAAACATACCATTGTTTTGATTTGTTTCATGAGTTGTGACGTCATTCAAGACGCCATGACAGTCTTGAGTGTTTTCAAAGTAAATTTTAATTGGTTTTTAAAACGTAAAATACGTAATTTAAATGTCTGATTTTTGGAAACTATTTTTTGGGTTAAATAGACGTTAAGGTAACGTATTAACCACTTTACTATATTTAATCAACTAGCCTATTTCTTTGGAAATACTCTTCTTCTGTCACTTTCATTGACATCCTCATGGTTGCTAACGCCTTATTTTCTTCATTTTGACAAAAGTACATGTAACATATGAATACAATATTTAAAGGCGTTCATATAAGGCAAATGAGTATTTGTATAGTTGTTTATTGAATATATCTCAATAGTCGGGTAAAGGCAATAAAATTACGCTGTGTGAACAGAAAAACGTCTTCGATACAAGAAAATAAAATTGAATTGAGAGAGACGTTTATATCCCACATAGGAATTCGATGAAATAGTATTGTCTAAGATGTGTTTGCTGCCGTCCACGCTTCTCCATTCTCTTTTACTTTTTTTTGTTTTCGAAATAATTTAGAGAAATAACGTAATCGTTCAAAATTTCAATTCCAGCATAGAAATCGAAATTCAAAGACGTCTGTGTGAGTGGGTTCGATTGCCCTTCTGGTGGTCTAGTGTCTAAACTAATGATATAGAACAAAATTTGATATTTGGTAGTTTCTTACAAAAATTATTTATTTAAGTTGGTTTTGATGCTCAGATTTCTAAGCTTTGCATAGATTGGAAAATTAAATGTATAATATCGAACTTTTTGTTATAAGAGCAAAAAATTAACAAAGTATAAATATGAAAAAAAAAACAGAATTAAAACAAAATTTAATAAAAGAAAAGAAACGACAAGTTAGGGGCGGGATGCAATAAGGATAGGTTGTAAAATGGATTTCGATCTGCCCTTTACGATAGGTAATATAATTTCAGACGACTTTTGAATACAGACAATGAGAACACACTTCTTCATACAGTTGATTCCATAATCTAATAGCATATACGGTGAAGCATTCTCCATAGAAGGCAGTTCTATGAGGAGGGTATACTTGGTTTTAAGTTGTAATTTAAGGCCTTGAGTTGCCGAGTATAGGAAGCGAGATCCGATATAGCTATTTTGTTCTTTTAAATATTCCATCTATCTTTAACACTTTATCTTTGACTGCAATGTATCAGCAAAGAGTCCGATTTTCGAAGTTTGAAGGAATTTTATTACTCCATTATTACAAATGGCCCGTTCTAAAAATTGTCAGTGCTATCTTCGTATATTAACAATTAATCCCTAACATAGTCATTCAATTTATTCCATAACTTTGCAGAGTATGCATTAAATAAAACTCCCAAAATAAGGTACTTCGCTTGGCATAGTAGACTGTAATATAACATTAAGTGTACAACTGAATCTGTCATGCTTCTAGTCGTTCAATTAACATAACATATGCACGTCTTATAAGCCGTGTAATTACTCATCTGACGTAGTTTGAAATGAAACAAAATTGAATGATACATAAATATAAAAAGTTTACAATGAGCGGGTTCGGAAATAAGTGCATAAATTGATAAATCAGAACGCAGTATCACGTATTGTTTAGTGCGGAAATGCGAAAAAGAGAGAGCTATATCTCGCTATTACGCTTTTATAAAACACGAGCGCGCATTTACGCCAGCGCTCGATTGCAAAGCGATAACAAGTTGCAAGGATCGACGAAGACATATAGGTTGTGCAGATATACTTTTAACGCGAATAGTAAGGTGAAGGAGGGTTGGATGTATCATTTAAATAATTGTAAAATGGCAGAAAAATATGAAGTCCACGATGATAATGGTTACGAATCGTCACCGAATTTAGTCACGAATTAAACAGACATATGGCTGTATTTTCTGATGATAAAAAGAATAAAGCCTGACGCAACTTTCAACAACTTTTAAATGTGTATTTAAATTAAAGTCAATATCAATGAAATATTTTTGTTTACTGCAGCTGTTTCTAATTCCTCATAACTGTTATAAAATACTTGTGATACAGCAATAACCTCTAAGCAGAAAATTGTAGTTTTTTTGCCTTTATCTCCGGAAATGATTTTCCCATTATAACTAAATATAATATGGGGAAGCACCATCTTTGATCCAATACCAATAGCCTGCTATTTATTGGGTTCCAATTCAATTAGTTTTTCTTTAGTTTTTTTCAGACTTAGAGTTAAATTTGTATGTGTCATAACTGAGAGATGGAATGGATTTTTGAGCTGGAAAGCTTATTGTTTTTTTATATTCCATTCAACAAATAAAAAAGTTCCTAATAAATGTTTAGTTTTTTCCCTGATCTTAAATTTGTTAAAGAGCACAAACGTACGTACGTCGTTTCCTAGTTCCGTAGTTCCTTTTCTATAGCCTAGTTTCCACTAAGAATAAATCGGATGAGTTGTAGTCTCTAATGATTACTCATAATATGGAGATATAAAAACAAAATTATTTATTATTAAAAGGAAAGATTATTTTAATTTTTAGAAGATAAATTCGGCAATATTACGAATTCAGTCACGTGACAGTGAACACTAATCAGAAACCGTTACGTCACACCACACAAAACACCTTTGTTTTTTACATTTTCGTATACAGTACAGGTTATTTGATTAATATTTAGTTTTTAACAATTTTTATAAAGTTCAGACAATTATCCTCAATTATACCTTAAAATATAAATACAATTCGCAGTCTAGTCAGGTTTTAGCGAAGCAAACGGTAGAAATTTGCCCAAAATTGACGCTTGGTAGATTTTTCGCATCAGTGACTTTTGTTCATCAAAATTTTAGAATCTTAAAACTTCAGTGTAATTAAGCTGAAATAGTAGATATTATTTCAGTTTCGTAACCAGTAAGATTTTGTTTTTACAGTGAGTCATATTAATTTGTTCATTTGTAATCGACAGTATTAGCTCAGGGCTTGGACATTTTACTGTTTTTCTATGGAAAACACAATCGCAAGTCATTATTTAAAATAGGACCACTATCACAATGAATTTTTAATTAAAACACAGTTTATCAAATAGGTACTTAAACTGCAAATAAATCCTTACACCAAAATGATCTTCACAAAAATATATTTTTGAATTTTTCAATAAGCTACGAGCTCATTGTAAGTTGTAGTGGAAGTGGAACGTATACATATAACAAGACGAATTCATTTTTAATTAAACAAAAGAATCAACTGTCATACACAAACACCATTGTTTTGATTTGTTTCATGAGTAGTGACGTCATTCAAGACGCCATGATAGTCTTGAGTGTTTTCAAAGTAAATTTTTTAAAACATAAAATACGTAATTTAAATCTCTGATTTTTGGAAAATATCTTTTTTTGGGTTAAATAGACGTTAAGGTAAAGTATTAACCACTTTACTATATTTAATCAACTAGCCTATGCCCTCATAAATGCTCTTCTTCTATCACTGTCTTTGACTTCTTCATGGTTGCTAACGCCTTACTTTCTTCATTTTGATAAAAGTACATGTAACATATGAGTATTTGTATAGTTGTTTATTGAATATACCTCAATAGTCGGGTAAAGGCAATAAAATTACGCTGTGTGAACAGAGAAACGTCTTCGATACAAGAAAATAAAATTGAATTGAGAGAGACGTTTATATCCCACATAGGAATTCGATGAAATAGTATTGTCTAAGATGTGTTTGCTGCCGTCCACGCTTCTACATTCTCTTTTACTTTTTGACGTCTTTAAATTTGCTATCATACGGGGCAATCCAAAAAACCTATTGATAACAATATCGGGGGATGCAGTTTGGCGTTGTAGTTTCGAATTTATCCTCTAGATCAAAAATTAAATTATACCACTGGATAGCTAAAGGATTAAAGAAATCATTACGATAAGCGAGAACAGTGACGCATTGCGCGCGGTGGAGGGGGAAGCGCCGCCATTTTGAGGTTATTTTGCTGCGTATCGTGATTTGCAATTAGTATAACTTTTGATTCGGAAAAGCTACGATGTTCGTTCAAGTTTTAATCGTCAGCTGTCGTCAAAATCTATCGATTGTATATAAAACATTAGTTTAAAGTAGTGACAGTGAATATAATAAGGTGTTAGAATGAAAAAATATTATCAAAAATATTTTATTTAAAAAATATAACCCGTTACATAGACGTATTCACGTACAACACACGGTCGTTTCCATGACACAGCCACACCCCATTTTTTTTGTTTTCGATCAAGCGAAATAACGTAATCGTTCAAAAATTTCAATTCGAGCTTTCCATAGAAATCGATTATATTGCATTAACATAGTTGAAACAATTGAAATTCAAAGACGTCTGTGTGAGTGGGTTCGATTGCCCTTCTGGTGGTCTAGTGTCTAAATTTATGGAGAGATATAACACAAAACTTGATATTTGGTACTTTCTTATAAAAAGTATTTATTTAAGTTGGTTTTGATACTTAAGTTTCTAAGCTTGCATAGATTAGAAAATTAAGTATATAGTAACGAACTTATTGTTACAAGATCAAAAAAATTAACGAAGTATAAATATGAAAAAACAGAATTAAAACAAAATTTTAAAAAAACGAGTGTGCTTTAGACCACACGACTGAAGTAAAACTTCAAATTCACAAAATATGAAGTTTAAAATGAATTTACAATTTTATTCACTTTAAACGTAGAATATTTAATGTATTGAACAAAATAATAATTTATAAAATTGTTCAAGAACGAAATGAAATTATAAAATAATCAAAAAATCACCGTTCGCGTAACGCTAGCAAACTCGCATATATATATATATATATATATATATATATATTTCATGCACTGGCTATGAGAGGAAGAGAGAAAGAAAATGTGCGCGCGCACTGCTCTCTCTTGCTCCTACAGTGTGATACAGACAATAGGCTTGCACTGTGTCTTAGATATACGAAACATAACTGGCTATGAGAGAAAGAGAGAAAGAAAATGTGTGCTCGCACCTCCCTCTCTTGTCCCTACAGTAATATACGAAACGTAACTCTCTTTCTGTCTTCACTAACTTATATCTCCCTCTCAATTTCCGCTCGCCTCATCCGATTATACTTTTCGTAACGGTCTCGTCACGCATTCACCAGCTTACTCCCCAAGTCAAGCGTATGTAAAGAAGTTTTACTTCAATAAAAGAAAAGAAAGCAACGACACGTTAAGGGTAGGGATGCAATAAGGGTAGGTTATTTAAGACGAGTTTTGAATACAGACAATGAGGACGCACTTTTTCTTTCAGTTGATTCCATAATCGAATAGCATATACGATGAAGTATAGAAGGCATTTCTATGAGGTCGATATACTTGTTTTTAAGCCGTAATTCAAGGTCTTAAATTGCCAAGTATAGGAATCTAGGTCAGAGGTATGTAGGTATAAAGGATAGATGTCAGAGGATATTTTGAAAACGGTACAGAAGATGGAGGTCACGAATCTTTATACATTTAATTCGTGAGCGATACTCAGATTAATGGTTAATTCTTTTAAAATCGAAAATGTGTCGAATACACAGGTTTTGAAGTGGTCAAAATCAGTTACTTTTCGTTTTGTTTCTAATTTTAAAATACAGAATATTTTATATAGATTTTCTTGAAATTTCCACCAAAGTTATAAGCAAGATAATTTTCATAATCCATTTAAAAAACTTAGTAAGTTAGCTAGCTATCTTCACTTTAAAATTTAAATAAAATGTTTGCCTCTGAAGAGCAAAGTCGGTACATGCCGTGGAGAGCGTAACTCAGTACTAACTAGTACTTTCTGAACCGGACAATAAAAAAAAATTATAAGCCCAACAGTAACCGCTAATATAATAAGCGGTTATTTGTATTTACCTTTCGGAGATCCAAAAGGATTGGAAATTGTTTTGTGGACCTCTGAATATCAGATACAAGATGAATATTAGAATACATATTCTTGTAAAATTGCGTTTTTCACGTTTTTCACGTTGCGTTTTTCAGCAAAAATAAAATGTTGAAAAGAAGGAGTTAAAGGAAATTAAGTGATGAAAAATATTAATAAATTACATATTATATTTCGTACACACAACTTGGTTCTCTCGATTGTATTCTTGAGACAAAATGATTTTATTAATAATATATGGAATCCCATTAAACATATTACTATGAACAGAGCTCAAGTTCATGTCGGTTATGTTGGTCGTAAAAAGTGGCGAGATAAAAAGGGTGAAGTCAGTAGAGGACCTCACTAGGTTACTAATATTGTCTTTACGTACACCTTAAGCACTGTATGCGTACTAAGTAATGAACTTTAATGATCTAGATCATGTTCAGGTAATGAATTTTGATGATATAGATTATGTTCAAGTCTCTAGGTAATGAATTTTGATGATATAGATTATGTTCAAGTCTCTAGGTAATGAATTTTGATGATATAGATTATGTTCAAGTCTCTAGGTAATGAACTTTGATGATATAGATCATGTTCAAGTCTCCAGGTAATGAACTTTGATGATCTAAATTATGTTCAAGTCTTCAGGTAATGAACTTTGATGATATAACTCATGTTCAAGTCTCTAGGTAATGGACTTTGATGATATAGATCATGTTCATGTGATGAACTTTGATGATATAGATCATGTTCAAGTCTCTAGTTAAAGAACTTTGATGATATAGATCAAATTCAAGTCTCTAGGTAATGAACTTTGATGATATAGATCATGTTCAGGTCTCTAGGTAATGAACTTTGATGATATAGATTATGTTCAAGTATCTAGGTAATGAACTTTGATGATATAGATCATGTTCAAGTCTCCAAGTAATGAACTTTGATGATATAGATCATGTTCAAGTCTCTAGGTAATGAACTTTGATGATATAACTCATGTTCAAGTCTCTAGGTAATGGACTTTGATGATATAGATCATGTTCATGTGATGAACTTTGATGATATAGATCATGTTCAAGTCTCTAGTTAAAGAACTTTGATGATATAGATCAAATTCAAGTCTCTAGGTAATGAACTTTGATGATATAGATCATGTCCAGGTCTCTAGGTAATGAACTTTGATGATCTAAATCATTTTCAAGTCTCCAGGTAATTAACTTTGATGATATAACTCATGTTCAAGTCTCTAGGTAATGAACTTTGATGATATAGATCATGTTCAAGTCTCTAGTTAAAGAACTTTGATGAAATAGATCAAATTCAAGTCTCTAGGTAAGGAACTTTGATGATATAGACCATGTTCAGGTCTCTAGGTAATGAACTTTGATGATCTAAATCATTTTCAAGTCTCCAGGTAATGAACTTTGATGATATAGCTCATGTTCAAGTCTCTAGGTAATGAACCCTTGCTGTATGATATAGAGCACTTTCTGTATCAGTGAATAACCAAGAAATTGCCGATTTTTAAACTTGAATATCTCGAGGACTTTCATAGATAGAAATTTGAAAATTTGGTATGTTTGTAACCAACCTGTTTTCTGTAACCGGTGCATTATATGTGGGTAAGGTATGGTGCTGAGTATCCAGATATGAGAATTCGATTGAATATCATTTGAAATAAGATATTGCTCCAGCTAAGTCAAATGTTTGATGTGAGGAGTTTAAAAAAAAGGAATCACGCCTTGCACAACAGAACTTATTGTAAAGTATTCATGGTAACTAAATGTTCATTAATTTTACAACAATTTTAAGAAGCTAATTCGTGAGTAGCATTTACAAGTTTCAGTTAGATTTCCGGGTTTTAACAATAAAAAAAACTATCTTAACTAATTTTTGGCTGCTTATTTTTGTTATTCTAGCACATCAACAAGAAGAACAGGACCACTATAATTTTAAGAAGCTAATACGTGAGTAGCATTTACAAGTTTCAGTTAGATTTCTGGGCTTTAACAATAAAAAAAGCTATCTTAACTAATTTTTGTCTGCTTATTTTTGTTATTCTAGCACATCAACAAGAAGAACAGGACCACTATAATTTTAAGAAGCTAATACGTGAGTAGCATTTACAAGTTTCAGTTAGATTTCCGGGCTTTAACAATAAAAAAAGCTATCTTAAGTAATTTTTGGCTGCTTATTTTTGTTATTCTAGCACATCAACAAGAAGAACAGGACCACTATGTGATGATGTGTCTATCCATGCCGCTTTTCTCAGACATCATCCATTTTTTCTCGTAAATGGATTGATGTAGAAAATTCAAATTTGGTGTAATAATGAAATTCATTATTCCGCATATATCTTAGTATCACACTGAGAAATATTTATATGGAAATGTTAGGGGTAGAGCAAAATAAAGTACGTGAAAAAAAACCTAAAATTACAAAATGAGGTTATATATATTTATATATATATATATATATATATATATATATATATATATATATATATATATATATACGGTATTAGTGATGGTTTCTGATAAATGTAAATGATAAATATTCAATTCAAACGAGGTACGGAACGTTCGATGCGCGAGCCAAACTCGCACTTAGCCGGTATTCTTAATATCGAATTGTTTATTTCTTCAAATCTGCAATATCTTTCAAATGAAAATTTTACCCGCCTATAAGCGGAAAAACTTGTTCTATATCACATATTTCTAGATATTTTTCCTCCCTCTTGAAACTACCCACCACAGACAACTGGTGTGTGTGTGGTAGTAGGCTTAAGTCTACCATAGTGCAACACGGTGGTTACGTGTGCATTATGTTGTGGTGTGGGAGATATTGTGGTTGAATGCGGCGGACCTTGGGTTTTTGTTATTTCCGCCATTGGAATGTATTAGAATGAGTGAGAATATACTAGTACATCCTCTAATGTACTAGAATGAATCACGGTATGCCTTATATAGTGTCAGAAGCCATCCCCACTACTCATATGTAACGCTCTTTGAACATTCGAGAGTGTACTCGAATATTCGAGGAACATTATATGTGGATAGTGGGGATGGCTTCTGACATTATATAAGGCATACCGTGACGTTTATTCATCAGTAGATTTTTATAAATACAAGGGATTTTTATACTTTTGCGAAATGTTGAAGCTCCGAAATTTTATGAAAAAACAAGATTGTAGGCGAAACAGCTACTTAATAATATCATTGAGGACTTAACAAAATGATCCTAACCAGCAAAGAAAAAGGAAAGTTGGTTTTCATACCAAGTTGGTGGTGTCAAATGATTTCCAATTTTGTTTCAAACAATTATAATTTCCATTAAGATTATCAGTAATTGCAGGGTCAAACATTCCACTATTGCGGAGTAAACTTGAAATAATCTGGTTTGTCACATTCTTCCAGAGCTGTCTTTCAGCTGTAAGTTGCTTCATCACCTGTCGGATAACAAAAAAATCTGCATCAAGCGTGCACCTGACAACACGACAACAAATGTATATAGTGTATAAGAATGTATTTTTGTGAAATTACATGGTATGTAAGATATTTTGAAAAAAGGAATAAAGAAAAGAAAAAAAACAAAAAGTCTTTTAGTGCAAGTCTTCTACACTAGATACAGGAAAAACAAATTGCACAGAAATACCAAAAAGCAACTCGGCGAAGCAGGTTGTCCTTGGCTCGTTTACGCATATACTTAAAACCCTTTTAAACTAAAAACACTTATCAAAAAGAAAATAAATGTTATCATCTATATATTTATTTGACAACTTAATCTACAGTAAACACGGCGGACTTATTGCTATAGGGCAATATCTTCCAATCAACTCTGACGATAAGTTTTAATAAGTATGTTGGTAGACTGCAGGAGGCTTAACAATACATATACATCATAATAACAATACGTTACACTTAAAAAGATAAAGCAATTAGAAAAATAGATATGAACATGAGGTAGATTGGGAGATGGATAGTATAAGAACCCTTAGGACAACCCTTAAGAACACTGCCTGTGTTCAGGATAGGCAGCATTTTTTCAATTCATCCTTGAAGATATTTATCGAGGATATTTTCCTAGTATCAGAATACAGTAGATTCTAAAGTTTCTACTCGGATAAACAAGACAAATTTTTTTCTGAAAGGTAGAGGCGTGTTTAGGAATAAGTAAAGCATAACCCTAGGCAGTTTATTATTTTAAAGAGATCCCTTAAGTTTGTGAAGTCGGCGTCGATCGCGGATCATCAGCCATTGAGACGTGACCTGTGTTCAGAAATATGATCATAATTACTGACGCCGAGGATGTATCGGGTGTATAAATTTCGAAGGTGTTTTAACATGATTAAATATTTTTAGTGAGATCAGGGTAGCAACACCTCCATACTCAGGGGTAATAGGAGCGTATTATATAGTTAAATTTTCAATTTAGTCGAAAGAAAATTTTGAAGACGCTTGAGAAAGTGCTGAAATACTGCTGAAACACGACGACTAATATCATTTACTTGAGGCTTTGAACTAAAATTTCTATTGGCAATATTATGAAACAAATTACATCTTTGTGACATTTGCTGATAAATAGAACAGATGTTGTTATCAATTAATTAAGTGGTTGTAGAGTTGAGTAATGACTTGTAAAAAGAATTCAGGTCACTCAGCGAGCTGTAGAACATGCTGTGTTCGCGGTCTCTCTACGAGATATGATTCGAAATGAGGAATTCATTGAGAGGAATAGGCAACTATAGTCATTGATATATCTTGCAGGATTATCAAGCTGAAGTGGGAATGGGCAGATCATATAGAGCGCAGAAGGGACAACTGCTGAAAAGAAAGGTGTTTGAATGGTGACCACATGCCGAAAGACGTAGGGTGGGATGGCCTCGGTCTAGGGGGACAGATGCTCTGGTAAAGGTTGCAGGAAGTCGTTGGATGCAGGCAGCTTGAGCTCGATACTTGTGGGAGTCAATGGGCGAGGTTTATGTTCAGTAGTCTGTCTTTCGATTAATGACAATGACGATGCGTCGAAATTACATTTTTCAGAACGATTACGAGAGAAAAAAAAATATATGTCTTCGTTATAAGAGTGGATTTGACATGTTGAGTATACACTGAGAGATATTTTATTAATAAATATTATTTTTGTAAAAAATAATATGAAAAAAAAACATAAAACAAAATACACAGGCATCAAGATTCAATCTCCGTACGTAATACCGTTGTGCCAATGATCAATTTACCGTTGCGCCAATGACTTATCGCGAAAAATGATGAAATAATAATATACTTACGAACTTGGCCGCACAGTTCGGGTATACTCGGCGCTAGGCTGAACCGTGCTGAACCGTGCTCGAAGAGCATCCAACCGTTTGGCTATATTCAGCTTACCACTAACCATAACCGAAACACGTCATACTTGGCGTCACGAGAAATCGCAAATCATTTCCCATCAAAAAATTGGACGAAATGGGCTAAAAAAGTTTTCACATTAAAATAGTTTTTGAAGTTGGCTTCTAAGCAGGTTTGACCGGGTACTCGATAAGGGCGATAACCCAAAACATTTCATTTGAGAACTACTTGCGAAACTAAAAACAACATTTTGACCTTGAATTACTCCATTTGAAGCAATCCCAAGAGTAAAATATCTAGTCGGTCATGAAGGTTAAACTTTACGCTAAGTTTGTATTCACTATAAAGCGGCTATCTCATCATATCTGCAGGGTCTTGGTACTGTTTTCCACAATTATGGAGGTATTGTTAGTTAATTAGTGGATAAATGTGTAAACTTTGAATATAAAATCATAATTTTTAAATTGTCGTCAAATAAAACTTGTCAAGTAAGAATACATCTCGTTCCATGAAAATTCACCATACTTAGGCACTGATGAATATTTTAGGATATATTTTATTTACTTTTAACTAAATTAATATATTATTAATATAAAAATGTCGCGAATTTTCCAAAAGTTGTTAGATTCAGAATCATTGCTAAATTTTCCGTTTAACTTTAGATAAATCTCTATTAATAATAGTTTTTCATACTTTTAGCTTTAGTAGTTTCAATGAGTGGTAAAGGAAAAAACCATTTTTGTGGAAACTTTCAGCAATATCCAATACCAAAACTCCCCTATATCAAAATTCTGAAAAAAAATGGTTTTGGGATCTTCATAATTGCTCTTTCAATTGATTTTCGAGACGAAATATGAAGTTTAAAAAAATCGTTTTAATTGGTCCATTTATCGCCTCTAAAATTTAAAATTTAAAGTAGAAATGTTCGATTGATAACTATTGAAATATAAGTTAGAATTACAAATTTAAAAAGATGTTGATTAAAATATGAGCGAGAATTAAAATGTTAATTGCTAAAAATTAAAGGTTGATCGTCAAAAACTAAATGTTGATTGTCAAAAACTAAATTTTAATAGTCAAAAACTAAACATTGATCATCAAAAACTAAATTTTGATTGTCAAAAACTAAATGTTGATTGACAAAAACTAAAATATTGATTGCCAAAAACTTAGATGGTAACATTTTTTTTTGTAATCGTCTGAAAAAGAAACGACTCTTTATTATAATGTTAAAAGTTATTATAATATTAACAAGTTTGAGGTTTTCGTTGGGAATAGGTTTATAAAAAAAATAATTGGTTAAAGAAAATGGTGGCTGGTTGAAAATAATAATTTTTAAATATTTTTTATTTAAGGCAAAAAAAAACAGAAAATATTGTTCGAACATATAATTTTATTTCGGACCATTAAGAATATAATAAGGCGATTAGTTTTCGAATTACCCGCGGAGTATTCTTAAAAAAGTAATAATATATACTTCTTTGCAAAAAAAAACAAGTTAGTGTGAGTAAAAGTGTAAGAAAATAAATCAAGTAAATAAAAACCCATAGGGTATTTCCAGCTGACCGAGAATCTCACAGCAGAGCCAACGAAAAAAACCGAAAATTGTTAGTTTCTAGTTATATCACACAAAACAACGTATTTCTTTTAATATGTGTCTGTGAAAGATATATTTTCATTCCAAAAAAAATAAAATTTCGTAGTATAATAGGAATATTATGTACCATTAAATGTTTATAAATGCTTAAATGTACACGGAACACTCGTAGTGCGAGTTCCACTCGTGATTGACAGGTTTTTTCGAGATTGCTTTTGATATATGTGTAGGTTACTTCAGACTTCGTTTGTCTCATAATATGTTGGTCACCGTTTTCTTCCAAATATTGGTCTTCTTTTAAATGATCCGCTCACAGTTTGGTGCAAGGCGACCAAACCCTTGCGAAACATAACACTGAGTACAGTCTTCCCCAAGAACAGTCTTCGACATGCGTATTTATGGCAAACGAGAATTCGTATTTATGGAAATATTTGAGGAAACGAAACATGGTACGTGTCTATTTAATTCCTAAATTTAGAACTTGCTTAATGCCCCTTTTTCACCCTTTTAAACTATAAACACAATAGGGTTAATTCATTGAAGGGTATTTGCAATTATAATGAGAATCTACAGTTTACCTTCGACGTCAGACCATTTTTTAGTTGCTGAGTGCCTGACTATAGAAGAGAGGAAAATTCAAGTAGTTAAGATGGTTATCTTAACTACTTGAATTTTCCTGGTTTTAGAAACATTTTTATGAAAGCTTATTTAAGGAGAATTATGGAAAAAATCTAAAATGAAAAATCGACTTTCTTACACGTTTCATTAGAATACAGGGGGTTTTTCAAACTAAAAAGTAATAAGTTTTTACTCAGTTCCTTTTACATGACTGCGGAGCAGCAAAGAGACTGTAATAAATTTGATAGTCTATGTGTATAATCTATATATGGATGTACGGTAGTAGACAAAAAATTGCTGAGCAGATTTTAGCAATGGTTTGTATTTAATATTATCCCGAATTTTCCAAAATTTTCCAAAATAAGATTCGGAATCTTTGCTAAATTTACTACTAAACTTTAGGTAAACTACTATTAATACTAGTTTTCATACTGGTTTAGTAGTTTCAGTGAATTGTGAAGGAAGAATTTTCCAAAATTAGATTCGGAATCATTGCTAAATTTACTGCTAAATTTTAGATAAACTACTATTAATACTAGTTTTCATACTGGTTTAGTAGTTTCAGTGAATTGTGAAGGAAGAATTTTCCAAAATTAGATTCGGAATCATTGCTAAATTTACTGCTAAATTTTAGATAAACTACTATTAACACTAGTTTTTTATACTGGTTTTAGTAGTTTCAGTGAATGGGAAGGGAAGAAAATATTTTTGTGGACATTTTCAGCGATATCTTCAAAACTTCCCTTTATCAAAATTCTGAAAAAAAAATGCTTTTATGAAAGCTTATCTAGGAAGAATTATGGAATTTAAACTCTTGTGTCATATGTAGGTTTTTAGAGACAAAACAAGATTTTAGCGGCTTAATATAATAAAACAGAATAAACAAAAAAAAATCGCACCTCATTCGATAGGTAATTAAAAATGATTAAGAGGTTTCTTCAACCATTTTTTTATAAATTTGAAAAAATAGCCAAATTTGGCACAAGTAATAAAAATGCAAAATTCTATGTGCACGCGGTTTCGAACTATGTGTATGAGGATAATCTAAAAAAATTGGAGCTATTAAAACTAAAACCTAACTACTTCGAAAAAAAAAATTAAAAAATAGAAACACAAGTTTGGTAATCATAATTTCACTGAAAGACAATTGTGACTAAACTGCGAAGCAGTAGGTGGTGTTCAGTTTTGACACATGTTTTACTGGAAAAAATATTGACATATCAAAATCGAATAGACCGCCTATGTCACATAATTCAGTAACAATTATCTTTCAGTGAAAGTATAATTCAAATCAAAGTACACATTTATCAGACTCTACTTCTGAGATCCTTGATAATGGAGACATGTGTTTTCATAATCTACGAGTATATCCTTGATGATGAAGATATGTGTTATCATAATCTATATGCACATTTACTCAATAAATTGGAATGACTTCAAAACCCAGGTTTCGATTCATTTTCGCCCTTAAAAATATGACCATCAGAAAAGGATTGAAATTCGTGACCCACGTAATTTCCATCTTCAATGTTTTCTTAACTATATTCTTAGTATTACACCTCCATACCGCCTACCTAGACTCCAATATCTGTCAGCCACCCGACCTTGATCTACATTCTAATAATAAAGATATCCTCTTAATCCTTCAGCATGGAACTTCATTCAGTGGCGAATCTCTTATCGCGTACGATATTAGATTATAGAGTCAACTAAACACAAATATATAGAATACGCTCTCATTGTCTGTGTTTAAAAATAATTTAAAAATGAAACTTATCATAACCTGCAGATCAAAAACTCTTCTATACTTCGTCGTGATCTTAGTGGTCTTCCTTTAGTGGAATCGTGTCGCTGTTCTACTTTTTGTATTTTTCGTACATATGTAAATATATCTTTATTTTGTTATAATCCATGTCATCAATTGGCGTTTACCAATAATTAGCAGTCTATCACAGTATCGTTAGAAATAGGTGATGATGAAGATTGGGTCCTATATTACGTAAAAAAAATACTGAAACATGTAATTTACAATAACGTTTACAAGAAAACCTTTAGGAATTAATTCCAATTTCTTTCTCTGAAGTGTCTCCAGAAACCCTTAAATAAAACGCTCTCATAATCTGATAGATTTTCAAGGCCCAGCAGTTGCTAATATGTAATTACGGATGAATTATTAAACTAAAAATATTTATTAAAAATAACATAAATATTGCCATCTAGCGGAGAATTATAGAATTATTTTTTAATGTGCTGGGATCACAACGTCATAAGAACTTTGGATGTGTTCATAATAGTTGCTTATGAAATACAAGGACATCGCTAATAATTTATTATGTAGTGGTAGTGTTACTTGTAAATAATGATCTATGTGGCTTAGTTTCCTTCTAATAGTACTAAATGATGATCTTTGTAGCCTCGTTTCCATCTAACGGTGTTAAATAATGATCTATGTAGCTTAGTTTCCTTCTAAGAGTACTAAATAATGATATATGTAGTCTCGTTTCCATCTAACAATGTTAAATAATGATCTATGTAGCCTCGTTCCCATCTAACAGTGTTAAATAATGATCTATGTAGCTTAATTTTATTCTAAGAGTACTAAATAATGATCTATGTAGCCTAGTATCGATCTAACAGTGTCAAATAATGATCTATGTAGCCTCGTTTTCATCTAATAGTGTTAAATAATGAACTATGTAGCTTCGTTTCTTTCTAATAGTGTTAAATAATGAGTTATGTAGCCTAGTATCCATATAACAGTGTGCAATAATGATCTATGTAGCCTCATTTGCATCTAACAGTGATAAATAATGATCTATGTAGCCTAGTACAGTCTATCTAACAGTGATAAATAATGATCTATGTAGCCTAGTACAACAGTGTTAAATAATGAGTTATGTAGCCTCGTTTCCATCTAACATTATTAAATAATGATCTATATAGCTTCGTTTCCTTCTAATAATGTTAAATGATGACCTATGTAGCCTAGTATCCATATAATAGTGTTAAATAATGATCTATGTAGCCTCGTTTCCATCTAATAGCGTTAAATAATGATCTACGTAGCCTAGTTTTCGTCGAATAGTGTTAAATAATGATTTGTTTATCAATAATTTTGACGTTTGGATTATAAATAATTTGGACAGCAAAGATGACCTTAGAATGGCCCGTTTGGGATATCCAACATTTTTTGATTCAATTGATTTCCAAATAATAGTTTATGATTATACATTAATCACAAATAAATGATATGTACACAAAGCCTCTTTATACAATAATACCGTAAAAATACATACAATAAAATCGTAAAAAAACCGAGTCTATACTTTGAATATTTTTAAGTAAAACTATGTGCTACCACCTACTAAGGACATGCTACTAAGTCTAAGACAACAGTTTTTAGAATTTTCATGTTTGTCGCTTTGTCTGTCTGTCTGTGCGCATTTTCGTTGTAACGCTAATCCCATCAACGGCTGAACCGATTTGGATGCAGTTTTAATTGATGTAGTTAGATTAGCTTTCGCTAACATTACGCTTAGTTTAATTTCAATCTGTTTCCGATAAAAAAGACACATCAATCTTTAGTTTACTTTCGTTGTACACCGCTAAAATCAAAATCGGTGGAACTGATTTGGCTGCCAACGCCATCTATTAGCATTTTTAATAAATTTTATTCTTATACATTTCTGAGAGAAAATAGAAAAAAAAATCCTAAGAAAGTCAGAAAAGTTATTTCTGACTTCGAATTCCACGCGAACGAAGTCGCGGAAATACTCAGCTAGTTATTAAGTAATGTATGACAATAATTATGCATTACTATGGATTCCATAAGTTGGCGTGAATTTAAAAAAAATATCCAAATATGTATAGTAAGTTCTATAAATTATCTTTGTGATAGATAGGTCCATTTCTGCTATTATTGTTCTTAATAACTCTGAAAGGTTTTTTATTTTCATCTTAAAATCTTCCCGCAAATATATTCATCGTCTTCTTCTCAGTCGTGTCGCTCTTGACAGAGCGGTTGTAGTCATGATGAGACTACGTCATCATTGGTGGTTGATGTGATCCTCCTCACAATTTCTCGCCATCTTACAATTTCGTCTCCAATTGCTGATTTTATTTGATCAGCCCATCGCATGGATGATCTGCTACGCGGTCTGTCTCCTTCCATCCTTCCCTGTATAACCAAACGCTCTATAGAGTCATTATTTCGCCTCGAGACATGGCCAAAGAACTTCAAAATTCAAGACTGTAGTTGGGTGAACGCTGCGTGATCTCGAATTCTTGAAGTATGGTGTTTATACGAAATTCTGCCCATGATACTCCCAGCATTTTCCTCCAGCACCACATCTCCAAGGCATCTATTTTACGCTTTTTCAGCTCTCGCAATGTCCACGTCTCGGATGCGTATAAAAATATGGGGAAAACTAGGGTTCTTACGAGCCTGGTCTTAGTGGCTTTAGCTAAGTTGTGATTTCTCCACAATTTCTTTGCCTTATTTATTGCAGTTCTGGCTATGGCTATTCGCCTCTTTACTCACCATCACCAAAATTAAATTAAAAATTGTTGATCCACCAAACGGGCCGAAAACCATAATTTTTATTATTTTATTTAAATTCAAACTAAATAAGTTTGTCTGTATGTCACAGCCCTTTTATTCACAGACCACCTATATGTGCTATAAAATTGAATTTGTTATATATGTTTATAACGCCCACCAGGTTGTTAAATAAAATGCTTAAAAAATGTTCTTATGGTAAATGACAACCGTAATTTTAGTGATGGGGTGAATTGTGAAGATAGAAAGAAAATATATAATGGGCCATGTATTTACGTTATGAAAAATAAATATTTATAAATAGTTTAAAAGAAATATTATATAATTTTTAATGTTTACAAATGCTTAAACGTAGTACAAGGTATATTCAGGTTTTATATTGAATATAACATATATTTCTAGAATTTGTGATCCATACTCTCACGCCCTAATATTAAACAGTCTTTATGCAGATCATAAGTTCGTTAATAGTTTAAATATCTTATTAGAGAAAATGCAAATATTAAGTGGGATATACGTGGAAATAATTCTAAAGTTCGTGATTCGGAGTTTGCGATTTCACTTACACTTATATTAAGATGATCGAATGCAAATACAGGCAAACTTGGGTAATTAATATATTTAGTTTGATATTAACTTACGTTAAGGTAAATAACAATATTTCTAGTGGATATATGTATGGTCTTCGAAGATTTAGTGCCACGTTTGGCTCAATTGGTTGTTAACACAGTTTAATTTTTTTTAAATATTCTATTGCTGTTTCAGGATCGATTCCGATTAAAACCTTATTCATAATTTTTTGGCTAATATTTAATTTTTAGGTTATTAAAAAGAAAACATAATAACAAACAAAAATTTCGTAAATAATTTTTTTACACGTTGGGTATAAAAATCTATATTAACATGTAAAGACAACATGTCTTGTTTCTTCAACCATAAGCCAAGTTGCAATTTTTTTGTTGTTTTAAAAACCCATATTTTGGAAATGATTAGAGACTATATATTATCACGTTCCAATTAATAGAACCAGAGCAGTAATGGTACTTAACAGTTTACGATAAGGTTTGGCACCACAACCTCTTAAATTTCTTCTGAATAAATACTCATATATTTTTGTTTTTCATGATAGTGATGTGCCCCATTCACATCCTGCTATGCTGATCACCATATCATTGCAGAACTGTGAATCCAGTGGCAGCCTGCAGAATATAGCAGGAAAGCGGGAGGCGATAGATCCATCCTGTTGGAGTCCCTCAAACTACACCCACTTACTGCAGTTCATCGTGTAGAGGTGTTAGTGTAGCGCCCTGATAGGTTCTTGGCGTCATAGCATGATTTTTGCCAAGCACAAAATATTTTTATTTGTCGGGTTCAGAACTGGCAAGCATATACAGAAACGCAGTTACAATGATGAGAGCGTGTGGCCCGATGGTGTAAGACCTTTCACCTCTGCAACCTGTATCCAGAACAGTGAATGTGACGCTTAACCCTTTAATTAACTGATTTCCAAAGTTAATATGTATTACGAGTTAAGTACTATCCATCTGGTTTTCCCAGGGGGAAAATTAAATTTGCAGGGCGTCCAGGAAGCGTCCGGGCGGGGTTTTCCACGCAATTCATGTTTTGAAGCTTTCGAGACCAATTGAATAAATATTTAATATTCATAATTACTTTTGACTATATTTAAATTAATTATATTTAATTGTACAAGAGCGTCGTTGTCGTGGGTGTGTATGCTTACGATTAATATACCCACACGTCTCCTACGTTTCCCCGGGGGCGCGTTACGAAAGCTTATCGATTGGAATTTAATCTGGTTGGTGTTTATTCTTCTCCAAATATTAGAACGCAGTTCACTATCGATATCACTTGTACAAGTGGTCAACTTTAAAGTTATGAATTCCATTGGATATCGAATTCATAACTTTGAAGTTCGTAGTTAGGATTGTGTCCCATAAAAAATAAAAAACGGTACTGTTATACGATCACTTGGTTGCCTGTCCGTTTGTCTGCCAAAGCCACTTTTCTCAGAAACAGTTTGAAATGTGAAGTTGAATTCCTGTGAAAATTTAAAATATTTTCTTGCTTTTGGTCGACCTGTCGACGGTTACAATCTTAAAAATCGGCATGATGGAAGGTTTTAAAAGTAATAGTTTTCTAATTCTATGTGGAATTATACCTTTTTTGAGATATGTGAAAGATATAGGTGTTTTTTGAGATATGTCAAAAATATAGGTAGTAAGCAGTATACGTTTTTTTGCGATATGTGAAAGATATAGGTAGTGAGCATTATACGTTTTTTTTGAGATATGTGAAAGATATAGGTAGTACGCATTATACGTTTTTTGAGATATGTGAAAGATATAGGTAGTAAGCATTGTACGTTTCTTGAGATATGTGAAAGATATAGGTAGTAAGCATTATACGTTTTTTGAGATATGTGAAAGATATAGGTAGTAAGCATTGTACGTTTTTTGAGATATGTGAAAGATATAGGTAGTAAGCATTGTACGTTTTTTGAGATATGTGAAAGATATAGGTAGTAAGCATTATATGTTTTTTGAGATATGTGAAAGATATGGGTAGTAAGCATTATAAGTTTTTTGAGATATGTGAAAGATATAGGTAGTAAGCATTGTACGTTTTTTGAGATAATATGTGAAAGATATAGGTAGTAAGCATTATACGTTTTTTGAGATATGTGAAAGATGTATGTAGTAAACATTATACGTTTTTTGAGATATGTGAAAGATGTAGGTAGTAAATATTATACGTTTTTTGAGATATGTGAAAGATATAGGTAGTAAGCATTGTACGTTTTTTGAGATATGTGAAAGGTATATGGCGAACGTTTACATAGTGACAATATCTGTAAATAGTTCAATATAACCTACGGAACCATTGTAGTACTTGACAGTTTTTTTTAAATAAACCCTTATAGACTTCTGTATCGCAGCTGACATCTCTAGAAGCTGAACTGTCAAAAAATTTAACCATAGCAATGTTATTACCGGGGAAACAATCTTCCTCTAGTACACATGTGCGGCTTGCCAGTAATTTTCTAGAGTGTGGAAAACATTTTGTTTTTTTTTCCGTTACCTCTAGAAATATTTTACGCATAAGAACTAAAAATAGCACAATTGTTTTTTTGTTCTGTTTCTAGTTTTGGTAGGAAACAAGTTTCAGCAGCATAATACAATTGTGTATAAGATTTCCAAGTTCGAAAACTTATTGTTTTGTTCGTTATCAAAGGAAAAATCCGTAGTCAATTGGAAAATTCACATACTTATACTTCTTTTCAATATATTATAACATTCTCAGAGTTTAAATTATTTCATTATAGGTTTAAAGACTCGTTTGTCCATGGCTTTGGTCTGAAGGTTTACCCGCCCTAGTTATTCCCAATCATGTCTTTGTATCTTAGGAAAAAATATTCATTATCCAAGCAGCAATGTTTTGGAATCAAATAGATTGGGCACTACGAAAAGATCGACTGAAAACATACCATTTCTTTTGAACCTTCCGCGCTCTTGTCCTTTCCTTCTCCGATCTTAAATCATGATTTGTTTATGAATGCAAACACATTTCTTTCAACATATCGTTGTTATGTCCAAATTATGAATGCAAACACATTTCCATTCCATTCCCAAACACAGTGCCATTTCGTTTGGCAGTAATAACCTTTTCGCCATAACAACGATATGTTGCAAGAAATGTATTTGCATTCATAATTTGGACATAACAACGATAAGTTGCAATGTGCTTGCATTCATATGTCCAATCTTAAATCATGATTTGTTTATGAATGCAAACACATTTCTTGCAACATATCATTGTTATGTCCTGTGGTATCATTAATGTTTGTATTTCTCATAAGTTTAGCCCTGTTATCATTATTGAAAAGTACGGGTTTTAACTGTAATATTTTTGTAACTGTGCACAAATAAACACGTAACATTGTACACCATATATAAACAGGAAAACCATTTCTAATATTGTATCTAAACGAAATTTCCTTTTTCACTTTTGGCTAATTCTGCGAATATGAATAAGGTCAATATATAGGCTTATGGTTACTCCCACATATCTATCGTAATTTGACGTTATGGACTTCTGTTATTTCTTAACGTAAAATATTTGCTGGGATGTCACTTTATTACACTTTTGTTTCTTCGCGCTGAAGGTTAAAACAGAGATTTACAAAATGACAAAGGTAACTCCATGCATTCAATTTAAAATGAAAACAGTTTTCTTGATATATTTTCCTATTATTTTTGCGCGTTCCGACGCGCACCATTTAATACTAGCATAAATCAAGTTGGAGAACTCAGATCTTGGAAATTATAATCAGTTTCTATACAGCGAAATAAGTTAGAAAGAAAAGTTGCAATACGTGAATCATAGCACGATTTTCGGGAAATGTTCATCTCATTTTTCTTTACTAGTTTAGCATTTGCCGTCTTCTTGGATTTCCACACAGAGAGATCTTCTGTAATGGTACGTTATTCGTATATGTTTTCCAGTTCTTTATTTTAATGGTGGTCAGGTCCTTTTCCCGGTAGCCTAACCGTCTAAGGGTTTGCCTGCCTATTAATCGAGTGCCATTTGGTCTGGCAGTAATAAACTTTTAGCGCTTTCTTCGTTATTCAGTTGAATAAGCCTACTTAATTTTATTTTTCGAATTGTAAAATTATTTATAATTAGGTTTGCCTCACGGTTTCAATCCCTTGAAATTCGGGGTAGGAATAGTTATTAGAATTGTTTTTCTGTCATATGTTATCCTTGGATATAAACTATTATTAAAATTCGTCCAATAGATTCCTCGTGATTGACGAACAAATTAACATACAGACAGACAGTTAAACAGCAATTCCGAAAACAGGTTTTCTGGCTTCTATTATCATTCTTTACGCTAAATCTATCAATTTTTTAAAATATTTTCCATGTACAGAATTCATACCATGACAATTTTATTAGATGTATAGATAAAGGGTTGTTCACAGTGTATTAAAATGAAATGTAAACAAAGAAAAAAATAGTGATATTCCAATAAAATGTTTTACAATACGCATTTACACAATTTGCTCTATGGAATAGACTGGATAATGCAAAACTGAATACTGCAAAACTGGATTCAGCTTCAAAATGAAAATTAAGGCTGAACATCTAGAACTAAAACCTGTGTATTTACGGAAGAAATCCTCACCAAGCTCAGAGTGGCTCAGACAGTAATTGAAAGGAAACTGGCAGGGGTCACGCTGAGAAACCGAAAAGGGAATCAGTTGCTCAGGGATAAGAGCAGGTTTGCAGACATCATCAAATGATGTAAAGCTAAAGTGAAAAAAAGCAGGACTCGCGGTCGAGAAGTGCCCGCAAGGAAGTCCAAATGTGCGTTGGTACAATAACATGAAGAGATCAGCTGGAGAGGAATGATTGGAAAAAGCACAAAGTCGAGGAAGTGGTATAGAATGGAAGAAGTACAGAAGGACGCCTGAAGAAGTATAGAAGGACGCCTGCTCCTCTGCCATAAAACATGGTTAAAAAAGGAGGAGAAATTGTGGGAAATCAGAATTTTCCTATTTTTAGGGGTTTTATCGTCAAGCAACCCTTTTAATTTTATCATCACGTGAGTTTTTCTGTCCGTTCATCCATCTGTCACAGTCTCGTTGCTTCTATAGTTTTAGATTAATGTGGCTGAAATTTTGCAAGCGGATGCTTCGTATAAAGATGAATAATATTTAAGAAATCATTGAATAAAAAAACTAATCACTTTATGACTGTGAATCGAGGGTGAAGTTTTTCCCTCGCGTATCATTGAGGGTCAGGTATTTTTAAAGGTACTGGAAAGGTCTTTTGAAATGAAGTTTATTTCATAATTATTCAGTTTTAATTCTCGCTTTGAAAGTACCAATGTCTGGTTCTTTAAATTTTGGGACCGTGTTAGTATTTTGTGTGTATAATTTTCAAAATTATGTTCACTTCTTCATATATTTCAAACGCTTATAAACGTGTTACTGGTTTTTGGAGAAATTTCATAGTCCAATGATGCTTGTTTCTATTATGAGGATTATATATGAAAGGAACGCGAATAGCATATAAGCTATTGGGTGTTTTTGATAAGTCTATTGAAATTTTTAAGGTTTTTACACTTTTGGCAATATAATTTCGTATCGAAAAAACCTATCAAGCACGAGTAGAACTCACACTGCGAGGGTTCCACATATATTAGGCACTTATGAACATTTAAAGGTATTATGGTATTCTCATTAAATTTACGAAACCCTAGAAATGTTTACTCCGTCAAGCGGAGAGTCCACTGGAAACGGATCATTTGTAGAACATATAAAACTATAGTTGTAAATAACCTAATATACAACTATGCTATTAATTTAGCAAATAAAACAATTAAAGGCTTCGAAAAATCCACGTCTAATCCCCTTAACTCGGAAAGAGAGAAATGGAAAATGTATATATATATAATAATATTTTAACAGAGTGAAATCTGTACATGGAAAATATTTTAAAGAGTGATTGATTTAGCGTATAGAACGACAGTAGAAGCCAGAAAACCTGTTTTTAAAATTTTTGTCTGTCTGTGTGTTAATTTGTTTTTCAATGACGCGAAATCTACTAAACGAACTGTGATTAAATTTGATATGATCATAGCTTATAACCTCGAAAAACATATAGGATATTTTTTATCTGGATAATGAAAATATAAAAAAAACCTGCGAAGCACGAGTAGAACACGCACTACGAGGATTGTTTACATATGCAGGAATTTATAAACATTTAAAGATATGTAGTATTCCTATAAAACTATTTACAAACATTCATTTTACACAACGTAAATACATATCTTTGACAGATGTAAAAATACCGACAAATTTTAAAACATAACTAGAAATTAACAATTTTTGGATTTTTTTCTTTATTTGTGCTGTGAAACCATGCGTCTTGCCAAATTTCATGATCATAGATCAACAGGAAGTACCCTATAGGTTTTGATTTATTTGCGAGTGCCAAAATATGCGGTATAAATGGTCGTATTTTTAGGGTTCTTCTTGATTGCGTTGACTTAGAAGCTTGATTTTTTACAGTTTCAAGGGGCCGTTTTTGATATTAATTTCAACTTGATACCTCCACACGTTCTTGAGAAAAAGTAACTTGACATATATATAGACTGACAACGAAGTGATCCTGTAAGGGTTCCTGCTTTTCATTTTAAGGAAGGAACCCTAAACTTTTAGGGAAGGAACCCTAAACATGAACACATCAGTAGTGAGAAGGTTGAGCGACAGGTAGAGTTTCCGTTTCCGCTGCTATTCACTCAGCGCCTCAGTGAATAACAAATATATTATTATATTATTATTATTATTATTTATATATATTATATATTATTATGAAATATATTATTTAAAAATATATTATTAATATTATTTATTATTTCTATTATTGGCGCGATTATCGTGAAATATATTATTATATTATTATTATTATTTCTATTATTGGCGCGATTATCGTGAAATATCTTATTATATTATTATTATTATTTATTATTATTATTATTATTATTATTTATATTATTGGCGCAATTATCGTGAATTTGGCGCGATTATCGTGAAATTATTATCGTGAATTTTTAATGATTCATTTATAAAATTGTTTATCAATGTTATATTATTTATAATTTAATTTAATGTATTACAATTTTTTTGGTATTTAATATATAATACTAACCTTTACATATATTTAAAGATATATACATGTACGTAGAACGTTATTTTGATGTGGGAATATCAGGATATAAGTTAACCTAATACCTAAAAAAAACTGTCAAGCACGAGTGGACTTACGAGGTTTCCTTACACATTTAGGCATTTATAAACATTTAATGGTACATAATATTCCTATTAAACTATTTGCAAAATTTAATTTTTAGTACAAAAATGTATTGCTACCGGCATCTTTTACAGGCGTATATATATAAAAAAAATTTAAATCATATAATTACAAATTAACGACTTTAGGATTTTTTTGTTTTACTTGTACTGCGAGACCTTTTGTTTTTTGCTAAATTTTATGATTCTAGGTCAAATGAAAGTACTCTATAGGTTTTGATTTATTTGCGAGTGTCAAAATATGCGGGATTAATGGCCATATTTTTAGGGTTCTTCTTGATTGCGTTGACTTAGAAGCTTGATTTTTTATAGCTCCAAGGGATCGTAGACCTAAGTATTTGATATTAATTTCAACTTGATACCACCACGCGTTCCTAAGACTAAAGGTCTATAAAGGTCTTGACATATAAACGGCCAGACGGACAAGGGAATGGTTTTATAAGAGTTTCTTTTTTTTCATTTTGAGATACGGAACCCTAAAAAGTAAACATTATTTCTCATTAGGATTTGTATCAATTTTTTCCCCATATGTGATAAATAAGTAAACATTAAATAAACAAATCAACAAATACTGTAAGCCAAACTTGTTTCAGCTTTCGTTAAGCTTTCAGTTCTAATAAAGCGTTTAATTATTTTTATACTTTAATTAAATTATGATAGTTAACTGAAAGTTTTGGTCAGTGTCAATACCATGTACATAGGCACATCAAAATAAGTATATACAGAGTGTAGCAAAGAACATACCTAATATCCTTCTAAATGATTGTGTATCAAACTGAGTAGAAAATATTCAGAAATTACATGAAAATTTCCAACCGTTTCCGAAAAAAATCACTGTCAAATTTGCGATGTCAATAAAAAAATACATTTTTTTTCAACAAAACGCTTCAATTATTTAACTCTTCAAACATTTGTTTTGAAGTTCTAAAAAGTTTAAGGCGATCTGTAGGTGTTTTCTTGTATCTTTTCATTAGCTATTTTGTAACCAGAAATGGTTTTGTCCAGGCTGTGTATTCAGAGGACACCCAAGTTTATGTTTGAAGAACCTGAAAAGAAAAATTCAATTCATTACAATTTTAATAACAAAAAACTGGTTTGAATGAAAGAAAACACCATACGGTTTTTTTAATTCTCTGATTTATTAGTTGAATAACTGTGCCCTGCGGTTTCACATACTAAACACTTTCAATTCGTTTGCCAAACGACATTGATCGCCGGGATTAGGGGTATATCAGTGGGAATATTCAGGATAATTAATCAATTTATAAATCAGTCTTTGCCTATCTTCCTTGCGCAGTTTAATCATTGTTTCCCAATTTCTGTTACATTTTTTACCACTGTCCTGTCCTTTTTGAATCGTAACGTTATGAGATACCCTATAAACTTTCACAAAATATGGGCTTTCCAATACAAAACGATTTTTTGAAATTAGGTTTAAACTCTCAGAGATTAGCGCGAACAAACAAATAAACTCTTCGCTTTATATATTAATATAGCTAATAAAATATTTTTTAAAAAACAATTTTTTAAAAAACTATAAAAAAGTTTGGGCTTCGAATATTGAGCACTACAGGTATTACTTTGCAAAAAAGAAAATTGATTATACTGGCATTTCTGTGTTTTTCTTAATTTTCCTTTTCATTATGTTTTTCTTAATTTTCCTCTTCATGATGTAGTCTTGTGTGTTTTCTTTGAATTCTCAATCATGATTTCAATTTGCCAATATATCTATTGATAGGTGACTTTATCTTATATATTTTATGCATATTATGATTAAATGCTACTCATTTACCATATGGCAACTCAGCTAAATATCTCGGTATGACTATTGATTAAGAAGAAACAGGATGAACTCAACATGAAGTTTGGAAGAATGTATTGGTTGCTTGGTCGTAATTCTGAACTATCAATATACAATAACCTCATATAATATAAGCAAATTCTACGTCCAGTTGGAGTTATAGAATACAGGTATGACACTGCGCCAGTAATTCTTATATCCAAGTGATAAGAAGATTTCTTGATATGTTTGTAATTGTGATCTTTATAGCGATCTTGAGATTGAGATGGCAGAGGATATTATTAGTAGATTTGCTAGTTCTCACCAAAAGAAACTTCAAAACCACAACAACCTAGAAGTGCCCATACTCTTGAATATGCAAAATATGACTAAACGACTCAAAAGGATGAAACCATTTGAATTTTCCAGATATTAAAACACTAAGTGATTCAATGGAAATAAGTTAGTTTAGATAGTGTTCAGTATATTAATTTAGAAACAATTTAATCGTTAGTTATGTAGCTAGTTTTATTAAATATTATGAAAAAAAAGACGTTGAATTGCACGTTTTCAAATATGAATAACACTTTAAATATTATGGTGACGTGTAAAAAATAACATTTTAATCAATCAGAATAACAAATTAATCGTTAGTTATGTAGCTAGTTTTATTAAAAATTATGAAAAAAAATTTGTATTCCACGGTATCAAATATGAATAACACTTTAAATATTATGGTGACTTGTAAATAATAACATTTTAATAAATCAGAACAACAAATTAATCGTTAGTTATGTAGCTAGTTTTATTAAAAATTATGAAAAAAAGTTGAATTGCACGTTTTTAAATATGAATAACATTTTAAATATTATGGTGACGTGTAAATAATAACATTTGATTCATTCAATGCAAAAATTAATCGTTAGTTATGTAGCTAGTTTTATTAAAAATTACAAAAAAAAGTTGCATTGCACGTTTTAAAATATGAATAACAGTTTAAAAATTATGGTGACGTGTAAATAATAACATTTGATTCATTCAAAGCAAAAATTAGTCGTTAGTTATGTAGCTAGTTTTATTAAAAATTATAAAAAAAAGTTCAAATGCACGTTTTAAAATATGAATAACACTTTAAATATTATGGTGACGTGTAAATAATAACATTTGATTCATTCAAAGCAAAAATTAATCGTTAGTTATGTAGCTAGTTTTATTAAAAATTATAAAAAAAAGTTCAATTGCACGTTTTAAAATATGAATAACACTTTAAATATTATGGTGCCGTGTAAATAATAACATTTGATTCATTTAAAACAACAAATTAATCGTTAGTTACGAGTATGTAGCTAGTTTTATTAAAAATTATGAAAACAAAATATGTTGAATTGCACGTTTTCAAATGTGAATAGCGCTTTAAATATTATGGTGACGTGTATATAATAACATTTGATTCATTCAAAACAACAAATTAATCGTTAGTTATGTAACTAGTTTTATTACAAATTATGAAAAAAAAGATTGAATATATTTGGGGTTAATTTTGTAGAAATTCATTATTCACAATTAAATGAAACTACGTGATGTAGTATTATTTCTACTTTCTTTAAGTTCTTTACCACGACCTAGGTTTCGTTGTGTTACAACATCTTCAGGTGGGATATTAGCAAAGAATCTATATATACCACCTGAAGATGTTGTAATACAACGAAACCTAGGTCGTGGTAAAGAACTTAAAGAAAGTAGAAATAATACTACATCACGTAGTTTCATTTAATTGTGAAAAAAAAAATGTTGAATTACACGTTTTCAAATGTGAATAAAACTTTAAATATTATGGCGACGTGTAAATAATACCATTTGATTCATTCAAAGCAATCTTTGTTCGTTATATAAATAATATAACAAATATAAAACACCATATACCATCAGATGTGCTTAAGAGGCATACTTGGAAAGATAAGGGTAAAAATAGGTTTTTACTTTTTTTATCGCGCGACTTCATTTGATGGATGGCTTTTCGATCTATGATGGTTATTATTCGTGGAAACCTCAACACGTGCATTCAGATTTTCCTTTGCCGTTTTTCTTTCTTTTTTGTTTTATTTTCAAAATCTTCGATTGGAACCAAGAGGTAGATGTAGGATATCCTTATAAGTATTTCAGCCTTGTTAACATATGATACTTGATTGACGATGATTCGGTTTTACCCAAAATTGTTTTTTTGTCATGCTTACGCTGGGAAACATCTTGACAAAAAGCAAACTTTAAAACAGTTTTTTGAATTGAATTATGTCCGTTTTTATTTTGTAAATTTTAAATCGATTTAGGTAGGTGTAACGATAATATGTGACTAAATTAACATGTCCGTAGTGGGGGTAGCGAGATATGCTACAACTGGACTTTATTGAAAAATGAGTATAAACTTAAAAATTAGTTTGCCTGATGGCGTATCACATTTAGTTTATCAGATCAGGATGATAGAAACAGAAATATGAAAAAAATAATATCTATTCTTCGTTAAGTGAGAAATTTCCAAAAAGTTATTTTTACCAGGATTTTCCTGTATAAATACGGTATATATAATTTATATGTAAATATAATTATTCTCTTGTTTTTAGAGAAATAAAACAAATCAAGAATTTATTATTAAGATGGAAAACAAGATGGCGCTAAGGTTTCGTAAGTATCTAATTTGATATTTCATTTAATGTATAAGAGAATATATTTATTACAATCCTAAAATAGGTGCCTTCTGAATATCAGTGTAAAAAAGACGTTTTTACGGAAATAAAAAAATTAGGAATTTATCATCAAGAAGGAAAACAAGATGGCGCTAAGTTAGTATCTAAGTTGATATTTCATTTAATATGTAAGAGAATATTTTTATTACAATACTAAAATAGGTGCCTTCTGAATATCAGTGTAAAAAAGACGTTTTTACGGAAATAAAAAAATTAGGAATTTATCATCAAGAAGGAAAACAAGATGGCGCTAAGTTAGTATCTAAGTTGATATTTCATTTAATATGTAAGAGAATATTTTTATTACAATCCTAAAATAGGTGCCTTCTGAATATCAGTGTAAAAAAGATGTTTTTACGCGAATAAAAAAAATAAGGAATTTATGATCAAGAAAGAAAACAAGATGGCGCTAAGGTTTCGCCAGTATCTAATTTGATATTTCGTTTAATGTATAAGAGAATATTTTTATTACAATCCTAAAATAGGTGCCTTCTGAATATCAGTGTAAAAAAGACGTTTTTACGGAAATAAAAAAATTAAGAATTTATCATCAAGAAGGAAAACAAGATGGCGCTAAGTCAGTATCTAAGTTGATATTTCATTTAATATATAAGATAATATTTTTATTACAATCCTAAAATAGGTGCATTCTGAATATCAGTGTAAAAAAGACGTTTTTACGGAAATTAAAAAAATTAGGAATTTTTTATCAAGAAGGAAAACAAGATGGCGCTAAGGTTTCGCCAGTATCTAATTTAATATTTCGTTTAATATATAAGAGAATATTTTTATTACAATCCTAAAATAGGTGCCTTCTGAATATCAGTGTAAAAAAGACGTTTTTACGGAAATAAAAAAAATTAAGAATTTATCATCAAGAAGGAAAACAAGATGGCGCTAAGGTTTCGTCAGTATCTAATTTAATATTTCGTTTAATGTATAAGATAATATTTTTATTACAATCCTAAAATAGGTGCATTCTGAATATTAGTGTAAAAAAGATGTTTTTACGGAAATAAAAAAATTAAGAATTTATCATCAAGAAGGAAAACAAGATGGCGCTAAGTCAGTATCTAAGTTGATATTTCATTTAATATATAAGATAATATTTTTATTACAATCCTAAAATAGGTGCATTCTGAATATTAGTGTAAAAAAGATGTTTTTACGGAAATAAAAAAATTAAGAATTTATCATCAAGAAGGAAAACAAGATGGCGCTAAGTCAGTATCTAAGTTGATATTTCATTTAATATATAAGATAATATTTTTATTACAATCCTAAAATAGGTGCATTCTGAATATTAGTGTAAAAAAGATGTTTTTACGGAAATAAAAAAATTAAGAATTTATCATCAAGAAGGAAAACAAGATGGCGCTAAGTCAGTATCTAAGTTGATATTTCATTTAATATATAAGATAATATTTTTATTACAATTCTAAAATAGGTGCCTTCTGAATATTAGTGTAAAAAAGATGTTTTTACGGAAATAAAAAAATTAAGAATTTATCATCAAGAAGGAAAACAAGATGGCGCTAAGTCAGTATCTAAGTTGATATTTCATTTAATATATAAGATAATATTTTTATTACAATCCTAAAATAGGTGCATTCTGAATATTAGTGTAAAAAAGATGTTTTTACGGAAATAAAAAAATTAAGAATTTATCATCAAGAAGGAAAACAAGATGGCGCTAAGTCAGTATCTAAGTTGATATTTCATTTAATATATAAGATAATATTTTTATTACAATCCTAAAATAGGTGCATTCTGAATATTAGTGTAAAAAAGATGTTTTTACGGAAATAAAAAAATGAAGAATTTATCATCAAGAAGGAAAACAAGATGGCGCTAAGGTTTCGTCAACATCTAATTTGATATTTTATTTAAAGTCTAAGAAAATATTTTCGTCTAAATAATGCTTAAATAGGTGTTTTCTGAATACCAGTGTAAAAAAGCTAGACCCATTTATTAATTTAAATAATGAAACTTTAAGGGGTTTATCAGAACATATTTCAATAACACATAAACAAATTTTGGAATACCTGTAAATATTTAATAATGAGGCGTAATGTTGTAGGAAGAAATAAATTTAATTCATAGGCTTCGATAAATTAATTCGTCAAATATTCTTTGCCATTTCCAACTTTTCAGCATTCTTCTACATCCCCAAGTAAGCATCTACACCCCCCATATCACTAGACAGAAGCATTTTAGTGATAGCAGGGGTTAACAGTTCTGTACTTCATTTCATTGATGCAATCAATCTCTAGCTGCAGGAGTAGTCCAGGTTTTGGGGACTTTCAGACTTTGGATACCTTCCACTGCTATGTACTTGCTGTAAATATGTGATGATGCGAACATTGCGAACAGATTTGAATAACACTTTTTACAAAGAAATTTCTACCCAGGCATCATTGGATGACACTGCTAATAAGGATGTAAGCAAATAAAGCATAATCATATATATGAATACCTCCCCAATTTAAAGAATAATTTAAAATCAGTACAGTTATATATAATACCATGAAATATTTATAGGAGTTACTGTCTAATTACATGTGTCTTAAAGTTTAAATTTTCGAAAATACATTGGGGTCGAAACAGATTTATTCAATAAATCCTGCAAATGACATTTTTTGATATTATTTCATTTTTATTTTTAAAAACGTTTGTTATTATATTTGAGGTAATTATAAAAAAAAAACTTAAATTAAAATCAGATATTGAAATAACAATCTATCAGAAGATAAAAATAATATGAACAAAACTGATACACGTAAATGTTTAGTTATATAATGGAAAAGAAAAACATTATTTTTCAATAATAAAGAGCGTCACTAGATTTCGTGATAGAAATATTTGATATCAAAAAATTAAAAATATTCCCATTGTACGTTTTCATAATTCTCATAACTAGTTTATGAATGATACTACAAACTGACAGGGGTTAAAAAAATATTAAATCCAATTATAAATCAATACAATAAATCTGCAGAAAACTGAACCTTTTACAGTGATGAAAAACAGATTTCAAGAAATTATGTTTCGTAATTTTGATGAAATAATGTTACAAGCGTTTTATTTTTAGTCAGCTAAAAGTAGAACACACTATATAATGATGATTTTGCAATTTAATTACAAACTAGTTTTGGAAAAGGTCTTTCAGTTCCAACACTTGAAGCAGGAGCAGTATGAAGCTGTGTCACTAAGTCCATTGTTTGGCATTAATTTGTTTTTTTTTAATAACAACCACCATTCTAGATAGTTGACATGATTTATATTATATGATCTTTAAATAGAAACTTATTAAATGGATCCGTCATCCTCGTGTATTTTACAACCTAGAGCATTTGTTGACAACCTCTTTGCGATGAGCTTCAATAAATGATAAAGTTTCAGTAATATCTTCATTAGTGGGGTTTTTGTCCCTGCTTCCTTAAGGTGTAGTAATTCGCTGAAAAATGAGCTGGAGACATAGCCAATTGAAAGAAAGAATTGATCTTTAAATCACTCAGGGAATATTCGGTCTCACTCTACCGTACGCTCTCACCGTCCAACTTATTTCTAAGCTCTATCCATGCTTCAGTCACTTGACCAATAACAGCAATATGTTTTCTGAGAGATGTCAAGTGACCATACTTTTCAGTTCTGGGAGACGTCTAGTGACTATATTTTTTAGTTCTGTGAGATGTCAAGTGACTATACTTTTCAGTTAACTGCTATATTTTTCAGTTTTCTGCAGAGGGCCTGCCTTGTTGTTTTAGTTTAATGTCATTCACTTTTAATGAAATTGACATGTCCATCGTAGTTGCAGCATTTAAGCATATGTCTGACATAATATGCCAATTTTCCAAAAAAGAAGTTTTAGACAGTCAGCTATTGTGTTCCACCTGCCTTCTGTTCCCCCTGCCATTGCTATTTTACCAGCTGTTTGACAGATGCAAAGTGTGTGTATTTTAAATATTGCATTAAAAATTTAACCTGCACAGTGACATTTTCTGCATTTAAATCGTACACTAAGAAATTTAAGATGAGGGATAAATAGCTGTAAGTATATCTTCGTGAGAAGCTAGTTCTTCTTTTTGAGCTAAATGTTTTCGCATTCTGCTCATTTCATCTTGCCGCATCATCTGTCACAACGCTCAGCACATTGCAGCTGAAGCTTTCGCATCTTTTTATTGACAAAACAGTAATCAACTGCGTGGCTTTGGATGCCAGTGTTTATTGTGTCTATTAAGTGAGTGCTGTTGGTCAAATCATCTGTGATAGAAACACAGAGTATCGAGTCGTGTCTGGTACTGCTCCAACCATTAATTGACATATTAGCAACTTTATTTTTCAGTACATCTTTTATGTTTTCTTGAGCTGAATTGTAGACATTATCGAGTAGATCACCAAATCGCTGGTATATATGGTGGCGTGGATGTTTATATCCTGGGTCCAAAGTTTCCATTAACTTCAGGAACTGCGGGTGTTCTACGTGGTGAAAATGCGTGTTGGTAGCAAACATATAACGCACGTAGAATAATTTTCTTTTTATTTTTCTGATTGGTAATCACAGTAGTTTTTTTTATTGAAACGTTCACTTTGTTCATGGCACTGGCACTTTTGAATCGAAGAGCAGTAACGGATTTGACAGAAAAGTCATCTAAAGACCATGAAGATTCAGCAGATCTCAACATCTTCACCACAAAGTCCTCGGACTCTTCGGCGTCGTCAAGATTTAGATCAGTATCAGAAATGTCGTTATATTTCTGAAAGTGTGCCTCCATTATTTTACAACTCGAATTAGGTCAAGATTTTATTTTTTAAAATAGTCTAAAAATTAAATATATTGTGATATGTCTGTATATGTTTGTATATGTGATATATGTTAATATCTGTTTTGGACAAGAGTTTTCTTGTTTTTTACGTTTTTTTCTTGCTCCAAAGAAAAAAAAACATGAAAAACAAAAAAAATCCTGTTCAAAATTTTGAACTGATTTTTTTTAAATTAAAAAAAAAATTTTTTTCCAATCCTGGTTTCGTAAATTTATCCTCATCTCCGGTTGAAAATTTTCATGTAAATATTTTTTTGTTAGGTATTGGTATTGGGATGTACTTTTTATGAGACCATTATTCTTCATTACTACGCCAAATTTCAAGTTTCTACGTTAAGCGGTATTTGAGAAAAACAGTTGTGACAGACATACCGGAAATTGTAAATTTCGGAAAAACGGTTGTGACAAACATACCGGAATTGATAAATAATCGAATAACGTACACAAATTAGGGGAAACCCGCGTCTGACAAGATGAAATTCAGTGAAAAACTTCAAATTTCAATTCTATTTCAATGTTACATTTACCAAGTTCATCATACTTACATTAGCCCTGATGAAAAATGTGCGTATAGCTGCCTCCAGACGGGTGAAGCCACTTCGCGCGGCATCCTCGCGAGGCATATGCTCGCTAGGTGCGAATATTCTTCGCAGGACATTTGGGCGGAATCTGTAAGGCTCTTTTATCCTTTCGATGTACGGATCCTTAAAAATATATTAAATCAAGGGCGTTTTGTTCCACTTTAGCTAATTTTGTCCTTTGGCGACGAAAATACTAAAAACTGACGCATACCTCCCAGCCATTAGAACGTACTTGCGGAAGTATTTATGAATATTTTCAAAAATATTAGGACATTTAAAAAAAACGACCTCTACAAGCCCACAACGGCTGCGATATGAAATTAAGCAGATTCAACCTGTTAAAAAGCAGAGTATTAAATCATATACATAGGTTTATCCTTAGGTCAGATGGTTGGCATCTGAACCATTTGACCTACCCAGGTAGATTAGTAAAAGCTGATAGTAATAATGCTGATTAAGGAAAAGTAATTCTTATTCTAATGTCCTCAGAATAAATAAAAATATTTTGTAATATAATATTACAATTATATCTTACATGGCTTATCACGTTTAAGGAATACTTGGCAAAACAAAGACTCCTTTTCTTGTTTATTGTTTAAATAATTGCTACAGAAAGTTTAAAAATAAAAAAGGTTAAAGACAGCAGGGGATATGAAGAAGGGGTAAGATTCGTACAAAAAATAACCCAAGCACAGTCGCTGGGCACGAAAAAAGCGAATTTTTGTGAAAAATTGTTCATAAAAATGATCTATTTGAGGAATTATTGTGAAAATCAATATATATTTCTATTCTGACAGTTAACTAATCGATAAATAGAAGGAACCACCAAAATCGGCCAAGCATTGCAACGGTAGCGTGTCCTCATATGTATATACGAACATACGTACATACGTCATACGTATATATGGCATATATATATATATATATATATATATATATATATATATATATATATATATATATATATACATATATACGTATAAACGTAGATTTGTATATACGAACATACGTCCATGCGTCATACGTATATATGGCATATATACATATATATATATATATATATACGTATAAACGTACATATGTTTATACGTACATACGTACCTACATACATACGTTCATACGTATATACGTACCTACGTCCATACAGACGGGGAGGGGGGGGGGGGCGTAAGTAATTTTTAAAAGGTAAATTTACAAGACTATATTACGTATAACTAGAAAACTACTTTACAAAACTATTAGTGTTATAATTACATTTATTGTCAAAAGTATTACAGCTCATGCCCGCAGGTTTTTACACTTGTCTTCGTAATGATAAATATTTTTATTATCATAATGTTAATTCAGAAGTTAATTAAGATTTATGTTAAGACAATTTGATTAACTAAAAGACTATAATAAATTATATTATAAATTTCTTCGTCCCATAAAATATTATTGGGTTAATTTCATAAATTCTGAACAGGCACGGTGGTACGCATTTGTATTTTCTAGTTTCGCCTTCAGAGAATCATACCAGACAAAACTAGCATATAAAAAATAGAATAAAAAAATAGAATCATACCAGACAATAAGCACTTCACTTAATAGTGTTTTAGGGTTCCGTACTTCGACAGGAAGACCGGAACCCTTATAAGATCATTAATGTGTCCGTTTGTCACAGTCGTCTGGTATTGTCGTAAAGACTCGAAATTGGACATAGCAATAAATCATATAATATTCATACCGCCTACTAGCTAACATCAAATGCATTTATATGCAAATTTGGGGGGGGGGCAAATTAGCTACTCACCAAAAAGTATTGTAAATTATCTCATATCATGTTGGTTATTTTTAAATAGTTATTGTTAAATAATTTTAATTAACATATATTCGGATATATAATGAAAAATACGCAAAAATATATGTTCCCCCTCGTTTTTCTCCAACTCCTGTGTCTAAAAAAAACGCATGCAGGAAAATCACAACGATAAATCTAGATTTTTCATTTCAAGACTTTTCGAGTTATTCCTGACCATATATACGTCTCAACTATTTGATCGTATTAGGTATTATAATACTTAATATATATTTTAAAAAATTACTTTAAAATGAGATACAGAACCCTCGATGCGCGAATCAGACTCGCACTTGACCTCTTTTTTTACCATGTCGGCAACAAGCTTCATTAAAGAGGCTGAAATATAAACGTCTGTTTACGGTGTTTTTATCATAGACGTTATTTGCGTAACACGATTAGATAACAAACGTTAATTGAACAAAGTTTTTTTAGTTATTTTAAAATTATTTTTGTGGAAAGAAGCACCATTCAAGCACCTAGGCGATTTGCTACCAATGAAACAATTTATATATCAGCATGGACGATGCGCAAATAATATTTGATTTAGACTTCAGCTTCCGGTCTATCATAATCTGTAATTTCCAATGACGGGAATTTTAGGGAAATTATTTATGAAAAGTGTAGTCCGAAACAAGTGGTTACAAGGCTAGAAAATAAGGCTAAGATAAGGAACGTTACTTGAAAAAATAAGGCGAGTAGCCAGCAATGACAGAAATGCCTTACGTCTATAAATACATCTTGCCTTTTCATTCTTTACATCAGACAATTGCCTCTAAGGATTCGTTCAATTATGACACACAATATCACATTACATTACATGTGAAAAATATTCAATATCATTTTGTCCAACGCCGATTTGCGTGTTTTCCCGCTGGTTGCTAGGGCGTAAGGTATAAAAGCTCTGCCTGCAGGTTGGGCGGCCCACAACAGTTTGGGCGCGCGCGTTGAGCACACTGCTACGTGGGAGTGCCGCTTAACGAACCCTCGCTCGAGTTACGTTCGCCGTTCGATACTTCGCCGAGTTTCGTAACGAATCCTGTCGCCGTTTTTGAATTGGTAAGTTTTTTAAAGTTATTATTTTTCTACGTGTGATGATAAAAAAGTTCGGAAAAAATTAACTTTCACTAATGCGATTATTTTTAAGTCATCAGTAATTTGGTGTATTTTATTTTATAGAAGGTAATTTTTAAATAATCTTTACTTTCGGTAGACATTAATTAGTCAGCTTAGCTAAATTATATTAACTATAATGAATTATGAAACTTAAATTTTCTTAGTTTTAATAACTTTTTAATTATATTTTATGAACAACATATGTATTATATAAATGTGAAAATTTAAATAAAACAACGTTAATAAATCGTAAATTTCCTCAAACTGTTTACTTAAAAAGAATATTTTAGGCGATGGGGCGGAGAATATTATTTTTTTTTATGTTCTTTTAATGGAATAAAACATGCATTTCTAAATTATATGAAAACGTTAGATGAAAAGTGTTTTTTATTTAATTAAATATTTCAAATTAGTCGAGGAGAAAATATTTAAGTGTAACAATTTTGTCGTCGGTTTTTTATTACCAATATATATATATATTTCTTATTGTGAATAAAATTTTCAAATTTTGTAATTGCGTAAAGAAAGTAATTGATTTAGTTCGATTTCGTTACATTTTCTCGAAAATAATTTCGTAACTTGATGGCTAATTTTTGCAATAAAAATATGTAATTATTTCAGTGGTTAAAAAATATAAAAACAGAGGATTTTTTATTTTTTAAATTTTTATTCGATGTGGTAAATTTACGTTTATTTTTTTATGCATTTACATTTATTAAAAAATCATATGTTTGTCAGAAAATTAATCTTTTGAATTCGTCAAATATTTTAATTCTAGGCTAATAAAAAAACATATTTTCGTATATATTAAAATTGGTAGCAGAAATATTTTAATCTCTTAAAAATAAAATGTTATATTTTACGGAATCTCTGTTATTTCATATCACTATTTAAAAAAATTAAGTATTTTTTTTATAAAATGGCTGTGTTCATAAATTATTTGTTAATACAGTAACATTTTTCGGTTTTTAATAATATACTTTCAGAAGATATTGTAGTCGTAAAATTCTTTCGGTCTTGATATAATTTTGATATCTTTTTGACGATAGCAAATCGAAAGACTCCGTTGCTAAAATGTGCCAAAAGTGCTGAAAGCTACAACTAATATATGACAACTTTTAATGAACACTAATTTTGGAAAACATATTTTCAGCAATCGCGTATAAATTTCCTACGACCGGATCTCAAGGAGACATGCACAAATAAAAGTTGCACCAATACTATCCAGGGAAAATTGAGTTACAAGTTATTATGATAATATTTAAATAAATATTTTTCGGTCAACCAGTTATACTCTTTCACAAAATAGGTTATTATTAAAATTATCACTCTTGCGTTCGAATACAGTAGTAAAATGGGATAAATATTATATGTACTAGTAACACATATTATTAACCCATCTTTTTAATCAACTGATCAACCGAACAAAGTTTAAATGAACAGAAGTGGTTTTATTCAATTTTATCTTAGTTCTAATGAATAGAAATGATTTTATTCAATTTTAATCTTAGTTTTAATGAACAGAAATGATTTTATTCAATTTTATAGCAGTTCCAATGAATTGATATGATTTTTTTCAATTTTATAGCAGTTCTAATGAATTGATATTATTTTATTCAATTTTATAGCAGTTCTAATGAATAGAAATTATTTTTATTCAATTTTATCTTAGTTCTAATGAATAGAAATGATTTTATTCAATTTTATCGTGGTTTTAATGAATAGAAATAATTTTATTCAATTTCGTCTTAGTTCTAATGAATAGAAATGATATAATTCAATTAATTTAAGAACTAATAAAAACATACACTTTATTACTTATGTTAAAAATCTGAAGTCATTTTAAAAAATGTCAGATTATATATTTTTTATAAATTAGTATATTGTTCTTAAACGTAGTTATAAAGGGTTATGGTAACGCAAAAAGGTCTTTTTTTATATTTTTTAATGAATTAAATGTTGGAAAATTTTAATAATTTAATAATAATATAATTTTAATAATTTATATTAATTTATCTCAGGTATTAGCAAGATTCAATAATTTCCACCTGCGTCATTTCTGCTTGTCTAACTTTTTGAATCGCAAAAACGATGAAGACGGATTAGTCGAATTTTTTCATATGAAAGTATTAATTAAAACTGATTTTTTAGATATTTTTCACATTTTCAAATAATTTTCTTTTCAAATGGTAGGGTTCGACACATTGTAAATGAATTTGAATATTAATATTTCGTAAACGGGGTTAAAAAATGTGAACTGTTTAAGGAATGTAAACTTCATTTTAAAATAGAATACGTAACGCTAAATACTTTTTTATTAAGGACAATTCACCCTATCTTTTTATTAAGGGGAAATAACTTAAAAAATAGCAAAAAATATTTTCCGTATTGATTGAAACTTTATCTGAATTTAATTGAAACTTTATCTGAAACATATACTTGCTTCAGCTGAAACTTTATCTGAAGAATATTAATTGAAACTTTATCTGAAGCATATACTTGCTTTAGCTGAAACTTTATCTGAAGAATATTAATTGAAACTTTATCTGAAGCATATACTTGCTTTAGCTGAAACTTTATCTGAAGAATATTAATTGAAACTTTATCTGAAGCATATACTTGCTTCAGCTGAAACTTTATCTGAAGAATATTAATTGAAACTTTATCTGAAGCATATACTTGCTTTAGCTGAAACTTTATCTGAAGAATATTAATTGAAACTTTATCTGAAGCATATACTTGCTAAAGTACATATACGTAGATTTAACACTATGGAAACTACGAAATCGCGATAGACGGACGTAAATTAAAAAAAAAAGTTTTTTTGACTTTTGTTGTCGTGTGACTGCGGAATTATGGAAAAAATTCTCTTTCTGTCTATTTTAATTTCTATAATTTTTTGAATTGCAGAATATGCAAACGCAAATGATTGTTAACTGTAAAAAAGTGTTCTCTGTTATTGCCAGAGTGAAAACTTAGAATTTTTTTTAGTTTTTTTATATTAATTCAGAATTTATTTATTTAAATACTTTAATGTATCTAATTGATACATATGGTGGACTTATTGCTACGAGAGCAATCTCTTATAGCCAACCATAATACCAGTTCAGCCCCACTCGATGAGTGGCCGGGAATCGAACTCGGGTCCCCGCGGTGCACCGCTCCGTCAAAGGCCGTAAGCCTTGTTATCAACCCAACATGGGCGACGAGACTTTAGACTTAATAAACAAAAAAAAAATTATAACAATAATAAATGAACGCGAAAAGAGTTGTATAAAATCAGTACCCATCACTACAATGTTGGTTAGTCGGTTAATGTATTATCTAACCGATTTGGTTCTCAGTAAAAATACATATTAAAATGATATCCACCAAACCCGCGTGTTTGCAGGATAGAAATAATTATAGCTCGGTTAATTTTAAAAGTAATTAACTTTTGATATAGCTTTATAGAAAGAGACGGTTTTCCTTTAAAAATGGTTAACCATTTTTTATAAATTTTTAAATTTTCTAATCATCCAAAATTTAATTTGAAAAACAACAAGGGTCTCCGTCCATTGGTCCGTAGGTCCATTGGTCCGTACATATAAGGAGATGTTATAGGTCGCAATTAATGACAGATTTTGGTGAGTTTTCTTCCTATCGATTGGATAAATATTCTGATATTCCAGTCGATTTTCACAAGTATTTTCCACAAAAAATATCTTTTTTCCACAAAAATAGCCGGCGACTGTTCTCTGGCATTCATTCTACGGTGATCTTCTTGACCATTCTGTCTACTTCCTACTATTTTTAACGTTTTTTATGGTCCCGTATCTCAAAAGAAAAAGAAGAAACCCTTATAGGATCACTTCGTTTTCCGTCTGTCTGTATGTCGAGACTCTTTTTCTCATGATCGCGTGGGAGTATCAAGTTGAAATTAATACCAAATATTTAGGTCTACGACCCCTTGGAGTTGTAAAAAATCAAGCTTATAAATCAACGCAATTCTCTCAAATAAATCAAAACTTATGGGGTACTTCCCATTGACTTAGAATCATGGAATTTGGCAAGAAGCAAGGTCTTACGGCACAAGTAAAGGAAAAACTAATCAAAATATAGACAAAATAACCGAAAATCGTTAATTTGTAGTTAAATCACATAAAAATATTTTTTTAAGTATACGCCTGTGAAATATATAACAGGCAATACATTATCGTTCTAATGATTTAAAATGTTGTAAATAGTTTAATATTAATATTATGTACCATTAAATGTTTATAAAATCCTAAATATGTACGGAGCCCTAGTAATGCGAGTTCCATTCGTGTTTGAAAGTTTTCTTTATTTTTAACTTTTCCATAACTGAATATTTAAGAAACAAGAGGTTTGCATTTTAGGATAATTTACGATATCGAGGTAGATTAGAATATCTATCCACTGAGTACCACAACATGGTTGAATATTGGCTATTGTCACTAAAAATTGTATAAACTAATGAGTATATCTGATCTAACAAGTAGAAAAAAAATGCTCATACATGTAATAAAACCAGTTGAGTACGAATAAAACTCGTACTACAAGAGTTCCGTACACACTTAAGCACATAAATCATTTAGCTATACAAATTTTTTCTTTCAAAATATTTACCAATTTTTTTACTTTCCTTTCATAGGCGTAAAATATGTTGAATGTCATAAAAATGATGACATTTAGAATTATTACTATAATTTTGTGGTGAAATTTATATAAATTTCAAAACACATTGGTTTTTTTTATAATTTTGTTTTTAACAGTTTCGGAGATAGTGAACGACACGTTTTTTTGGGTATTGTAAATATTATTTCTAAAACTTTGTTACTCAAGATTTTAAAAAAAATGGTTCGTGATATATACTCTAATTTATTTTAAATTATTATAACTTTATTAATTTTTTTTTGTACTTTAATGTATCTAATTGATACATATGGCGGGCTTATTGCTACGAGAGCAATCTCTTACAACCAACCAGAACACCAGTCCAGCCCCGCTCGACGAACGGCCGGGAATCGAACCCGGGTCCTCGCGGTGCGCCTCGCAATCAAAGGCCGTATACCTTGTGATCAACCCAATACACCACGGTGACGACATAACTTGCTCTTTTAATTGATTCTACACATTTCTATATAAATATTTTTAGTGTTATTCTACAGAATATAGAAATATATTTATATATACAATAGAAATAAATTTTAATAGTTAATCTGCTTTTTCTATGTATCAAATGTAAAGCTTCTGCGTCGGATCGTTTCTTAAAAAAATAGCGTGGGCGTTTTCAGTAATATTTCCAGGACTATCCTAAATAAAAGTCTGAAATAGTAACGGAACCCATACGATAAATGAAATTAAAAAGAAAAATTGAAAACTGAATATGATCCCTAACATTTGATTGCTATATCATATATGCTCTCATATATGTTACCTGTTGAGATAGATGAGGATAAATATACTTTATAGTTATGAAAAATTTCAAATTTCTACCTTGAACTATTTTTGGGAAAAATAACTGTGATAGATTAAAAGATGGACCGAACGTAAATGATTTTACAAGGTTCCTTTTTTCCCGTTTGAGGTATAGATCCCTAGTAAACCAGTAAAAGCAAAAAGTTCGTATTTGAAATATTTTTGGGAAAAACCAAAAATGAGGCGACTTTAAACAAGCCAGGTAATAGAACCCAATGCTTTTTGGCATTTTGTCTGCTTGTTTTAATGAGTACCATGTAAAAACTACCCATCGAATTTTGCTTAAGATTATTTATTTTATGTTCTTTTAGTTTTTAGGGTCATTTTCCTTAATTTCTACATCTATCTTGGTTATCTCGCAAAAAGATTAATGTAAAGTATATTTAAAAACTGTTTTTTTAGAGTTTTTGGAATTTTTGGCTATCAATTTCTTTGTCTTGACGTCTATTTGTTTATTTGCATCTGCATCAATTAAAGATAATTAAACAAAAAATATTTTCAGTTTTGTATTTAATTTTATATAGAAAAGAAAATGAAATATTTTAATATAAATTCATTTACTGCATGTTTCACCGGTACTAACTAGGTAAACTATTTAGGCACGCGAGTGAATAAAACGCGGTAAAAACCTAGTATTTTAATTACATTTTTTGACTACCTACTCTAAATATGTTTACTTTAAGTGCTTTTACTAGGCGAAAATACATTATCTAACAGATTGTCTGAGGCTTTAGGTAATTTGAAACTTCAAATAAGGTAGTTGGGGTAAAAAGCTAGCACCAATTAAAAACACCTGCTAAGTACGAAGAGAACTTGCAGTAAAAGGACCCCTTACATAGGTTATGTTAAGTAAAAATTTATGTATTTAAGGTACATATATACTTTTAATAAAACTGTAACAGAGTGAATTTTGTAAATGGAAAATATCTTATAAAGAATGATTGATTTAGCATATAAAATGATAATGGGAGCCAAAAAAACTGCTTTTAGATTTTTTGTCTGTCTGCCTATATGTTAATTTGTTCTTTAATCACGCAAAATCTACTGGACCGATTTTGCTGAACATTTTATATGGTAATAGTTTATACTCTCGAGCAACATATAGAATACTTGTTATCTGGATATTACAGGTTTAAAAAAACTAACTTGGTGCATATTAAGATATTAGCATTAGAAAAAATCCTGACTTAGTGAATATTATTGAATATATTGGTACTGTCAACGCCATCTGACACCGTTTTTAGTAAATTGTTTGTTTATAGATTTATTACGATATAGTACTACCAACGCTATCTATTAGCGTTTTTGTAAATTTGGTGCTCATAGTATTCTTAGAGAGAAAAAATAAAAAAAACAAAACACATAAAGACACTCCTAATAACTGTTCTTATTCTGAATTCCAGGCGAACGATTATAGCTTTTAGGTTATAAAAATATCGTAAGTTTCTCAAAAACTATAGATAAATTTCTAGTTTTTTTTAATTTTAATCTTGGCAGTTCTGGAGAATGTTTCGGTGGAGGGAAAGCATTTTTTTTTGGACATTTTCAACAATACCTCTTAAACGCAAAATTCTAAAATATTCCCAATGACGCGATTAAAAAATGTTTATATTAATCGCGTCCATTTTAAAATTCTAGGCAAATATTTTTTAGATAATCCTGTTGCGAAATATGAGGGCCAATAGGCTTTATTACTGGTCTAAATTTCAATTTTGCACGTCAAACTCTTGAGAAAAACGCCTCTCACAAACACATGGATGTGGGAGTGATCCGATAGGAGTTCCGTAATTTTCTTTTGAGAAACAGGATTTTGAAAAAAAAAACCTAAAAGAACAAGATAAAAAACATACTAATAATTGAAACGGAAAAGTTTGTTTTTCGTTTATTTGAACTAATATTTGGAGCCACATGTTAGATTTATTTTTGTGTAAGAAAACCCATATTTTGATGTGTACCATTCTATACTTATGCTACGATATATAGGGCTAAGCAGTAATAAAAATATAACAGAAGTTAAGAAACACTGCTTAAACGGTGCAAGGTATAGAGGGACCTTCTTTTCTATAATACTCTCGTCTTCGACGAATGATATTGTTTGGCGACTGGAGAGGACATATTTAGAAAACACGACGAGAAGATAACAAAAGCCTAAGTTGAGGTAATTCTGCACAGAAGAAACCGCGGAACACAGTTTAAATATAAAATCGAAGTATAAAGGTGATAAAGTGACAGAAATCTCGTTTAAGTGACCGAAGTGAAGGTGTTTAACGAGCTAGTTTTTGGAGACTTTGGTCACCTTTGAGACTTCAGAACTTCTCAACGCCTTCTAGATTTATATCCGTATTTGTACATTTGTTTTTAGAGTTCTAAACCTTAAAAGGAAAATCGACATTCTTATAAGTCACTCGCGTGTACGTGTGTACGTTTTTCACTTTCGTTTTTCTCAGAAGTCATTGGGCGTGAAAATTTGGCATAGAAGTAAAATTTATACATATCTCGAGTGTTAGTTACACCAGAAGTAATTTGACGTGGAAATTTGGCATAGTAGTAAAATGTATACGTGTCTCGATGGCTAACACTCGAAAATATTTACGTGGAAATGTTTGGAGCGAAAATCAAGTGTTAAACGTTTTTAAAATTCCTATATATACGGAAATAATGCTTTCAAAATATATCTTTGCTAATTTTAGGTTTCCAAAATTGCGACTCCTAAAATTATGAAAAAAGTAAAAACTGTTAAATGCGAGTAGAACTCGCAATACCAGGGTTCTAGTATCTTTAATAAATCTAGTATCTGTAATAAATTGTTTACAAATATTCATTTCTGTGATATAACTATACTGTCTGCAGCTTCCATGGCAGTCAGCAGTCTGTAGCTCTTTAGAATCAACACTGTAGTTTTTCTAAATCCTTTCCGTGGACTTCTATTCAGATCATATATCAATAGTTTAATAGAAATAATATTTATCATTAAATGTTAACATGTGCTTAAATGGGTACGGAAACATCGTAGTGCGAGTTCTACTCGTGATTGATGGGTTTTCTCATTACTGAGGTCCACATTTTAATATGTAAATATAAGAATGCGTATCTTTAAGTTAGATTAATAATTTCAAATTTGGTTCTTCTCTGCACTAACTTTTTACGAGCGATTACTGAAGACAAAGAGAAAGTAATCATTTAATTTTTTTGAACCAGTTTGAAAATATACTTTACATTAATCTCTTTGCGAGATAACCAAGATATATCTAGTAATTTAGGAAAATTACCTTTTAAATTGTTTCACCTTATACATTATAACCCTAAAAAACTAAAATAATACAATAAAAAAAATGTGCGTGTCAGCTCCGACGCGCGACTAGAGTTAAGTACGATTGTCTCCTTAAGTACGATTGTCTTGGAATGTATAAAACAGGTAACACTGTATATAAATGTAAATATCAATATCCTTAAATGTAAATGGAAAATTCTTTAATAAAAAATTACTGACGATGTAATTATTTTCAAGTAAAACACAAATTAATAAAATCAGATTTATACAACAAAATTAAAAACATTTCGTAACGTCAGACTAAGAAGTTAAAATTAAAAGAGACTTTTTAATTTTGTAGAATAGAAAACACCAAATATTCATACATAATGACATTTAATGATTACATCTTGATATAAGCGAACGATAGTAAACCATGTGTGTCATATTCTATCATTGCGATTACTCCATAAGAAAATGACAATATGTGCGTCACGCTTCGTCATTGCAATTACGCCATAAGAATAAACATATTGATATCTCACTATAAAGATGCGCAGAAACGTTGCGCGGAGAAGCTACTTAACGGTTAAACTTTTTTTAACGCTCTGAACTTCTGATTTTACTCCTCATAAAACTTCATACCGGGTGCTATATATGAAAATCGATTCTTAAGGAGTAACCCCAAAAAAATCGTTTAATTTCTTAACTGTTGAGATATGTGTCGGTTAATATGTTTATTACTACGTCAAACATAAAGTTTTTACGTCAAGCAGTTTCTGAGGGAAACGTTTGTGACAGTCAGACACGAAGACAGACACGGGTGTGATGTTATAAGGTTTATTTTTTATCTTTTTCAGGTACTGAACCTTAAAACAGAGTTCTAGAAGTCTACGCAAAGATTCTAGGAAATCGTTAATAATTATTTTACACTTTATAGTTTTCTATATTATTCACGACAATAAATAAATCCCCCTTCTTAAATATATTAGATTTTATTAAATGTTTATTAAGTTTGGAAGTCCATATTAGCTATGACTTCTGTTAGTAAATCATTTAAATTCTAACCGTGCGCCATCCAGATTCCCACTTAAATAGTTTTTTTAACATTACCCCTAATCTTAACTCATTTGTATTCATAACTTTATCCGTTGTACTTGTGATTAAGAATAATTAAAAACATTCATTGCAATCTTATGCGGTCTATCTTTCACCGTAACAGTCCGTATATTTAATATTAGTAATTAATAGTTAATAGAATTAAGGACAGGAATTGGCGAGGGTATATAGTGATGTTCATTGTACAAAATGTTCATTACGGATCTATGAACGTGAATGCTTTATCTCTTTTTCTTAAACGCTTATTCCTATTCTAAGGGTGCCTCTCCAACTAGGGTTGGGAGGAAGCTCCGTTTATTTGGTCTTTTCCTTGGCGAAGCGAAAGAGTTCGGTGGCACTCGTAATCGCTGTTCATTCTTGTGTGTTACGCAACCATGATTTTCTTCTACGACCTGCTTTTCTTCTCCCAGTCATTTTTTCATCATCACTAATGAAAAGATTTCGTTTACCTGACGGTGTATTCCATATATCTATGAGATATATATATGAGAATTTTAGAGCCAAGTTCATGATCATGTGCACCTGAGGCTGACGATGTAGACTTAAGGTAATTCGAGCAATGAGAATACTTTAACGTTTATCAATTTATTCATTTACACACACACACACACATATATATACATATATATATATATATATATATATATATATATATATACAAATTAATAGTTTAATAAAGTTTAAACTTTTAGATTAACCATGAACATAAAAGTACACAAGAACTACGAAACATAACGGCGAAACATTTCGACAAATTTACTTTCACTCATCATAAACAAATAACACTTTGGTGCAACCGCGATCTGGTGGTTGAGCAGTTGAATACCCCGGGAAACTGGAGAGTTTCGATACAATTCGATTCTAGAGGAAGGTATAGCAAAAAGGTGATGATTGCGTGAGCGCAGGAAATTGTGAGGTACGAAGAATGAAAGTTTACTCAGTAACATAAGGCATAGCATTTTTCCTTTAATAGCTAGAAGATAAATTTTAAAATGCAACGTCTCTTTTGAGTTGCAAGGAATGGAAACCTAGCACACCCAAGAGGAAATAGCCAGGGAAGTAACCATATTCTCTCCTGTATGGATATTGGAAGAACGTTTTTTGTGCAAGTTCAATTATCAAGTTGTATTGAATATATTTGGCGTTAATTTCGTAGAAATTCATTATTCATAATTAAATGAAACTAACTTTCTTAACTTTAACATCTTCAGGTGGGCTAGTAGCAAAGATGGGCTATTATCTTTGCTAATAGCCCACCTGAAGATGTTGCAATACAACGAAACTCAGGTCGTGGTAAAGAACTTAAAGAAAGTAGAAATAATACTACATCACGTAGTTTCATTTAATTGTGTATGAAGTTGTACTTGGTTTCGTGTGGGCACCAAATAAAGGAGCCAGATTCTAATCGGTTCTGCACTAATGACTGGCTCTATGCGGTATTCAGCAGGACATGATGAAAAATCTAGTAGGCAAATTGGCACGGATTAAAAATCCTTATATCATATTATGCAATAAGAATCCAAGTTTTTGAAATTATACTTTTGCTTTATCAGCCATATGTCCACGAAACATTAATCACGAAAATTTAAAATCTGACTCCCGAAATCAGATCAGATTGCACCGGCAGCGAATCCTTAATCAGATAACCTACGCACTATAACCAGAATGCTGGCTAAATTCTCTGAATCGTTCTAATTTATTTTACCGATTCTAAGTAAGATCCAGATTTCTTTTATATAATAATGGAAAAGTTAAAAATAAATTGATAGGCCACAGGTGAAAATCAGGAAAAATAGGCTATTAAAAATAGATATTTGGCGTAAGTGGTCTGTAAAAGGACAGGAACGGTTTAACAAACATGAGCTATATATAATGGCCCGAAGGACAAGCTTAATGTACGTAAAATTAAGTTGAATTTAATCCTGTCTAATTCCGGTTATTTATTTTATTCAATACTGTTAGTTGTAGTAGTACTGTTAGTTGTACTTCTGTAAACTAAGGATTTATTACAAAATAAATATCCATCACATTTTATTAAAATATAAAATGTGATGGATATTTATTTTATAACGAGTTATATTTTATTCAATAGCCCGTCGTTTACAACAGTTGAACTCTATAAATGTAATATATATATATATTTATATATATATATATATATATATATATATATATATATGTATGATATTGTGATCGTGGAACACTAAGAATGTTATTCTATCAACAATATATATCATAAAACAAAGTTCATCGCCCTGTTTGTCTATCTGTATGTACCTGATTTTCTCAGTAACTCCTAAAGGAATTGTGTTTCGAATTTCATTAGTGGAATATTTTGTTAAAATAACCCGACTTATGGCGATAAATGTTGAGAAAAGACTTCGTCGGATACCTTGGCGTCCGCTGTTTAAACCTATATATATATATATATATATATATATATATATATATATATATGTAGACATTACATAAAATCAACGAAACACTTTTTCCTGTATCAAGAAAACGTAATATTTAACTTAATTTTCTAAAGCTTATTATGCAAAACTTTTTTAAGAGTTTTCAAATTAAATAATTTAGTGACATTTCTCACCTTACGCAAATACAAAGTATTTCAATAAGTAATTCACGGGTTTCCATACTGTGACGCATATCGTACTAATCTGAATCCGGCACCAGTCAAAAATAATCTTAAATTAAATATATGATCGAGTTTCTCATAGACCTAAAATCAATGGCTTTGTACTCAACAGACAGGTTACACTTTACAAATGAAGATTGGACTGCACGTTTTGTGTCATTCTTTAGGCTCAAAATTGTCTATCTCTTTCATTATATAATAGATATCTCTTTCATCAGTAGCCAGGGGTGTATTGGAAATTAGTCTAATACATTGTGATAATTTATTTCATTGCTTTTTAGACGGAGAATCTTTGCCAAGTTTAAGAAGAGGCTACATGATACCGATTAAATTGTTTCTTGGATATCTGTTGTTGTTGCTTGCTTACAAAAAAAATACAGAACAAAACACAAATAAAATAAATAGTGAAATAAAACTATATTTATTTTCCATATTTAGTTTTATTGTTAAATTATTAGTTATTTTATGTAAGTTAAATTTGGTTATTATGTGTTTCATTTGATTTAAATAATTTTACAAACTTTGCTAGCTTTTGATATGTTTTGTATATAAGTAATGAGGTGACAAAGAACTCCACGAGTCACTTCGTAAGTAAGGAATTGTTATAACAATTAGATTATGTTTGTCGTAAAAATATTATGAAAAATAAATAAAAGTTCCATAGAAATATTAAGTAAATATTATAAGTAACAAAATTTATTTAATGTTACAGATTAATTTCCATTTTAACTGATTTTCCAAAAAAAATTATTATCATATTTTTTTGCTTTGGCTCGTTTTTCCTCCGAGAGACTGCACGCTTTCCCGATGCAAAAGACGTATTAAAGTAGATATTTAAAATTTGTTTCACATAAATTATATCTATGAATTTTTGCACATATTTTCTTTACATTTAAATAAGAGTTAAAAACTCAGACTTAAACTCAGGATAAAATAAACAAGTAAGTGCAACCACCAACATAAATTAATCTATGTAAAATGTTTATGGTGAAAATGAAATTATTTCCAATACATCCCTGGCTGCTAAGGACAGAGATATCGATAGTCGTCAACTATTGCTATCTTATTCTCGCATTTGGGTCGCCTAAATATACTACATGGTGACAGCCTCCATGTCTAGCGTTGAATAAAAACTTGCTCGTCTCTGATTATTACACTTTCCAATTTCTCACGGGGCATGGCGCATTCCGTGCCAGTTTGTTTAGATTTGCTCTTCGGGATAGTCTGGCGTGTACCTGCGAGTTTGAGACGTAGGACATGAGTCACATTTTGTTCCACTGCAGTAAGCACGATGATGCGCGTAGAGTTTTGTTTGAGAGCATGCGTCTAACTAGTAACGTAGAATCACGCGGTAATTTAGAACGTGGTATCTTTGGTCACCGAGACTTGGTTGAGAACGGACCTATCTTTGAGCCTTCGCTAAAAGTGTTCTAGAAAAAATGGAGGTACTAAATTATTCATTGAGGAGGGAGACTCTAACCCTGTTGGGTGGAAGCGCTGTGATTGTAGATACGGGATATTATTAGGGTACCTTCGAAGGTTCCATTTTTGTATGAGAAGGGTCGTTATGGGCCCCAGGAGGTGCCCTGAGACAACCCGGGTGGAAATGGTGGGAATAGCCTTCATGTCTATGGGTATACTTATTTAAAATTAACAAGAAACGTGATCCGAAGTAGTTTCCGTCATTCGGAAACTATGTCTGGGAGTAATATGGTCAGAGAAAGCCTTTGTGTAAAAGATATAGTCGCATTAATGAAGTGACAGTTACCTGGTTTTTTGAGAGTTAATGACACGTCAGTACGTCGTGTGCACGATGACAGCGCACCTAGCGTTCGTAACATTGGCTGCTTTTTTAACGTTAAGTAGCATGAAAATAAAAAAAACAATATTAATTTATATGTTATAATTTATAAACATTTCTTTATTAAATAGGAATATAAGTAACTGTTTTTCGTTGCCTTGAAAAAAAACACGTGTAATTTCATAAAATTACCTTCGTTTTCGATACAATTAGGTTAGTTTGTTCGGATATTCCTTTCGACAATAATGAAGGTTTCATTTGTTTAAATTAAATATATTAAAATGAAAAACAAGGTGTTTAAGCAAAAATAAAAAAAATCGATTTAAAAATGCCATTTTACTAACAAATACCTGTCAAATGTTAAATTTCAAACGTGTGTTAAGCCATTTTTTAAATTGCTTTTTTGTATTTTATTGGTTTTTATTTGTAGTTTATTATTAATAATATCGAATTAAAAAAAGTGACAACAGGCAGTTATTTTTAATGCATTTTTTATGGAAATATTTTATTACAATTTTTTTTCTATAAACGTGGGAGGGGTATGTAGCTTATTACCGATAATTTTTTTTCATTTATTAAACGTATATTTATTTCTAAATTATTTATATTAATTGAATATACGAATTAAGGTTATTATAACCTTAATTCATACATTGTAATACGTAATTGCATACTTTTTTCACTTTATGTCAGCTGTATGTTTATTTTTTCGATCAAATTTCCGACTCGCTATTGGAAATGTGAAAAAAATGCATTTACTGTTTTTCCATTTATATTATAACTCACTCCACGACAGCTGTCGTCATTCAATCTAATTAGTTTGTTTACAATTTTTTTTTACAAATAAGGACACGTGTTTGGTAGAAAAGATGTAGCTGTTTCCGTTTAAACCGCAAAGAGCGCTGTGTACATCCGTTACACCCCATCCTGCACTTTACATCCGGTGAATAATGGAACGTCTAAAATGGCATTCACAGTGTTGCCAACTTGAGAACGTCAAAATATAATAGACATTCTTATTGGATCGCATGAAAAATAACTAAGTTTTTCAAAGAACAATTTAATTTAAGTAAAACCGTTTTTATCGATGTTTCATTTAACTTTTAAACCTACTTCTATTATCGATAAGATTTTCATAAGAATTGCACAGATTTAAATGCCAAATATTTGCCTACAGTTTTTTGATTATACTCGAATGTAAGTGTAAATAAAAAAAAATCTTAGCAGTATTATTTATATAAAAAATGTGATAAAATTGTCATTCTCTCGAAACCGATAGGTGTCCATTAGCCGTATAAAACGTCTATCTGTCTGCTATCTCTGATCTCTAGATCGGCTCAATTGATAGTAACGCGGTTTCCACTCGCGTCTAGACGAATTTTCTTTGAAGATTTTCATCTGTATTGTTGTGCCGTTATTGTAATGCCGTTTGTGGAGTATTTCTAACATACAATAATATTTTTAAGTTACGCAATGACTTAGGTCAACAGTGATCCCGTAAGTCGAGGCAAAATTTGGTTGAAGTGTACTTAATCATTTTAGTAAATTGAGTTTTTACTAAATAAACATTTTATACTCCCCATATAAAAGTTTTCTTTAATGTAACATATAATCAAAACGTACCTTAAGTTTTCCTCAGAAACTTTTCAAAAATTAGAGTTTTTTGGATATTGATCAGGATATTTGATTGATAATAAGAACATAAAAATATTATCCTCAAAATTTTGAACATTAAAATTTGGTGTGAAAAGAAACAATACTTTTCTTTTTTGATCATGTGCCATCATATCAATTAAAAAGCAAGCTTTAAGCAGTCCAAAATTATTTATTTTAGAATTATATTAAAGCATACAAAAAAGAAATTCTGTTGAAGTATTTAACGGATAATTTTCCGGTGTCAATTATTGGATCTATCCAAAGGTTTGAACGCAAAATTTATGGATATTTTATGAAAATTACCCAACATAAGATGATAAATATTGACGAACTTTAAAAAAAAAATTTATCACAGTATGGTATCTTGGGTTTCGCAGATTAAACCTTTGGAGATATATAGAAATCATTTATGGTAATATCGGTCATCTCAAAAAGTTCTACTATAAATTCCTCGACAGTATATAAAAACCATAAAATATTATATAAAATCCATAATAAACATTTTACTGTTTAAAAAAATCATTTTTCAACACAATTTTATACAGTTTATTGCCCAAAACTATGATATTAAATTTTATTTTAATTACCTTCAACGTATGTGTATTAAATTTCCATTTTCACCGTATTTTTCTAATAATGGCTTAAAAATTATGGCTGTGTTTTAAGTAAGCAAAATAATACGCGCTCGCTTTCACGCGACTTGGGAAAATTCTGCCTACCTTGCGGGGGCAGGGAAGTTTTTCAATATAATATAGTGCTTGAAACGTTGGTGCAAAAGTCTATAGAAAAACATTCACCCCTTTCATATTTGAATCTCATAAAGTTAAAATTATGAAAAAAATTTAGTTACTTATATAAAATTTATATGGAAGCTATAGCAATGATTCTAAATATTAAATGTTTTGAAAAATTTTAATGTGAAATAGCTAATGGCACGTTTGGACGGGAGTTTAAATGTTTTAATAGCACGTCTCGACGTGCCATTCGGCCAGCTTCGCGTATTGTCGGCTCTTTCCGACTTGACGTTTTCCTCTATACTGTACACATACACGCTACTTGACGTGTGTGTTAGTGTATCAGCATTGTTTGTTATTTACAATCGTTTACTACTTTACTCGTTTAATTCAGTGTATTACATTAAACTGTCTTAAAGCATTAAAAGCATTTATTAATTTAAAATATGAGTTAAAGTGATAGTGAACAAAAATTAAGATGTTCATATGCTAGGTGGCCCATTATGGCTCATATCATCATCATCATCATATATATTAATACGCTAAGGTTAAGATGTTACTCTCCCTTTTTAGAAAAAACCTCACAACTAATCCACATAAATTATATATCATTTTATAGATAATTGCTTGCTCTACCGGCATCCACAACTAAAAAATTTATTATTGCTATTGTTTTTGCAAATTAATTAATTATTAAATTTATATACACAAAACAGCAATGCTGCCATCTAACGGCTCGACGTCAATATGATTGACGGTCGGTAAAATTTTTGTTTAATTTCAAATCCACTCACGTATAAATAAAGTGGCGCTTTAGCTCAATGCTTTTGATACTTGCGCCTCTATATGTCAATTTTAGTAAAATATTTGTTTGATCTGTCATCTGAGCTTCATAATGGAATAAATAATGCGAAGACTTCGCACGGGTCACGCTAGTTTTTAGTATTAGTGTTATATATTCAATCACATATATTCAATCACATAGATATTTTTTATCCTAATAACTTAAAGATATTTACAACCACTTTGCTGAATGCTTGGTGGCTTTTATTAGTCATGGAAGCCAATCTTTCACTGCTTTCACAGTTCCAGCATTTAATTTATGCATCTTTTTCTGTCAACTGGTGCATCACAAATCTCAGTTCGTTCATTGTTAATTGAAAAATCTTTTTTGCAACTCGAATAGATACTTAACTATCTTCTGCTTATTTTTCTTAGGAGAAAAGTGTTTCCAATTAAATGAAACTACGTTATGTAGTATTATTTCTACTTTATTTAAATTTTTTACCACGACCTAGGTTTCATTGTATTGCAACATCTTAAGGTGGGCGAATCTTTGCTAATCGGTGGGTGGGATCTTTGCTAATAGCCCACCTGAAGATGTGATACAACGAAACCTAGGTCGTGGTAAAGAACTTAAAGAAAGTAGAAATAATACTACATCATGTAGTTTCATTTAATTGTGGACAGAAGGAATTATAATTCATCTACTTTTATAAGTAATCAACTTTTAGTTTTGATGAAAGAAAACCTTCCTCTAAAATGATACTGTATTTTAATTGTTTAAAAAAGATATGTATTTCTAATAAATACGGCTATGATCGATGTGAGTGATGTTATAAGACTCCGGGTTTTCCTTTTCAGACAGAGACTCAAAAAAAAAACTAACAATAGAAAGAGAAAAAAATTAAAAACGGTTAATTTCTTCTATAATAGTAATATATATTAATGGCTAGTAATATATATTAATAATAAATATTCCTTCAAAAATGTGTCTTAGCGTGTTGATCTGTATGTATATGAGGATAGTTGATTGATAGGTTGCAATATTTGACCGATTTTGGTGATTGTTTTTTCTATATATTGGTTCTATTAGTATAAAAGGCTACAAATTTTCACAATGAATTGTTAATTAGTTTAATTTTTATAAACAATTTTCAATAAACATTCTTAATACTTTTTTCGTGCTCGGCAACTGTGGCGGCTGGGTCTTCGTGCTCTTTCTTTCCCTTTCTCTCTATTTTTAACTTTTATTTATTTTTTACTTTTTCTTATAATCGTTGATTTAATAAATCAGTAAAAAAAACACTGAGGGCGCTCCTTCGGTTTTCCAACGGTTTTTACCCCTGCGGAAGATGCATATCGATGTAAATTAAATTGTACGAATTCACTTCAAAATTATTTTAAAAGGGTTTTCCTTTAGTCTATTATCTACCTTTAGGCTGTTTTGTCATATTTTTTCATGCACCTATTGTTTTTTATTCAATCATGCTGCTGTTTTAGTAGAATCCGTCAAAATTTTAAAATTAAGTTATTTATTTTTATTTTTGTAAATATATTATTAGTGAATATAATTTCGTAATAATATTTTTGTTTTTAGTTACAAAATATATAATTATATTTGTGAATTAAACATTCAGTGGAATTTTGTTCTGATTGGACTTCTTCAATGCTATCATAATCTAAAAAAAACAATAGGTTTATGGGAACTGAAATATGTTACAAATACTTTAGATTCAAATTTAAGTTAATATCTAAAAATCTCAGTCAAGCGTCGTTCCGCATTTCGCTGTTTGAGGCCTAAGGGAACCGAGTTTATCCCAACAGTGAACTCGCTTGACCGACGCCGAGTTTACCCGATTCAGCCTCACCGACCCGAGTGTGAAGTCTCAGTTTTGTTCAATGCTCAGAAAAAGTACGCATGGTACGCCTAAAGAAGTTTCACTTCAAAAATGAATACTTTTTAAATATCTATCGTGAGATAAACCGTCTGCAATTCATTTCTAAATTGTAATTGTAGAAAACATTAAATTTTTGAAAGCCTTCGCAATTTTTGAATATTGATAACGATTTGAATAATACAAAAATGAATTATTTAGACGCATATCATCGCCATTTAATGGGTTAGAAAAATCATTTTTTATCCGTTAAAAAATTTTTAAGATTAATATTTTTATAATTATTAGATTAAACACTTTAAAGGTTTCTAAAATGTTGTAACCATTCTAAAATGTTTCTAAAATCTTGTAACAAACTTGTTTTTTTATTATATTAAATTTGTAATTAGACACTTTAAAACAACTGTTTTTTTCTTATATTAAGCTTGTAGTTAAATATTACGTACGTGGAAACTTGAAATTTGTTATAATAATGAAACATGTTAACTCGCTCATGGCGCTATAGCTCACTCAAAAATATTTATGGAAATTTAGTTGGGAAGGGGGTGATTAATTGCTCGAAAATGTTTTTTTAATTTCTATAAATAGTGTGGTGTGGTGTCGTTTGAAGGTGTTAATTAATAATAAGGGCATAAAAAACATTTTTTTTTATAGTTTTAGGTGGTTATCTTCAGAGATTTATTGAAAATGCCAAAAAATACGGTTTCCACCCACTTATTTCCGAAACTACTGGAAAATGAAAAAATGATCAAAAATAGAGTTTTTTAGAAGTCTACACAATGATTATAGGAAAACTATAAGTATTATGTTAGATCGTATAATTTTTTAAATATGCACCATGTTTTTATACCGGAGCTTACAAGTTTTGAAATATGCGTCATGTTTTTATACTGAAGCTTATGTTTTGAAATATAAACCATGTTTTTATACTGGAGCTTACAAGTTTTGAAATATAAACCATGTTTTTATACTGGAGCTTATAAGTTTTGAAATATAAACCATGTTTTTATACTAGAGCTTATAAGTTTTGAAATATAAACAATGTTTTTATACTGGAGCTTATAAGTTTTGAAATATGCACCATGTTTCTATACTGGAGCGTATAATTTTTGAAATATGCACCATGTTTCTATACTAGAGCGTATAATTTTTGAAATATGCACCATGTTTTTATACTGGAGCTTATAAGTTTTGAAATGTGCACCATGTTTTTATACTGAAGCTTATAATTTTTTAAATATGCACCATGTTTTTATACTGGTGCTTATAAGTTTTGAAATATGCACTATGTTTTTATACTGGAGCTTATAAGTTTTGAAATATACGATGCTTTAACTTTGCGGCTGTGAAAGATTTAGTAGGCTATATGTTTAGGTCGTGAAAAATGAACACTCGTAAATAGTTTAAATTGTAATACTACGCACCCTTAATATTGATGAATGCCTTAATTTGTACGAAATCATAATGCGATTTCTACTTCTCCATCCGGAGACTTTGCAGTGACAATACATGGACGTAAATTCTACTGTCAACTTTCCTGATTGTTTTTAAAATTTTTCTAGCCACCAACATAATATTGTTTCAGATTTTACAGTTTCTGGAAAAGATTCCTTCCTTTTCTTGGTTTTCCTGTTATACGAATATATAATACTATATATTCTATTGTCCCGATGGTATTTTAAATGTTTCTAGCAACCAACATAACTTTGTTCCAGATTTTCCGGTTTCCGGAAACTCTTCTTTCCTTTTCTTGTTTTTCTTGTGAAATGAATATATAATACTACATATTTACCAAATTTGAAGGTGCGAAGTACATTGGAAGTGGTCGATAGGTTTTGGGGTCGACTATCGCTGTATTAGTGAATGCCAAAATCAAATATTTTTGGAGGTCCATATAAACCTTATAATGCCTAATGGATGTGATTTTGAATTGTCTGTAATATTGTCTATCTTGTTACACTAGAAAAATATTAGCTCTGAATTTCAGTTATTACTTAGAGATATAGGAAACCTCAACATTAACTCAAAAGTGCGCGGCGTATTTTACGAGAACTTGGTCTGCGTTTAGATAATTTCGAATTATACGAACTCTTTTAAAAATAAAGTTGTACTTGCGTTAATGAAACTATGGAACGTTAACGCTGATATGTTAACGCGTTTGGATTATGGAACGTTAACGCTGATATGTTAACGCGTTTGGACGGGAGTTTAAATGTTGTAATAGCACGTCGCGACGTGCCATTCGGCTAGCTTCGCATGTCGGCTCTTTCCAACTTAATGCTTCCCTCTCTACTACACTACACACACTCGCTACTTTACGTGTGTGTTAGTGTATCACCATTGTTTGTTATTTACAGTCGTTTACAAATTTAATCGTTTATATCTGTGTATCGCATTAAACTGTTTTAAAACGTTAAAAGCGTTTATTAATTTTAAATATGAGTTAAAGTGACAGTGAAAAAAAATTAAGATATTCGTATGCCAGGGGTCCATTACGGCTCATATTTTTATTATTTTTTTATATTATTTAGAACACTTAAATTGTAATTTTAGAAAACATTAAATTCGAAAAGGTCTTCGCAATATTTTGGAGATTGATAACGAAATTAATAATACAAAAATGAATTATTTAGACGCATATGGTTGCCATTTATTGGGTATCGTAGTATGTTTATCGTTTTTAATCTATTAAGTTGTACTTATGTTTATAAAACTAGACTTAATAAAATGAAGGTATCATTAAGTAAGAATGTGCACAAACTTATTGTTTGTGCCTCCCTCCAAGTCTTTAGTGTCATACATTCCCGTAACAGACTAAGAAATACGATCACAAAAAGACGAAAAGTTTACAAAAAGACGGGCAGATTGGAAACCATACCCTGAAGAAGGGAAGGTTGAAAACTTCTAAAGGAGTATGAGACACATAACGGGCAGTAGTGTCAATGTTGATGACCATAATGTAAGTAATGATGCTTTTGTCAGAATATTGCGGTCGGATCTGATCTTCATGTGAGAAAAAGCCTTTATTTCAGCTACTTTAAAAGAGTAAATTTACCTTATAATTTATAAAATCTTACAATTTTTGGATTGACATATCTTAATCCAACAGCACCAAAATCTTTCTCATTCAAACCATACTCCAACATTAATTATATTCGGCTGGACTGCTTTGAATTTGAATGAAAGTCTTTACATTAGAATTTTTATAAATTTCAACGTGGCACTTTTTGCAATCCGGCTCCGGATTATCTCTCATTGTCCAGGGATAATTTAAGAAAAACAACTGTGTTCTTGCAAACTACCCCGTGAATTTTGGGGCGTTGTTTACGCTATAGCGAATTGCCCAGTAAAGATAGTTCGGAAAAACGGGGCAGATAATTTTCATTCGCAAGATTGCATAATATAATTCACTTTTCCTAGGTAATGGGGAAGTACATCTGTACTAATATACGAAGCCACATATAAATTACAATAAATTGTCAGAATATTCATTTATTTTCATTGTTAATTAAAGTTTATTTAGGTCGTTCGATGAAATAAAAAAGAAAAATTTTTAGGATTATAAAATCTCATCTTAAAATTAATTTTAAATTTAATTCAATTAAAAATTAAAATTTAAGTACTGTAAAATTAAAATATTTTTATTTTAATTATTCCAAAATTGAATTAAATTTAAAATTAATTTTAACATTAAATTTTATTATTCTACCAATTAATTTTAAAATTTCTTATTTTAATTTTTTTTTTATTAAATCAATCAAATTAAATGTAAAGTTAATTATAAGTTTATACTTAATTATTTTTATTTTAATTATTTCAAAAATAAATTAAATTCAAGATTAATTTTAACATTAAATTTTATTATTCCAAAAATTTAATGTTTTCTCATTTTATCATTTTAAAATTTATTTATTAAATCAAACAAATTTAAAGTTAGTTATAAGTTTAAATTTAATTATCTTAAAAATAAAAATTCATTATTTATATTATTTTAGTTTAGTTATTTTACTTTTTTAATAAATCAAATTTAAAATTACTTTCAGAATTAAATTTAGTTACATTAAAAAATTAAAACTTATCTTATTTATTTTGATTATTTTATTTTAAATTTAAATATTTCAAAACCTTAAATGAATATAATGAATTTTTAAATTTACTGAAACAATCTAAATAAAGTTTAATTAATGAATTGAAATAAATTAATATGCTGACAATTTATTGTAATTTATTAATTTTAAGTATTTAAAAAATAATAAAATAATAACGAAAATAGATGAATTTACCGAATTTTTTTGTATTTCATAAATTTTTGACATTTAATAAATGATATAGCGAATGTTTTACTATGCCAAGATGTTTTTATCCCTGTATATAATATAAATTTAATACATAATATTACTTCGTTCCAACCGGGTGTCCCAAGATACCTCTGGTTAATTTTTTTTTTAATTTCATATGTATTACATATCTAATACTACCACATGTGAAGTAGAAAAAATGATTTAAAATACATAAGATATGTTAGGAGAATTAAAAAAAATTAAAAAATTGTGTTTATAATAGTTCTAACAATATAGCTGAAAATGTCTACTCTGATATTGTTCACTCAGTTTTCACACTAAATGGAATTCATGAAGCAAAACACTTAAACAACTCTAGGTTATTGACATTAATAGTAATAGTTTTTGACATACATAGCGAAAGCAACTTCGTTTCAACCGGGTGTCCGACGACACCACTCGTTAATTTTTACATTAATATCATTGGAAAAAGCTCTTTTAATATATATTTAAATATGCATAATTATTGAATGATTCACCAAAAGTGAAAAAATTCCATAGAAATACGCAGCAGTTATAATATTAATTAATTCGTGTCGATAACGTTCAGAAAAAGCCGAAGACGTCCGACAAATACGTCATTCCATTTTGACATTTGAGTGTACCGGTGTTAAAGTTTCGGTCTCCATAATAAAAATTATTGGGCAGTATGATACTCATTGAGAACATTTGAGAACTCTACAATTATATGCGTTGTAATTACCAATTATTTCTTAAAATACAATTAAAAATTCTTATGCTTGAAAATAAGCAGAATGTTATCGTGGTGTACGTTACATTTTATTGTGATTAACATCAAGATTTTCATTTCTAACCAATAAAATTTATATGAAAACTTCAATTTTCCTAATTTTCGCCTATAATTATTTTATGCAGGCTGTTCGTACCGCCATAGCGGAAACCATGTTAAGTTTTGCCAGATTTTTCTTTCAATGTAGAATAGAATGAAGTAAATAAATTGATAAATAGTTATGCAAGAATATGAAATCCAACTCAAATTTATCTCCGAATACTAATTCAGGAATATGGATATTGAAATCCGACTCAAATTTGTCTCTGAATACCTGCCTAAATGAGTAATCAATTCGGATTTGTAAGTAATCGATCAGCGATACCTACCTATATCATATTCTCGGAAAAAAACTACTGGAAGCTGATGTAGTTACCGTTGGTGAGGATGGACATGTAGACACATCACCGACATCAGTAGACAGTCCAGGTCTAGCGGTCTAAAGAGTCTCATTCTCTACATCGCAAATTTTTCATTTTTTTGTAGAAAAATGCACTTATGCTCTTCTGGCTTTTCCTGTCCTTTTATTATAAAATCAGGCACTTGACGACATACGACCACTATGATGATACGTAAACCAAAATATAATTTAATTAAACTAATGATTTAAATGCGTGCATTCGCAACGAGGATAATAATTACATAATTATTATCTAGCCAGCCCACGCGCCTCACCCCACCTGCCAGCGCCCTCATCATAAGCAATTGCAGGAATTTGGTGGGAAAAACTCGTGCCAATCGTGACAGAGTTGCTGAGTCTACTGTTTTCAGCATCGCCCTCGATTCTCGCGTGATGCTGAAAATTGTAGACTCACGTAGTAGCTATGGGTACCAGTACAATTATTTTTTATTCTATACTTTCACTCATGTGAACGAACTTGTAATTGTTAAAAAACTGAGGTTTCTGTGGGGAGGGGGGGGGAAGCACATTTTCCCATTCCCACCCCCTCCCCCTGAATCGGCCCGTGCCTGTATCTCTGTATTTTGTGAAATAATATCAGAAAATATAGGAGTTTATTTGAGATCCGAAGTATATTTGAAATGAAGGCGGTATTCAAAAGAAATCTATCGACATGACACCTCGTTACCGTAGTGTGTTGAGTTGATCGCAAGACATACGGGCATTGAGTGCACGGCGCACCGCGAGGACCTAGATTCGATTCCCGGCCGTTCATCAAGAGGGACTGGAGAAGTCCAACCTTTCGAGGTTCTGGTAACCATTTTCCATATGAGATCTTCTTCATCTCATGTGGACAGGGCACAACAACAACATCTGTTGACATAGAATAAATAAATATAATAAATTCATGGATTAAATTTGTTTTACGAAATATTCATAACGCAAGTTTGGCTCGTACTTAATCGGTCTCTTTGTACGTTACGCACGAGTACCTATACCGTCTTTAGTACGAATTAAGCTAGAAGTCATATAACATATTTGCAGTCCAAAAGACGTTCTTTTGATGTTTCTACGTGAGGTAGGAGAAAAACGATGTGAAATCGGAAATGGACATTTTACAGGAGGTCCATTTTCTATTTTCCATCGCTTTTCTCTGATAGGTTTCTGCTCTCTGCTGTATTACACATCTAAAATTAATTTTTATTTAAAAAAATATGCAAATTTTGTGTATCTTATATTTCTGTCGTCATTTTTTTTAACAATACCAAGATTTAGTACTAGTAATAATAAATATCTATACATGTAGTGTAACCAGCTATGGTTCTAAAAAATATTAAGTAAACAATTTAATCTATTTAGGACCAAATATATGTTTGGTCCTTCTATTTTACATGGATGGGGCTGAGTCTTCTTTGGTGAATTTCACACAAACATACCTGGAGATTCTGACTTTTGGCACATGTTTCTTCTTCTATTGGGAAGAAACTTGGTACAATGGTAGATGGACACAATTGCTACAATAGTTTCAAAATGGCGGCAGTTTAAACTTTAAAAAAAAAGATATCGCATATAGTACCGAATTACATCGCGATTTAATTGTCCACACATCTGATCTCTGTTGAACCAGTATCTGATTTAATGATGATAAACGAGAGTGTAAGAGAATGTATGGATAATATTATAAACTTGGTTTTTAGATGTTCGTAGAAAGTATTTTCCAAAATTCGATCGGAAAGCTAGCATGGCTACAAATGTTTAAAAATTTAACTCTGAAATAAAATCGGTATATTTTGACCACCTTTGGTCGAATCGTTACAGTTTATTACCCACACATTCTAGAAAGATATAATATATGGTCTATGGCCATCTGTATTTATATGGTCTATGGCCATCTGGACTGAAGGCCCATATGGATACTGTATGGTTGTCTGCATACAATTAGAAGAAGATCACGAATATTTGAGTCGTTTTCGTTCCAAACTCTAAAAAGAAGTAGCTTATCTTGTTTTATAGAATTAGCACAATTTGTGATATGTAATTATTAAAATTAAGAGTATGGGTTAATTTTAATAATTAGGTATCAATAATTATTTAGGTAAATTGGCATCTCTATTAATGGCGATTGTATCACTCACCTCCAATTTACCGACGATGTGGTGTTTATGGAAGAGTCTTTTCTAGTGTTTATGGAAGAGATTTTGGCACAACGCTCAGGGACCTAAGCAGAATTTCCCATAAAACAGGTTTTGATATGACCATGTCTAACTTTCATTTCGCACCCACATCGATACATGTCAAGAGTGCTACTCTCGAATTTGTTGATCATCCAGGATAAATTACCCAATCGGGTAAATCTAATTGCCAGAAAGAGGTAGACGGGGGAACCAAAATAGACTGGGCAGCATTCAGGAAACTTTGCCATATCATCTCGTCGTGAACAGATCAGTGATTGAAGACAAAAGTCTCCAACCAGTGTGTGTTGCAAATGATAACGTATGGAATTCAGATGTGGTCTCTTTCTATTGGCTTCGTGAAAAGTTTTCAAGCTACTCACCTGAATTCAATTCACACAACGGGCTTTGGAATGGGCTATTATTTAGGGTTTCTCTACAAAATATGGCCTGTAGTGAGGGAATCCGTAAGAGAACTAAGATCATTGACAGCACGTGGCATTGACAGGTTTAAGTGGCACTGAGCATGTTATAAAGCACGCGGAAACGAAGGAAGAATGGTTGTGGAATGGCGAGCACGTACCGGTAGACACAGCCTCAGCTAGCTGGACAAATTGCCGGTTGCCGGATAAAGGTTACCGGAAACAGTTTGATGTAAGCGGCATGAGATCGATATTTGTGGGAATCTTTGGGGAGGCCCATATTCAGCAGTGGACATTTTGCGACTTTTTATTTAGATTCATTAAATATAATTGAAAACATTAGATGCAATAAAGTAAGTTGCACGTGCTGTGATAATGGTCACATTTTTACATGTAGCTGCACCATCTTTGAAAACTTAAATAATTGTGCTGCTATAATAGATAATAATTTAATTAATTAGAAAATAATTAATCAGAAATATTACGTAAAAAAAATATCGCAAAGATCAGTGCCATATTATTGCCCAATATTTAGGGAAATATACAAAAATTAAAAAACTGAAATATTTTGGAAAATTTAAATTTTTTCAATATCAGATTTAGTTTCTTAGAACTTGCTACAATTGTTAAAATTAATTTGAAATTATTTTTTATATTTAACGTTAAACGTCAATATCTGATTACAGCAGTTTAGTAGTTAATTTTTTCCTATAATAAACTTAAAATAAATTTAGGTTTTTCCTATCTTTAACACGACTATATGTATTAAAATATATCCTAATGATGTGTTAATACAGGCGTATCCCATTTCAATCATTAGCGTTAACTTAGAAAGAGAACTTTAACTTTTATTTTCCCTTTTTGGATTTGTAAGCTGATCTTGGGGTGCGCTGATTACGAATATCTACTTAGATTTTTCTCATCACCTTCAGTTTTTTTGAAGGAGCTCTATGTATGAAATTGCAAAAGAAGCCAACTTTACTAAGTAAAAAAATTATATTGCAATAAAAAAACAATCACATGACTTTAAAATATTATAAATAGATTAGAAATATTAAATACTTTTGTGGTATCTTGTTTTTTTTTACCGAAGCTCCTATTGTGAGATTAAAAGTCCAATTTGGATCACCTCACTGTAGCAACCAACAATATTCTATCATCATCCTTTTATTCCACCTTCTCTGATAGTGACATTCTATCTCTTTCAATTCCTGATGAAATCTTTTGCCTTGCTCTTCATTTACAGCTGCTAAGTTATCAGGAAATTAGTCCAAGTGCGAATTAAGGGAGTGAAGTTGAATGCTCATCAAAAATATTATTTTTCCGAAATTTTCAATAATTGTTTTCACAATTTCCTCATAATTTGGACATTTATGGTTTCATAGGAAATTGTTCACTACTTCTCTAAAAGATTGCCAGGCTTCTAATTCAATTTTACTTAATTTTTCATCAAAAGTTGTGTCTTTCAACATTTTTTTATGTCCCGGACATAACGTAAATAATTTCAATTTGAAACACAAATATTTTTATCGTTATATTTATATTGTATATATGTATATTATACTCCATGGATATTAATTTGAAAATGATTTTTATTTTATGCTATTCTAACGCCTTCTGTCGCTCGTTGATCTGTTGTTATTAGTTGTCGTTGAAATAGTGTGACGTATTGTTGTATTAAAAAAAGGCTTTGCTTTAGACTGTCGTAATGCCAATCAAGCATAAATATATTTTTCTTCTAAAATTTAAATAAAAACTGACATTCTGAGAGAAAATTTTCCTAATCTTCACTGTATTTTCCTAAATTTTTTTTGTTTTCATGTTAATAATTTTTATTCCTAATTTTCAATAAAACAAGAAAAAAACTGTTAAAACAAATTTTCAATAAAAGTAGAAATGAACTGTTACGAAATATTACTTTCGTTAAAACTACCTGAAACTTTCGTTAAATTACCAATGACGGTTTCTGCGCATCATCTGAGATGAACTGGCTAACCCAACTTTACCAAATCATCTTCGAAAGTAAATCATGATTATTCTTGCATTTAGTTTTCTTTTGTACATTTTCGAAAAATTTCGATAACACTCTAACATCCCACACATATAAAACGTCAAAACCTATCTTAATAGTCCCTCGATCTTCATTATTTACTACCATGCAAAAAACGCCATATTTATACACAGTTTAATAAATAAAACGTGTTAAATTGCGAGGGCTATTGTTCTAAGCTTTTGTCGGCGGGCGCCGGAAAGAAAAGGAAAAAAATGAGTTTCCGGAAAGAAAAGTTTGAAAATTGCGTTACGTTCACCCGCTAAAGGCTTTGCATGAGAAAGGTCGGTCATTTATTTCTAATTTATTAAAAAGTACAACTTGAAAGGATGTTACAGTGAAATAGAAGCCACGAACATTAAAATATATGCAGTAAATTTGCGGAGGGAGGAAGCGTTGTGAAAAAAAATGTGAAAGGTTGTTCGAAACCAGTATAAATAACTACAGTGAATGGATGTATGAGTCTAGATGGAAAGCTTGTGAAAAATGTGAAAACTAAAAGTAAAATGTTTAAAAAATTGGCCAAGTATTAGACGAAATCTCCGTAATGTATCGAGTCAAATATTTTACACTACCTAACTTTTTTCTGACTAACTTTCTTCTAACACGGTCTTTACTCGTATTATATAAGCCCTTGATTTTTCCCGATGCATCAGATATATGGATATGACATATTTTGTAGGATTCCTTAGCCAAATAACAAAAAAAAACACGTCATGTATGTCTGTATGTTCATCCACCCATTGGTGACATCATCGCATTATAATTTAGTTTGGAATGCAACAAGAGAAACATATTTAACTTTTTTTAGGACAACAGAACCCTTTTCATTCAGGTATATGTACTTCAAAAGGGAAAACTGAGCCCTTATAAGATCACTGACGTCACACACAGTCACATAAGGTGTCTGTCTGTCACAGCTGTTTTTCTCAGAAACCCCTTTACACAGAGACTTGAAATTTAGTATAGTAATAAAACATGTAAACCTGCATATATCTTAATAGGTAAGACACAAATATATTAATGAGGCTAATGAGGAAAACTGTTTTTTTTTCATAATTTTAAATAGTATATCTTCAAAGATATACTGGAAAATATGCAAAAAAAAACATTTTATACCCCTCTTATTTACAAAACTATTCAACTCAACCTAAAATTACGAAAAACAGTATTTTTAGAAACCTACGCAAGGATTGTAAGAAAATCATAAAGATTATTCTAGATCTTATTATTGTTTTAAATATCCAGCATATTTTAATTCATGTGAAAGATATAGTGAGCACAACGTTAATATTATATTAACGTTGTGAAAAATTAATATATGTAAAATAGTTTAATCAAAACACTACGCACCTTTAAATGTCTACATATGCCTGGTTGAGGCAAAAGCTAAATGATTGGTTGTGGGCAACACGGATATCAACTATGGGTACTTGAACCAGATAAAATTAGGTGATCATGAGATATTAAATTTGATGAGACACAAATAAGATACACATTGGAAAATGAAGAAAACCAACGTGAAAAGATAGAAATCGAAATAGATGAATAAACAGACTATAAAGACAGGGATGAAAATGAGAAGAATGCACAATATATAGAAAGATACAAAATGAAGAAAATACTGAAAATGAAGGAAATATGAACAATAACAATGAAGAGAAAGTATTTACAAGGTATGAAAGACATGTAAGACTTCCAGGTACCTGGAAAATTATGAAACTCATATGTCTTATTGCCTGTTGGATAATGCAGAATACAGTATGCTTTCTGAAACTCCCAGAAACTATGAAGAACCAAAATAACAATGAAGAAAAAGTATTTACAAGATCTGGAAGACATGTAAGACTTCCCGAATACCTGAAAAATTATGAAACTAATATGTCTTACTGCCTGTTAGCTAATGCATGTTACAGTATGCTTTCTGAAACTCCCATAAACTATGAAGAAGCAATTGAAGACAAAGAATGAAAGCAAGCAATAAATAATTAGTTAGAAGCTTTACAAAAATTGAAAACATGGGTGGAAACAGCATTACCAAATGGGAAAAGAATAACACTCTATTTAAAAGAAACAGAATAGATGGGATTATTATTTTGGAAGAGTGAAGAAGAACAGAGCTTATGTGGATATTCAGATGCAGATTGGGCAGGTTATAAAGCAGAAAGAAAAAGTATTAGTGGAGCATTTATATTCAAGGAACTAATCATATTAGTTGGGTCTTTAAGAAGCAAAACTATATAGTACTCTCATCGGCCGAATTAGAATATATCACAGCGGCCACTACTGCTCAGGAACTTGCTAATCTTAAAGGTATAGTGAAGAACCTCGGACTAGATGCGTTGCTAGTAGACAACAAAGGAGCTACTCTATGGCTAAAAGTAATGAAAATTTAAAAAGGCCAAAGCACGTTTATTTAAAGTATAATTTTTTAAAAATTTTGATAAACAGATAGTAAATATGTAAACAATACGGATAATCTTACATAAAGATACATTCTATAACTTTGTGAAATATTTTATGATTTGATTTAGTCAGAACTTTGATATGAATACTATTTAAGGAGTTTATTGAGTTATAGCGAACTTAATTTTTTTTTAATTAAAAAAAAATAAATTTCAGGGAGGTGTTAAATATAAATAAGCAGTTATATCACTAAACTAACACAAGAGTGGAATCGTGTCGGAATAGTGTTTGATAGATGGAAGTCATTACAAGTTTTTTGTACACTGAGTAAATTAATATCATTTCTATCTATTTTCTATTTAGTTGGCAAAGTAATGAAGAATATTATATATATATATATATATATATATATATATATATATATATTGGAGAATATCGTTTGAAAGGGCTAGTTCGCTCAAATTAAGTCAAACATTTTGTTTTATATTTTAAGCATTATATCTTTAGAGATACATTGTAAAATATGCAGAAAAAATATTCTCACCCCTTATATTTCATATATAAATGGTGAGAATATATTATAATATATTCTATTTATCCCCCTATTTAATTATATTTGGAATTATGTGTGACTTATGATATATTAAGTAAATTAACTGCAAACGCGGTACGGAATCCTCGACACGCAAGCTAGACCCGAACTTAGCCGCTTTTTATTAACACATGACGCGGAGTTGTATGCAAATATTTGCATGTTACATAAAAATAATTGTAAGTGGTCGTGCACCTATGGCTTTACTGATGGTTTACATTAATAAATTTGTTTTCTGTTTTAACCAACAAAAAGTATTTAATTTTAGTATTTGTTTTTGTTTTCCAGAATTGTTAGAGCGAAATTTTTAATTTGGAGTACAATATCTTAATATGATGTATAAGCGAAAAAGCTTTGATGAAGATTAGATATGAGTTTACAGCATAATAATTTTCCAAGAAATTCAATAAAAAGTCAAATGCGTCTTAAAAATTTTATCTGTCATCAAAGTCTGACATTAAAATGTTGCCGATAACTGGTTCCCTACGTGACTCGACAGCCAAACGCTAGATTCTTCGTCACGTACGGGACCAAAGGAATCGTGTAGCTATGTACCTATTTGCAGCGGTGGTTAAACTTCGGAAACTCTCAGTTTCGCCGGAAACAGTTCGTTAGGAGAGCTCAAAGGAGATTCTGCCTTGAGAAAACTCAGTGATATGCTTTTTGTTTGATAATTAGATAAAGAAGGAGGGTGTAGAAAAAGCATGAAATTACCAGCTCTTTAGGAATTCTTTAACTCTATCATGTGTATGTGACTGGTTTCCAGTACTCCGAATAACTGTGACATATTTCTATATTGACATATCGACATGAAAAATAAAAAATAAGCCCAAGTGAAGTTAGGATGATTTTTCGAGGTCAATTTTGAAAGTGTATATGAACAGTGCGATCCTTATGCTAGGATCCACTGAATTTCATAATTTGATGGAGTAAACCGAATAGGAAAAGGACGAACATTTTTTAGGAATCATTGTTCATTCCTAAAAAAATGTATTTCTATGAATAAACAATGTACGTACGTTTTAAAACATTAATTCAGACCGTGGGTAGATAAGTTCATCAATCTTGTATTGAGATAAAAATATCTTTGTGGATCTAGTGAAAAAGGGCCTGGCGTTACAGAAATAGAGTACATTTTAAAAAAAGCTGGTATTTTTTAGAATTTGAAAAAACAAACAATTCAGCTATTGACAATCAGGAAAGAGCGTAAAATACAATTTGTGCACAACGCGCGTATATTCTTTTCCAAAATATCAAGAATTGCTAATAAGAAATAAAAATAACAATAAAAATGTAACGAAGTACAAAATAACATTTTAGAAACGATTACAAAAAGTAATCGGTACCAGTTGTTTTTTTTTTAATTTGTAGCCATTGTTCATTGACATTGGTTCTGTTATCATCAAAATGAATGTCTCTTATTTGCACTTTTCCGAGTCTTATATGACTTTTTTCGATGATCATGTCAGCCCAGCGAGGCGAGCATTTATAAAATATGCAAGTTTATAAATGTTACATTTGTTTTATAACGAAGTACAATCTTGTTTCATTCTGTTGGGTAAAAGGGTTCCGTGGAAATAACGTCTGTAAATTAACATAAAAGCTTAGTTTAAAACAAAAAGGGAAGACACGGTATGCTGTAATGGCGCGCGGTCCGCGTAAACCAGGTCCAATGGACCTAGTTTTATTTTGTTCAATTCAGTCGTTCGTAGACCGGCGATTCGTATAGATGCGGGGTTTTTGAAATTAGAATTACCGATATTTTCAGTCAAATTGATCCAAAAATGCCTTCCAGTGCTTTTACCATATACATTAATTATTCACAAAACAAAGACAGGACATGTGAAGTTACTTTCATGCGTAATTACATAAAAATAAATGTTATAAGTTTTCAAAATATTTTCTTTTATTTCCGTCGTGTTTGAATGACAGCAGCATGCGCTAGCGCCGCACCGTGAGAAGCTATAGTACTAGCACTGCGTTCGGTGCAAATTGTCAATTTGCTGTAATACCTTGATTCACTCGCACTACAGTCACAATGCATCGCTTTGTCTCTTTCGGTTAATTTTATATGTGGGCAATTTGTGGTGGCATCTGTGAGAGTTTGCGTGCGTGTAGTTGTACTCACGCCGGTTTTGTATTTACGTAAATTAAGAGTGTACAGTATTTTTCCTTTTTTGTTTTAATCTAAGCATAAAAGTATTTTTTTGGAAAAAAAATACAAGATTTCTCATCAGTCTGATTGAAATAAAACTTTTTAAATAAAACTTTTAAGGAGCTAATTATTTTCTATTTTCTCCGTTTAAAATTGTCTTCTTTGAAGTTATACTTCTTTAGGCGCGTTATGAAATAATGATGAAAGTAAAATTTTATGATGCGCGCGCACGATGTAACAAAAATCGACAGTATGAAGTTGCTCACTAAATAAATATTTACATGCGTATAGTGACTGGTACTATATTCATGATAGTTATTGAGGTATTTGTAAATACACAACACCTGTTTTATACTCATATTAATACAAGTTATATCTGTATTTTTAAATAAAATTCTGTAGTAATTGAAATTTAATAGTGGTCAATATAATAAAAAAAAATTATTGTGAATATTTGTGATAGAAATAGTGCTTATAAGCTTTTTAAAATATATTTTAAGTGTATTTCTCTAAATAAGATTAAGTTTCGGTGTGTATTTATTTGTATTATAAATTATGACTTTATTATTTATAAATATTTAAAATTAATAAATTATTTTAAATTTTCAGCATATTAATTTATTTTCATTATTAATTAACTTTATTTAGATTGTTTTAGTAAATTTAACAATTCATTGTATAGATTTTAATTTTAAAAATTTAATTATTTCATTAAATATAGATTTTATCAACCGTATTTGTAATCAAGGCTCAGTACCTTTATAATATTATTTCCATTAATATTTGCATGCTAAATAATGTTATTCTCGTATTATACTAAATAAATATAACTTCTAGCGCGCGTACTTAATCACACGTACAATTTTTTTGATTCTTGCAACACCTGGGTAGCACTATGTGAACTTTTGGCAATCCTATTTAGATTGCTTTCTATATTGTGAACAATATTCAGAATAGAGTATTTGACAACTAATAAATTTGCTGTATTTTGTAAAATATCATGAAAATATAGGTTGGTTAAAGACCAGTATTGATAAAACTACGAAAGTCGACTAAAAATTGACGAATTATGGGCTTATAACCTAATTTAAAGGAATAGAGTAGGAATATCTCTTTGTCTCATTCACTCTAGTAGAATACAATAAGCATAATTAAAAGTGATGTAAAAATAAGTATTGTGTCTAGATGTTAGTTTTAAATATTTTTAATTTTAAAATTGTTTTACACCCCGTTAGTTTGCACCACGAAATATTGAATTATGAAATAAAAAAGTTAGTCACATACCTAATTGCAAAAAGGCACTAAGTATAAGTACAGTTTTTGCATTAAATATACTACAATCTCGTGGAATGTCATGTTTGATGACAAACTCGCGATACCCTTTAGAGATGCGGTACCATCGTCTATGTAAGTCCGCGCTGCTGATGGTCGAAGGAGCGAGCTGTAGAGAACTAGGGAAATGAGATGCAAACTCCCTTGCCAGCGTATTTGACTGGGACACCAACAATAAACTTAGAATTACGTTCCAAAAATCTGAGACTGTACTCTTCAAGATAAGCTGGCGAGGGAACCCATTGTGAAAATAGGCCCAGAATTGGTGTACGGAATCAGGTAGTGGACTTAAGCATGATCCTCGCCTTAAGTCGAGGATGTGGTGTGGGAGTGGAGATTCATGCCAAAGGTACGGTTCCTTGCGTTAGGTTTTTCACACCATGGCCCAGTTAACCGGGGCACGATAGGGCTTGAATACCCCGATCCTCAGACTAATTATATTGCAACATAACTTGCTATATTGGTTCATGCCTACTCGATGCGGGCTCTGTGATGCGTCGGGGGGCAATGGTCCTCCTCGATGTGGACTTTGTGATGCGTCGGAAGGTAGTAGGTTAAAAGGGTCGTTTTGAGATCGCAACTTGCACCGCTTGTGGCTTTAACCAAAGCTTATAAATCTTGCACAACGGATGCATTACCGGCTTTGGCCTCTTGCCTGCCGATCCCGTCATTGCGAAACGCACGGCAAACTCCGAGTTGGTGCGAGGAAGGAGTTTCTACGGAGGATCGTTACGCTTTGAGCTCCCAATAGATGGACTCCTTTTTATCAGAAAGAGACGCATCTATGAGAACATATGTGCTAACTTATGACCTTTTATAAGGGGTAATCATTTATAAAGAGAAGCGTTATACCTATACTAAATGGGCCAAAAAATAGCGCCGGCATTAAATGTGTACTATTAAAGCTAACTTTATATTGTTTTACATACTTTTATGAAGATAAGGTTCGAAAATCATTACATTGTATGGAAACACTCTTGTTAGACAGAGATAATCATACTTTCTAAGTTACATGTCATAAACGGCTGGACGCTGACTAATGAGGCAAGACGTTGCACACGCCGGTTAGCATGTTAAAATGGGATTGTATAGCGTAACCCTTTTCTCTTTCGCTCTTACGCAAAATGCAACTAGCGTCTCGCTCATGCAAACGCTAAGTTAAGAATAGTTGACTTTAATGAAATATTCTATTATTAATATTTACAAAGTAGTTTTACAATACCTACGAATGACATCTTTCGTGTTTTTCGTAGTTATTGTATAATTTGTACATCTGCGCAGCATAAAGGATACTTTTAACTTGATACTTTTATAAATACTTTTAACAATTCACGGTGACGATAATTTCGATTTAACCTACGGCTAGATACCATACGGCTAAACAAACTCTAGGCAATTACCTTTCTTTTAAGTTCCCAATTTACAACATGGATAAGCCATCTATATATTGGCAAGGTTCGTGACATCAGCGCCGCCTAGCGTCCACAACTTTACAGGCGCGTCAATTTTATTTGTATGTTTCAAGTTAACGGATCTGGTAAATGTTTACGTGAATAATATAAGAATAAGGGAAGACATGACATGTGACTGTATTTTTTCTTTATATTATTTTCTTAATTTTTATCAATTGTTTCTTTGTTATTTTTGTCCAAGAAAAGCTTATTCCTGTTTTCAATAAAATCATGTTAAGTTATATTAGATCGTCTGCCTTGTTATTTATTGAAAAGTAGAAAAAAATACCCAAATTAATACTTTTATTAATGAATAATAACATGATTTTAGTTATTGGTACCCAAAATATACAATAACCTTTTGTTTTCAGCTCAATAAACCACAAACAATGTCAGAAGGAATGCATTTTATAGCAGCCATTCATTAATTTTTTTATCTCATTTCTAAATTGAATTACTTTGATAAAATTCAGTTATTTTAATAAGATTTAGCTCTGTGATAAAAGTCAGCTATTGTAATAAAATTTAACCACCGCGATAAAATTCAGCTAGTATAATAAAATTCAGTTATTATGTTAAAATTTAGCTAGTATAATAAAATTTAGGTATGTGATAAAATTCAGGTCCCTGGAAAAAATTGCCTACTATGATAAAATTTAGCTACTATGATAAAATTCAGCTAGAATAATAAAATTGAGCTACGTGATAAAATTCAGCTATTATGATAAAATTCATATCTCTATGTTGCATGGTCTCAGAGAAAATAGTATTAGCACTGAGTAGACTTTATAAGTGTTTCCAGTTTTGGTATTATACAGCGTACTAAAATTATCCTGGGCTGCAGAAGAAGGAATTGTCGCGCAATCGGTTTCGTCACTATCATGTCCAACTCTCCTGAACCCAGATAGATAGGGTGACGCTACTTTCTTAAACAAAGCAATTTTTAGATGAAGCTGGATAAAAAGCACATAAGAAACAGAATCTCCCAAATGTCGGAACTTTTCACTGTAGAGGAGTATTTTAAAACACTTCGTTTGAAGAGTATTGAGGATGTACGGCATTTCTATTCGACTTCTGTACCTACAATTCGGTTTAACCAACTTTTCGAATGCAAAATAATGAATTTATCTAACAATAAGTCTTCGAGATAAAGCAATTAGCAGTTTTTAATAGGTTGGACTTTCTGAACCCCCCGGGGGTTTCGTTTCAACGAATCCACTGGAATTTTAACTAATTTATTGCGTTTAATTGTATTCCAGCAAGCACACTGTCTACGTTTGACCTTTATGTTTTGCTGTATTTTTAAAGTTCATAGTTTTCAATACATGCAGAGATAAAGGCTGTCTCAGAGAGCCTAAGTAATTAAGACATGTTAAATTTTATAGTGTTTATGTCTCCAAAATCGTAAAGGAAAAAAAATATATGTCATTATATAGTTTGCAATGTCTTTTTGTATGTTCGATTGTTCACAGCCATAACCCGAAAACGTTTGTTTTTAATAAGCAGAACATTAGAATGTATGTCATTGATTCCAAAAAAAAATACCATAGAAAAGAAATTAATTCGAATTCGAGACACTACAAATAAAGTTTTATTTTTTTTTTAAATTTCATTGTTGTATTTATAACGAAATCTGTCAAGCACAATTAAAACTACGAAAGTTCCGTATATTTTTAAGTATTTAGAAACATTTAAGGGTACATAGTATTTCTATTAAACTATTTATAAATATTAATTTTTGACTACGTAAATATATTGCCTACAAAGTCTTTAACAGGAGTAAAATATGACGTAAACAACTACGTCATCGCTGTTGTTATCCTACAACTTTTGAGTAGGTCACTAAAGACTTTAGTTTTTTCCAAACTTTAGGTTCAATAGTTTCGAAAATAGGGTCGCCGATGGAACATTTTTTTGTATAAATTTCAGTATATTTCTGAAGATCTAAAATTATAAAAAAATATTTTTGAAAGCGTAATAATTAGCCCTTTCCAAAGATACCTTTGACCCTCTAATATTTCTTTATAAATAGTTTTGCGTATCATATATGTGCTAGATCAAGGGGTTTCTGAGAAAAACGCCTGTGACAAACGGAAAGTCGACTAATCTTGAACGGGTTTCGTTTTCCTTTTTGAGATAGAGAATCTTAAAACACGTTTCTAAAAAAATATATAAACTGTGCATTGCAGTTCATTCGCATTGCTTGCACTTTGTCTCGAAACCTTTATACATATATATATATATATATATATATATATATATATATATATATATATATATATATATATTACATTGCTATGCGATTGTAAGGATTTATTTTATTGTTAGGATCATAAAGAATTTGTATTGTCGGGCACATAAAGCAGTACTATCTACTATTTAACAAACAATAACAATAATATTTATTTTCAGTATATAGGTGTTACCATCTCGTTCGAGCATGAAGGGCTTATCAAAGACGCTATCGATAATAATTTACACGAGTACCACATCGGTAGATCAGAGGGGAGGTGAAGTTAGCGGAGTGTGACAAAGACAATCGTCTGTTTCGCTCTCGATTGTTTTATTTGTACATGTGTGAATAAGAGAAAAATTGGTGCAGGAATTATTTTAAGTTTGACTTGTTCGTATTTCGTAAAACGAAGTGATAAAAGTATCACTTTCGCTGCAAACCACGAAAGTCGCTTCGGTTTTTTGTTAGGTCAGGTTCAGAGCTCCATGCTTTTCAGTCAATATTTTTTCTTGTTTTTGTCACACGATTACTTTTGGTATTTCCATTTTGTTTTTCACAAAAAGAAGTTTTAATTCTGATGTCTCCAGTAGTGACGAACCATTCTTTTTATAAATAGCGACTGTTTCTCTTTATTATGTTTATAAATTAGTTCACTAATTAATTTTATGAAGTACTTACAGTAAAAACATAATAGCATAGAATGGAAAAATCTATTCAAACAAAGCCTCCGGCAAAATAAGTTTCATAGCTAGATTTTGAATAAATATTTCCCTAATTTGAAATTGTATCATTTAATCCAATTGTATCATAAAATTGTATCATTCAATCCAATTGTATCATAAAATTGTGTCATTAAATTTCCCTGATTTGAAATTGTGTCATTCAGTCTTGGTTTTTAAGTTTTTGTTTTCTGATTTACTCGTAAGTTAGTTTGTTGAGAAACAGTTTACTGACCTGTACGAATTTTCAAACTTTGTAAGTTGGAGATGAAGTGTTGATGAAGTAATACAAATGTCATTTGCTTGTTTGAACGTCGACATTCTTTCCTCAAATTAAGGGAAGAACTGAGTAGCTGACAGAATAAGAATTACTTTTATAGTGAACTAGTAAAAACCTGGAAACTTATCAGTATTTTAACTTTTACAGATGATTTTTAGGTGTAGTGAGTTGTATCGTACTTTTGGAGTGCTTACTTTCATATTTAATTGCAAGATCTTGTTAATAAAGAGTAGATAAAAGTTTACATAGAAAATATAACTCATAATTAAATTAATTATAAAGAGTTACTTTAAAAGTTTTATTTTTCATTTGTTTTAATTGTACGACCTATGTTATTATAGTTTTGAGATAGTTTTGATGTAAAAAATTGTAATTAACTGGTACGGAAAGAATATTTTTAGAGTCATTTTAAAAATATAGGACGTAATAATCTGAGATATTTTTTAATTTAAACTTTTATTGTGCAGAAATAATTTGATTTTTTTAATTTTTACGTTCAGCATTTTCAAAGTCATAAATTAATCAATAATGCTTGTGTCGCTCGACATTTCATTTATGTGACATTGAATGTAAACCCAACAAGAGACCTTCGTCTCGTCGGCCATTCACTGACGTGCTGAGCGACTGACAGTTATCGACATAAAAATGTCGATTTTCGCCTTTTTTCGTTACGGTCCATCACTCTTTCCCTAAACACTATCGATGTGTTACATTTTTCGTTACAGATTTTTCAACACACCAACTCGCACTGCTGTGGCAAAAGACGTTACACTTAAAAAATTATTAAATTAAGTAATATTATTCAATGCATATTTTCTTTCTCAAAATACAGTGTAAATTACACCACCGTATCAATAAAGTGTCGCTTCAATTTTTTCTAACTTTCTTGATTATTGCATTTAAATATTTAAAATAATAGAAATGATACTTATTATTTTTATACATTCTCTTTCTTTCCCCCGCCACTTTTTGTTGCAGTTTACATTTCCACAATACAGTGTAAATTACACTATCGTGCCAATAAAGTCTCTTTTAATTTTTTTCTACTTTCTTGACAACTGTATTTAAATATTAAAATAATACAAGGACACATGTTACTTTTGTACATGCTCGCTCTTTCCCTCATTTCTTTTTTATGTAGTTTACATTTCCCAAATACAGTGCAAATTACACTACCGTATCAAAAAATTGTCGCTTGAGGAAATTGTCTTATTTACTTGATATCAGTGTTTAAATATTAAAATAATAGAAAGGGTACATGTTACTTTTGTCCATTCTCGCTCTTTCCCTCACCTCTTTTTGTTGCAGTTTACATTTCCATAATACAGCGTAAATTACACTACGGCATAAAAAGTGTCGCTTGAGGAAATTGCCTTATTTACTTGATATCAATGTTTAAATATTAAAATAATAGGTAGGATACACGTTACTTTTGTCCATTCTCGCTCTTTCCCTCACCTCTTTTTGTTGCAGTTTACATTTCCATAATACAGTGTAAATTACACTACGGCATAAAAAAGTGTCGCTTGAGGAAATTTTCTTGTTTACTTGATATCAGTGTTTAAATATTAAAATAATAGAAAGGACACATGTTACTTATATCCATTCTCGCTCTTTCCCCCAGCTCTTTTTGTTGCAGTTTACATTTCCATAATACAGTGTAAATTACACTACCGCATAAAAGTGGCGCTTGAGGAAATTTTCTTGTTTACTTGATATCAGTGTTTAAATATTAAAATAATAGAAAGGACACATGTTACTTATATCCATTCTCGCTCTTTCCCCCAGCTCTTTTTGTTGCAGTTTACATTTCCATAATACAGTGTAAATTACACTACCGCATAAAAGTGGCGCTTGAGGAAATCTTCTTGTTTACTTGATATCAGTGTTTAAATATTAAAATAATAGAAAGGACACATGTTACTTATATCCATTCTCGCTCTTTCCCCCACCTCTTTTTGTTGCAGTTTACATTTCTATAATACAGTGTAAATTACACTACCGCATAAAAGTGTCGCTTGAGGAAATTGCCTTATTTACTTGATATCAATGTTTAAATATTAAAATAATAGGTAGGATACACGTTACTTTTGTCCATTCTCGCTCTTTCCCTCACCTCTTTTTGTTGCAGTTTACATTTCCATAATACAGTGTAAATTACACTACGGCATAAAAAAGTGTCGCTTGAGGAAATTTTCTTGTTTACTTGATATCAGTGTTTAAATATTAAAATAATAGAAAGGACACATGTTACTTATATCCATTCTCGCTCTTTCCCCCAGCTCTTTTTGTTGCAGTTTACATTTCCATAATACAGTGTAAATTACACTACCGCATAAAAGTGGCGCTTGAGGAAATTTTCTTATTTACTTGATATCAATGTTTAAATATTAAAATAATAGGTAGGATACACGTTACTTTTGTCCATTCTCGCTCTTTCCCTCACCTCTTTTTGTTGCAGTTTACATTTCCATAATACAGTGTAAATTACACTACGGCATAAAAAAGTGTCGCTTGAGGAAATTGTCTTATTTACTTGATATCAATGTTTAAATATTCAAATAGTAGGTCTTATTTTCGTATTCTTTTCAAATTTAAAATATTTATTTAAGGTAAAAATATAACCAGCAAAAATATTTAACCCATTGCGACTGTATTGTGAAAGTTTGAGCTATTAAATTTACACGAGTCCGAACTGAGAGAATTTTTGATCGTTTGACGTAATGGGCGCCTTCCGATTCGAAAAGGTTATCTATTTTTGATGTTTGGATATTGCTTAGTTATATTTACGTTATGATTACGTTATTTGTTTGATTTTTGTTTCAGGGGTCTTAAACAGTGGTTCCATTTTATTAAAAAATTAAAATGTTGTTTCTTAAGTCTCATTGTATGTCGGTTAATTTTCTATATTAATTTATTACGGTTTTCTATAGCACACACGTCCCTTATTTTTAGGGTTCAGTACCCCAAAAAGGAAAAACGGTACCCTTATAGCTCGATATTCCTGTTTGAGTTAGTTCTGGTTTGTACTAGTTTGCCTCTCTATCTGTATACGGGTAACAGTCGTAACATTCTCTGTGCTGAACAATAGTATCAAACTGATTTACAGTAGAATTAGTTACAAAACTTAATAATTGTCATATATCTCAATGGTGAAAATTGGAAAAGAAATATTTTCCTGAAAATTTTAGTGGAACCAAAAACGAAAAGCCGAAAACTATTCTGGTTCTAAAAATTAGCTTAGAAATTAAGCTAATTTTTAGAATTTTCAATACAAAATTTGCGCAACTTCTTAAAATCAAACGCAGATAGTGACTCTCCAGACTTCGCAGAAAGGATACAGTAAAGAAAAAAAAAATTTTCCTTTTTAGGGTTACGTACCTCAAAAGAAAAATAAACCCATATAATATTATTTACGTGTCTGTACGTCCATCCGTTACAAGCTTTTTTTTTCAGAATCCGCTCGACGTCAAACATTGAAACATATCAACTCACATGTATTGCAGAAATTTTGATTTGGAAAATAAATAAAACTCAGAAATTTTGATTTGGAAAATAAATAAAACTCAGAAATATTGGTTTGGAAAAAAAATAAACTCAGAAAGATTGGTTTGGAAAATAAATAAAACTCAGAAAGATTGGTTTGGAAAATAAATAAAACTCAGAAATATTGGTTTGGAAAATAAATAAAACTCAGAAATATTGGTTGGGAAAATAAATAAAACTCAGAAATAATGGTTTGGAAAATAAATAAAACTCAGAAATATTGGTTCGGAAAATAAATAAAACTCAGAAATATTGGTTTGGAAAATAAATAAAACTCAGAAATATTGGTTTGAAAAAGAAATAAAACTCAGAAATATTAGTTGGGAAATTTTTGAGCGCAACTAAAGTACTCGAAAAATGTTCTTTTTGATTCCATATACAGTATGGAGTACCGTTCGAAAGGGCTATAATTATAGGTTCTCAGAAATATTTTCATAATTTGAGCTATTATATCCTCGGAAATATGCTGAAAAATATATAAAAAAAACATATTGGCCCCACCTTTTTCCATAATCACTTGGCCTAAAATTACGAAAAAATATAGGTCTTTAGTAGCCCACGCAATGATAGCAGGAAAAATGCAACGGAGGTTTTATATATAATATTTTTTTAATTACGCACCATATTTTACGCCTATAGAAGATATAGTAGGCAATATATTTATGTTTTTCTATATTTCTCAAAAACTATGGGACGTAGAAACTTAACATATAGACTAGTAATACGTCTTAAACGAAGAAAAAACAACATTTTTGGTAGTACGCTCTATAGCGCTTGATGTGCATTTGCTGTCACTCAGCTTAAGTATCTGGACACACTCATTACCAGTAAAAATAAGATAAAAGTTGAGATTGGGAACCGACATTTTATGGCAAAAAGATGTTACACTGGTCTAAAAAGACATCTGAAATCAAAGCTCATCTCTGTTAATACAAAAATAAATCTATATAAAACTCTCATCAGACCTATCATTTTGTATGGTAGCGAAACCTGGGCAATCAATAAAGCAGAAGAGAATAGGCTACTCATTTTTGAAAGAAAGATCCTTCGATAAATTTTTGGAGCGGTCAAAGAAAATAATATCTGGAGAAGTTTATATAACAATGAAATTTATACTAAATATGGGCAAACATTTTGAGAGTAATCAAGTCCTACAGAATCAGATGGTTGGGACACGTTTTTCGACGTGAAGATCTGGACCTAGTTAAAAAACTGATTTTCGCGAAGATTGAGAGTACAAGGAGAAGAGGACCACTTACAAGGTTGGTTGGATAGTGTAAAGAAATAGTTGAAAATTTTGGGAGGTGGAGAAACCTTGCATCAAGCCATACTGCTTGGAGGGAGCAGGTGGGGAAAGTCGTAGTCTGCACCAGGCTGTAGTGCTGACAAAGAAGAAGAAAAAGAATATATCTTATCACATGTACCCACGTATTAACTATGACGACATTTAAAATATTCATATAAGAAATAAAGAGGACGTAACTAAAGTTATAAAAAAAAAAATTGTGCGGCAATTTTTTTTTAATTCTATGCGTCATACTGGGTATCATTTGCAAGGACTTGTTATGAAAAATGCACAATTTTTTTTCGTGCTATAACCTGAATATTTAAAAAGATATTCTAAGAAACCTGAAAATGGACCAAAAAATCTTTAAAAAAAACAGGATTGGTAAAATCTGAGTAGAAAATTACAGGAAAATTATTGTGATTATCCTAGATATGATATTATTGAAGTTTTTCAATGAAACCCTGTGCTTGGTAAGTTATTTTCTGAAGTAACGCCCATAAATTTGTAGGTCAGTTTTCTGAAGAAACTGCCATAAATTTAAAATGATGGTTGACATTTGTTTTCTTAGAGAAACCCTTACGTACGTATCAATATAAAGAGAAATATTTACGTACGGTTTACGTACAAGTGAAATAGTAGTGATGATTAGTAAAAAAACTTTTTCTCACGGATTCCATTGAATCCGGTGTCGTTAAAGACGCCTCTTAAAGTGTAACGATTTTCATGTATGTGATTGTCTCAGTAACTATTGAATGGATTTGTTTCTGGATTTTATTTATGGATAGATTAATACATGAGGTAGGTTTGAATGTATAATTTGTAATTATTTTTTTTATATTAATCGATCAATGGCCATGAATATCGATGTATTCAGAAAAAGCAATTAACGGAGAGATAACTTGGTATTCGCCGCTTAAATAGGGTATTTGGCTGATGTCGACACTTAAAAAAAAAATTTGGAAACTGCAGAGTAGGTTTAAGAAAATAAAAAAGCTAAAAAAACCTAATGATGAAAAAATAATGCATATAACAAACAATTAATCGAAACTTCTAAATAGGAAAAAGTGTAAATTTTTTTGTTCATTAAATTGGAAAATTTATTATGAATTTAGTTTCCACACAAAAAAATGAGAAAATTATAATATGCAAATGATAACTTAAACACAACATTTAACGAGATACTAAAAATATTTAATAAATTCCCTTATAATGAATGCTAAATAACTGGCCAGTGACGTCATATGCCAGTTGTGTTTTGTATGTGGCGTTTTCGCGGCAATCGTATTTCGTCAGTTTTTAAGTCGTTATAAGTTTGTAATGAAACGTGCTAAGTACGATATATTTTAACCGCTTTTAATGTTATTGCTTATTCGATTCGGTAATAAAAAAAATATAGTCAAACACCCTATTGTTGGGGATACGTGAAAACAATATATGACGACATCGTTCTTCTCTAGAAGTCGAAGACAAAATATGTATTTATTTATATAAAACAAAATAAAAATATAATATTGCATTGGGTAAACACTTACCCATTTTAATACTTTTGATAAATGAACGCCAGTAATACAGTCAATTCGTCAGCACCTGGCTCGCAGTCTATTAACATTTTACAACCTTATTATCTTAGTATATTAGACATACAGACAGATGACATAGTAACACAAAAAATGTAATGCAGTCATGGTCTCTCTTTGCCCGGGCAAAATCGGAACAAGCAGCTAGTTCAACATAATATGTGTATCTATTTAAAAATCTTATTCATTTTTATCTCATACGAGGAAAATATAAAATAAACTGCATTCGAAACTGGTTGTCGTCCTGTCCGTTTGTTTTAAGTGCTCGACCATTGCTGCAACATCGTGTTAGAGACCAACACGGGCTCCGTATCATCTCGTCCGTCTTTACGCTACCTTTGGGGTATTTGTAATTTACATGAAATATGGCCTGTGTCCCATTGGGCAGTAACTGTTGTCCAGCGGCAGCTGTGATAATAATTTCGTTGTTGCAAATTTTTAATGTTAAAACATCTACTCGACACGAAAGTATCAACGCGAGGGTTGTAGCGTGAGCTTGCTTGTGTAAAAACGTCACATCGTGCGGGCGTGTCATCAGTAGTATTGCCAGATCAAAACAAATTAAAAATTGGAACAAAATATTATAATATGGGGACACTAAGTTTTACAGCTAAACAACAGAAAAATCTTTTGAATTTATTGTATAATAATGTACTTATTAAAGCAATTATTGTGAAAAAGTGTAGCGAGACAAACCATGGTAATGACAATCGCTAGATCGAATCAAGATAGCGACGGCGTGAGGCATGTTTTCGAGCGCGTCTCTGTTCACTGTTACCCGTCGGTTGAATTAGTAAATTAGTGCATAGTGTGATTAAGAGTGAGACTAGTTGCAATATGATCTCAATGGCTGAAGTGAACTAATACCAAATAATGGCATTGGGTAAGTGTTTGTATTTGTTATGTGCGTCCAAAATTGAAACTCGTCCATTTCGAAACTACAAAATCTTAAAATACATCACTCGTTAGGATCGTATTTGAATTAGTCTCCATGTAATCATACAATGCATTAATTTACATTACGAGTAACAGTGAACTTAGACGCGCTCGAAAACATGTGTCGTTTTATTGTAAAGAGGTCTTTCGTGACATGTTCGAAATGTATCGTTTCTTTGTAAGGATGTGTTCGAAACATTCTCGGTGTCACAAGAAATAGCCATGTTTGATTTTTGGAACAGAACGATCCTATTAAATAATATAATGGGCTATATTATTTTCAATTAATCAACTTATAGTCAGATATTAAATACTTCTTCTGTATAGTTATCCTATAAATTAAAGAGCTGATTTTTGCCAAAATTAATAAAAATATAACGAGAGATTGTACTGGTACTATCTATCTAGTTTTCTTTAGGATACTTTTTTTTAGGACAAGAAATCGTTAGTAATAGAAAACGTACATAACAACATTCGAAGTTATTGAATAAAGGATAATATCACACTTACTTATGGGTTTTGCATTATACCGTACACAAAACTAATACATGACTTTTTGACATTCTCTACCGCCATGTTGTTAGTGTTCGGCCGGTCTCGCCGCCGGTCGGCTGCGTTCGGCGTTTATTTTTTCAAGCGTTACACCATTTTAACGTGACAGATTGAATCAGATGTCAGTAAAAATTTACTATGATCCGTTTCGCATTCCAGGTGTGAAAGTTAGATTTTTCAAAATTCCATCCCTAAACAGGTTAAGGTAGTGAGATGTTATTCACATATTCAACCGGTAATTGTACTGTGTTATCGAGGCTATAATATTGACTGGATATCTTGGGGGGTTTGGTTGTTGGTACCACTTAAATTTTTAATACCTACTATTTGACTTTTCCTTTGAATTCCAGTAATTGGATATCAAGATTTTCTTTGAAATGACCATTGACAAGTTGGCAGAGGCTACACTGGAGGAAATAATACATGTCTCTTGGTCAGTTTTGCGTGGCACACTGGAGAATGGATTTAAAGAAAAGAAAATTGCTCGAGTTACAACAGTTTCTTAAAGTAAACAATTTTTTTTTGTTTTCATATAATTACTTAGAAGTCTTTTAAATTTTCTTTCCCTTCCATATATTTTGTTGTCGAGAAATCTTTAATTTTTCTTTAGCCTCTTTAAAATTAACATATCTATAATTTTGAAAACATTAGTCCGAAGTGTCATAATTTTTTTTTTCATTTTATTATGGAAAACTAACCCTAATTGTTAAAATCCCGATAGTAAAAATTAAAAAAATATTAAAGTATTCGATTTTTTTAATTTTATGTCTAATATTAATTAAAAAACAAATAACAAATACATTGTATTTCTTTTAAGCAATTTACAAATATAACGTTTTATACTATATCCTTCACATATTTAAGTCATGGTGTAGATTTAAAAAATTGTCAGATCTAGGCAAACCGCTATAACTTTACTGTAAGTTCTAGTTAAATTTTACCAATCCTGTTTTTTTCATGATTTTTAGTTCAATAATTTTGGAAATAAGGGATACTAAGATCAGTTCAAAGGTGCCACTTTTTTCATGAAAATATGCATTGTTCCTTTATATAATTAAATATATGTATTACGAATAGTTATTTTCCTATTATCTGCCAAGAACCTGAACATTGTGATTGCAAATATTGCTAGGCCATAATCAACTTCATAGATTTTTTTAGTTTCTTTCAAACTTTCGGGCACTGTTAACATTTTACCAATCTTAGAGCAGAAAAGAAATGTATAGTAATTTCACCATACTTCAATTTTATTAAAAAAAACCAGACTAGCCAAATCGTCCAAAAAACTAAGCCAATTTAAAATAATGTAATGTTAACATTTTGAAAAAAAAACAAAATTATTTAGCGTTTAGTTTTAGTAAAAATCGCTCTCAAAAATGGTACAATACAGGAAAAGTAGTAATTTCATCCAACTATTTTTTTTAAACGTGTCGTAAAAAAACTAATTTGTGTAAAAAAAAATTACTTTTTTTCAAAAGTGGTAATTTCATTACACTATTAATTTTATTTAAAAAACGCATCGAGCCATTTGTCTAAAGAATTAAATCAATGTAAAATGATTTTATTTTAAGATTCTGAAAAAAAAAATTATTTACCATTCAGTTTTGGTAAAAATATCTCCCAAAAATTGTTCAATCAACATACAGGTACATGCAAAAGTGGTAATTTCATTAGACTTTTAATTTTATTTAAAAAACGCATCGAGCGATTTGTGTAAAGAATAAAGTAAATGTAAAATGATTTTATATTAATATTCTGAAAAAAAAATTATTTACCGTTCAGTTTTGGTAAAAATCTCTCCCAAAAATTGTACAATCAACGTTACAAGTACATACAAAAGTGGTAATTTCATTACACTTTTAATTTCAATTAAAAAATGCGTCGAGCGATTTGTCTAGAAAACTAACTCAATCAATGTAAAATATATATAAAAAATAAATATTTCACCACTCTTCATTTTATTAGAAAAAACGTAATAAAAAACGCAAAAATATGTTTTTCTTACTATTTGGAAAAAAAAAAATTTTCAATAAAAAATGTAAAAATTTTAGATCATACTGACACGACAACTTCCTTACTAGATAGCGAAATATTTAAAAATATTTTTTTTTCTTACTATTTGGAAAAAAAACAATTTTCAATAAAAAATGTAAAAATTTTATCATACTGACACGACAACTTCCTTAATAGATAGTGAAATATTTAAAAATATTTTTTTTCTTACTATTTGGAAAAAAAACAATTTTCAATAAAAAATGTAAAAATTTTATCATACTGACACGACAACTTCCTTAATAGATAGTGAAATATTTAAAAATATTTTTTTTCTTACTATTTGGAAAAAAAACAATTTTCAATAAAAAATGTAAAAATTTTATCATACTGACACGACAACTTCCTTAATAGATAGTGAAATATTTAAAAATATTTTTTTTCTTACTATTTGGAAAAAAAAACAATTTTCAATAAAAATGTAAAAATTGTATCATACTGACACGACAACTTCCTTAATAGATAGTGAAATATTTAAAAATATTTTTTTTCTTACTATTTGGAAAAAAAAAACAATTTTCAATAAAAATGTAAAAATTTTATCATACTGACACGACAACTTCCTTAATAGATAGTGAAATATTTAAAAATATTTTTTTTCTTACTATTTGGAAAAAAAAACAATTTTCAATAAAAATGTAAAAATTTTATCATACTGACACGACAACTTCCTTAATAGATAGTGAAATATTTAAAAATATTTTTTTATGTATTTAGTCATTAGGGTTACCAACAGTACTTTGAAATAAAGTATTCATTTTGACAAACTTACTTGATACCTGATGAGCGCAACAAAGATTCTTTAGAATAAAGAATTTCATTTACGTATATTCATTAAATTATCTCATTTCCAACCATTGTACGAAATTGGTCGCACTTTTTAGTGAAACAGGAGACATTAACAATGAATGACCTTACATTTTATACTCTTTTATAGTAGTCATAATTTTTTATAGTAGTTTAATTAACTGACTATAAAATAGTATAACTAGACTGTCTAAACTGTACTATTTATATTAAAAATAATTTCAGTAGAAGTAATGTTCTTCTGTATTGTGTACTTTTTAGAGGTCATTAGATCAAAAGGAAAAATGAAACCATTATAGATCACTAACGTATCTACCCGTCTGTCCTTTTGTCACAGCTGTTTTTTCTTTTCAAAAACTGTTTGATGTAGGAACTTGAAATTTGATGTGGTAGTAAAACATATTGACCCGCACACATTTCAACAGCTAAAAATATTCATATGGAGATTTTAAGGAAATCTAAATATTATATTTATAAAACCACATAGAATTAGAAATCAATGATTTTCGCACTTTCTCCTTTACCTGTGCTATAAAATCTCTCTTTATGTCTACTTTCAAGGTTCTAGGTCGACCAAAAGTACCTTATATATTTTGATGGAAAGTAGTAAGACTATGTATGAATAAACAAAAATAGGATCATATCTTTTTATAGCGTGAACCAAAAAGCTTCAAATTTTCCAGCAATTTAAGTTTATAGACCTTAGTATACGACATTAATTTCAATTTGATAACCGTTTTTGAGAAAAAGAGGCTTTGATAGACATCTCTGCTGAACGGACAACCAAGTTTACTGGTTTTCTTATTTTGAGAGTTGGAACATTAAAAACACTTTAAATTTAAAGTGTTCGTGAAAATAATTAAGATCTAGCTTGTTATTAGATATTGAATATCAAACAAATAAAAAAAACACATTAAATCTAAAATTTCGTGATGTTGGTAAGGTCTAGTTCGTCGTTAGGTACCAAACCAATAAAAACAATTAAATCCAAAGTATTTGGGTGCATGTTTAAAACTTGGCTCGCATAATGCGCAATTTGTTACACTTTGCCCTTAAGATGGTCTAAGTTGTAGTATTCAGTTCAAAAAGGATTGAATTTTTTTGGAATAAAAAGCAACTTAAAATATTATGTACATTAAATATGTTCTTGACAGATTACAAAGACACTTCTCAAGACTTTATGTAAAAACTAGGATATTTTTCAGTTACGATTCGCCTATTAGAATCCTTTAGAATTTATTTCAAAAATTTTGTTTAAAGTGGAGATTTTACAGTGTACTGAAAATTCATCCTGATTCTATACAAGTTCGGCGTCATGTTGATTTAATACATCGTTATATATTTATATAGTAAGTTGCACCGGTTTTACCGCACGTGTCCTTCCGCGTTTGATTTGAAACGCATTTGTTGTTAGCAAAGGCCTTGTAAACATAATAAATGCCGCCTAATCTAATCGCGAGCCTAATTATAAACAAATAGAAAATAATGACAACCACAATGCAAAACAAACACAATGCAAATATAGTCGGAAGTGTCCATCGCTTTGATATCTAATCTATCTCATTAACATTAAGTAGGGTGATCCTAATTTAAACGTGGGACACAGTCGTGTAGGATGTATCGCAGAAAAAAACATTGAATAAAGTAAAAAAATCTGTATATATGTCATAAAATAATTTGTGGAAAAAATCGGTAATTAAGTAGGATCACCCTAATTTTAACGTGTGCAGGACACAGTCGTGAAGGATGTATCGCAGAAAAGAAACATAGAATAAAGTAAAAAGTCTTTATATATGTCATAAAAGAATTTCTGAAAGAAATCGGTCATTAAGTAGGGTCACCCTAATTTAAACGTATGCGGGACACGTCGTGTAGGATGTATCGCAGAAAAAAAAATAGAATAAAGTAAAAAGTCTTTATATATGTCATAAATGAACTTCTGGAAAAAATTGGTCAAGTTCAAGATATACTTGTACAATTAGTGTTGTGTCCCAACTGAGTGGCGAGGGTTGTGACTGGGTCGAATTAAACATTTTGAAAAACGCATAATGTATATGACAAAAGATGTTCCTTACATTGGGAAAAATATTTTTTTGCCGAAAAGGTTTTTCTCGAAAACCAATATTTCAGCAGTTACAAGGGAATTTTTGACGACATTTAATCGAGCTGAAAATTTTCAATCCTGATTATTTTCCTTCAGTTTATATCTAATTTCCAATATTCATGATTTGTTTTCTTCTCTGATGATAAGGGCGGGAATAGCAATTTTTAAGTAATTTTTCCGAAAAATTAAAAAAAGTAATAAAAGATACACCATGTTTTTTATTGAATTCGTGCTTCAATAAGCTTTCATTTGACCCCCACACGATACTCTTGAAATCATTTTTTTATTTCCCAATTTCCCCCCTGAAATTAACCCCAGAATCAAAATTTAACTTTTTGTATTTCACGTTTATAATTGGGTCATCACATTTTATTTCTGTGCCAACTATAAAATTTTTATGTCGTTTATGTCGTGCAGTTCCGAGAAAGACGGACGAGCGGACACCGAAGTGACTCCATTAGCTTTCCGTTTTGACAATTTTGCCACATAACACTAAAAATATCAATTATATTTATTCTGCTTCGTCAAAAACAATTTTTTTTTCTTAATTAACGCAAAATTAAAACAAAGTACATAATAAGTTTATCTTTGTTTCGTTGTTTGTCCGCGTGAATCATTGGCGCGACAATATTGACTCTAAATTCGGAAGTAGTGAGTTTGAATGTTACAATAAATTCTTATTTTTTTTAAACTAAAATAAAAAAAACAAATCTTCCATTCTAAACTCTGATGTGAAACATATCTAAGTAAAACAAAAGTTGGATTTATTCTTTAACTATTCCACAATACGGTAGTTGATTCATTCTAAATTTTGATATTTTTCGTACAATGTTGTGAAATATAAGTTAATTAAAAACCAGTCTTGAAAAAAATTCAAAAATTTATTGAAAACTAAGCCAGTTGTAGGCTTCTAAATTTTAAGATACGGATAGAGTTGGGTATATCTCTGTCTCTTTTCCTCTCGTAGAATATTATGTGCAATATTAAAAATGACCTCACAACACAGTATTAACGTCCTTTTCTAAAGGTTGAATTTAAACTGTTATAACTCGGTCAATTTTTAAGATTATTAAAATTTTTTTTTACTCTTCATCAGTTTCTACCTTAAAATTATGATTAATGAAATAAAAAAAAATTAGTCAAATACCCAATTTTTGGATATCTGAATCAAATTATTTCATTATTATTATTAATTACGGATTAATGTTTATTTACTTATATAAGTTCATTTTATTTCTTAACTATCATACTGTTACTATTAAACTTGGAATAGAAAGTTATACTTTGCGTAAATACAGAATAGATAAAAGCACTACTACTAAACTCAGTTTACTACAAGCTCGTCTTAACTTCATCTGTGAAATACTATTCCGACCTCGACCTAAGTTTAACTTTGGTATAATCGAAAAATAGTTGACTTTTCGGCAAGTACATTTAACAGCACTTTAGTTTTTGCAATCGATTTTGGTTAATTTGAACCTTTGCAATCGAATTGTAGTTTTTACAATTTTATTGCCAAAGTTTAAATTAACCATAATTTGTTCTAATGATATATTCGTCCATAGCCCATGCTCGTTTTCAGCGTCTCATACTCTTTCATAAATGGAGCCATCTGATGTGACAGATGTAATTTGTATTCACAATCATAGACACAACCTCATGTTTTATACGTGTTTGTCTATGAAACGCGACGTTGCCACGTTGACTTTTTGAAATAACTTATACGACCAAGTTATATTGAACGGAATAGTTATTCTATCGTTTTACTTACTTTATTAGTAGTAATCAATACCTTTGTTATACCTACCTTATGAATGGTACAAGTATTCTCAGGATAAGCGTAATATAAATTCAGTTTAAGCATTTGTTTATTAATATTAGTGTGCGAATATCAAAAATAAGTCTATACCGGATGTTAAAATCCAATCTATAAAGTTTTCAACGTTAATAATAGAATGCAAGGAGCGTCTCAACTGTATGCCATATTGGATAAAATATATCATTAGAATATATTAGTTCTAGTTATTTATTTATCTACTTTAATGTACTTAATCGATACATACGGCGGGCTTATCGCTACGAGAGCAATCTCTTACAGCCAACCATAACACCAGTCCAACCCCGTTCGACGAATGACCGGGAATCGAACCCGGATCCCTGCGGTGCGCCTCATCCTCAAAGGCCGTATGCCTTGTGGTCAACCCAACACATCACAGCCATGACAACCCAACACACCACAGTTCTAATAACTAATTTTGTTATATACTGAATGAACATATAAGAATCAAGAATGTCCATTGTTGAAGCAAATCAATGCGGATTGCATAATATATATATATATATATATATATATATATATATATATATATAGAGATACATATAAATAAAAATTATATGTATCTAAATACCTTTGTAATACCATCATTAATGATAAGAATGGAGTAATGCGTTATATATAAATAAAAACTAAGTATTTCCGAAAAAAAGATGTTTTATACTTTAACGCCAAATGTTATTGAATAGTATGAAACGTTAGATAAACTCAACTCACTGTTTATTCGCAAAAGCAGGTACCCCAATATAATGACTCTGTAAAGTCTTACTTTATTTAATCACTAACTTTTGCTCGCTGCCTCTCTCGCGTGAATTGTTTTTATTAAAACAAAATGATTTACAAACAGATTTTGAATACTTGATATATAATATACTGGGTTTTTTATCTCCCAGGAGTTATGTTAAAGAAGAACATTAATGTTAATTCGAATTATGATATATATATATATATATATATATATATATATATATATATATATATATATATAACATAAATGTCGGATAAAGAAAGACGTTATACGTTATATATATATATATATAAACATAAATGTCGGATAAAGAAAGACGTTATACGTTGACTGAAAAATAGTTGATTGTTGTTAATATAAAATTTAAAATATGACTTTTTTTACCAAAAATTGAAAATAATATTCATAATTATTTGTCATCTTTTTCGCACACACGATACTTGCGCATTGACATCTAGCTGCCCGGGTAAGCACCGGGCTCTACGCAAGTATTGGGTGTGTTAAAAAGAGGTCTGTGTAATATTTTTTTTGCACTCAATTAGAAAAAGGGCGTGTTTTACGTTTTATTTCAACGACAATTTATTCATTTATAGCCTTCGAATTGCGTCTTTCTTTGGCCGACACTTATTCCTGGACACCGTGTAAATATACACACATACACAAACATATATATATATATATATATATATATATATATATATATATGTATATATTTCATTAAAAAGGTTTATCGAGTAACAAACATCCAAACTTTCGGATTTATAAATATTAGTCATAGGGATAACTTTATTTCAGTTCACATGTTTGTAGTATATCAAAATAATTAATTACGTCTCTATATATGAGTATTAGTAATTATTGATACACCTCGTATGATAGATACAAAAACATACATTACAATCCTAGGAAAATTGAAAACTTGTGCACTATTGTCAATAAACAATGAAAATTACAGTTTTTCCGGTTATTTTGAGCTTGCTTACAATTTTTCCGGTTCGTTTAAGTACGAATGCAAATGGCGATCGCTGATTGGCTAATCTAAGTGTTGCATTTAAAGTAAATTGCATTAAAAGTCCATTCATTTTAAGCAAATTGTTTATAGTAAATAATGTTATGAAAGAATAGACATGGACTTATTTTATAGAAAGTTTCATTAAAAAAATCTTTACCGTAATAAATCAAAAACAAGAAACCTATAAATAAAGGTATGTTGTCATTTTTTTTTTCTTAAAAAGCAAGGACGGAAATCTATATGTTACTAAACTGCATTTACTAGAGTAGCGGAAAATTTGGTGTAAATTATGTACGTCCCAAAATGTAGTGAAGAGTCTGGTCACTTCAGTCAAACTGAAACCTGGAACTCCACGGGGAAGAGACCATTGACAATAAAAAAGCTAAAGTCGCACAAACGGGCAATGTGAGTGATCCTGCCATTGGTAGATCGGTAGGACACAACGTGACTCCGTAAAAAAATATGTATTTGGAAAAAATAAAACAGGTTTCTTCGCGCTAATATTTTAAATAAATCCAATCTGCAAAGTAGTAGCGAGTGTCAAGCCAGTTATGTCTATTGAGAAATATAACTGGAAAACATCTGACATGACATGACGTCACGCATATTTACGTATTATTTGTGCGTGAGCTTCTCGACTTTGGATACAGGAACTTATTAACGATAATGATAAGCTAAGAGTATACGTATGTATATATTTTCTCACTTTTCCTTATTATAAATTAATTTTACCACGGATTCGTCCGCGTTGGTTTTCTGTTATAGTTATGAGCTCTACACTATTACATGCGAGCCATAAATTTAATATGTGCACTACGCCATCTATTGGTATGTTTTAGTACTTAGTATTTTTTCCGAATTATTAACACTGAGTTTTATCAAAGAGCAATTATGCTATTTTTCGGTTTAAAAGTAATTCATATTTTAAAAAGATTTATGAACTATGTTTATACTAGTTTTGTGGAAATCTGTCATCCTATTAGACGTGATTGAGCAGCAAATATCCAAGTGCAATGTTCATTGTATCGATATCCACTGAGAGTAAATTTGCGGAAAATGTTTGAACATTTACTTAATAACATCTGGCTTGACACTTGCTACAGACATAACTGGCTTGACACTTGCTATAGACATAACTGGCTTGACACTTGCTACAGACAAAACTGGCTTAACACTTGCTACTGATATAACTGGCTTGACACTTGCTACAGACATAACTGGGTTGACACTTGCGTCAGACATACTGGCTTGATACTTGCTACAGATATAACTAGCTTGACACTTGCTACATATATAACTGGCTTGACACTTGCTACGGACATAACTGGCTTGACACTTGCTAAAGACATAGCTGGCTAGACACTTGCTGCAGACATAATTGGCTTGCCATTTGCTATAGACATAACTGGCTTGACACTTGGTACAGACATAACTAGCTTGACACTTGCTACTACTTTGCAGACTTAATAACTCAGCAACCAAAGAAGTAATAATATGAATATATAATTTTACGCGTGTAAAAGTTGTACTAAATAAAATATTTACATGGTGACACTTGCTATAGACACAACTGGCTTGACATTTGTTACAGACATAACTGGCTTGACACTAGCTACAGACATAACTGGCTTGACACTTGCTGCTACTGTACAGACTTAACAACTCAGCAACCAAAGAACTAATGATATGAATATATAATTTTATGCGTGTAAAAGTTGTACTTGATAATATAGTTACATGGCAAAGTGTAATTTTAAAATTTAGAAATTGTATAATAGACATAATATGTCCTCTTAAAAGTTTTTATCTACTTAAGTGTGTATTGAATTTTATTTTCTAACCAGCATGTAGTTACGATCGAAGAAATACTTGAGTCATTCAAAATTGAAATGTTTTAATAATGAAAGTGAAAAAACAGGTTTTTAAAATCTGTAGCGGTAATGAAATATGTCCTTGTATTTGAGATATTCTCGACAATATCTGTATTTGAGATATTCTCGACAATATCTGTATTTGAGATATTCTCGACAATATCTGTATTTGAGATATTCTCGACAATATCTATATATTTAATTAAATTATTACTGTACACTCTACTATGTTACTATATGGCCTAGTAAATCTTTCAAAGACGTTAAAATATAAAAAAATTCTTGGACTATTAGATTTAAAGTCATAGCAGCAATTTTCCGTTAAAATTTAAATAAATTTCTAGTTATTCTAATAGCTAGGCTTTCTGTACCGGTGGTCTGGTATTTAGTGAAGCGCTAGGTGCCTGGCAGTAGTGGGGCAAACTCCATCGATCGCTCGCCCTTCCTACTACAGACGTGTTTCATTTTTTGTTACTATCTCATTTCGTAACAGACGAACTTAAACAATAAAATTTTTGAAATAAACTTTGCACATTTGACCAATTTAACATTATTTTTTTTAATTTACAAAGTTTCTTCATAATGAGAATAAATTAATTGTGATTAAAAACCAAAAAGTGCCCACATCTCGTTTTTTATTGTTTCATAAATAAACAAATTATAAGAAAGAATTTAAAAAAACCGTTAAGAACAGCAAGGAACATAGAGAAAGGCCAAAAAGGTCCGCACCAAACAGATGCGGAAAACAATCGCCGAACGTGATGAAATTGAATTTTTGTTTTGTTTATATGTATTGAAATATTTGATAAATCATTTTGAAAATTAAAAAAAAAACTTCTATTTTGATAGTTAACTAATCTATAGAAAAAAAATCATCAAAATTCGTCAAGTGTCTGTGACCTGTTCTCGTAGATACATACGTATTTACGTACAGGCTAATGGACGGAGACGCATATTAATTTTCAAACGCAAATTAGATCATAATAAACAATTTAAAAAATGTAAAATATTTGATAAATCATTTTGAAAATAAAAAAAACATCTATTTTGATAGTTAACCAATCAGTAGAAAATATAATCACCAAAATTCGTCAAGTATTGCAATCTGTAACCTGTTTTCATACATTCATACGTATTTACGTACATACTAATGGACGGAAGCACATATTAATTTTTAGACGCAAAATTAGATCATAATAAACATTTTATAAAATGTGAAATATTTGATATATCATTTTGAAAATTAAAAGACATCTATTTTGATAGTTAACCAATCGATAGAAAAAAAAACACCAAAATTCGTCAAGTATTGCGATCTGTAACCTGTTCTCCTAGATACACACGCTTTACGTACAGGTTAACGGACGGAGGCGCATATTAATTTTCAAACGCAAAATTAGATCATAATAAACATTTTAAAAAATGTAAAATATTTGATAATTCATTTTGAAAATTAAAAGATATCTATTTTGATAGTTAACCAATCGATAGAAAAAATTACCTAAATTCGTTAAGTATTGCGATCTGTAACCTGTTTTCATACATTCATACGTATTTACGTACAGATTAATGGACGGAGGCGCATATTAATTTTTAGACGCAAAATTAGATCATAACAAACATTTAAAAAATGTAAAAATGGTGCAATTTTATAGCAAGCTACCTTTTTTCCAAAAATCTATATTAAAAGTTGATTACTTGTAGAATGACCTGAGTTATAATAAATTCTGCTAGCGTGACCCGTGCGAAGTCTTCGCATTATTTATTCCATTATGAAGCTCAGATGACAGATCAAACAAATATTTTACTAAAATTGACATATAGAGGCGCAAGTATCAAAAGCATTGAGCTAAAGCGCCACTTTATTTATACGTGAGTGGATTTGAAATTAAACAAACATTTTACCGACCGTCAATCATATTGACGTTGAGCCGTTAGATGGCAGCATTGCTGTTTTGTGTATATAATTTTAATAATTAATTAATTTGCAAAAACACTAGCAATAATAAATTTTTAGTTGTGGATGCCGGTAGAGCAAGCAATTATCTATAAAATGATATATAATTTATGTGGATTAGTTGTGAGGTTTTTTCTAAAAAGGGAGTGTAACATCTTAACCTTAGCGTATTAATATATATGATGATGATGATGATGGTCACACCTTGAAAATGGCGCGCTAGTCAATAATAAAGCACACAGATGTGTGCTTTATTTAGTTAATAGTAACAACTAAAACTAATAGTATTCATTTAATAAGCATTATTTATATATACTTAATAGTAATAACTAAACGGAATAGCATCCAAAACAAGGTAAGTAAGATAAGATAATTATATACCGGGAAATATTTAACTCAAAAGCAACGTAAGAGTAGTGGAATTAAACGGTGTAGACTATAACACAATCTTAATCTAGCATTAGCTAACAATGCTTAGACTAATTAACTATTCGCGGCGCATGAGATATCGAAAGATTAAGTCGCCGCAAGATAAACATTAGTCGGTGACAGATTCGTTAAGACGCAACCCCCTTCAATAGGGATCAATGCTAGGCGGCCAGATTAACTTTTGGGTTAATTCAACTCTTTAACTCCAAAAGTTTGGCTTGTTGGTATCAAACGAGATAATTTATCTTGTTTTGATTGAGTTTTGAAACTATTTACAGACAAAGTTATGTGTATGAATGGCCAAATACATTTATACGAACAGGTTTATATCAGTTTCCTTCCTTGATGGTGTTTCGTGTCAAAAATGGAACAAAGGCGTACAGTAAAACAGATGCGTCGTCGAATGTGATAAAATGGAGTTTTTGTTTTGTTTATATGTATTAAAATATTTGATAAATCATTTTGAAAATTAAAAGACATCTATTTTGATAGTTAACCAATCTATAGAAAAAAATAATCACCAAAATTCGTCAACTATTGTGATCTGTAACCTGTTCTCATACATACAAACATAATGAACTGTAGCTTGTTCTCATACATACATACGTAATGAACTGTAACTTGTTCTCATACACACATGCGTAACGAACTATAACCTGTTTTCATACATACAAATATAACGAACTGTAACCTGTTCTCATACACACATACGTAACGAACTGTAACCTGTTCTCATACATACATACGTAATGAACTGTAACTTGTTCTCATACACACATGCGTAACGAACTATAACCTGTTTTCATACATACAAACATAACGAACTGTAACTTGTTCTCATACATACATACGTAACGAAATGTAACCTGTTCTCAGACATACATACGTAACGAACTGTAACCTGTTCTCATGCACACATACGACACAAACAGGTTTATATCAGAATTTTCTTGTTTAGTGGTGTTTCATGTCAAAAATGGGACAAAGTCATACAGTGCAAGGAAGGTCCTTTGCGAAGTACTGGAAGGTATACCCAAACTGAAGTTACATCTATAAACAATCTCGAAATGCGTCGAGAATATTTTCGTGACATTAAATCGATAAAAACTAGTCAATTGTGAGCCGAACTCGCGCGATAATTGTTTCGGTATATAAATTTAATCTATAAATTATCTGTAATTATTTATTGGTGGTGTACTTAGTTTTGAAGTGTAACTTCATCAGTGACGGCGAGATTAAATTTTCAGGGTCGATACACACCACGGGTACACAAAATGAGCAACGGAAGTGACTCACGCAGTTACGTGTGCACCGACCTTTAACTGGATAGGACTATGTGACATAAGCGTTCTGAACTCTTGTTCGCTATTATAATCCCAAATATTTTTAAGATTTTAAGAAGAAAAAAACGAAATCGCCGACAGGAACACTTTGTTGTCTATCCGTCTGTCTGTCGGAACGCCTTTTCTTAGAAACCCTTAAGATATCAAGTGGAAATTAATATTTACTAAGGTCTATCACCTCACTTTGCAATAAAAATCAAGTTTTTTAGTTAACCCAACGAAAATACAGAAGTTTTTTTTGTTATTTATACCGTCATCAAAACCTATAGGGTACTTCCGGTCTACCTAGAATCTTGAAAGTCGGTGTAATGGGAGGTCAAAGGAAATATCCAAAAATGAATGCTGGCTATTTCTACATCGTATTATACATTTTTTTTAAATGCGGGCCTTTGAAAGAAATAGCAGACAATATATTTACTTTTCAATAATTAAAACAGTTTAATAGGGATATTATGTTCCATTAAATGTTTATAAATACCTAGATATATAAATGTTATATATACACTATGTTATATACATACGCTGTACTGGTTGTCTGGTATTCAGTGAAGCGCTAGGTACCTGGTAGTGGTGGGGGAAACTCCATCGATCGCTCGCTCTCCTTACTACAGACGTGTTTCACTTTTTGTTACGATCTCACTTCTTAACAGACGAACTTACACAACCGGAGATATTATGTTCCATTGAAAAAAAACGTAATACGTTATATATACGTAACGTGTAAGCGGGGATATTATGTTCCATTAAATGTTTATAAATGCCTAAAGCGTATGTATATAACATAGTGTATATAAAAAATATATCGTAGTGCGAGTTTCACTCGTGCTTGACAGACTTTTTTATTTATAAACGTTAACTTATCTATACTTTATTACTCATTACAAATGTAAATAATGGGTTTACCGCTACAAGAGTAACTTCTCACAGCAAATCAAAATAGATAATTCATAATAATTGTTGTAAAATTAAAAATGAAAAAAAACTGTCAAGCGCAAGTGGAACTCGCACTACGAGGGTTCCATATACATTTAGGCTTTTATAAACGTTTAATGGTACATACTATCCTTATTAAAGTATTTACAAAGTTTAAATTTTTTAGAACGAAAATAAACGACTATAAAAATAAGTATCCTATTGTATCTCTCACAGGCGCATATTTAAAAAAAATTTATGTGACATAACTGCAAATTAACGATTTTCGGATTTTCTTTGCTTGTGGCTATAAGACTCTTGTCAAATTTCATGATTATAGGTAAACCGGGTCAACGGGATCCTATACCATAGACTTAAGTACCATACCGGGGACCATAGACTTAAGTATTTGATATTAATTTCAACTTGATACCTGCACGGTTTCCTGTGGCAAACGGTCTTGACAGAGCGGCAGACGGCCAACGAAGTAATCCTCTATAAGGGTTTTTTTTCTTTTCTAAGTACGGAACCCTTAAAATAAAATATCTTTTAAAAACCGACTTCAAAAAAGGTAGCTACTAAAAGTAAAAAAATAATTAACTCAAAATAGGTACCTACTTATTTGCAATAAAAACTAAGTTACTTATTTTTATAGTCGGTGCCAGCACCGCCGATCAACTTAAAAAAAATTATAATTTAATTTAATGTATAATATAAATTTAAGAACTAACTTCTAATGTACTTACAATATTAAATAGATTCGAAACTGAATTATTTATAACACAAACCTTTAGATTTGTTTAAGTTGATAGGCGGTCATCACAAAATCACCAGAGCTATAAAGCCAAAATTCGTACATACTTTTTTCGCTTCCAGGTGCTCGCTGAGCCTCACCAGGACTTTTCGAAATTCGTTATCGAGTATCGTTAAAGAAAAAATTAAACTTCTTCTTCTTCAATGACTTGACAGCCCAGGATAGACCTTCCGCAGAATCAACTCCCAAGCTCTCCTGTTCTTGGTCAGAGATATCCAGTTCATTACACTTAGGATTTTAAAGTCTTTTTCCAGGCAGTCGAGCCACATAAGTTTAGTCTTCCTCTTTTTCGGGAACCCAATAGTCTGGCTGAAAAGATATTTTTTATTGCCCGACTGTCGTCCATTCTACTCAAGTGCCCAGCCCATTTTATTCTCTGAATTGTAATGTATTTGACTACATCCGGTTCTTTAAATAATTTGTAAAGTTCACAGTTAGTATTTCTTCTCCAGATGTTATTACATTTTAGACCACCAAAAATACTTCTTAAAATCTTTCTTTCAAAATTAAACTTAGAGACATGGAAATTCGGATTTAGATTCTCAGGTCGAAATAGGGAAAAACCTTAAATAACTTAAATAACCGTTAACCGTAAATAGATCTTTTCTGAAAATGCGACTAAAAAAATACTGGTTCGTTATATTTATGACTAGCTGTACCCACGACTTCGCAGGCAATTATTTAAAAACAATATCAGTGTAGTAGCCACTATTGTACACCACACAAATAAAAAGTCGGTCAGCTGGTGGGAATTGAACCCATGTCTTCAGCGTACCGTGCCAACCTGCTAACAATTACTCCACAGTTAATCCAACTAACCCGTAGAAGTTATTGTTACTATTATTAATATAATCATCCACATATTCTGTTTTTTTATTTTTTATTTATTTTCAAAATATCTATTAGCATAAAGTTCACTAAAAACGCTGATAATAGATATGATAAACTATTCTGGAATATGTTAAATTGTTCTGGAAATCAAAGGTTTCTATTCTGATTATCTTGACAGTTAAAAAATCAACAGGAAAAAGAATTACTGAAATCGGTCAACAATTGCGATCTGTAACGTGTCCTCATATGTCCAAACGTACAGAACAACGGACGGAGACACATCTCATTTTCCAAAGACAGAATTAAAAAAAAAACAAATATTAAAACAATTAAAAATAACATTGCTTTTAAGAGGATGGTCGGGTTGACTATACCCCGATCATACAAAACAAGATTATAGAATAATTCGGGTATTCCCGCCGATACACCAATGGTTCCCACGACTGATATCGTTTGGCAAACTGAGTGGAGGCGTTTAGTGACTGCGGGCGAAAACATCATAATTGAAATAAGTAGTGGTCAATAAATGTTTTCAACAAAATGGTAGTTATCTGCTCACTTTGTTGAAAACACTAATACGTAGGCGAGAGTAGGTCAATTCAGATCGCTGCTACAAAATTTTCCTTTCGCAACAGGTGTATATTAAGCAAACATATGTATATTTTACTAATATGTAAAACACAGATATCTATTACACAAAATATAAAATAAACGCTTTTTTTGCCTTGACAAACACTCCACAGAGTATTGAAAAAGGAGTATTTGTAATCACACAAAATTCACAGCTCGAAGCTCATTCAGTCAATCTGACATTTTAAAATTCTTTGGTGACAATCTCTACTCAGTGCGATTGTTTGACCACAGACTATTATGTGTTTGACATTGACAGTATGAACGTAAACAATGTATATTTTAATATATTTGTAATATATAATTTAATATATCTACAACATATTTTATATATAAATTTTAGCTTGTTCTGTACGTTTGGACATATGAGGACACATTACAGATCGCAATTGTTGACTGATTTCAGTAATTCTTTTTTCTGTTGATTTTTTAACTGTCAAGATAATCAGAATAGAAACCTTTGATTTCCAGAACAATTTAACAAATTCCAGAATAGTTTATCATATCTATTATCAGCGTTTTTAGTGAACTTTGTGCTAATAGATATTTTGAAAATAAATAAAAAATAAAAAACAGTCTTTCTCCACATAAACGTCAACTATGCCAAATCTCACACTCCTCCGTGCACGCAATATGCTTAAAAAGGGATACAAAGTTTTCTCTTCATGTATTAATATATAGACATATTATATATGAATTTTAGCTTTCTGCACTCTTTCTTTATATAAACATCAACCATACCAAATCTCACACTCCTCCTTGCACGCAATATGCTTAAAAATGAGTATAAAGTTTTCTCTTCACGTATTAATATTTAGACATATTATATATACATTTTAGCTTTCTGCACTCTTTCTTTATATACTCTTCAACTATGCCAAATCTCACACTCCTCCGTGCACGCAATATGCTTAAAAAGGGGCGTAAAGTTTTCTTTTCACATATTGACATGTAGATTCTACGCAAGTGAAACCGTGGACACAGCTAGTTTATGTAATATTCCTGAAAACCCCTCAACAAATTCGATCTAGTTTCTGACACATATCAGGTTACAACGTTAAACTACTCTTTAAACATAGAAATAACCCCCTTAATCCCTCAGGACAGACCTGCATTTTATGGAGTTTCCCCCACAGTACACAAAATAGAATTATAGAATCAATTAATTATTAATATACAAAGTGCGTCCTCGGTGTCTGCTTTCAAAAGTCGTCTGAAATCGCATTACCTAAAGTAACCTAAGGGTCCAAACCCCTTTTATACCTCATTATCTGTTTATCCCTTTGCTATACGTAACTTGTCGCTCGCCTTATTTTATTTAACTTTAATCTATATATAGTATTGCCACCTCGCAATGTGTACTATATAATCGACAAGCGCTCCAACATAACATTTTGACTATATAAGTAATTATAGCTCGGGTAATTTTCCACGTAATTAAACTTCAGTGTAGCCTTTCGGAAAAGGAGATTTTCTCTAAAATTGATCACAATTAAATGAAACTACGTGATGTAGTATTATTTCTACTTTATTTGAGTTCTTTACTACGACCTAGGTTTTGTTGTATTACAACATCTTCAGGTCGGCTATTAGTAAAGATTGCTTTCTCTGATCTTTGCTAATAGCCCACCTGAAGATGTTGTAATACAACGAAACCTAGGTCGTGGTAAAGAACTTAAAGAAAGTAGAAATAATACTACATCACGTAGTTTCGTTTAATTGTGAATAATGAATTGCTGCAAAATTAACGCCAAATATATTCAATATCTAAAATAAAAAATATTTTTTAATTATTTCCAATATTAAAGAGTATTTTTTTCAATATTTTATAATATTTTATAGGTATCAAGACTAGACTGATTTTGGTAATTATTTTTCTATCGATTCATAATAATTTGTCAAATAATTTAATTTTTGTTAAAGTTTTGAATATATTTGGCGTTAATTTTACGTTAAAGTAGAAACTCTTAGAAAAGACTACGTCACGTAGTTTAATTTTTAAAGTAGAAATGATACTACGTAACGTAGTTTCATTTTTTTCAATTGTGAACAAAAAGTTTCTAAAAAACTCTTTTTTGTATATTTAGCTGCAATTCTGGACCTCCAATTTGTCGGGATTTTCTTGCTCCATCTTTCTGTTTCATGCTGTTTTTAAATTTCCTTTTTCAACTTTTTCTAACAATTGAAAAACAAGTGGTGAGTTTACTTTTAGTTTTATCGACGATTTGTTTATTTATTTATATACTTTAATGCATATAGTTGATGCACATGGTGGACTTATTGCTACGAGAGCAATCTCTTACAGCCAACTAGAACGCCAGTCCAGCCCCGCTAGACGGAGGGCCCGGAATCGAACCCGGATCCCCGCCGTACGCTGTGCCGTGAAAGGCTGTATGTCTTGGGATCAATCCAACATACCACCGCGACGATGATTGTAAGTTGGAATTTCGTTTAAATCTCTTATAAATAAAATTCCAACTTAAAATCATTGGTTGTTTAAATATCCTCCGGATTTCTTCCATATATTGTCATCAGTTGGCGTGTGCCGACTAGTCTACCATTGTATTAACGTAATTGATAATTTGATGATTTTCAGTTGAACAGTGTTTAGCTCATGAGGTAGCCATACAGAATATTTCCACTTATTCCTTTCTTCCTCAAAGCATGAATTATGGAACACGAGAGTAGCTCTGTCAGGTGACACGAACTTAACCTGGGATCCGACTTGATGAGCCATTTTAATTTTTCTAAATTCAAATGTGGGCGATCGTCCTGGATGAGGATTATGGGAGGTATCAAAAGTTTCTTCTTTAAATCTATAAAACCAATGTTTGGCTGTGTCACAGAAGAGTCCTTCACCCGTCATTGTGCATATTTTGCCTTTTGCTTAGCTCTCTTTTCACCTCAAACGGAATTTTTGAAGCAAGAACACTCTAACTTCTCTTCATAAAATTTCCATATTTTGTTTGTTCTTTACTCTCCGAAATTCAGTTGCTAACTGAACAGAAGATCCAACGCGGCTCTCTTTATATACCAGAGATGTTTGAAAGGTTTCTGTATAGTGACACGAATAGTTGCAAAAAAGTAGCCGGTTTGTTAGGTGTCATCCTAATATCTAACAGCATGGTGATTGGGTACAAGAGATTACTTTTGCAGCTGTAATTTGGCAAATTGCATAATCTTCCAATATGTTTAAGCGAGAGCTAATGTTTAAAGTGTTTAGCTTGCTTAAAAACAATTTTTAATTTTTTTTTTAATTTGACACCACAGAAGATTCAAATGGTATAATAGTTAAACAAAGAAACCATTTAATAATTATATCTTATTATATGAGTTTCTTTGCTTAACTTTTATACTATTTGAATCTTCTCTGACAAATGGAGACTTTAAACTGAATACTGCTATTAACATTGGCTGAACAAGAACACATGTACGCTCCGTCTGTACGTTGTTAACCTCTTATATGGCAATAGCTATATATAATAAAATTATATATTTAGCGTGTTTTTACGTTAAATATTTTTAAGTTAAAATTATTAATGTTTCAAGACTTTTTCTTTTTCTATTCTTTCTGTTTGCTGAGGTTTTCACTTCGCATGGAGAAACATATACGTTTGTTGCAATGCAATCTTGGTACTAAAAATAATATATGGTCATTTTAAATTTGAATGCAAAGAGCATCTAATCAGAAAGACATTTTTTTATAACTATTATAGATGGAATTACGTGTTTTTTGATCTTCAATATTACATTTTAATTAATAATATTTTGTGAGGATGTTAGTGAATTGACGGGTATTGCTGGTATTAAACATGATAGCAAAAATAACTTTGTTATTAAATGTTATAGCCGTTATTATAACATTTAAAAGATTGGATTTTTAACTTTATTGTGCAAAATCTTGAACAATTCATATTTATATATTTTTTTTGTATTTCCCAAAGATCCACGTGAATGAATTGACGGGTATAGCTGGTATTAAACATGATAGTAAAAATAACTTTGTTATTACATGTTATAGCCGTTATTATAACATGTAAAAGATTGGATTTTTAATTTCATTGTGCAAAATCTTGAACAATTAATATTTATATAATTTTTTTGTATCTTCCAAAGATCCACGTGAATGAATTGACGGGTATAGCTGGTATTAAACATGATAGCAAAAATAACTTTGTTATTGCTTGTTATAGCTGTTATTATAACATGGAAAACTTGGATTTTTAACTTCATTGCGTAAAATCTTGGATATGTAAGTTTATTTTTGTTATTAATAAATGTTTAATGCGCTGATTTTTTCTAAAGATATTGAATCCCTACTCATATGATTTTTGAATCATATAATAAAAGTGAAACTCCATTTACCTATTTGTTTGTTTGTATCTCTTTAACGCTTAAAAAGCTTCACAGGTTTCGGTAAAATTTTGCATATAAATAAAATATACCCTATAACAAAGGACAGTCTTTATATAGCTACGCTATCATTTTTAGAAGTAGAGCTGTGAACATAAACGCTATAAGGAATATAGCTTAACACGAAAAACTGGAAGCGTTTCCTTGAGAAAAGTTTTTTACAGTTTCCAATTACAACGCGGAGAAGTCTCCGATAAAGCTAGCTAGGGTTCCGTAACCAAATGGCAAAACGGAATCATTATGATTTTGTTCTGTCTGTTTGCTTGTCTGTCCATTTGTCTGTCTGTATGTCATAACCATTTTACTCGGAGACTATTAACACATTACATAGATGAAATTGGATGGAAAATGTTTTCTGTCTACTGCTATATCATTGTATAATATAGTGGAATTTTTAAAAATAACATCATGGTGTCATAGGTGTGTGGATACCGTTAGATAGGTCTTAAAAATGATATAGAGGTTCCGAAACAACTTTTTAATTTAAATAATTAGTTGGTGAAGTATGCGCTTCTAAAGTCTTAAAAGTTTCTCGCTTCTAACTTTTCAACTAACTTGTGTAAAATTCTGAAATAATAATTAAGATAGTAGAACTTAAAATAAACTTTCAACGAAAATTAGTTTGAATGAGATATGTCGTGAATTTTTTGACATACGGGATGTTTTCCGTACTGAACACAGCAATAACTAATTGTTTTTCTCAGCGTCTTTGAGATATAAAAACTTATAAGTTTAATATTGTTTGGTTCTGCGGAACTCTTTACTCGCGAGTCCAACACTTGGCTCACACTTGGACAGTTTTATTTATCTAAAAACAGTCAAACGTTGAAAAAAATCGTAGATAAAACTTCAAAAAATATTTTAAAGCTTAAACTTTAAGGGTTTCGAAACGTCATTAATGAAATTAAACCACAACTGTTTACTTACAAATTGATAAAAAATCAGTTAAAAAAACCCAAAAGCATTTTTACTTTCAAACAATTTTTTTTTCAATGCGATAAACACGACTGAATTTTGGTATTTTTTAAAGAAATCATAATTTTGCTACATTTTTTTATGGACATACTTAAATTGTTTACGGAACTCTCAGCGCTCGAGTTAAATACATTTCTAAATTATTAACTTTTTTGCAAAACTAACTTGATTTAATTGCTTAATTCTCTCTCTCTCTCTCTCTCTCTCTTTATATATATATATATATATATATATATATATATATATATATATGATATATTTTCAAAAAAAAAATAAACACTCCAATCACATTGCCACGTATCGTTCACAGGGAAATACCTGTGAAATAATGCACTATTATTATTGTTACGGGTACTTATGAAAGGTTGCCCTCCCCTGGCGCTGAACGTTGTACAAGGCGGAAGCGGTGCAAAATTAAATATCTACTTTGCATATTATGCTAATACAAAGTTGTTATTAAAGGAGCTGCTTTGAAATATACAGTATGCCTTTAAAGTATTCATATTTACACTTGAACGAAACGTCTCAACCCGTGGGAATTTGGCTTTAGCATCTTATGTAACCACTTGTTGAGGTTCATTGCCTTAGAAAATAAAAAAATTTATAAAACAACATAGTGTTTCCTTAGAAATTCCAATAAACTTAAAAAAACATCATTGTAACAGTGCACAGTATAACGTTACGTTGTACTGAGTACTTTCAAAACGATGACTTTTAAAACGACTCAGTGCAACATTACTCCATAGTATTGATTTTGTATTTACGCCAAAATGTGACTTTTTAAACTTTTTACTTGCTTTAACAGGGGACAGTACAACGTTACGTTGTACTGAGTACTTTCAAAACGATTACTTTTAAAACGACTCAGTACAACATTAAGTCATAGTATTGATTTTATATATAGGCCACAATGTGACTTTTTAAACCTTTTATAACAGTATAACGTTACGTTGTACTGAGTACTTTCAAAATGATTACTTTTAAAACGACTAAGTATAACATTAAGTCAAAGTATTATTTTGTAAATACGCCAAAATGTAACTTTTTAAATCTTTTCCTTGCTTTAACAGTGCACAATATAATGTTACGTTGCACTGAGTACTTTCAAAACTTTTACTTTTTAAACGACTCAGTACAACATTACGTCATAGTATTGATTTTATATATACGCCACAATGTGACTTTTAAACCTTTTACTTGCTATAAAAGTGCACAGTATAGCGTTACGTTGTACTGATTACTTTCAAAACGATTACTTTTAAAACGACTCAGTACAACGTTACGTCATAGTATTGATTTAGTATATACGCCAAAACTACCTTTTTAAACCTTTTACTTGCTTTAACAGGGCACAGTATAACGTTACGTTGTACTGAGTACTTTCAAAATGATTACTTTTAAAACGACTCAGTACAACATTACGTCAAAGTATTATTTTGTAAATAAGCCAAAATGTGACTTTTTAAACCTTTTACTTGCTTTAACAGTGCATAGTATAACGTTACGTTGTACTGAGTACTTTCAAAACGATTACTTTTAAAACGACTAAGTACAACATTACGTTGAGGTACTATTTTGTAAATACGCCAAAATGCAACTTTTTAAGCTTACTTAAAAAAGAAATTCCGTAGGCTGTATTTTGGACTACAGCAACCTGGGGTTTGTTTCATGAATTTCCGTCGCGCTGAACGGCAATATTGTGTATGATATAAATTAAACAATGTAATAAATTTGATATTACTTTATTTTGTGACGTGTATCCGATGAACCTGTTATTTGACGGTCAGCCGGGCGGCCACGCCAGAAGAATTGCGACACCAAAAACATGCATTTTGCTGAGCTTATAATTCAGAAACTGAAAATGGTAGGCAAATAAATAACATTTTATTACATGGATAATTAAGGCGCCTGATAATAAATATACGAGGTCTGTTAAAAAAAAGTGACTTCAAATTTCGCGGGCTACGAGCATTGGATTCTCGAATTTTTTTTGTTATGTCGGTACATGTGTCCCCAATATATGTTGACATTATCAACTCTTGCATTTTTAGTTTGTATTTGACAGATATAAAGGTTAGACGTGTTTTGTTGTGCTTGGCGATTTTTTGCTATAGAAAAAAATGGATCAAAGAATCTGTATTAAATTGTGTGTGAAAAATAAAGTTAAGTACTCCGAACCTCTTAAAATGTTAACTCTGGTATTTGGCAAGTCTACTGTGAGCAAAAAAATGTTTATAAGTGTTACGAGCTCTTCACAAAAGGCCGAGGAGATGTTAATGATGATACCCGCCTTGGACGCCCCAGCACGTCAACAACCGACGAAAACGTTAAAACAGTGAAGAAAATTGTTATGGAGAATCGTGGAATCACTATTAGAGAACTTGCTGAGGAAGTTGGTATGTCGGTTGGCTCTTGCCATTCATTTTTTTCGGATATTTTAAGCATGAAGCGTGTGACAACGAAATTTGTTCCGAAATTGTTAAATTTTTACCAAAAGAGCCATCGCATGAGTATCGAGCAACAGCTGTTGAATGACATCGACGACAATTGAGATTTATTCAAAAGGGTCATAACTCGTGACGAAACATGAGTGTATGGTTATGTCGTCGAAAACAAAGCCCAATCAACCCAATGGAAGCGACTAGAAGACCCAAGACCGAAAAAAGCTTTTCATTTTGCTCAATGTTTTCTTCGTTTGCAATGGCGTGGTGCATCGCGACTTCTTGCCAAAAGGTACGATTAATAAGGAATATTATCTTCAAGTCCTGCACAGTTTGCGTGAAACAATATGAAGAAGACGCCCGAAATTATGAAAAAACTGGTCATGAATATTGCATCACGAAAATGCGCCAGCTCACTTGTCGTTGCTGGTTCGTAATTTTTTGACCAAAAACCACGCCCTAATCATGCTTTAGTCACCGTATTTACTAGATTTGGCCCCCTGAGACTTCTTTTGGTTTTCAAAACTGAAAAGGCTCATTAAATGACGACATTTTGCCACAAATGAGGAGATTAAGACCGCGTTGCTGGAAGAGCTTGAAGCCATATCAAAAAGCGCATATCAGAAGTGCTTTGAGGATTGGAAAAAGCACTGACACAGGTGTATTGTATTTGAGGGGGATTAGTTTGAAGGGGGCAAAATAGATATTGATGAATAAATGAATATTTTTGGAGAAAAATAAAGTCACTTTTTTTTAACAGCGCTCGTACACTTCATGCTGTTGATATAAATAAATAAATAATTTACATTATCATACACTTGCGAGCCTTCTTTGATGTCTGTTGTACAATTTTCTTACTTTCTTCGGGGGCTCACGTTTCCCTACCGAATGGTTTTTATTAGCTTTTTTGCTTTTAATAAATGCCTACGGATATGTTCTTTTCCTTTTCCCGGAGAATTTTGTTATTCGTTGCCTTTTTTCCAACATAACCCTTTTGTCGAGGCATTTTTCAATTTTTGGCTATAAAAAAATATTTTTAAATATTTCACTATTATACTGATTCACAATTATTCGATAATAGTATCGATTCTGATTGATTTAACGATTAAATCAGGAAAATTGGTCTATTCGTTCTCAAGTTATGACAATTTTTTTCACATTTCTTCAAGTTTTATGACCACCTGACAAATTGTAATGACATATGCAGTGTCGGACATATAATCGAGGTGGCGTTTACCAGCCGGGCCCTAGCCTGCGCGGGCCCCCATCCCTAACTACCCCCTGGCTGACGACTTACATGTAAAATGGTTCGTACATACTTAGAGAGAAAGGAAATGGAAAAAAAATTGGAAAATGCTTGACCCTGAGGCCATCTCTGAAATTTCCCGCTAATTTCGAGTTCAAAGAGTTCCGGTCGTAATTATTGAGCTCTTCAAGTCCAAGGATATGACTTATTTGTTAATTTTCGAGCCCCTTGAGCTGGAAAAATAACAATGGCGCTTTTTACATTTTTGAAAAACAATGTTTACCGAGCGATTAACATTATTGGGGCATTCGATGCTGTTTTTGTACAAAAAATAATATCTTTTCAAATATATTGCTTCATAAAGATATTTGAAAGTTCACAATTAAATGAAACTACGTGATGTAGTATTATTTCTACTATCTTTAATTTCTTTACCACGACCTAGGTTTCGTTGTATTACAACATCTTCAGGTGGGATATTAGCAAAGATTTTCTTTGCTAATATGATCTTTGCTAACAGCCCACCTGAAGATGTTGTAATACAACGAAACCTAGGTCGTGGTAAAGAACTTAAAGAAAGTAGAAATAATACTACATCACGTAGTTTCATTTAATTGTGAATAATGAATTTCTACAAAATTAACGCCAAATACATTCAATATTTGAAAGTTATTTTGGAAAAGAATTTTTTTGAAAAGCAATATTTTCCAGATTAATTAACCGATTTTAAGGGCATTCGACGTGTTTTTTTAAGTACTTTTTAAGGACTATATTTATCTAATAATATTACCTGATAGTATCCCATCTATCCTTATTCCAGGCTTGTGGAGAGCCACTCGGGCCCTTCCGGCTTAGTCCGTCCCTGGACATATGTAACGGAAATAAGAAAGACATTTGTTTCAAATATATACTACATTGATTTGTACAGGTTTAATGATTTATGAGTTTTAGAGAATTACAAATCGTCAGCCACCGTGACACCCAGGAGAAGAAATTCATGGAACTTCATGTCAAAAGTCTACCAATCGAACACGCAACACGCAATGGTCCTCGGGTATTTATAAAGTAACACATTTTAACAAACCTAAAAATATTTGTACCCTTGGTGACGTTGCGTAATAAACTTTTGTCCGTATACTAAGTCTATTCTATACTAACCGTGTCCTCGACTTCACTCGCGTGTAATTAGGAAAAAAAAATTGATTTATTCCCTTATATATTGCTCCTGGGTATACACTATTACCTTACCAAATTTCATCAAAATTCTTCCAGTAGATTTTGCGTGATACCCGTTCAAATTAACGTGCAGACAGAGAGATAAAAATTCTAAAAAAAGTTTTAGTGGCTTCTATTGTCGTTCTATGTACTAAATAAATTACATTTTTTAAAAATATTTTCAATGCACAAAATTCACTCTGTTGCAATTTTATTAATAGTATAGATTTATTTATTTTCTGGCATAAATGCTTGAAAAAAAAAACAAAAGCTCTCCATTTTTTATCTCTCGAAAAGCTCTCCATTTTTAACAGTCACAAAAAGATAGCTACTTGATTAAAACTGTTACATGTCAGGAATAGCTGTAAAAAGTACCAGGTTTATTAGTTATCATCCTAATATCCAACAGCTTGTGACTGGCTGTAAGACATTATCTTGTAACAACAATTTCGCTAGTTGTGTAATCTTGCAATATTTTTAAATCGACAGCCAATTTTATAAATGCGAATAGCTCTCCATTTTCCATTAACAGTCACAAAAAGATAGATATTTGAGGAATAGCTGCAAAATTTGGCATGTTTATTAGCTATCATCCTAATATCCGACAGCTTGTGACATAAGAGAGTACTCTGTTACACTTGGAACAATAGATATTTGTAACAATAGTTTCGCGAGTTGTGTAATCTTCCAATATTTTTAAGCCGACAGCCAATTTTATAAATGCGAGTAGCTCTCCATTTTCCATTAACAGTCACAAAAAGATAGATATTTGAGGAATAGCTGCAAAATTTGGCATGTTTATTGGCTATCATCCTAATATCCAACAGCTTGTGACATAAGAGAGTACCCTGTAACACTTGGAACAATAGAGATTTGTAACAATAGTTTCGCGAGTTGTATAATATTCCAATATTTTTAATCCGACAGCCAATTTTATAAATGCGAGTAGCTCTCCATTTTCCATTAATAGTCACATAAAGAAAGATATTTGATTAAAACTGTAACATGTCAGAAATAGCTGTAAAAAGTAGCAGGTTTATTAGTTATAATCCTAACATCCGATAGCTTGTGACTGGCTGTAAGACATTATCTTATAACAACAATTTCGCGAGTTGTGTAATCTTCCAATATTTTTAAGTCGACAGCCAAATTTGATAAACGCGAATAGTTCTCCATTTTCCATTAACAGTCACAAGAAGATACATATTTAATTAAAATTGTAACATGACAGGAATAGCTGTAAAAAGTGGTAGGTTTATTAGTTATCGTCCTAATATCCAACAGCTTGTGACTGGCTGTAAGACATTATCTTGTAACAACAATTTCGTGAGTTGTGTAATCTTGCAATATTTTTAAGCCGACTGCCAATTTTATAAATAAATACAATGCTTTTTGGTTATCATTTTTTACACCGCAGAAGAATCAAAACAAACGTACATCGGACCAATTATTTTGCAAATAAATTTATTGTGACGTAGAAAAATAAATACCAATACAATTGAAACTTTTTGACAAGTAGTTAGATAATGATGATAAATTACCTTTGTTCCGATCTTTGCAATGTTGCAGTTAATGATACCAATTAATTAAGTTTTTAATCGCAATTATAAACTTTTTCGATTTGTATTTAAAGAATTCGTTTAAAAATTTGTATTAGATTTTATACGTAACGCAGTTGTTATTAAACAGCGCTAAGGGCACGTAGTCCTAGGCTGAACTGATCTCAACTGATCTCTTTATCAGACAGCTATAAAGTTAATGTTGTGATTGTAGTACATGGTTTAATAATATTGTAGGGAAAATACAATGAATTTTCTAAATAATTGTCCATCGATTAAATATATATTTGTGCCAATCATAATACACACAATGATATCAAATAGGTTTGTGTGCAAACATTCGTTTTTGGAATCAAATGTAGTATAGTAATATAACTAGTAATATTTTTGGCTATATATACATATATATATATATATATATATATATATATATATATACATATATATATAAATATATATATATATATATATATATATATATATATATATATATATATATATATATATATATATATATATATATATTTGGCTATCGGTGCGTTAGTTTAGCTAAATAATAACCAATAAAAAATCTATAAAATTTTCTATCATAATTTATTATAAGAAGTAACGTTTTTCTTCCCTAAAAAAGACGTTCTAGATTTTGGTATTAAAAACTAGGAATAACGAAAAAAGTGCGAGTCTGACTCACACATCGAATGTTCCGTACCTTGTTTGAAGTGAAATTACTTTATTCCTCGTAAGTAAATAATACGGACTCCCCAGCGTTCTAAATATGTAACATTACCCAATATAAGTAAGTAGATTGGATATACATATTATCGTGAATATTTCAACACTACGATATTTAGAATCATCGTTATAAATTTCATAGTTTCGGAAATAGGAGTTGGAGGGGAGGGTCACATAATATTTTGAATAATTTCAGAATATTCCTAACTTACAACTAGCACTTTCAAACAATACTATATATCTTTTCCTCCGCATTTCACGTGCGAGGCTTTAAAAAAATATATAAAATTACATATTTACTATATTTCAGGACTAAACAATTTTGGCAAAACCAGAGAAATTTAGCTTAAATAATTTCTAAAGAAAATCTCCACAACCCTACTAGCAAAGCTCTCAAGTGAAGCGACGTGGCGTTAGGTTACCTATCCAAATACGAACTTCCCCGCGCCATCCTCAATTATATATATTATCTTATTTAAATTACATGTTTTAATTTTATTCCATTTATCTATTCATGAAGGCTTTTGTCGGTGAATAGACAGACAGAAGATAATAAGAAACATGAATAATAAGACTGAATAAACGGTGTTGTTGTGAAAACTGTGAAAAACAAAAGCATATTAAAGAAAGCAAGAGATCACTGTATCAAGTCAACAATTACGAAAATAAGTAAGAATCGGATAGTGTAAAAGAGGAAAAAACGCAAAGTGAAAATTAATTGGTAACAAATTTTTCGTCTGGAATTCGTGGCGGGAAACTCTTAACTACGGAAGTGGAAAAATTTGTAGACGGAAAATATTTCTAATAAACACGCTTAGTGTTTACTACAAATATTTATCCATCTACATAAAATTAAAAAATACGGTCAAGCATGTTTCGGATCTCGTACAAAGTATTCCGTACCAATAAATTCAGTCATGGTAACATTTTGAAAAAATTAAGCCGTCATAGGGCGGCTGGCAGTTGTGAAACCTAATTATTTTCACTATCACTGTAACTCGTATTTGAAATTAATAAACCCTTTTAACGTTTGAATACAGTTTAACGCAATACACCGATATAAACGAGTAAAGTTATAAACGCTAGTAAATAAAAAACAACGCTGATACACTAACACACACATAAAGTAGCGTGTGTGTAGTATATTAGAGAAGGAAGCGTTATGTCAGAAAGAGCCGACAAGACACGAAGCCGGCCGAAAAGTAGACAGGACGCGGAGCGGGCCGAATTATGCGGAAAGGAGCCGACAAGACACGAAGCTGGCCGAATGGTAAGACGCGACTTGCCATTAGAACGTTTAAACTTCCACCCAAACGCGCCATTAAACGTTTCACATCAATAGCTATATGAATAACTAAATTATCAAAAAAATCATGAGCGTTTTTTTTTCGTTCAAAGGGAAAAATGTTAATAATATAATGTTTTTCCTTTAAAATAGGCAAGCGTGCAGTATTTCGAAGAACAATGAAAGTATAGTGAATTCTTTTCTGTATTGTATTATGTATCAGTAGCAAAACACATCCTGGTCATCATATCTGCTCTATTCCAAATTTTGCTGATGCTCTTAATTTCTGCCAGCACAATCATCCATCAGGTTTACTTCAGACGACTATAGCATTTTCTTTCAATTTCCAATCTGGTTCCAATCTAGACCCTGTTGCCCAATACGGTTACTTTAAAGCGAGTATCTGATTCAGTTCTGCTTCCAGCTTTTTATTTTATGATCCTTTAGAATTTCCCTACATCATTATATCAGGTTTTTATTAAACAGCTCCCATGGCCAGAATATTTAAAGGATGTCGGTATCAAAGACAACAAGCCTTCGTCAATACTTGAAATTTCCACATGCGGTCTTTCGTTAACGGCAAAGCTTTAGAATTTCCACCTAAGGTCTTTCAAAGTGCATTCAAATATTTCAGTGTGCATTAAAATAGTAATTAGGTACTCAAAACAATTTTTTTGTGTGCTCAAAATTATTTTTGGTATCTTCAGAGACATACCGAAAAACGTACCAAAAAATACGTTTCCCCACACTTTATTTCGATAACTACTCCATCTAAAATTATAAAAAATAAAGTTTTTAAAAATCTATGGTTGTAGAAAGCTATAGCGATTATTTTAGATCTTTATAGTTATCTGAATGTTTATAATTATAAAAAAACCTTAAATATTTATAATTATCTAAATGTTTACCGAATTCTCGCAGTGCGAAGTCTACACGTATTTGACAGATTTTTAAACTTTAAGACCACTCTCTGTAATACGATGAAACCATACAGTATTGTTTTTGTTTTACAAAGGAAATATAATTCTTCGTTCAATGTTCTTGTATCCAAACCATTAATTAATATATTTCCTTTCTCTATCACATTATGGGTATTAAAGGGCCTGAATCAACTTCAAAATTAGCCACCACTCGGGCCAGTTCAAAGCATGGCGCCTACAATCTCCAGCTCCAAGGTTTAGAAAAAAAATCCGCTACATTGTCCAGCCAATATTTCCGAGGATGATCTGTCAGCCCCTTCTCTATGATTTATTTCTAGTGATCTCCCGCGGAATCTTGATATCTGGCATGCGCTCGACATATTCTGTCTAGCATGACCATACTATCCGTACCTCCATGCTATTACTTGGCCACTGGTAAAGGTCGCAGAAACCCATATTGGTTAGGATGCACCACTAAACCTTGTCGTTCATCGGATAATTCATTTGCTTCGAACAAATCCATAAGATATTCAAATGCCCAACGATTTTTTCAATAAATAATCCATTCAAATTTTCCTAACAGTCAAACGCCTTTTTAATGCTGAAAAACGTCCTGATCTTTTCGCGCTTTCAACTAAGACTTTACGACTTAAACTACTTTTAAACTATTTCTGTCACTTTAGTATCACCATAGACAGATATTAATATTTTATGTATTTTCTTAGCACTTTTATGCAGTTTGGTCTAAAATTTTACGTCAATACTCTGCTTGATAAGCATAATTTATGACAAACTTGAAAAATATATCTCATGTCAATTATGATTTAAAGATTAATGACACAAAATGAGTTGCTGTCGTTACATACTAGGCTTTGGGTAAGGCAAATTAGGGCTGACAAAAAATATTTACACTACAATTGAATGACACTCCACATAATATTCATAGTACGTTTGATAAGACCTCATGAATGCATTAGGGTGACAACTAATAAACTCGCCACTATTCCCAGTATCCTCTGGAATGTTATTGGACCGTCTCGAACATCTCTGATAGGGTATATAAAGGCGAGGAATTCGTTCTACTGTTTAGTTAGCAACTGGGTTTCGGAGAGTAAAGAACAGATAAATATTCATTAATTCCATTTAGAAGCCAAGGTCTCTACTATGACAAAGGTAAGCATCGGCTCTAAAGATTCAGAAAAGGAAAGTTTGATCCCTCCGATAATATTATCCATGGACCTGGACCTCCCACGTTATATTTAGGAAAAGTTAAAAATCTTATCGAAACAAACCCCAGGTTATGTACGCGTTATCTGGTATAGCTACTTTCACGCTGCCATACATCAACAGAAAAACAATTGCAGCATTCTGGAAGAAACGAGAATGTTCTGTTTATTACTTGTCAACCTAATATTTAGGTACCAAAATAGCTGAAAATTCCACCCACGATTTTATTTTTATATTTTTATTTACCGGAATAATACTTCTCAAGTAGATAAGCTCCTTCAAACATTGAACAAAATTGGCTAACAAGTATCGGTAACACGTAGAAAAACAAAAAAAACTAACAAATACGGGCCAAACTGAAATCTAAGATTTCAAAGCGCGTCTTCATATATCAAATTCAATTATTGGCGTGGGATCAGGCGAAGCCCTCAACATCGTTCAGATAGACACAAGTTTTGACATTTGATCTTTCAAAAACTGTTCACACAATTTTAATGAAATTTTATATGTGTCTTACAAATGCCATTAACTTTGCACAGATTTGTGCCAGCGTCTTATAATTTCACTCAAAGTTTTACATTATCTATTGAATTTCTTCCTAAGTTCTGGAAATAAGTAAATATAAAAATAATATACGATAAGATATTTATCTATTATGTAATTGTAATCCACGCGTGAATATAGGAGCACAAATGACGATATTTTAATTAAAAAATCGACCAAATGCGAGTCGGGTAATTAATTAACTGATAAAATATTACCGCTCACTAATGATAATAGTATCTGATCCATAGTTATTTATGGTGATTGGATTTGCCAAATTTATTTTACAGTTAATTTTTTATTTTCTAAAACTGTTAGTTACAGGCACATTGTTTTCTATTTTTCCTGTTACTTTTAAACAGCTCTCTGAGTACGTAAATAATTTAACATATATTTCATTTTGACGTAAATACGTCTTTAAATTTGCTACCATACGGGGGCAATCCAAAAAACCTAATGATAACAAAATCGAGGGATAGAGTTTGGCATTGCAGTTTCGAATCTATCCTCTACATCAAAAATTAATTATACCCCTGGATAGCTAAAGGATCAAAGAATTCATTACAATAAGCGACAACAGTGACGTATCGAGCGCGGTGGAGGGGGAAGCGCCGCCATTTTGAGGTCACTTTGCTGCCTATCGAGATTTGCAATTAGTATAACTTTTGATTTAAAAAAGCTACGATGTTAGTTTAAGTTTTAATCGTCAGCTGTCATCAAAATCTATCGATTGTATATAAAACATTCGTTTAAAATAGTGACAGTGAATATAATAAGGTGTTAGAATAAAACAATATTATCAAAAAAAAGTAATGTCGGCCTATACGCGTCGAAAAGCCAAAATCAAATACAGAGATCGTATACGGGTGGAAAGGGCTTCTCAAGAACAATCGAATGGTAATAATAAAACATCATACGACCGAGTCAAGCAGTGCCGGCAACGTAAAAGAATGAATGCGGCCGAGCGAATCAACGACGGTGCCAGTACATCTGCAGCTGGGGCAGTTGAAATTATGCGTTACATAGACGTATTCACGTACAACACATGGCCGTGTCCATGACTCAGCCACACCCCATTTTTCTTCCAAATTCAGGGAGGGTTCTCATACGTTTCTACGTAAATTTTTGCTTATATTCAAATTACTATGCAAGGTACCATTAAAATTAATAGTTTTAAAAACGTTAAGTATTACATTTCATATGAGACATCCCATTCATACGATACTTGGTCAAGTCCCGGACAAGTCCCTTAAAAGGTACATATTTTTAATTTACATTTTTGGGCCCCGTGTCTTAAATATTTTTAAAATATGAAGTATAGAAGTTGACGTGGGTTGTTTCTCTCCTTTTCTCTATTTTTTCAACAATAGATTTGTAAAAATCTGAAAAAAAATCTAAATACTAATATTTGATTTAAACTTTCGAATTAAATTATTTACATCGATTTGGATCAACAATTTCAAGAAATGTGGACAACTTTGTAATGTCCCGATGTAAATTTGCTGGTTCCTTTGTGGTTCGACACGTGATAACAAAGCGTATGTTTAAAGTAAATGACAAAAACAATACAGTACGAAAGTGTTAAACTGTGGAAATTACGACGGATATGGCATAGTTATATAAATTCTAATGGTTTATTGTGGTCTGAGCTATCGACGAGAAAATTTATAAAATTTAAATTTTTTTGAACGAAAATATATTAGTTTTTTTAAAAAAACATGTTTTTTATACGATTAACTGCGATTTGACGATTTTCTATTTTTTCCTCCTCTTATGCTGTGAGAACTTGGTTCTTAACAAATTTCATGATTCTAGGTCAACGGGAAGTACCTCATAGGTTTAATATTTATTTTCGAGTGTCAAAACGTGCGGTATAAATGGCCATATTTTTAAGTTTTTTTTTTCTTGCGTTGACTTAGAAGCTTGATTATTTTACAGCTCCAAGCGACCATAGACGTAAGTACTTGATATTAATTTCAACTTGATACCTAAACGTGTTGCTGAGAAAAAAGACAGACAGACAGATGGAGAACGCTTTGATACTATAAGGGTTCCTTTTTTCCTTTCGGGATACGGAATCCTTAAGATAGCATTAAATATACTAAACACAAAGTTTGGTTTTTCGAAAAATGTTTCTACTTTAAGGGCATTAAAGAACATTAGTTTTAGCAAGGGAATTACATAATAACACTACAATAGGTAACAATAGCAGGTATCAAGAGTTCTTTTTTCTGACGTCACAAATAAATGACACTTTGATACAAACAAGTGAATGAACAGTTGCATGCCGTCATAAACTTGGAGAATTGTCATATAGCTCTTTCAAGGTTTTTATTGTTTTGTAAAAAATTATGCTGATGCTCTTAATTTCTGCCAGCACAATCATCCATCAGGTTTACTTCAGACGACTATAGCTTTTTCTTCCAATTTCCAATCTGGTTCCAATCTGGACCCTGTTACCCAATACGGTTCCTTTAAAGCGAGTATCTGATTCAGTTCCGCTTCCAGCTTTTTATTTTATGCTCCTTTAGAATTTCCCTACATCATTATATCAGGTTTTTATTAAACAGCTCCCATGGCCAGGATATTTAAAGGATGTCGGTATCAAAGACAATAAGCCTTCGTCAATACTTGAAATTTCCACATGCGGTCTTTCGTTAACGGCAAAGCTTTAGAATTTCCACCTAAGGTCTTTCAAAGTGCATTCAAATATTTCAGTGTGCATTAAAATAGTAATCATGTACTCAAAACAATTTTTTTGTGTACTCAAAATTATTTTTGGTATCTTGTATCTTGTATATTGGACCCATTTATTTTCACTTTGCGTTTTTTCCTCTTTTACACTATCCAATTCTTACTTATTTTCGTAATTGTTGACTTAAAACAGTGATCTCTTGCTTTCTTCAATATGCTTTTGTTTTTCACAGTTTTCACAAGAACGCCGTTCATTCAGTCTTATTATTCATGTTTCGTATTATCTTCTGTCTGTCTATTCACCTACAAAAGCCTTGATGAATAGATAAATGGAATAAAATTAAAACATGTAATTTAAATAAGATAATATATATAATTGAGGATCGCGCGGGGAAGTTCGTATTTGGATAGGTAACCTAACGCCACGTCGCTTCACTTGAGAGCTTTGCTAACAGGGTTGTGGAGATTTTCTTTAGAAATTATTTAAACTAAATTTCTCTGGTTTTGCCAAAATTGTTTGGTCCTGAAATATAGTAAATGTGTAATTTTATATATTTTTTTAAAGCCTCGCACGTGAAATGCGGAGGAAAAGGGATATAGTATCGTTTGAAAGTGTTAGTTGTAAGTTAGAAATATTCTGAAATTATTTAAAATATGATATGCCCCCCGACTCCCTATTTTCGAAACCATTGAATCTATAACAATAATTCTAATTATCATATATTTTGAGATAGTCACGATAATATGTACATCCGATCTACTTAGTTATATTAGGTAATGTTACATATTTAGAACGCTAGGGAGTCCGTATTATTTACTTACGAGAAATAAAGTAATTTCATTTCAAACAAGGTACGGAACATTCGATGTGTGAGTCAGACTCGCACTTTTTTCGTTATTCCTAGTTTTTAATACCAAAATCTAGAACGTCTTTTTTGGGGTAGAAAAACGTTACTTCTTATAATAAATTATGATAGAAAATTTTATAGATTTTTTATTAGTTATTATTTAGCTAAACTAACGCCAGATATATATATATATATATATATATATATATATATATATATGTATATAAATATATATATATATATATATATATATATATATATATATATATATATATATAGCTCATCTTTATAAAGAACGAGAATATTTAGCAATAACACAAAAAACAAAATCATTCCATTTCGTAATCGAAAAAATACACTGAAGTATGATTATATACTGTATATATTCTAAAAATATATAGCTCATGTTTATAAAGAACGAGAATATTTTGCAATAACACAAAAACACAATCATTCCATTTAGAAATCGAAAAATACACTGAAGTATGATTATATAGTGTATATATTTAAAAAATATATAACTCATGTTTATAAAGAACGAGAATATTTACCAGTAACACAAAAACACAATAATTTCATTTAGTAACCGAAAAATACACTGAAGTATGATTATATAGTGTATATATTTAAAAAATATATAACTCATGTTTATAAAGAACGAGAATATTTACCAGTAACACAAAAACACAATAATTTCATTTAGTAACCGAAAAATACACTGAAGTATGATTATATAGTGTATATATTTAAAAAATATATAACTCATGTTTATAAAGAACGAGAATATTTACCAGTAACACAAAAACACAATAATTTCATTTAGTAACCGAAAAATACACTGAAGTATGATTATATAGTGTATATATTTAAAAAATATATAACTCATGTTTATAAAGAACGAGAATATTTACCAGTAACACAAAAACACAATAATTTCATTTAGTAACCGAAAAATACACTGAAGTATGATTATATAGCGTATATATTTAAAAAATATATAGCTCATGTTTATAAAGAACGAGAATATTTACCAGTAACACAAAAACACAATCATTCCATTTAGAAATCGAAAAATACACTGAAGTATGATTATATAGCGTATATATTTAAAAAATATATAGCTCATGTTTATAAAGAACGAGAATATTTACCAATAACACAAAAATAGAATCATTCCATTTAGTAATCGATAAAATACACTAAAGTATGATTATATACTGCATATATTTAAAAAAATATAGCTCATCTTTATAAAGAACGAGAATATTGACGAATAATACAAAAACACAATCATTCCATTTAGTAATCGAAAAATACACTGAAGTATGATTGTATAGTGTATATATTTAAAAAAAATATATAACTCATTGAATATATTTAAAAAAATATATATAGCAAGAATGAGAATATTGACGAATAACACAAAAACACAATCATTCCATTTAGTAATCGAAAAACTGAAATATGATTATGTACTGTATATTTTAACCATACTTTTAAATCATTTGTATATTTACGCTAGTTCTTTACGTATTTTATAAATTTTGTATTTCAAGGTAATCCGCCTTAAGGATGTAGTCCATAAAATATATATAAAATTGTATCCAAATCGCGTCAGAGTACCCCAGGGTGTTCAAGTCTCAAAATACGTACGTGAGTATGCACACGTTAAAGTAATCGAATAAAAAAACTTTTTCGGTCAAAATTCAGTCCTTAAACGTCAAACTGCGATTGAGATGAAGCAAAAATCTCATATCCAGGCCAAAACATCGACTGGAAAAGATATCGCAACGTAACAAAAACAGAAGCATAGGTTTCATGTGTTTATTGTGGACAAACGTTGTGACTTGTCAACGAAATGAGTTTACGTGACGAAGTAACTAATGAAAAGTGCTTGCGTCTCTTTCTTTTTTTGGGATACAATGCGGTTGTATGTATGCTCTTTAAAGTCATGTGGCCGGAGACAAATCTATATATTAGTACGTGAAGAAAAAACGTTAATCGTATTGTGTGTACGAAAGAGTATGAGATTTGACATAGTTAAAGTTTATATGGAGAAGGAGTTCAGAAAGCTAAAACTTATATATAATTTGTGTTACAAATACATTAAATTATATATTACAAATATATTAAAAGATTCATTGATTACGTTCATACTGCCAATGTCAAACACATAATAGCCTGTGGTCAAATATTCGCACAGAGTAGAGATTGACGCGAAAGAATTTTAAAATGTGAAATTCGCCGGATGCGTTTCGACTTGTGAATTTTGTGTGATTTCAAATGTTTCTTTTTCAATAGCGCGTGGAGTGTATGTGAAGGCAAATAAATATATTATATATATATATATATATATATATATATATATATATATATATATATAGGTATATTTTGTATATTACTCTGTTTTATATATCAGTGAAATACAGCTTGCCTAATATACACCTGTTGCAAAAAGAAAATTTTGTAGCAGCAACTCGAATTGACCTCTGGGCAACAACTAGTTTAGATAAAATGACAAAAGTATAATTTTAGATACAAGTTAATAGCGACATATAACGCTACTCTAACGCCATCTAACGCTCAATTTGTATACATATTGCCAACATTATTTTCAAGTAGCAAATGCTATCGTGTAAAACTAAATTTGAATCAAGAAAAAATCTTATATAACAACGATAATTTGCAGTATTTCTTGAAATATTACACAACTCACTACAATTGTAAATTACCATCTATCGTCGTTACGGTGTACTTATTTAAGTTAACAAATTCGACCATACGACTTATAAGATGGTACTATTATACAATACCGGTCATGTAAAAGCATGAACACTATAAATGCATGAGCTACTTATTTTATTCCAATAAAATAACCAGCTCATGCATTAATAAATAAAGTGTTTAATTAGATTTAACGAATAAAAACGTAACTATTTTACTAGATTTGACGACAGAGGTCGTACGGTGTGAAGCGAACACTATTCAGGTTTTATTTTTCAACAGAAAAAGATTTTTCTAGAGTTTCGTAGCCAAAATAGGAACCCTTATTGTTTTGTCATGTTCGTCTGTCTATACTGTTCATTTTTAAAAGCTCAAAACCTTACAGTCTGTCTGTACTTTTAAGCTTAAAAAGCAGAAATAAAATCTAATAAAATCGTTCAAAATGAAATAATATCTTTAAAAACAGTTCCAACACCTCATCTACACATAAAATGGGGATGGTTTTATCCGCGCACCCCATTGTGTATGGTATATTTGAATAGGTCATTTAACAATATTAAGCATTGATTGGTAATTTTTGTTATAGGGACATATCGCAAACCGCTACTAGTTGGACGACTATTTTTTTAATATCTGTGAAGTCTTCAAAATAGTAGTATATGTAACAAAATTAAAAGGAAAATTATCATAGCTAAGTAGGCTTTACTAGTTTACTAGTAATAGTCGAGCAGCTTATGAAATGCAGTTGGGTCTGGAAAAAGTTCGTGGAAATTCCATACCAGTGACTCAAGTGAACTGCAAACATAACATTATATTTTAAAATGTATATTTATAATATTTGTGGAAGATATACTTAGCAATATATTTGTATAGTTACGTGGTGAGAAATAATATAATTTAAATATGTACCATGTCTTCACTCATGCAAAACTTATTTACTTTGCGAAAATTAATATTTACAAACTTATATGTTTATTTCTTTAAAACCCCATGCCCAACTTACAGCATTACCTAAAGCGATGGGCATGTGGAGGGACATATGAGAAATAGCTATAAAACAATAACAAATAAAACAATATACTCATAGAGAAATTCAATATAATTATAAAACAAAAACACAATAATTTGGATAAATATCATCTAGCAAGCAATTCCATAAACCTATTTCTGAAGCAGTCTATGGAGCAGAAAAAAATATCTAGACTTGGTGCATGACGCAATAATGCGTTGAACAATGTTGAGTGCGCCAAAGCCAGGTGAACGCTATAGAATATTCGTACGGTCGTGGGGAAGAACCACCATTTTGAGGTCGTTTTGCCACGTCACATAATTTCCATTCAGTATAAAAAATTAGTGTGGAATGGTTATGGTAAAAATGTGTGGCGTTAAAATTAAAAATAAAGAAAACTTAAAACAATGTCGGTCTATACTCGTAGAAAGTCAAATCAAAATATAGAAATCGTATACGGTTGGGAAGAGCTTCCCAAGAGCAAGAGCCAGTGATACTCATAAATAATCATATGATATAGTTAAGCGGTGCCAAGAACATTACCCGTTAACGTACACGTATTCACGTAAAACACGCGGCCGTGTCCTCGACCCAGCCACACACTGACTGTTTTTGTAGAAATTTTTGAAAGGAACAATAAAGCAATTACCATACATTGCCTCCATGTATATTTAATTATATAAGCTGCCCACGCTAAGGCACCCTCCCGATGAATGCTTTTTCCAACATTATCGATAATCATCATAACAGGTTGTGTAATTAAAAAAAAAACTATTCATAAATTATACATTAAACCTTTAATGAGAATCAATCTAACCATTTATAAAAACCAGAATTAAACTTATGTAGTAGTTACTGAGAAAATCCCGTATATACAGACTGATGAGGCGGGGAGTTTTTTATAATATGTATTGATAATAACTCAAAGTCAGAGTAGAATTCAAATTTGGCGAGGCCCCCCCCCCTCATAATAAGTTTGTGGGGCAGACAGTAGTTATTGTGTATTTAAAGGCAGTGATAAAAAAACATTTAAGTTTTGCGCGCCTCGCATGAAAACAAATGTTGAAAAAAGCTAAGTTGAAAACAAATTGGATTGTTTTAAAATGTTGAAATTGGAAATTGAGTTGGTTAGCATCCGGAAAAATGTGAAAATGATGTTTCCTCCACTTTTTCCATCTATTGTGCAGAATAAAATCAAAAACCGGGCAAATAATTATCAAAACTTTCATATTTATATTTATAAATGACTTAATAAAAATGCTATGTACTCTCAAAGGTTTAAACTTACGAGTACCTAAGATTGTATGGAACCGACGTGTGCAAGTGCTTTTCGCACTTGGGCAGTTTTACTTTGTATATTCTTCAACTTAACCTAATCTATTTTTTTACAGAATGTAACAAAGGACGTGTCTTTTATTCATACATGTGATACTATGAATTAAACAGAGTATATTTGAGACACATGACTCAAAATGTAAAGTTTTTGACGAAATCAGAAACAGTTGAGAACTTTCATACAGTTGCAAAATATATTCTACTAAGTTTAATGCAAACAATCACCTGTATAAACAATATAAGTATACGTTTTTGTTACACCATTACACGTGTATACCGAATTTAATAACAAAATATTTTCTACTCAGTTTAATGCAAACAATCACCTGTATAAACAATATAAGTATACGTTTTTGTTACATCATTACACGTGTATACCGAATTTAATAACAAAATATTTTCTACTCAATTTAATGCAAACAATCACCTGTATAAACAATATAAGTGTACGTTTTTGTTACACCATTACACTTGTATACCGAATTTAATAACAAAATATTTTCTACTCAGTTTAATGCAAACAATCACCTGTATAAACAATATAAGTATACGTTTTTGTTACACCATTACACGTGTATACCGAATTTAATAACAAAATATTTTCTACTCAGTTTAATGCAAACAATCACCTGTATAAACAATATAAGTATACGTTTTTGTTACATCATTACACGTGTATACCGAATTTAATAACAAAATATTTTCTACTCAATTTAATGCAAACAATCACCTGTATAAACAATATAAGTGTACGTTTTTGTTACACCATTACACTTGTATACCGAATTTAATAACAAAATATTTTCTACTCAATTTAATGCAAACAATCACCTGTATAAACAATATAAGTGTACGTTTTTGTTACACCATTACACGTGTATACCGAATTTAATAACAAAATATTTTCTACTCAATTTATTGCAAACAATAACCTGTATAAACAATATAAGTGTACGTTTTTGTTACACCATTACACTTGTATACCGAATTTAATAACAAAATATTTTCTACTCAATTTAATGCAAACAATCACCTGTATAAACAATATAAGTATACGTTTTTGTTACACCATTACACGTGTATACCGAATTTAATAACAAAATATTTTCTACTCAGTTTAATGCAAACAATCACCTGTATAAACAATATAAGTATACGTTTTTGTTACATCATTACACGTGTATACCGAATTTAATAACAAAATATTTTCTACTCAATTTAATGCAAACAATCACCTGTATAAACAATATAAGTGTACGTTTTTGTTACACCATTACACTTGTATACCGAATTTAATAACAAAATATTTTCTACTCAATTTAATGCAAACAATCACCTGTATAAACAATATAAGTGTACGTTTTTGTTACACCATTACACGTGTATACCGAATTTAATAACAAAATATTTTCTACTCAATTTATTGCAAACAATAACCTGTATAAACAATATAAGTGTACGTTTTTGTTACACCATTACACTTGTATACCGAATTTAATAACAAAATATTTTCTACTCAATTTAATGCAAACAATCACCTGTATAAACAATATAAGTGTACGTTTTTGTTACACCATTACACGTGTATACCGAATTTAATAACAAAATATTTTCTACTCAATTTATTGCAAACAATAACCTGTATAAACAATATAAGTGTACGTTTTTGTTACACCATTACACTTGTATACCGAATTTAATAACAAAATATTTTCTACTCAATTTAATGCAAACAATCACCTGTATAAACAATATAAGTATACGTTTTTGTTACACCATTACACTTGTATACCGAATTTAATAACAAAATATTTTCTACTCAATTTAATGCAAACAATCACTTGTATAAACAATATAAGTATACGTTTTTGTTACACCATAACACGTGTATACCGAATTTAATAACAAAATATTTTCTACTCAGTTTAATGCAAACAATCACCTGTATAAACAATATAAGTATACGTTTTTGTTACATCATTACACTTGTATACCGAATTTAATAACAAAATATTTTCTACTCAATTGAATGCAAACAATCACCTGTATCAACAATATAAGTGTACGTTTTTGTTACACCATTACACTTGTATACCGAATTTAATAACAAAATATTTTCTACTCAGTTTAATGCAAACGATCACCTGTATAAACAATATAAGTATATGTTTTTGTTACACCATTACACTTGTATACCGAATTTAATAAAAAGTGTTTTCTTTTCATATAGGTGATTCTGTTCGTCAAATTGAATATATTTTAAGGTGTTTATGGAAAAAATGTAAATGTTTTTCATTGAAATTGCATTTTTATAGAGATTTTTTTCAAAAACTTGAGAATTTTCTTAACATTTCTTACCATGTATACTTAGTTGAACGTACAGAATTGCCCGATAAAAATAGACATGTTTTTAAAACGCTTGTGAAAACGCTTTTTGGATCATCTTGTCCAAAATATTTTGATGCTGAAAGATTTGGGATTTCGTTTCGGCGGTATGCCGAATCCGTACTCGACATTATCGGACGGTTTGATGCTCTTCGGGTATACTCGGCGCTAGGCCGAATACAACCGAACCAGAAGCGGCCGAGTTAGTAAGTCTAATTTTATTTTATCCCCTTTCCCAGTGAGTTATTAACGCAGTGGTGAAGTGCTGGATTACGTACGGAATTTGACGAAAGTATGACTTTGAATCTCGGTACATGTGTTTTAAATGTTTTTATTTTATTTTGGAAAGTATTATTTCTCTACCGAACTCGAATCAAAAATACTTTTTATCATACATTTATTAAAATATTCCTTAATTTTACGTCAGTAGTTTTGTGCTTTAATTGAATAAATATTTAGATATGGTTTAATGCAAAACAATTGGGTTATCGGCCGTGTCTCTTTCTAATCCCGTTGATCAAGTTTCTTTTTTTTATAAAAATATTATTTATTAATAGAATTCAAATAAATCTCTTTCTCGCGCGCTCGGAGTATACTCAGTATATGAATACGTATTTTTTCTCTTTATGCAATTATATTTATATAATTGCAAAACTTTTATAAATTAATTTAACGTGTTTGTATGTATTAATATATAATACTTATTTAGATATTATTTGGTGTCAAAGTAGATAAAATATGATCAGTTGAATGTGAACTGCATTATTTTGATTTTTTCGCGTTGTGATTTCTTCTTCGTGAATGTACAAGAGTACTATTAATGTCAACTATTTTTGGTTTTTAATTTTCGTATTCGAAATTTCCCTCAGACTTAATACATTTATAGTGGCTCAGGCACAGTACAATTATAGTGGATCGGGGACAGAACAGTTATAGCGGGTCAGGCACTGTATAATTATAGTGGCTTAGGCACAGAACAGTTATAGTGGCAGTCTAAGTATTGATTTCTACAGCGTAGTCTTAAGCATACAATTGTTTTTTTATTATTTTTGTGTACACGTTGTGACAAAGAATGTATTCATTATTTTGACAGTTTTTTTTGCATCGAACTGAGTATATTTGAAGCTTGGTTCTGTGACAATATATATTTCTTTTTCGGTAAAATCACATCTTTGACCCTGATTTTTCAGAAATATTAGAGATTATGTAAAATTATGTGGACATTCATATAATTACTTAACATCTTCCACTAGGTTTAATACAAAGTATCACCTGCATGAATCATAAGTGTGTATACTCTTTGCTACATCCTTTACAGAGACAAGACCAGCAAGTCACGTTTTCAATTCACTGCAAACTGTCGCGTGATGTATCCTTCTATTCTATTCAGCATCGATATTTTAGAACAAACAGTTGCCATATTCACACCAGAGATCTGTACCTTGGAGATAGAGATGTTTGAATAGTAAGAAAAAAGGATTTTTGAATACGAATACGAAATAACGTTCCATCCTGTATATTGTTCCGATTGTTGTATTTTGTTTCGAGTACAAGACCTGATAAGTTTCTTAGAAAGCGAACGTTATTTTAACAATGCTGGTCTAAACGATAATACGACCTTCTCAACAAGAGAAGAGAAACAAGATGGCAATTTAACAAAGCAATTAAATTATTTTTCATAAAATTTAATATACCTCTCATAAATTTTAAGTATGATTTATACTATACACGGTGTCCGGGAAAGAAAAACGTTATTAGTTGATGGAAAAATATTTGATTGTCGTTAAAATAAAATTTAAAAGACGACTTTTTCAACGGAAAATTGAAAACAATATTCATAATTATTTGTCATGTTTTTTGTACACACGATACTTGCGCACATTATTCAGCGCCGCTCATGGGAATCAACCGCAAAAAGTTGCTTAGACATCTAGCTGCCCGGGTAAGCACCGCACTCCAGGCAAGTATTGGGTGTGTTAAAATGAGTTACGTGTATTATTTTTTTGCACTCAATTAAAAAAGTGCTTGTTTTACGTTTTATTTCGACGACAATTTACTCCTTTATAGCCAACGAATAGCGTCTTTCTTTGTCCGACACTTATTCTTGGACACCGTGTGTTATTATATTATCATAATATAATACAAGCCCGTCCAGACTTCATATGGGTATTATGAATATGTTTTATTACGGTTTTGTTTGATTTTTTTTTATTAATGTAGTCAGACAATTAATTTTAATTAACACAAAATATAATTATGTGAAAATATCATAACAGACTACGAATTGGAATTTCTTGTAGACGTTATATTTTTTGTTGTTTTTTGTTTTATTTTCAGATTTTAATATAAATAATTATTGAAATAATAATTATGGAAGTGCACCATATGGTTGCCAAAGTGAAAGCATTCTCTTATAATATTAACTTTTCGAAAAATAAAAGTTGAGCATTTAAAACTCTGGACATGTTGTTAGTAGGTAAACGCTTACATTATATTAAAAGGAAACTAATCATATAACTAATACTAATCATATAACACTAAGCAACATTATCTTGTCTTAATCATGTGTTATTATAACAAAAATACTAAACGATGACTATGGAACAATTATTTTGTAACTTTTCATCTATTGAATATATGGAACAATATTGATGATATGGAACAATTATTTTGTAAGGCTTCATCTATTGAATATATGGAACAATATTGATGATATGGAACAATTATTTTGTAAGGCTTCATCCATTGAATATATGGAAGAATATTGATGATATGGAACAATTATTTTGTAAGGCTTCATCTATTGAATATATGGAACAATATTGATGATATGGAACAATTATTTTGTAACTCTTCATCTATTGAATATATGGAACAATATTGATGATATGGAACAATTATTTTGTAAGGCTTCATCTATTGAATATATGGAACAATATTGATGATATGGAACAATTATTTTGTAACTCTTCATCTATTGAATATATGGAACAATATTGATGATATGGAACAATTATTTTGTAAGGCTTCATCTATTGAATAAACAAATTTTAAAAAATTGTCTGTGTACTTATACGTTAGAAGTTAAATTTATCTAGCATAATACAAGAATAAATTTATTTAGCACGTAAATAATTAGTGGAAACAAAACAATAAAAGGACTAGGGCGTGATTATAAATACGATTGGAAAAATATAAATACAAACAAATAATCAAATTTCAAAAATTTAAATTTAAAATTTATTTGACAGACGAGTGGTCCACCGTTTCATTTTTCTGCTGATTTTCTACTGTAAACTAGTCATCTGCCAGACTTTTTCGGAACTATCGCATATCAACTTTATTATTTTCTCATAAGCATTATTAAAATATTTGATAAAATTTAAAAATTGAATTTAATTATTTTAAAAATTTAAATTAATACTCAACATTAAATATAAATACGTGTATATAATTAATTGTTAAATTTACTAAAACATTCTAAATAAAGTTTAATTAACAATGAAAAGAAATTAATATGTTAAAAATTTATTTTAATTTATTAATTTTAAATATTTAATAATTTATGATGCAAATAAATATATATGAAATACGAAACGGTTTGGCAGATGATTGGGTTGCAGTAGAAAGCCAGCAGAAAAATAAAATGGCGGACTAATTATCTGTCAAATAAACTATGTAAATATATGTTAAGTGAGCAACTTCATGGTGTCGATTTTTTCTTGCATCGTTCCAACTTCATTCTGTATATTGAAAATTTCACTCTCATAATTTCTTCATAACGCGCCTAAAGAAGTATAACTTTAAAAATTTAATTCTAATCTACATCTTTAATTTAAATTCTGAAACTATAATCGGCATTATAAATTTATATTTAGTCTTAATAATTTAGAATAGAGTTTCTGATAATTGTTTAATCCTCTCATTAGTCCATGAACTAAAATAATGCGAAAATAATAGAAAATTGCTTTCTTTAAAACCCCGGACAGTAAAATATTCCCTGGATAGGTCTTTTAAATAGAAGACAATGTCCGGGAAAGTAGACGGATAGCAACTCTACACCTATGCAACTGAAAGTTTCCTTGAGATTTATTTGTTTTTTATTGGAAGACATTTTTATTGGAAACTACAACAGTTTGAAGGCGAAGAGCAAATCTGTGAGAATAATCGGCATTCGCAGTTGTATGCGGCTTCATCAGTGGTAGAACCTGTTAATATGACTCCAATAATATTATTACGTGAAGTTTTAATTTCCAAACGCACCGTTGCGTAGTTTTGATCCACATAATTTCCTAAAACCAAAAAATAGCCTATACCAACGTTAATATCGTTAATATCATTAACTATATGTTAATATTATATAACGTATGTTATATGCATAATTCGAACACATAGCCTATAGCAATCTGGAAACTATAACCTATCCATATTTATATGTATATCAAACGCATTAATATTTTTTACGTGAATCTCTAAAAACAAACAAACATAAGTTTGTTTTTTATTATATTAGTGGCATTAATTAATATTTCTATTTTATTTTATGGTGTTTTTATATGTATTAACGTACTTAAAAAAAAAAAAAGTAAAGATTAGCATGGGCCTGATTTCAAAATAGAGATTGATCCTTAAAGTACATTTCTTTATTGCAAATATCCTGTTTTGTTTCCTTTCATTCAGAATATCGCGAATAAAAGTACGAGTATAAGTACTTGATAATTGGCGAGTATTCGCCGAAACGATTACACATATGAATATTAAGAACATACGTCATTCGAAACAGGATTGCATCTTATAGTCTTTGTGAATACAAGTATGAACATGAGTACTTGATAATTGGCGAATATTCGCTGAAAAGATAACATATATGAATATTAAGAACATACGTCATTCGAAACAGGATTGCATCTTACAGTCTTTGTGAATACAAGTATGAACATGAGTACTTGATAATTGGCGAATATTCGCTGAAAAGATAACATATATGAATATTTGGAACATACGTCATTCGAAACAGGATGGCATCTTGCAGTCTTTGTGAACACAATTATGAACATGAGTACTTGATAATTGGCGAATATTCGCTGAATAGATTACATATATGAATATTTGGAACATACGTCATTCGAAACAGGATTGCATCTTACAGTCTTTGTGAATACAAGTATGTACATGAGTACTTGATAATTGGCGAATATTCGCTGAAAAGATTACATTTATGAATATTTGGAACATACGTCATTCGAAACAGGATTGCATCTTACAGTCTTTGTGAACACAATTATAAACATGAGTACTTGATAATTGGCGAATATTCGCTGAAAAGATTACATATATGAATATTTGGAACATACGTCATTCGGAACAGGGTCGCTTCTTACGGTCCTGTGGTGTTAGGTATTTCTTAGTTGGGAATACCAATAGACCAGTGTGAGACTGATTTTTTTTACTTTGGATAACATCTTTTTCAGCATTAAAAGGAATTCACTTCCAGAAAAAAACATGGATAAATGTGTTGCGATAAAGGATATGTCTTATGGTAAAGTGTGTAATCGGAGTTGTAATAAAACTTTCAAATAGGGTTTCATATTTCAGAAGAAAAAATAGAACCCTTTTAGGATCACTCATGTGTCCGTCTGTCGTAGGAACTTAAAATTTAGAAGAAATAAAAAAGTATATTAACTCGCTTATTTCTCAAAAGCTAACAATTGAAAATATTCATATTTTAGGGAACATAAATTAGGTATTGGAAATCTTTTCCTAAATTCCGTACATTGTGTTTCGTTTCGTATGCAGTATTATTCTTTCATTTTGGTCAGTAATCTGTGAATTGTAAAGAGTGATTTCCATAAAAACTCGTTTTAATAAAACGCGGGATTGTTTCGATAAGTTAAAAAAATACGTATTTTTCTTTTTTTTTTCATTTTATGATTTAGTTGCCGATTCTTAACCATACTTTAAAATTTGGTCCCTGACCAAAATTTAATCCTGTGTAATATGGTATATAGCTTCGTGTATAGTATGGAGTATCGTTTCGTGTACAGTATGGAGTATCGTTTCGTGTATAGTGTGGAGTATCGTTTCGTGTATAGTATGGAGTATCGTTTCATCGTGTAGGGTGTCTTTCCGTATATAGAGTGGTGTATCGTTTCGTGTCCCGTGTGAGGTAATGTCTCGTGTACATTTTGAGGTATCGTTTAGAGTATAGTGTAAGGTAGGATTGTTGAAAAAATATCGATGTATCGATATCTCACTCTGCACTCAAGTTGCTCAAAAATAATTTATGATTGTATTCAATTATATTGCAGTGAGTGTAGTGAATTTAAGTGTTTTATGTGTCATGTCTAGTGCTGTATAAAACTTTTTTAAATAAATAACCAAATTATATCGTAAAAAAAAACAAAACAACAAAACCAGTGGTAACATTTAGACGCAAATTTTGCAGCACATTTAAAAAATACTTCGTTTTTGCAACTCAAAAGTTAAACAAAACCTTTATAAAAGTTAATGTTCAGTGATTAGTAATTACTTAGTAATCTGAGATTGTACTTAGCTAACTAGACACAAGATTTTATTTAGAACGCCGGAGATATATCGATTTTTTTTCGAAATATCAAAAACGATATCGTTACTTTTAAATATATCTATATGATATATATCGATACTATCTGGCACTTCCGACTTCCCTAGTGTAAGAAAAAAAATTGTATATAATGTGGGTATACGTGTATAGTGTTCGTATACGTGTATAGTGTGGGGTATCGTTTCGTATATATTGTTTTAAAGATTTCAAAGATGCAGTTTTAAGAGGTAGATTTTCAGAGACTAAGAAATGGGGCAAAATATGTTTTATACTAAGAAATGGCCCAAAATGCATTACACCCCGCACCCCATATTTTCGAGACTAAAGTGCTTTTAAAAACAGCAAAGGTTGTAGGAAAATTCGATGATTCTATGTGACTGAGATATGAAGTCAAATGAATATATATATATATATATATATATATATATATATATATATATATATATATATATACACGTATATGTGTGTGTTATTGTGTGCATGTGCTAGCCTCCTTAGTTCCCTACTTAATTGTATCAAGCAGTATTAAATATAAGTTTTGCTAGGAAGTCTATATAAGTCATGACTTATGATAAAATATGAATAATGAATAAAGTAATTCCACATCAAACGAAATAGGGAATTCTCAATGTGCAAGTGTACCGGAGGGAAGAATTAAAATTATGTATTTGAAATTTTCGCTTGTCCGTCGGTGTGTTTATTTATCTGTTTGCATTCGCATCATTTAAAGACTATAAACAAATTCAGATAACATTTTCACCCTTGTTTTGATCACAATCTAAAAAAATTAAAGATACGACGTTTAAAAATGAAAAAATATAAATAAAGTTTGGACCTACGAACGACTACGAACTATTGACTACACCGGGATCTTACTGTTAATAATAACTGACAGAACCAGACAGAATATTCTACGCAAACGAAAAACCGATATTGATAAATTATAAATTGCAAATACGTAAATTGCGGATTGTAAATCTAAACCATTTTTTAAATTTGGTTAAATATATATAATATGGAGAGTTTACAATTTCAAATCGAAACAGTCAAAATAAATTTAAAATTAACTATTAATTGATAATAACATTCATTTACAACCACTTGATATCCATTGTATTTTTTGCAAGTGTATTTTCTCTCCGATGTTTTCGATGTTTTCATGGTTTTTTCTAGACACTGTCCATGGCTTTTTCCAGAGACCTGTTAGTTTCATAGATTAATAATGTTACAGTTATGTATAGAGGATCTAACGAAGCACAGTTTACCTTTTCTATCATTTTCTTGGTTAAAAGAATTCGGCAGACATGGCATCAGAAATTATTGTCTGATGACGATATAAATAAAAATGTTTATCGGCCTACTTTCTTCATTTTCTCTAAGCAAGTGTGCCGTTTTTATTCTGTTAAAATCCAGGTACAACACCAGGTCTTTTTCTGAATGAATTCAGTAACTTTGCTGCGAACGTCCATAAACGATTTAATATTCGCCTGCAGTGCGGTCTCCACCCACGCAGAACAGGATAACAATGCTAGTTATGAAAACAAATTGACATTATTAATAAATTAAATATTCTAAAATAACCGCAGAATTCTTTTGTGGGCGAATTTTAATCCAAAATTAATTTTCAATTCCATTCACGTCCCATAATCAAGTAATTGATCGTTACCAGCTGATTAAGCAACGCGTCAATGGAAGCCGTCAGGTCCTCTCGCAAGACGCGACGCGAAAAGTGTTACGAGTTTACAAAACAAAGTTTCGAGACAATTAAGCTCTCGAAACTTGGACCTTAACGAGGATGAACCCGACGGAATTACGAAGTACCGGAACCTTTTCTTAACTTCCCCTAACTCGATATATAAATTATTGTTTTCGTTCAAAATTATTTAACTATCTTTCGTCTATTTCTGTCGCCGGCACGCATAGTGATTAAGGGTTGCGCGCGTCGAATGAATAAAATGCTTTAAGTTTATGTAGGATTCCGTTTTTTGGTTGTGTAGTTACCTTATGGTGCAAAGAGATCATTTCTTATAAAGCATAGTTGCTATATATGTGTGTGGATGTATATTGCGTTTCTGTGGATGTGCATTGCGCGTATTTAGATGCGCATTGGATATGTGCCGCTGTACATTGCGCTTGTATGGATGTACACTGCGCGTGTATGGATGTACATTGTATGTGTATGAATGTATATTGGCGTGTGGATATACATTGCGCGTGTATGGATGTACATTGCGCATGTGTGTATGTACATTGCGCGTGTGTGAATGTGCATTGTATGTGTATGAATGTACATTGGCGTGTGGATATACATTGCGCGTGTATGGATGTGCATTGCGCATGTGTGTATGTACATTGCGCGGGTGTGAATGTGCATTGTATGTGTATGAATGTATATTGGCGTGTGAATATGCATTGCGCGTGTATGGATGTGCATTTGTTGAAGTATGTTATCAATATATCTTTATACAATCACGTTAAAATTATAAAAAAATTAATACGAAAGAAATATCTTTCCATACATTAATAATCTGGTGTATTTGCATTATATAAAGCAAAGAAATAACATTTATTAACTAATGCTTCTAGAAAATTTTTTTTTGTAAAATTTGTTCAAATGGTTCATTAAAGCATTACAGTGTTTTGTTTCTCAAAAATGTTTTTCTCACATTAATTCGTAAAACAACCTTAATTTTTTATATTAATATTTAATTACTAAATAGTGAGTTGAAATTTATAAACATAACATCTCTTTATATTAAAAAAAAACAAATTCCTATATTTCTTAAACCAATAAAATTTTGGTAAACATGATCATTGATGGCATATCCAGATATCATCCTTCGTTGTTATGTTCAATTTGCAGTATGGATATTCAGTAGTTTTTTTGTAAACTGTACCACAAAAATATTTTAAAGAAAGTTTTAAAAGATTTACTGCTATATTAAAATATTTTAAGTATTCAAATCGACATTTATATTTCTAACCACAAACGAACAGTGTATAATTTGCCAAATTTCCGATTCAAAGTTTATAAAATTACAAAAACAATACCGTACAATCTCTCAAATAATACCTTAACACCTCGTCAATGTTGGCATCATGAATAAAATATTACACTTCCAAATACCAATTTGAATAATTAATACGAAACTGGAATTCAGTGTTCTACGCGTGAAGCCGACAGAGTTTAAAATATTAAGATTTTTGCGACGCCTACCTGCTCTACCTGCTGTTGGCCACTAGGATTGAATATTTTTAAAGGCAAAGGTGAAATCATATCTTTTTAAAAATAGCCACAGTTAAAAAGAAATAATATTCCAAAAACCTTTTAATTGAGAACATGTTTGTACATCAACATTTAATTTTGATGACAGACTGACGAGAGTAAGCAGTCGTAATCAGCTGCCATACCACACACTGCCCATAATGACTTGTTGTACTATATCATAACTTACAAATTGTGTAAAAATACCGATGTAATTGGACCTGGCTTATGGCAATAGATTATAATTCAAAAAACCTGCTATTTAGGGTTCCATCACTCAAAAGGAAAAAAGGGAACAGTTATAGGATCACTTCGTTTTCCGTCTGTCTGTTTGTCGTATTTGTTTATATTACTATTTAATTAGTAATCTTTATTTTTTGTATTACTCTTTAAACAATAAATAGTACGTTGAAATTCATAAACATGAGATCACTTTGTACGTAATATTTTATATAATTTAAAAAAACCTGCTATTTTCAGGGTTCCATAACTCAAAAACGAACACTTATAGGATCGCTTCGATGTCCGTCTGTTTGTTTGTCAAGACTTTTTTCTCAGGAACGCGTGGAGGTATCAAGTTGAAATTAATATCAAATACTTAGGTTTACGGTTCCTTGGAGCTGTAAGAAAATAAAAAATATGGCCATTTATGCCACATATTCAGAAACTTGCAAATAACCTACAGGGTACTTCTATTTGATCTAGAATCATGAAATTTGGCTAGAAGTAAGGTCTCACAGCACAAGTAAAGAGAAAAATTGGAAAATCGTTAATTTGTAGTTACATCACATTCATTTTTTTTTAAATTATGTGTCTGTAAAAGACATAGTAAGCAATATATTTTCTTTCTAACAAAATACAAATTTTATACATCGTTTATTGGGAATATTGTGTACCAGTAAATGTTTATAAATACCTAAATGTGTTCGGAACCCTGGTAGTGCGAGTTCTATTCTTGCTTGACATATTTTCTTTAAATATATCATAGGTAAGCAAATAATTCAATTTACAATCGGGAATGGGCAAAAAATAAAATATAATTTATGATCACAACACAAAAGAAAAAAAAACTATCTTTACATTTTAATACGTCAACAATTGCTAATAAAAAATATAAAAGAACAATAAAAACATAATAAAATATATAGCCATTTTTTTTTAAACCATTCTAAAAAATAATCAATACCGACTGCTTTCTTTAATGTGTAGCCATTGCCTAAATGAATTAAAAATAAATTGTTAACTGACAGTGACATTTGTTCTGTGTTGCTGTGTAAGTGAATGCGTTCACTACTTTTTTCGGGTTTTATGTATTTTTTTGGATAACTCCGTCGAATTAGCGAGTTACATGAATTACTTTATTATTGTATAAAAGATATTAATTTATTTTGCTTTTGTATAAAAAATATAACTAGACACAATCTGCACTTAACCTTGGTTCAAAAAGTTCCGTAGAATACCGCATTTCGGAGCAACTACTAATTAAAAAATTATCTCTTTTCCATAAAAAACTACAAAGTTTCTCTTCTATAAAAAAACCTTTTCTTTCCATAAAAAACTACAAAGTTATACTTCTAAAAATGTTTATTTAAATTAAGGATTTAAATAAACATTTCTAGAAGTATATCTTTTATTTTATCCATATGAGAATGCAATTTTTAAAGTTTCGACCCCCAAAAGGAAAAGCAGAACTCTTATAGGACCAATAACCTATCCGTCTGTTCAGTTTACTGAAAAACCGCCTGATGTAGAAATTCAAAATTGGGCTTAGTAATAAAATATTTTAATTTCGTATATCTCAATAGATGGCGCTAAAATATTCTATAAAAATTTTAAGAGGTGCAAATTAGGTATTTGAAAAAATGTTAAATAATGTACAGTGTTTGTCATAATTTTAGGTAAAGTATCTTTAAAGTTATACTTGAAAAAAAATGCAAAAAATAACCTTTATTCCCGCGCTTTTAGAAGCTTCTATGAAAGTTTTACGAACTATGATTCTAAATGTCATGGTGTTTGAAATATATATTCGATTTAAATTATGTATTATTAATTATTTACAGCGCTAATATGTGAATATTAGTAATGATTTGTGATAAATAAACAGCACTTCAAAAGAAGTACGATACTCTCAATGCACGAGTTCAGACTCGCATTTGGCTCTTTCATACCATTATCTTATCAAAAAGGACGTGTGACAGATGTAATTAGCCAATTTTTTACGAATCACATCTTGCTATGACATCCATTTTGTTATTTACCAAAGAATTAGTGTTGATATTGTGCGGTGGTACAAAGCCCTTCGGTTTTTTCGATCTCGTTCGCCCAGCGTGTGTAGTCTGCCTTATCTCCTTTTGGCTCTGGGTCCCTTCTACAGCGGTACTATTTTTGTTCACCTGTTTCGTGCATTTTGGCAACATGGCTTGCTCATTGACATTTCTGTTTCATAGAGTGTTCTAATGCAATATTACTTTTATTTCTCTTATTTTTGTGTGTTTTATGTTGCTCATAGATTTCCTATTGAAAGTGTGGAAAACCTTTTAATTGAGAACATGAAACATTTGAGGAGATGTTTGTACACTAACACTTAATTTTGAAGACATATTGAAGAGAACAGCCGTAATGAGCTGCCAAACTTCATACTACCCATTTTTAGGGTTTCATAACTCAAAAGGAAAAAAGGAACCCTTATAGGATCACTTCGTTGTCCGTTTTTCTGTTTGTTTGTCAAGACTCTTTTTTAGGAACGCGTGGAGGTATCAAGTTGAAATTAATATCAAATGCGTAGGTTTACAGTTCCTCGGAGCTGTAAAAAAATAAAAAACCCTCGCAAATGATCTACAGGGCACTTCCCTTTGATATAGAATCATAAAATTTGACAAGAAGCAAGGTTTCACAGTACAATTAAGAGAAAAATCGTTAATTTGTAGATACATCACATTAATTTTTTTAAAAAATATTTGTCTGTAAAAGATATAGTAGGAATGTATTTTCGTTCAAAAAAAATTAAAATTTTATTTTCAAGGCTCTTTGGCACTTGTTGGTTTTGTTTTTGTTTCTGTTATGTATTTCCAAGTCCGATTTCCGTACATTGGTGTTAGGAAAGACAATAATTAATTACTTTGTTTTATTAAATATAATTAAAACATTAGATGTAATAAAGTATTTAGGTAATCTTTATATTTAATAGAACGTATTTACTTATTAAATTTTACCGATATTTAGAAATATAAATACATAGATGTTGGATTTATAGCTACTAATCTCTGATATAAAACCATAAAGCCAAATTTATTCCATATCTTCCTATATATAAATGTTATTTTCTATATAAATATGCTATATCCTTTTGAAATCATTTTCAGAAAACTTTTTATTTTAAACTCACCATGACAAGTTATGAAAACAAGTTTTTCATATCCTTACAATATAACATATCTTGATATGTTAATGTCTATGATATTCTTTTTATTAGACTATCATAGATTTATGAATTCTAGTCTCTCATATTCTAATTTACTACACCTTGTTAATTTTGACTTATAGTCTATGATATTCTAGTTTAGGTCGCCTTGTTAATTTTGAATTGTAGTCTATGATATACTAATATACGTCGCCTCGTTATTTATGAACTCTAGTCTATGATATTCTAATTTAAGTTGCCTTGTAATTGTCGGTTTTAGCGTATGATATTTTAATTCTTGGTTGCTTTATTATTTATGAGTTCTAGCTTATGATATTCGCTTATAATACGTCTTGTTAATTATAAATTTTAGTCTATAATATTCTAGTTTACGTCGCCTTGTTAATTCTGAATTGTAACCTATGATTTGGTCGTATTGTCAGTTTGAAATTGTATCCGAGATACTTAAATTCTTGATCAGCTTAGTTTTGAATTCTAGTCTACGATATTCACGTAGTCGTCTTATTAGTTATGAATTTCTAGACTATGATATTCTAATATTTGATCGTCTTTTTAAATTTTGAATCTTAGATTGTAATATTGCCTTGATCACTTTATTAATTATAAATTTCTGACCTACCATGTTCTAATATTTGATCGCCTTTTTTATTTTGAATTCTACTCTATGGTATTCTCTTTCATCTTATTAGTTTTGTATTCCTAGCCTAAGTTATTCTAATATTCGATCGTATTTTTTAATGTTGAGTCATAGTCTACGATATTCCCTTGATCGTCTTATTAATTATGAATTTATAGCCTATGATATTCTAGTATTTGATCGTCTTTTTTAATTTTGGACTCTAGTCTATAGTATTCCTTTGGTCGTTTTATTAATTATGAATTTTTAGCCTATGATATTCTAATATTTCATAGTCTTTTTCAATTTCGAATTGTAGTCTGTGATATTCCCTTGATCGTCTTTGTAATATTTGAAAATCGAGATTGTAATATTCCCTTGATAATTTTATTAATTATGAATTTCGAACCTGCTATATTCAAATATTTGATCGTTTTTTAAGTTATTCTAATATTTGATCGTATTTTTTAATATTGATTTATAGTCTACGCTTGATCGTCTTATTAATTGTGAATTTATAGCCTACGATATTTTAGTATTTGATCGTCTTTTTTAATTTTACATTCTTGTCTGTAGTATTCCCACGGTCCTTCTATTAATTATGGATTTCTAGCCCATAATATTTGGGCAAATGTACATATGCCTCATTTATTAAATCAAATCAAAGCCTTACGTAGTTATATTGCTAAAATTATAACCCTGTCTTTTTGTTTTCGTAAACGAGCCAAAAAAAAATCACAGGCATGTTTTATTGTACAATTATTGAAATACAATGTTTTCGTCTTGCTGTTTCAATAGACCACTTGTTTTATATTTATAATCACTTTCCTTATACCTAGTCGCAACACGAACGTTTTCCAGTAGCAATGTAATTACTTTCACTGAAGATTTATCCATTATACGATATTTTATTTCGATTACGAACATTAAAAATTCAAAGACGTGTTGCATCCTGATGATATTGAAAAACGACGCCATTGAAGAGCGAGCGACCGCTTGGAGAGTATGCAAATTGAATTACATTATCATTTCCGCTTCCCATCCCCACCCTCGCTCCCCCGGTCCCGTTTCCGGCGGCGTCGAAGCGAAGCGGAGAATATGCGCTTTTGCATCGGGCGGCAATAAAGGAGGACTCATATCGGGATAGATATATTATTTGGATTTAAAATCAAATAAAAAATTGTAAATTGAAAAATGAAAAAAGAAATAACAAAATTTTAGTGTATATTAATTAAAAGTAAACGTGGCGTATTAGTAGGGTACAGATTATAGAGGGGTAACGAAATCGATCGCAGCGCTCGCTGTATCAGAAACGGAAATATATAAAGGCTCCTGTTAAGTATTACCATAGATAATATAATTTACTTACGTATATTATCATGTTTATTTTTGGAAGCAGCGCAGTTTAGTAAAAATTCGAATTTCACTCATTTTAATGACATAAAAACGACGTATTTAAAAAAGAGGTCTTGCTTGCGAATATTTTATTATGAAAATTTGATTAGAAAAAAAATTACTCACAATAGCACCGCCATTTTTCGTATTGCATTTTTTTAACTATTTTTTATTTCATTAATTCAAAAATCACTAAAATTAGCATTTTTGTGCTGAACTCATAACTAACTTTCTATGCATTTAAAAGCCAATTTTCCAAATGTGACACGATAGATATTGTGTTGTTAATTGTAAAAATATTTAATAGCAAATTAAAATTTTACAGAAATCCAATATCGAATTGGAAATTTGTTAATAAAAAATTTATTACATATTCTGGGTATGGACGACTAAAATCTTGATATTATTCGTTAATAAAAGCATTAATATATATATATATATATATATATATATATATATATATATATATATATATATATATACACACACGCACACACACACACACATATATATATATATATATATATATATTTTTTTTTTCTCTTCTTTAAAATAAATAACAAAGAAACAATTGATATATAATTAGGAATACAAAATAAAGAAAAAATGCAGGTAAAATAAGTCACAGTTGATGTGTTTCGTTATATTTATATTTTTCACGTAAACATATGCCAGAGCAGTTAATAAAAGCTTACAAATAATATTGACGCGCCTGTAAAGTTGCGGACGCTAGGCGGCGCTGATGTCACGCACGCGGCCAATATCGATTGAAATTTTTCAGAAACAATCTTTTATTTTTCAAAAATAATTCATTAGGTTCTAATAAAATATTATGTGTATTCTGATTCAACGAAATTTGTATGACTTCTTGACAATTTTGTTATGTAATTTTCGTGCAAAAAAATATATTTGTAAATATGTAAATAATATGTTATTAAATTTAATAATTAATTTTTAAAAAATGATTTCGAAATGAAAGTGCTTTCCCGTATTCTGTAGTATTCTTAAAATTATGTATTGTTATATTTTTAAATAGATTTATTAATTTCAAACAAATTATCAATTTTATTATGTAATATTGCTTTGCTTAATTTAAAAAACTAGTGTAGCAATATTTTTCAAACTTTGGTAATTTCGTTATTAGAATTTATTTTGCATAAATTTATTACTTTCACGACAATTAACTAATTCGAACAAATGTGAAAAAAATGCAATTAGAAATATTAAAATAATTTTTTTTTCGATTTCTGTCCTTCAAAAATTTCTGTCCAATCTGTACAATTTCTGTACAATTTGTGTCACAAAAACGGAACTCTTATAGGAGTTCCGTTTTTTTTCATTCTAATGGAACACTGTATCACTTACTTGTCCGTCAGTCCGTTTGTCTGTCAAAGCCCTTTTTCTCCGAAACGCTTTAAGATATCAAAATAATACCATATGCTATGGTCCAGAACTTTATATTGTAAACATTTTAAGTTTTTTTCACGTAACAAAAAATATGGATCTTTAAAGCATATATTTTCTTTATTTTTACCATAGCCTTAATCACTGATCATCAAAACCTATAGGGTACTTCCGGTCAATCTACAATCTTGAAGTCGGATTAATGGGAGATCTCATAAAGTCAAAAAATACAACACAAGTAAAGTCAAAAAATCAATAATTTATAATTCTTTGTGGAATCATACGTTTTTATAATTAGTTTGTTTTTATACCTGTGAAACATAGAGTATATGCATGTTCTGAAGTATTTTCATATAATTTTTATATATAACTATTTTCAATTAAACTATAAACTTAATTGTTCATAGCTAATTGGAAATATTAAGTACCCTTAAATATTTATGTTTTAATATGTACAGAACCTCCTAGTGTTAATTTTACTTATGTTTTACAGAGTTTTTTTTTTAAATTTGATGAGGACTTCTAACTCCTCAAGTACCATTACTATATATCTATGGTTATTAATTGCTCATCGATTAACGCTTTCGTTAATTGTTCCTGATTTAGTAATTATATAGTTTACATTTAAACTTGAAGGGTGAACTATGTCATTTCGACATCTAACTATGTCATTTTGAAATTTAACTATGTAATTTCGAAATCTAACTATTTAATTTCGAAATCTAACTATGACATTTCGAAATCTAAGTGTCTTATAAAATAAATATAAGTATTTCGAAATCTATCTATGACATTTCGAAATTTAAGTGTGGCATTTCGAAATCTAACTATGTAATTTTAAAATTTAAATATGTCATTTCGAAATCTAAATATGTCATTTCGAAATATAACTATGTTATTTCGAAATCTAACTATGTCATTTCGAATTTTAACTATGTAATTTCGAAATCTAATTATGTCATTTCGAAATATAGCTATGTCATTTCGATATCTAACTATGTCATTTCGAAATCTAACTATGTCATTACAAAGGACTATAATATAGTGACATTAGATAAGTTGGTGCTATTAAATAGAATCATTTGTTCAGTAGTTCTTAAGATTGTTCTTAAATTCATAAAGACAGACATAGCTTGGGAATCTATGTAAATGACACATTTAAGAAAGCACCAAAAAATATTCAATAATTCGAAAAGAAAATGAAATGAAAAATAAAAACTTAATTTGTCGCTTAAGGTTCCAGTGTTAATTTGACTTCGTAAAATTATGCTGATTTTAATAACTTTCTTTAACTTACTTGTATAATTATGGCAATTTTAATTTTTTTCTATAGCTGCGTTTTTAACTTTTTTGTAATTATCTGTCAGTTAAAATATATCCATATTTTACTGGAGTTAAGCGTGTAGCTAGCTTTCAAAATTAACACAATAACCAAACGTTTGCGCACTTTTGGAACTTCGCCCTCGTTTCATTTCATCCCCTTGCCTTCATTCATATGGATTCTCAATAGGCAGACAGCAAGATGTGGTCTGTACAGTTGAATCTTTGCTATGAAAAATATACTGAAAAATACTATTCCGAATGCTACTTACAGTAATGATGAGATTAAAACACGATTTCGCCAATGTTTCTTAATAAAATAGGTTAAAAGTATTCAGTCTTTCTTCTCAGACGCCGTTTAATGTGAAAATTTGAAATTTGGTATATTTTTGGGGAAGTAGCAAAGTAATAACGGATTTAAAATAAGAAAGTTATATTTTCAGTTTGGCGAGTAATTTTCTGGCGGGGGATAGGTGTCCAAAATTGTTTTCCTTCCAACGTGTGTAGCGTTAATTGAAAACTTATAAAAGCACAAAACCAATTTTATCAAAAAACATTAAAAACATCGATAATAACATTTACCTTGATGGGAAATTATTAGCAACGCTCCACATGAAACAGTATTTTTTTGTTGGTAAAAAACTTTATTAACAAATAACATTTTGCTGTAATAAAAACTATTGAAAATAGTGTATATATCTAGCTATAACTTGTAAATTATAAGCTACACATTTAAATGCCTTGATAGTTGTAACTATAGTTGTTAACATGTATAATCTGGGTTAACAATTACAGTTAATTGACTGAGATTTCAATATTAACTTTGATAACAATGTAGACAAATATTTAATTTGATAATATTGGAGACAGATCTTACTACTAGATATAAAATTTTGGTAACCAATGTTTATGGTAACTTTCTCAATTACATAAACGTTCATGCTACAGAATGTTTAGCCATCGTAGTCATGTTTTAGCCACCGTTGTAACGTAAATGTTAGCAAACATACGGCAATGATTGTCTTAACGTTTGCTTTAAAAATCGATGTGTTGTATCGCCCTCGCTTTATCCTTACCTTTATTTTCTCTTTTGAGTTATGTAGCCTGAGAGAAAAGAATAGCACCATGTAATTTTATGAGCAGAAAGAAAAGGACGGAGCTATTTCGTCAAAGCTGACAATTCTTTGCTTTATCTTCATGTGACAGGAAATGCATTTTTATAGGTTATTGTGTTTTGTTGCGCGTCAAGTAAGATATGTTCGCCGTGTCACTTTCGAAATTTTGTTATTTCTTTAAATAGCCGAAAATATTTTACGAAAACACTTTTTGGTAAAGTAAATGGATCCGAGATCAATTCTTTAGTACCGATTTCGCAAGCGTTTCTGCAAATGGAAAATACTTTTTATGAAATGAATTATATAATGACGCTTGTTGGTGGATATCTAATTTAATTTTTAATACAATTTATTTTTTTTATTTTTTTAATATAATTTTTATAAGGTAACTATAAAAATTAGTCATTTTATTTTTCAATCTACTCGGTTAATTCTACCAGTAAGACTAAATTTACTAAATTACCGAAATGAATATTTAAACAACCTATAGAGTCAACCGTAACGTCAAACGTTTTAGCTACCTTTACGTAAATTGAAATAAGACACTATTTTAACGTACGCAGCGGCCAAAGTTAAGGGTGTCGTGATGAAACAACATTCAGATGTCTGCTTAAAGGCTAATAATAACTTAACGTTTACGTTATTCACGAAGTAACCATAGGGCTAATCCTTTTTAACTACACCGTACTGTCTTTTTGGTAATAATTGTAATATTGACGCTATAAACGGATATCCAATCATCCAAGTTTTGCACATATTTGCTGTCGTGGGTTTTATTAATAGAACTCTTTGAGAGGACAATTTTGCCGTACGTTCTTTTCACGTACCTCTAACCGTTTACGTAGCTTCCGGCAAGAATCCCCTAAATGGTTTAAAACAGTTCTGCATAATAAACTATCGAACATTTAGTTGCAAAATTATGTTTGTAAAACATTTATTACGGATTTCATATAATATATATGAGCACACATTTGCTGTCATCGGTTTTATTAATATAAATCTTTGAGAATATAACGTACCTTTAACCGTACGTTCTTTTCACGTAACCGTTAGCGCAGCGTACGGCAAGAAGGCTCTCAAACGGTTTAGGATAGTTCTGCATAATAAACTATCAAATATTTAGTTGTAAAATTAAGTTCATTTTAAACATTAAAACATTTATTACGGATTTGATGTAACAAATACACGTATGCTGTCGTGGACTTTATTATAAAACTCTTTGAGAAGAACAATTTTGCCCTACATTCTTTTCTCGTACCTCTAAACATTTACGCAGCGTACGGCAAGAAAATTCTAAGGCGGTTTGTCTTCATTATCACATGTCGATTGTGTGATTTTGCTTAATAATATGTATTGAATTTTATATTATTGTTTCAATGAGAAATGTCAAAAATTATGTACAACCTCTACGATCCTTCAACGTACGCAATTAATTTTCCCGCAGCCGCCGGAAACGGAAGATGACTAATGAGGAAAATGTTATTCTTTCAATATTGCTCTATATCACGGAAACTAGCGAATTTCTGGCTGAGATTAATTAATACTAACATAATTATTTATCAATATTTTTACCTGACCACGTCAAGACAAATTTTGGCAGGCTATGTATGTACTTAGGGACCAAACTAATGGAGCGCATCCGACAAATAAGATATATTTAGATTTTTCTTGTGTCAGAAGCTATGTAAAAATAAAATATGTATTAATTTAGTTTTATTTCATGTCTGTATCTTTTAAAATTGTTTTTACAAAAGTTCAACAAAAAAGTTCAACTGGAAACAAATGTTTCTATAGTGATCAGTGAATCGATTAAAAAAAAGGTAACGAAAATCTAAAAATATTGCAAAAATACAGGCAACATTTTTATTAAAAGTCATAGTTGTAAGTTGAAAGTTGCGGCACAATTGCTACTGGTATCTTAAATTTTTAGATATTCTAAAAAATATGCAGAAATAGAGTTTTCCACTTTCTCCTCGTGAAAAAGCAGAGTTAGTAAAATGTGACTAGACGATTACAGGAAAATTATAATGATCATCATAGATCTTATAATTTTTTTTAATAGGCAATACGTTTATTTACGTTGTGAAGAATTAATATTTGTAAATAGTTTCATAGACATACTATGTGCCCTTAAATGTTTATAAGTGCTTAAATGTGTGGGGAACTTTCGTAGAGTGAATTTCACTTGTACTTGACAGGTTGTAATACATGAATTATCTCTAAAATAATTTTAGTAATTGTCCGATTAGGCCTAACATAATTTATCGAGAAATTGCTGAATTATACCTAACATATTTCGTCAAGTAATTGTTGAGTTATGCCTAACGTAATTAGTCAAGAAATTACTGAATTACTCCTAACATATTTTGTCAAGTAATTGTTGAGTAATACCTAACATAATGGTCAGGAAATTACTGAATTACTTACAATTAAATGAAACTACTTGATCTAGTATTATTTCTACTTTATTTAAATTCTTTACCACGACCTAGGTTTCGTTGTATTAGAACATCTTCAGGTGGGCTAGTAGCAAAGATCTGAATAATGAATTTCTGTAAAATCGACGCCAAATATATTCAATTACTGACACATTTGGTTAAGAAATTGTTAAGTTGTGCCTAACATAATTGGTCAATTATCTCTAACATATCTGGTTAAGTAATTGCTGAATTATGAGTAACAAAATTGGTCAAGAAATTACTGGATTATTCCTGACATGTTTGCTAAATTATGCATAACATAATTGGTTAAGAAATTTGTGGATAATTTCTAACATATTTGGTCAAGTAATTGCAAAATTATACCTAACATGATTTATCAAGAAATCACTGAACAATTTAATATATGTCGTCGAGTAATCGTTGAGTTATGCCGAACATAATTGATAAAGAATTTATTGAATTATCCCTAATGTATTTGGTCAAATAAATATCGTATTATACGTTTATTTAGAAGGTCAAGAAATAGCTAAATTATCCTTGATTCGTTTTTCTGCTTCGCTAGCGTGGAATGCTAACACTACACAAGGTATGTTTCGATGTTTGTTACTTAATAACGCGTACATTACAGGATAGATTTTTATGAAACGTGGTGTAGATACAGTCGAAGTAATTCATAAACTATTTTTAATATGAGAAATAGCGTAATGAATGTAGGACGGTACTAGGTAAATTTTTAGGAGTTAAATGTTACAACTCGCGTGTTAAACCTATCGCTCGTGTTTTGCCAAACACCAACATACAACTATAACCCAAACACTGGCATGTGAATCTCGTGACCTTAATAGCAACTCCACTGCTGCCAGAAAATTTTCGAAAGATAATAAACAAATTGATAAGTAATTATGTTTTCCCGTATGAAATGTTAAGATTTTCCACTTTACGTGCATGTAAATATCACCTTCAATTACTGGTGAATAAACATCTATTAAATGAGACTTGCTACAGTTTTAAAATTTTAAAAATTTATATTTCAAAATTTCGTAACCTGTATTATTTCAGTACCCAATCGCGGTCTAGCAGCACCCTTATTTGCTACTTAGAACTGAACAACGATAGAGAAAAATAAAAGTAAACTCCGCTGAAGCACTCCGATGCCATTTAAAATTATAAAACTCGTTGCACTGATATGGCTTCGTTGGAAAATTATTAAAATTTTATCGGAAATTTAACCGTTAGTGGATAATGCATTTCGTAACGTACAGGTGTTCAATTTTCCATAATAAAACTTTTATTTTCAACATTTTGCTAAGTACATTTTTTTAACACAAGATATTTTCAACATTTTGTTAATTTTATTTTGTTTTTTTAATACAAAATTTAAATGTTTCGGTGTAATAAGCAGAATCTCAATGGAAAAAGAACTTGTGGAAACACTGAATTATCAATATTTCTTGCCTTGCTTTCCTTTCTCCGAAATAATACTGGTTCGCCCACTTTTCAAGGTCGAATAAGGTGTTCGCTGCGTTGCGTCGTATATCACTTTGATAACATAACATGTGTGCATGCACTGAAGAACGCTTAACCTTGCATTGATGTTGGAATAATGTATTTCGAGGATATGATGGATTTCTATATAAGAAAAGTTGTTAGGAATTTGTTGTTTTTCGTTTGTTTTTTTTTCTCAGAAACCTATGAGGCTAAACTTTACGAAAAAAACTAATAGATGGCGTTAGTTTATCAATATTGTAACATTAACTTAGTCAGGTTTTTTTAAATGCAATATCCAGATAAAAATAATCCTATATATTGCTCGAGAGTATAAAACTGCGTCTATACCAAATTTCATCAAAATCCTTCGAACAGATTTCGCATAACTGAAGAACAAATTAACAGACAGACAGGCATACAGACAAGACATCTAAAACGGTTCTCCTGACCTTTATTATCATTCGATACGCTAAATCAATCACTCTTTCTAAAATATTCTCCATGTACACAATTCACTCTGTTACAGTTTTATTATATGCATAGATTAAACTTTTTGCTAAATACTTTTGTTCTCAGAAATTCGTAGAAGCCGACTTGCTGTATCAATTTTAATATATATATATATATATGTATATATATATATATATATATATATATATATACATATACGAGTATATAACATATTTCTCTTTATGTTTATCGTTTTATGATTAAGCTTTTGAAACTGTTCAATTTCCGGAACATAACTTTCTAACTTTCCCTCAAAGACTTCTACAGAATGTTGACTCTATATATGCGCCAGAACCAAGCAAGGAATTAGAGAAGGTACTAGCGTGTGTTCTGTAGACCTGCGATTGAATTATAGCTTTTACGATATTTTCAATTTTCCCTTTTTAAATAATAATAATAGAACTAAAACACGTTTATTCCGTAACCACAAAATAAACTTAAACCATAATGTTAATAAATTTATTAATGCAGTTAAGGCCTCATTAGGGTAAGAGCCTGGACTAGGTTCTCCTTGCGCTCGCGATCTGTTGCAAGGGTCGCCCAGATTTTGTTCCTGGTACTGCTAAGTCAATAAGTCAGATCATATTAATAAATTCATTTTTTTGAGGTTTTTTTGTTCCCGCGTCACACGCAGACATCAAACTGAATCTGATACCAGTGCCTACTCTACAGTAAAACAACAAATAATAAGATATAGCTGCTGACTGAGCTAATAACTGATAACATTAGCGGTCTGCACGCCGCCCGGCGCGGTGGTTGCTGGGCGGCGCTCGCTATCTGGTGCGGGACCTGTCCGGCGAGGGCGGAGACCGCGTGGTCGAGTTACTCGCAGTATTATCACCGGAAAAATTAGTTCTAAGTTCTAAGCTAATAGATAAGAAGAAATAATGAATTTCTATATTTATTGTCAAGTAAATTAAAATAGTTTATCAGTATCTTATGACAAAGGCACGCTGCAACTGTGATTAGCCGTTGCTATGGTATCTATATTGTTATTTACCAAAGCATTAGCGTTAATATTGTGCGGCTTTTGTACATGGAAAATATTTTAAAAATAGTAATTGATTTAGCATATAGAATCATAATGATAATAGAAGCCAGAAAACCTGTTTTTTTTTTAATTTTGCCTGTCTGTCTTATCTTCTTTTGCACGTAGGTCCCTTCTATAGTGTTGCTATTATTATTCAACAGGGCTCGGTGCGTCCTAGCAAAGTGGCCTGCTCATTTTCATTTTTATTATTCTAATACCATTATTACTTGTTTCTCTCTTATTTTTATATATCTTATCTTATACGTAGGTTTCATATTAACTCTATTTTTTCGCAATGCACTCTAGAAGGTGGTGATTTTGTCTTTACTTCTTTTATGTATTTCCAAGCCTAAACATCCGTACGTTGGCCTTGAAAGAAAATAATAAGCAATTAATTTGCTTTATAGAACCTAATTAAACCAATAGACGTGATAAAGTATATTGCATGGGCAGTGCTAATGTTTAATAGGATATATTTGTTTATTAAACTTTGCCGGAATTTGGAAAATTAAGTACACAAATGACGGAATTATAGCTATCAATCTCTTACAGGTAACCACAATGCCACGAATGAGTAAAGTTAGTGTTGTACGTGATTGCAATGACTGATACAGAAAATGATTGTAGACAAATAAATGGATGAAAAATAGAAAATTAAAGAAACGTAGATAAAGGTCAAGGTACAAAAAATTAAAATGAAATTTTAAAAAAAATTAGTATGCTTAATGCTACAGAGCAGAAGTGAAAAATGAAATAGAAAATACACAAGTGTATCGGGATTCAAACTCAGTCTTCCTTTGCGTTCCGTACGTAATTCAGTCAGTTGCGCCAATGGCACCCTGAGCACGAACGTGACGAAATGAAAATATATTTACTAACTCTGTTTTTCGGTTCGGTTGTTGTCGGCCTAGCGCCGAGTTTACCCGAAGACTGTCAAACTATTCGGCTATATTCGGCCTACTGACGAGTATACCCGAAACAAATTTTCCATCGAATAATTTTGAATAATGTGAGCCAAACAAAGTTTTCACATGAAAACACAAGCGGTATACCGTAGATAGGAACGTAATGGAGAGCTAGGTGTGGGGAACGTGCAAGATGCTATCAACGCCATCTGGTGATATATTGATAAACTCCTAGTTACACTGCTGTCATTTTGCCGTGTGATTATTATTAGGTCTCTTATTTAAAATGCTTAAATATAGTTTAGTGAATTGTATGGATGTATTTTAATGATTCATAAAAACAATACGATTTTTAATTTTTCTAGTATATTTTCTATTATACTTAATAATTAACTAACTAATTAAATATAGCTTCAGCCATAGATTATAAGTTATCTATGTGAGACGCTCTAATTAACTAATTTGGACAAACAATTAATAAAATAAAATCAATGTAAAATTATTGACCCATTTGCTGTGCATGAATTTCACGGAGCCTATTATTCACACCTGATATCAATTGCAAGGATGTCGAGAGACATCATCTATATACTGTACAAGCCGCACAACCGTCATAGCCCGATACCGGCGTTTGGTCGTGCATTATCGACATGAAATAGGAGATGGCTACAAGTTCAAACCGGCGTCTGACTCAGTAAAGGTGGACAGTCACAATTACCTCGACAGATGTTGAATATAATCACCAACTCTAATAAAAAACTTCTATGGTATGAGGCATCCATGATGAGGGCATCACATTTGTATTTATTAATTAATATTTTATACGATGATTTGCAGCTAACCAATATGATACTCAAGACTTTCAAAAAATTATTTTGTACATTTTCAGAATTGTTAAATACAGGAAAATATCGATGTTTTGGAATATCGACACTTTTCTTTCGATACTTTTATCTACGTAATATTCACGAGTACAGACTTCACACATTCCATTTGAAACCATGTCCCTATTTTCAATCACTTCCACTTGGCAGCGTGAGAAATAAAGGAATGTTGATAGAAGAGTTCGAACAATGTTTAGGAATGCTTAGTGTACGTAGATTTTCTAAACTTGGGTTCACTTTGAGCAATGGGATTTCATTAAATTGGTAATGAGGTACAAAATAATATGAAGATTGTACCGGTCAAGAATCGCCATCAAATTAAGCCGTAATTTAAACCTAAAAATATTGTCCAACTTACAACCCATACCGTTTTCGCATAGATAGGTGAATCTCTACACCGATTAACTATCAAATAACAAGAAATAGTTCGGAAAAAACATGCACAAAATCCGATAACCAAACAATAAGACCCCGTTCCCATAAAAACAATCGAGCATCAGTAGGCGTTGTGTAATGCCTGCCTGATGCGATGACCATTGTAACCCTTGCAAGCTTATATATTGAAATGCGTTTCACATGCTCGCTCTTTCGTGGACGTCTCGGGGCTCCGTGCCTGCGTGCTCCGCGATTATATATATATATATATATATATATATATATATGTGTGTGTGTGTATGTATATTTACAAAACATATTTATTGATGTTTGCGAGATAAGTATATAAACAAACAGATGTGTTTAAGATTTAAAAAACATGTGATTTTGCATCTTGAAAAACATTTCAAATTTATATTTAAAAACATGAACCAACATCATAAAAAATAAATACCCTATACGATGTTTAATAATAGGAAATTATTAAACATTTCTCGTATTTTCAAGCTAGAAATTCTACGAAACGACAATTGTAAACTTTCATAGTCAATTAAATAAATATCAAATGGAAGATTGGAGATGGAAACTTGGATTTTTGTCTGTAAAATCCATGCAATTATTCATATTCATGTATATAATATCGAAACAATGTAATTATATTTAAAATTGTATTTACAATCCAAATAAAACAGCATTGATCTACAGTTAGAATCGTTCTATCTTACCATTCTCTCTAATCGTTTTATCTTACCATTCTATCTAATTATTCAATCTTAAAATTCTATCTAATCGTTCTATCTTACCATTCTATCTAATTATTCAATCTTAAAATTCTATCTAATCGTTCTATCTTACCATTCTATCTAATCGTTCAATCTTATCATTCTATCTTACCGTTCTATCTAAACGTTCTATCTTACCAATTACCACTTAACTTTAACTTAAGTATAAGTATCTCTACAGAAATTATTGCAAATCAATAGGCGCATTCGCTCACATGAAACTGTTAATAACTATCAGATATAAAGTTAGATCTTCAAACATTAACCTCTACATTCATGGGTACTTTTCCCTCATTGAATATTCAATAGGGTGAATATTGCTCATAACATTTAAGATTTTCTTTAGAAAACTACGAATATGCATGAAAAATTTAATCAACATAAATTCAGAAAGATAGCTGTAAAATTTAATTTTATATGATAAGGCAGTTTTTCACAATAAACTTTTGAAAATTGAGTTGATATGTTTTTCTTAACAATAAAATGTTCATTTTTGGTTTCATTGTAGAACTTTTTGAGAATGACAGTATTACCGTACATTATTTCCACGTGTCCATAACGATTTGAGCGACGCACGCCGAGATACCCTACCTACGAATAATTTTTTCCGACTTTCCAAGTTGGGCAATTTTCATAAATTATTAAAAAATTATACCTGTATAAATCTTCCTTATAAATCAGTTTATGAAACTTGAACAAAATCTGTTTAGTAGCTACTGAGAAAATCACGTATATACAGCCAAATGCCATTCTTGAGATTTTGTTTTTTAATATATATGATTTTTTTAAGTTCAAACGGGTAATGGGTTTAATGTTCGAGAAAATTTAAGTATCACATATTTTCATAGTCACGTAAACGTAATAAAACAGGTCTGCAGAGACGTATATAGCCATTCTTAATAATTGAACAGTAATTTGATTTTCTTTTTCTATTCTTTTCTTCTTAAAATGACCTATCAAAATTGGAGAAATACTGGCTAAGTGTGCAGCGGGCATAAATCAACTCAAGGTTCCGCAGCCAACTTCACGTAGATAATAAGGTTGTTTTTAACTCACAAGTAGGGATCGCCTAAATTGAGTATTTTTCTTAAATTTTTTTAAATATTATTGATAATAATACGTTGAAAGTAAAAAATCTTTCGTTATTGAAAAATAAATTTTGTTTCTGTAATAAAGAGGCAAAAATCCAAAAAAAATGTAGATAATTATTAGAATTTTATATTTTTGAGGGGAATACGAAAAATAATTCTTGCTATATCAATAGCTTTATAAGTATATACAAAGATCTAGCCTGATTGAGTGATGTAGGCACCCGGTCTTGCTATATCAATAGCTTTATAAGTATATACAAAGATCTAGCCTGATTGACTTATATAGGCACCCGGTCTTGCTATATCAATAGCTTTATAAGTATATACAAAGATCTAGCCTGATTGACTGATGTAGGCACCCGGTCTTGCTATATCAATAGCTTTATAAGTATATACAAAGATCTAGCCTGATTGACTGATGTAGGCACCCGGTCTCAACCACCGGATCTAGGAACGTTAAGAAGACCGTTTCCTTCCATATTGCCAGGGATTTTCCAAAATTATATTCTTGTGAGATTGAAAAGAGATAGATCTCCGAATGGTATTTTTTTAATTACACCCCGATAGAAGCGAAAGCGAGATTATAAATTTTCCATGCCTTATTTCGCCTCCCGAACTAAGGAAGATGTTACTTAGAAAATATTTTTCATTTAAGAGGGGGAGGATTTAATATAACCGTAAAGGGATAATAACCATAAAGGAATGTGGCGATAAAAGTCTGGCCTTAATAAATGTCACCGCCATGGTCGCTACGTTAACAACATTGTCGAAATAAAATTACATATCTGAAAAAATAGGTCTTACAACTCAAATGATGAAAAATTAATTTGAAAAACTTTTTTTTTAATTTGCTCTTGGTGTATATCTGACAAAAGTACATGGAATAACTACAAATCATTGATGAAACCAAAAGGTCATTCAATAACAATTAAGAAAAAGCAAAAAACAAAAAAAAATCTGAAGGCAGGAAGCAGAGAGAATGGGTAGAAAGATCAAACAAAATGGAGGCCGAGGACAGCAGTTGAACACGAAAAAAAGGAGTTTTTTGAAAATTATTTTCAGAAAATTTAATTGTTCAAATTTCAATTAACTGTAATATATACCCTATCTATAAAAAAATCACAAAAATCGTTCAAGAATTGCGACCTGTACATACATACCTACATACATACATACGGACTAACGAACAAAGACACTAACCATTTTTCGAAGGCTAATTTAGATCATGATAAGTATTTAAAAAATTAAACATTGATGTCATTTTTAGAAGAACATTTTCTATTTTTTAAAAGTTATATCAAAAGTTGATTACTTTTAAAATTTCTAGAGTTGTAATTACTTCTATCAGAAAAACTAGAAATTGGCGTGCTATTCAATAATAAAGCACACACCACTAGTTTACTGATAATAGTATTTTTAATATTTCAATATTTAAAGAAAGAGTTAAAATTTAATATTTATAGTAATAAGATTCGTTATAACCCTTGAAATTTATTAAATATCTTTGGAAAGTTAGAAATTTTCTATAAAAGATATAACATTCACTTACAGGTGTTTAAAAAAAAAACAAACACCTGTGCAAACAAGTGTATTTAAAAATCACGTCCAAGTCTATTTTCATCCAATTTTCCTCTAATGAAAACGAAACGCACAAAAGTATTTCTGTGTGTATTTCTTTCTTTCCATGTATTATTATCATTTCGTCATTTTCCGCGATCAAGGTCGACCACCTTAAGTCAACACTTCATGTTATCACTACAGATAACTAAAATTTTATAAGTGGCATTAAGCAAGATTTTCGCGAATGTTTCCTTTATGAAAATATTGACTTAATGTGCCCCGGGGGGAAAATGTTCCGCTAATGGATTTTCTGCACTTTCCACTTATTTACTCTACTCCGTGTTAGTTTAATTACAAATGTGCCTCCTAAAAATAAATGTTTGCCAAGATATATTTTATTTGCTGGACGTGTCTCTGAACTATTGTTTTGTTAAATTTACTTTACCATCTAAGGTGAATGAGCTTGTATGTTTGAACAGTTTCTTTACGAAAAATGTACTATTGAACGATGCTATTATAACTATAAATACGCTGGCCATTCAAAATATTCTGATCGTTCAAAAATATCTCAATATTTCTAGACCTAAGGCAGCCATTATACTTTTCAAGATCTGTATAAGTCAAAGATTTCTTTGTTCATTGAACTATTACAATATAGTAAGTCAATATTTATATTCCTTTCCAACATAATGTTTTGGTAATCATAGATACAATGTTTTTTTTTAATTTGGGCACAAAATGCAACTGCAAATTTTTCCTCGACAGTAGATGCAATAAAGTTATTTGCAAATCAGTATAAAAATGCATTACCATAAACTGCACTTCAATTAATCGCGTAAGCGGTGCGAAATTCATACTGGGATTAGGTTCCAGTTACATGTTGTAGAATACAATAACTTTGACTAATAGCAAGGAAACGTGTTGATAAGATGAATCCATTTTCTATAGCTATTGAATTGTTATGGGGTTTCTATGGAAATATAATCTGTCATATAATACATCATAACGTATACCAATGATGTATAAAACATCATTGGTATACGTCACCAAACGAAGCCGTGGCGGCTATTTGTCGATTATTTTTCACGCATAATTTCGTCTAATTTATGATACTACTATGCTAGACCCTTTGTTACATTTTTTCCATTTACTTGGGTCGGCTTGTCCCTTTTACTTTGGATCGGTATTCCTTGTCCTTCTCCTACACTGAGCACGATTTTATGCTGCATTGGCATAAGTTGAACTTCTTTCAGGTCTTTTTCGACCATCGTCAACCAAATAAAAGGTGGCTTTCCACGTCCTCGCTTCGTTGTTGGCGAGTTTCAGGCACGCTTCGCCATGTGACCGTCCTGGTGTCTCTGGATATGTCCATATCATTGGAGGCGTTTTTCTTTTACTTCGTCCATTATTGGGGTGACTTTAGAACTCTCTCATACGTATTGACTCCTGATTTATGAAATGGACGCTTATCAACAGGCATCACACCTGCTGATCAGCGTCACATGTGAACTTCTGTTGTGTGTGGTCTGTTGAGGAGTTGTTTGTTGGACGCCCAATATTCTAAACTATACAACATAACGTTAACAATTAGACATAAAGTTAACAATTAAATGAAACTACGTGATGTAATATTATTTCTACTTTAAGTTCTTTACCACGACCTAGGTTTCATTGTATTACAACATATTCAGGTGGGCTGTTAGCAAAGATTGGATCTTTGCTAATATCCAGTTCTTTGCTAATAGCCCACCCGAAGATGTTGTCATACAACAAAACCTAGGTTGTGGTAAAGAACTTAAAGAAAGTAGAAATAATACTACATCACGTAGTTTCATTTAATTGTGAATGAATGAACTTCTACAAAATTAACGCCAAATATATTCAATACATAAAGTTAAACTTGGAGATGTGGAGGGAACAGCATGAGTGAAGATATGAGGGTATGATTACTGCAGATGAGTTTTGAAGATGCTTCTTTTAGAATGCTGTCATCCAATGAATTCCATAACATGGCGAGGCCGTTTAAACAAAGAAGAAATATTCGCAAAAGACGAACAATGCTTAAATGCGTCAGAAACCTATGGGTAGATAATCTGTAAATCGAGCACTGAAATAAGAAGGTCTGTGTGGATTATTTAATAAGTTAATGAAAAGATATGAAGAATATGCCTATTGCGAATCTTTATCCGTTTGGGCCGTGATTTAAATTCAGAAAATGTTAATGTGTTTAGAGGTCAGTTTGTAAAAGACAAGTAGATTTTAAAGGCTTAACCTTCCAAATTTAAAGAACTAGCTGTGCCCGCGACTTCTTTATTAGGAAGTTTATGTTTTTTATTTGTTTGCTCTTAGAAATCTAAACGCATAAAGTTTGCTGAAACGCTAATAGATGGCGTTGGCAATACTATATCGTAATACATGTATGGACTTTTTGCTCTCAGAAATATTACACGTAAATTTAAATAAAAACGCTAATAGATGGCGTTGGCAGTTTCCATATCGTATTATTTACAAAGGCTTTGTAAAACTGTAATAATTTGTATTTTCTTTGTAAGCTGTAATATCCAGGTAATATTATACTACAAGTGGCTCGAGGTTATAAATTATTACCAAAACTAATTTCATCAAAATCTATCAAGTAGATTTCATATGATTGAAAATCAAATTGACAGCCAGACAAACAGACATACAAATATGTTAGGAACAGGTGTTCTGGCTTCTATTATTGTTCTACTTGCTAAATCAACAGCTCTTTTTAAAAAATATTTTGCGTGTAGAAAATTCACTCTGTGATAGTTTTATTATACGTAAAGATTAAAATCTTCGCAAAATATTTTTGTGCTACTGCATATTATTAATATGTATATATATATATATATATATATATATATATATATATATATATATATATATATATATAATTACGGTGATGTTATATGATGGATATTAATTCGGTGAATCTTTAACAATTGGAGGTTTTCATTTTAAAATACAATAAAATTCGGTAATTACATTAAATTATACTCAATGTTAATTAAAATATTCATCAAATAATGCACTTGGTACGCCTAAAAAAGTAGTTCCCTCGACCGATGCCGGAGGGAGCCGAGTTTACCAATTCGGCGTCACCAACATGAACCTGATGGCTCAGTTTCGTCCACTGCAGTAGTGCTCAAAAACAGTTTGTAGGTGCGTCTAAAGAAGTGTCCACTTCATAAGCCATATTGGCAGTTTTTTCTGGAATCAGTCACATACACTTCAAATTCTTTTGTTTAAAATTTCGTTTAATTGTTTTGTTTAAAATGGATTTCAAATTCGTTGTTATTAATATATAACATAAAATCGTTTGATATGAATTTTTTTTCAGTATTAAAAATATATATATACACTACAGTTTTGAAACAAATGATAGTGTATGAAGAAAGAAGTTCAATTATCAGATTTATTATTCCTTGACAAATATTCATAAATTATCAACTACTTATATAAAAAATGACCATAATAATCTAAACAGACTTTTCGTCAAAAGATCCTCCCTTGCATTTAGTCTCATTTTCACGAGTCTCGACATACGAACAATCAATTTGTCGATTATTTCTTGGGAAACATTGTTCCAGCTTAAGTGTAGAGTCATCTACGTGTGTTCTTGTGGAGAACGACATCGACCTTGAACATTTCCACCAAGCTCTTCCCATAAAAGTTCCTTCGAGTCGAGATCATTACTCTGAGGTGGACATGTTTTTAACACCATTTCTGTCTGTTTTTGTTCTAATAACAATGTGATTGAGAACTGGGGTCATCCTCTTATTGGAAAAGAAACCCATTTCCAATTAATCTTTTTCCGGAAGGAACAGCATTACTTTATACTGATCTTTTTCATTATTCCTTGGATTTGGTCTAAATCGCCAGTCCAATGGGCCAAAAAACAACCGCAGACCATAACGGAACCACCGTCGTGCTTGATGGATAGCACTATAAAATTTGACATTAAATTTTCTAGCGCGCTGTGTTGAACATAAATTCATCCTTCAACCTTATTGAGCTAAATATTTCAAAGTTCGATTCATCGGTCCAATGGACTGTTTAAAATTTTCTTTTGTCCATTCTCTATGGGCAAGAACCAACTGCATCCATTTTTCTTTGTTTTGTGGCCGTAACAGAGGTTTTCGGACAGCATTGCGACCAAAGAAGTTAGCTTCCTGTGATCGTATTTTTACCGTAGTCATGATCGAGATTTCTTGATTTTGTAGCCAATTTCTGGTGCTGTTAGGCCTTTATTCTACTTGCTGGTAATAACGACGAAATTGTTCTCATTAGAAGTGGTCACTCTCGGTCGTCCTGAACGTGGACGATCTTGATTACTGCCAATTTCCTTGTGTCAAATAATTGTGCGATAGATATAAGTCTTCGATATTTTGAATTGTGCATCAATTGCACTTTCAAATTTGCCTTAGTTATATAAACCGACGATATCAGATCGCATCTCAGTGCTAATTTCGCATTCTTTTCTATTCTGAAGACGTTTTGACTGTAGGATCTACTTGTGCAGACTAAGTAGAACTGTTTGTGAATAACTATATAAAAAACAAGTAACCCAAAAGAAAAATCTGTTTTAGGAAACTAAAGCAAACCTATATTTTGGTTAATGCAAAAGAAAACTAAAATAATTAGTAATAAGGTCATAAAATATAACAATGGCTCTACCTACTTGACAGTCGCTCGGAGTTCTTTGATGTTCGGAAACATAATATGTTTATTGCACCTTTACTCAAGAAATACACAATATAGAGACAGTTTGGACATTTTTTAGTAATAATAGAATATGCAAATGTGCAGATTTGTATTTTATTACCTAGAATTTTAGTGTATTTAGAGACAATGTAAGTATTTTATAACTGGTCTCAAATTTTTGGCCGGTAGTATATATATATATATATATATATATATATATATATATATATGTGTGTGTGTGTGTGTGTGTGTGTGTGTGTGTGTGTATATATATATATTCAGGACGTTTTCAAAACTCAAAATAATTTTTTCATAATTTTTCTCTGTCTGTTAGAACTACACCAATTAAACCAATTTAAGTAAATCTTTTATTATGATAATGCTTGAAACTCTAATTAAATTTCAAACTGCTATTAATTGCGATATATAAGTTTGTTTTTCAATATTAAAAAAAAAATGTGTTAAAGGCGTTTTTGTGATCGAGCAGTAATCAAATTACATTTTTAGCATTTTTGTATGTCTGTTTGTTAGAGCTTCACACGAGAACAGTTGAAAAAAATTAATAAACTTTCAATATAGTGATGCTTCAAATTTTGATTAAAATACAAATTGTCATTTGTCGCAATCAAATATTTTTAAAAGGACTTAAAATGCAATTATTTGTGTTCATATAGTAGAAACTGAAAAGTGGTGAATTAAAATTGCCGACAGTATTACAAGGATACAAACCAAGTTATAAATTGGGCAGAGTATTTTTAAAATCCAAACATTATTACAACACCTATATAAGTAGATATCAATACACACACGAACATACATAACTATGAACAAAATTAAATCCATTAAACCTGGTTCCAGACATTGAATATATTTGACGTTAATTTTGTAGAAATTTATTATTCACAATTAAATGAAACTACGTGATGTAGTATTATTTCTACTTTCTTTCAGTTCTTTACCGTGACCTAGGTTTCGTTGTATTACAACATCTTCAGGTGGGTTATTCGCAAAGATCTTATCTTTATTAATAATGAATTTCTATAAAATTAACACCAAATATATTCAATTACTGAATTATTCCTAACACATTTGGTCAAGTAATTGTTGAATTATGCCTAACATAATTGATCGAAAAATTGGTGAATTATCCCTAACAAATCTGGTTAAGTAATTGCTGAAAATTCAGGGTAACAAAATTGGTCAAGAAATTACTGGATTATTACTGACATGTTTGGCCAAGTAATTGCTAAGTTATACATAACGTAATTGGTTAAGAAATTGGTGAATAATTCCTAACATATTTCGTCGTGTAATCCTTGAGTTCTGCCTAACAAAACTGATCAAGAATCCTTAATATATTTGGTCGAATAATAGCTAAATTATCCTTGAAATAATAATTGTCCGTATTAATTTAAAAATTCATTCGTTTGTCTGCTTCGCTCGCGTGGAATGCTAACATTATATAAAGTATGTTTCTATGTTTGTTACTTAATAACGCGTACATTATAGGATAGATTTCTATAAAACCTGATATAGATAAGGTCGAACTAATTTATAAACTATTTTTAATATGAGAAATAACGTAATACCTGTAGGGCGGTATTTAATATTTTTTTGTATATTAGGTAAGTTTTTAAGAGTATAATGTTACAACTCGTGTGTATGGTTTGTATTTTGATAACCCAAACAGCTGCATGAGAATCTCGTGGCCTTACTAGCAATTCCACTGCTGGTAGCATTACAACATCTTCAGGTAGTATCTTTGCTAATATCCCACCTGAAGATGTTGTAATACACCGAAACCTAGGTCGTGGTAAAGAAATTAAAGAAAGTAGAAATAATACTACATCACGTAGTTTCATTTAACTGGTTCCAGACATTTAAATATCTAATTAGAAAGTCGATTACTAGTTTTCTTTGCCAATTTCTTTAACCATTTGCCTATGGATTATTTTTGGGTATGTTAAGTGTTTTGAGTAAATAAATGATCACGAAATAAAAGGGTACACTTACTCGCACAGACTACTAGACTTAGTCCGCCCGGTACACCTGAAGAAAGAACGCGAGGGTAGAAAACGAAACGAACGCACAAAAGGAGAGTACGTTCGATAGCCCATTACGGTGATGGCGAGACTTGACCCTTAACCCTTTCGTGCCGAGTACACGGATCTGCATTTTTTTTATTTTTTGGTTTTTCACATGGTTACTGCATTTTATTCGCAGACTTTTAGCGTCCAAGATTTTCATAAGATTTTGTTGACAAACATTTGTAAATTTAAATTTATTGATAAAATTGAAATTAAGAAAAACCTGTCAAGCACATGTGGAACTTGTACTATGAGGGTTCAGAACACATTTAGGCATTTATAAAAATTTAATGGTACTTAACATTCCTATTAACCTATTTACAAAATTTATTTTTTTTACAACGAAAAATACATTATGTATTGCCTATTATATACTTCACAGGCGCATATTTAAAAAAATTATATGATATAACTAAAAATCAAGGATTTTTAGATTTCTTCCTTTACTTGTGCTGTAAGACCTTGCTTCTTGCCAAATTTCATGATTCCAGGTCAACGGGAAGGACCCAATAGTTTTTGATATATTTGCGAGTGTCAAAATACGTGGCACAAATGGCCATACTTTTTTATTTCGTTGACAATAGAAGCCTCGTTCTTTTATAGCCTCAAGGGACAGTAGAATTAATTATATCATATTAATTTCAACTCGATACCTCCTCGTATTCCAGCATTCGTTCGTTTTCTGTCTGTCTGGACAGACGGAAAACGAAGTGATCCTATTAAGTTCGTTTTTTCACTTTGGGATACAGAATTCTAAAAAAGACACAGAGCGATTCTAAAAAGACACAGAACCCATAGTTTCAAGTGAAGTTTCTTTAAGTAAATTATTCATTTAACTAATTTTTGCTCACAACTCCGCCTGCATGCGTATATGACGTTAAGTTTTAGTGATAAAATTATAACTTCGCATTTTACTTCGCTTACTGAGTGCACGCACTTTGTGGCATGCCTCATAAGTATTAATATAACTCGGTAACCTCGACACCTACACCAATATTTTATACACAAAAACCTTACAGAATAAAAAAAAACGACTTTTAAAAAAGCGACTTCAAAAAAGGTAGGTACTAAAAAGTAAAAAAATAATTAACTGAAAATGGGTACCTACTTATTTGCAATAAATATGTAAGTTACTTATTTTTGAAGTCGGTTTTTTTAATAAATATTTTATTTCAGAATTTTCAGTGATTAATATATTAATATTAATTATCACAGTTCGGTTTTTCATATCCAAAGTCCAATATCAGATTTTGCTTATTAAAACTACCGTTTGAAGAGTTCCGTTCTACATATCCAAAATCCAATATCCGATTTTGCAAAGTAATAACTAACGTAACAACTAACAGTAGCGTATATATTGAATCACGATCCATATGAAACCATCCGTTAAGGAGTTACATTATTCATCTTCAGAACACATCATCACACACTTACCTGGTCGATGGTGCAGTTATTTTGCAAAGTAAAAATTACCAGTTGTAAATATCTTGAATTAACTTTGATTTACTACCATCCGATAAGGAGTTCCATTGATTATCTCCACAACTCATCATTTTGCAAAGTAACAACTATTAGTAGCGAATATTTTTAATCACGGTTGATTTACTAATATCCGTTACGGAATTCCATTGTTCATATCCAGTACTTATCATTCAAGCATGACCTGGTACGTGGTGTAGTTATTTTGTATAATAACAACTACCCGTAGCAAATATCTTAAATCATAGTTGATTTACTACCATCCGTTGAGGAGTTCCATCGTTCATTTCCGGACCACATCATTAGAATATCATCATGTTTATATGGGACCACACCTATAGCATCAGCAAAAAAAGAATCACCAAAATCGGTCCATATGGTAAAGAACTATCGCTGAACATACATATATAAAAAGATTCCCACGAATTGAGAACCTCCTATTTTTTTGAAGTCGGTTAATCTGCATCAAAATGAATCCGACAAAAAATAATCCGACAGAGAGACAATTTCGTAATTTTGTTCAAATTATATGTTATGATTAGACTTGAAAAATATATGTGAATATACAAAAAAAATAATTTATTCGGATATATTAGTTCAAAAATATTCGTATAGCAATAAACATCATTTCAGTTCAATGAATATTGCAGGTCACATTATAGAAACACATGTAAATTCACCAATAGATGACATTACGATAGGATCAAGTTGACTAAATCTTATGGAATTACCCTAAGGCGATTTATCTATTAATAAAAAAGAAGTTTCACGTCAAAAAAACGGAGAAGTTAGAAAGGTATAAGTCCAGGTTTTAGCCATTGATTAAGTGTAAAAATATATTACAATAGGTTAGCCCTCCGTATACAAAATGAGATTTCAGTTGGGTACATGGCGTTAAAATGGATTCAATTTAATGCTTTATAGGCTTAGGAACTTCATAAAACCTCGTAGCGGGATCAGGGTAATATTTGATCATCTTTCCTCCACCCCGAAAGTAGCCTTTCGTTAGACGCTTTAGACGCGATCTCTACCCTCCCTATAGGGTGGAATTTAGTTTTTCCCCCTTGTATCAAGGAGGCAATTTCACTGTATTTTATTTCTAAATGTTTCTAATTATTTTGTCAAAGACTCTTTAAATTGAAGTGAATGGGGGGGGGGGGGGTTGACTGTGAATATAAGAACGTAAATAAATAAATTTTTAACACTGCTACTAATAAAAAAGCTTAAACTTAAGTTATAATACTCTTATGTTAAGAATACTTACACCGTGTTCATAAGGTGTTGGTATAACGAAAGTTATTATATACTACTAACAAACGCATTAAAACGATAGAATAACTATTCCGAAGTTATTTCAAAAAGTCAACGTGGCAACGTCGCGTTTCATAGACAAATACGTATAAAACTTGAGGTTGTGTCTATGATTGTGAATACAAATTATATCTGTCACATAAAATGGCGTCTTTAGAGCATCGTTAAAATTTATATGATTTTTTACTTGTATTCGTTCTTGTTGAATTTTTATCTTTTTCTCAGTTTTAAAAGAGATGCTGAAAAAAGAGCACGAATTGCGTATGAAAACGTCATTAGAACAATATAAATAACAAATTTTGGAGAAATTTCACAGTTCTACCTAAAATATTCTATAAATAAATGGGAATCTTATTTAATTTAAAATATGTCATCAGTAAGTATTGTACTTCGAGCATCAGCCAATAAATCAGTTCTTCTCGATAGTTTTGATTGTCCGAATTTTAAATAATTATGAATACAATCGATTTGTAAAGATTGAGGTGCTTGTTACATGTACTTGTCTAAATGTCAACTTTTTTAGGTTATACCAAAGTTAAACTTAGGTCGATATCGGAATAGTGTTTGACAGATGAAGTTATGACGAGCTTGTCCTATACATATTTATTAGTAGAATTTTTATATATTCTATATTTATGCAAGGTATAACTTTCTATTCCAAATTTATTAGTAACAGTGTAACTAATTTAGGTATTATTAAGTTTTTATTATAATAACATGCATTCCATTTGAGAGTTATTTTATTTGTCTATTATTATTTGTTAACTTTGTACATACCTATTATATTTTGTACATTATGTGATGTATTTTTTTATATTATATGATGTTGTCTCCTTTGTATGTTGGCCTTTGACGACGCGGCGCACTGCGGGAACCTGGGTTCGATTCCAGTCACTCATCGAGCGGGGCTAGGCTAGAGTTCTGGTTGGCTATAAAAGATTACTTTCGTAGCAAAAAGTCCGCATTTTATATCAATTGTAAATATTAAATAAACAAATATATACACAATATATAAACAAATATATACACAGGCTGTAGCAAAGAACGTGTATATTGTTTATATAGGTGATTCTGTGCAAAAAAATGTGCGTGTCTGCTCTGATTCTTAAGTACGATTGTCTCGGAATGTATAAAATAGGTAACACTATATATAAATGTAACTATCAATATCCTTAAATGTAAATGGAAAATTCTTTAATAAAAATCTGCAGACAATATAATTATTTTCAAGTAAAACACAAGTGAACAAGATCAAATTTATACAACAAAATTGAAAAAAAAATTTAGTAACGTCAGATTAAGAAGTTAAAATTAAAAGAGACTTTTTAATTCTGTAGGATAGAAGACACCAAATATTCACACATAATGACATTTAATAATGACATCTTCGTATAAGCGAACGATAGTAAACAATGTATGTCACACTTCGTCATTGCGATTACGCTATAAGAAAATGCCAATATGTATGTCACACTCAGTCATTGCAGATACGCCATAAGAAAATGCCAAATAAACATATCGATATCTCACTCTAAAGATGCGCAGAAATGTTGCGCGAAGAGGCCATCTAACGATTACACTTTTTTAACGCTCTGAACTTCGTACGATTTCAACTTCTGATTTTACTACTCATAAAACTTTATACCGGGCGCTATATATGAAAATCGATTATTAAGGAATAAACTCCAAGAACGGGGTAGAAAACATTCGGCAACTGCATGAATATTCTCAACCGTTTCCGAAAAAATCATGATCAAGGTTTAAATTTTTACTTTTCCTTAGAAAAAAAACAGTCTTCAAATATACTTAGTTATAAACAGGACAACAAAATGAATATATGGTTTTTTTTTGTACCTCTTACATATGTAAAATCGAGTATCGAGTCTTGAGATTGAGTATGATAGGTCTTTTGGAATGACATTAAGCTTCTTCAGATCGTAACTTCGTTCCAAAAGGTCAGCTACATAATGGTAACTCAATTTCATCCGTTTATTTTTACCAAATATATAAAATAATCTTGAAAGTAACGCTTAGCAGGCACGTCCGCTTAAAATGATATTGGTTTAAGATATTAATAACATTATCTTACGGAATGACTTCATATTTATGGAATGAAATCATATTTTTGTGTGTTATCGCATGAATTTGACCAAACTTTTATAAACAATTGTTTATTTATGTATTTAATGTACCTAATTGATACACATGGCTGACTTATTGCCACGAGAAAAATCTCGTAGAGCTAATTAAGTATATATAGATACAGACGTAGCAAAGAACAAGTTCATTATTAATTCAAGTGATTTAGTGTATTAAACAGAGTATATTTGAAGTGTATTACTTTGAAAAATGTAATTTTTATGGAAATCGCGACTTAAACAGTGATTTGTTTTTGTTTAGAAAAGGTGAGAATTAAGTTTATTAACATTTTGTAATAATTTAATTGTTCGCAACTAAATTAAATTACGTGATGTAGTATTATTTCTACTTTAATTTAAATTCTTTACAACGACCTAGGTTTCGTTGTATTACAACATCTTCAAGTGGGTTGTTAGCAAAGATAGATGAGGAAACATTACAAGATGAAATATTTTACTACCCTGCTATAGAAAATAATAAAGCGCGATAATTTGGAAACGGTCTGGTATATATATATATATATATATATATATATATATATATATATACACGAATGCAATAAAAACACGCTAAAGTACTATACGTATTTAGATACGTTTGTTAACGTATTTCATTTTCAACCACTTTTCGAAGTCATTCGCGCTTTTCAGAAAAACGGATTGCAACAATAATGAATGAGCTGAAATATATGAACATAACTTAAAATAAATACATCTTATAGTATGCTGATTGCCCGCTGCCCAACAAAAAAAATATATGACTGAAACCGTTTCACACATACTCATTTTTATGACACTTTTTTTGCAACCTGTTTACGTAACTACGTTAGAATAAATATGTGTATGTACATATATATATATATATATATATATATATATATATATATATATATATATATATATATATATGTATATATATATATATATATATGTGTGTATATATATATATACATACACGGTGTCCAGGAATAGATTTCGGACAAAGAAAGACGCTATTCGTTGGCTATATAAGAATAAATTGCCGTTGAAATAAAACGTAAAACACGACTTTTTTCTAATTGAGTGCAAAAAAAATTCACACATAACCATTTTCAACACACCCAATACTTCTTCATAATTATTTTTGTGCCGTCAAATAATTATGAATATTATTTTAAATTTTCTTTTAGCGACAATCAACAATTTTTCAGTCAAGAAATAACATCTTTCCTTGTCTGACACTTATTTCCGGATACCGTGTATATATATATATGTATATAACAATCAACTCACTTCGCCAGTAAGTCATTCAGTCTGAAAGGGTTAATAAGGACCCCACCCTGCCACGGATGACTCCTTAAATAATAATAATAATGATATCCTTAAGTTTTATTTTAAGCCGCCCTGTGTCTAATGGCTCATACATTTTTTATTATACTTTTTTACTTTATGTAATGGGTGTCGTTAGATATTGTTTCCGACGTTGATACCTGAAACGTGTTCGGTGCGTTATAAACGGCCCTATATAACGACGTTTTTACTTAACGTTTATGTGAGATATGAAAAAGAAATGTTCATCTCATGAAATAAGCTGACTTCTTTTATATAATACATATTTATGTATATGTATATATATATATATATATATATATATATATATATATATACATATGGTGTCCAGAAATAAGTGTTGGACAAAAAAAGATGTTCTTTCTTGATTGAAAAATTGTTGATTGTCGTTAAAGTAAAATTTAAAATATGACTTTTTCAGAAAATTTAAAATAATATTCATAATTATTATTCATCTTTTTCGTACATACGATACTTGCGCACATTATTCAGCGCCGCCGTTAGGGGGAATAACGCGCGAAGAGCCGCGAAGATTTCGCCACTACTGGTAAACACACCGCACTCGGGCAAGTATTGGGTGTTTTAAAAAGAAGTGTTATATGTACTAGTATATATAGGTTTGTTTAACAAGTTTTTTAACTACGAGTTTGGGTTTTTTCTAAAAACTTTGTCGAAAATCCCAGAATATTGTATTACAGGATAAGCCGTAGTGCATTTATTTAAAATAATTAATTTCTTTAAAAACACAAAATTTCAATTTTTTCAAAGATGTGTAGAAAAACAAGTGAAAAAACACCCCCACCCCAATATTCCCTACATATAATAGAAAATTACCAAAAGCTACGAGGGAAAATTATAGCGATCATGTTAGATTTTACAGTTTGTGAAAATGTCTCGATATTTTTATATAATAAGTAATACGAAATATATATTCGTAAATATTATAGCAGGAATACTATGTACCACCCTTAAAAAGTTTATAACCTTGTAAAGGTTTATAACTTTTACGTATGTCATACTTAGATTTGAACGTAAAACACTTAGCACGAGTTATACTCCTACTTTTCAGGTTTTTTTCATAAAGTTTGATGACAATTTCTCTGTATTGAGATAGAAAAGTCGAGGAATGATATATTTGTTTTTATATAAAAGGTTTCTTACCCTTTTATATGAAGGTGGGTTAGGTATAAATTACGGAACATCACACTTGATACATCTTGTCACATCACAAGGGTCCAACTGATATGAGTCACAGTCTGAAGTATGGTCAGTATCTATTTTAAATACTTCAATTTACCATACGAATTGACACCATGAGTATTTATACCATTATTCTTGATTTATACTAACTATACTATACCTTTACACCGGATATAAATATATTCAGGGGTGCTAAACCTTCAAATGTTTTACATCAAAGAAAACACATTTATTTGCAGTACATGTGGTGAACTTATTGCTACAGGAATATTCTTTCTCCGTCAATCATAAAAATATGTTTTAAAATATTGATAGATTGCTCCTACAATCAATGTTGCAAAATAAAATACAAGGTAAGAAAAAGGGAAAATTAAATCTTGGTATATGATAATGACAGTAGGCTTCACTTGAAAATTTAAAGAAAATGAAAAAAATGTTTTAATATGAGTTATGATCGCAGAAGGATTGGACAAGAGCTCTGAAGGACTAGTGTTTAGTAGAGTATGAAGGATTGGACAAAAGCGGTGAAGGATCAGGGTTTAGTAGAGATAAGGTTTCTTCAATTGATCCTTGAATATTTATAGCGAGAATATTTCCCTGGTATTAAACCTGGTATTATTGCTGCTTAGACAATTAGAGATTTTCTTCGAGAGGTAGAGATATGCTTGGAGATAAGTAGGATGTGTAAGATTACAGAGTGTAACCTAAAGCCATAAACAGACAAGTCTTTAAATCTGCCAATGAAATAATTTAGATGAGAATTTTAATTATTAACAATTAAATGAAACTACGTGATGTAGTATTATTTCTACTTTCTTTAAGTTCTTTACCGCGACTTAGGTTTCGTTGTATTACAACATCTTCAGGTGGGCTATTAGCAAAGATTCTTTGGGCTGTTAGCAAAGATTCTTTGGGCTATTAGCAAAGATTATTTGGGCTATTAGCAAAGCAAAAATCTTTGCTAATAGCCCACCTGAAGATGTCGTAATACAACGGAACCTATGACGTGGTAAAGAACTTAAAGAAAGTAGAAATAATACTATATCATGTAGTTTCATTTAATTGTGAATAATTAATTTCTACAAAATTAACGCCAAATATATTCAATACCAAGATTTTAATTATATTAAATGGAAGTATAAATAAAGGTTATTTTTTTAAAGGTACACAATTTTAAAAAAAAATATAAAAATCATCATAATGACCATGGTATTGGCCGTTATGAAAAGGTAATTGTATGCCATTTATGTGTAAATACGATTTCAGGCATATAGGCACAGCGGTTGGCTCTATTGAAGCGTAATCTGGAAGTCCAATTTTTCTCGTCGAAGTCAAAATCACTTTTGAGCAATAAATTGTTCAGCGTTAAGACTCATTTCTGGTTGAATAGCTATGTCAATAAACTAAATTGCTATATTTACAGTGAAGAAAATCCATGTACTCTTATTGACATGCCGTTACATCCACAAAAAGTCACTTTTTGGTGTGCTTTATGAACTGGTGGAATCATTGATCCTTATTTCTTCCAAGATGATGCCGGCGAGAATATAAGTACAATTTTAACAAACTTTTGTTAAATACGTGTCCTTAACTTGAGTTCAATAAAGAAATAAAGCTTCCTAAAACTAAAATCAATGAATAAAAAAACACAAGTATCGAATTTCCGACTCAGACGTCCGTCGCGTTCCGTACCTAATCCGGTACTTTACCGCTGTGCCACTGACTTATTGGGAAAATCGACAAAATAAAAACATACTTATTAACAAAGCTCCTCTCTTTCGGGTGCACTCAGCCTAGTGCCGAATATACCCGAAATCAAACCATTGGGGAATATTCGGCCTACAGCCGAATATACCCAAAGCGAGTCACGCTTGGTGTGACGCGAAATCGCAAATATTTTCAGAAGTTTCACTTCAAAAATTCATGTTGTGGCGTAGACTGCGTACGCATGCCCGTGTGTTGTCTCTGGACGTAGATTGGATGTCTACGCCAGATCTAGTTGTGGCATAGACATCCTAAAATCTGGTCGCAGTTTACGAAACTGTTTTCGTTTAATTGATAACCAACAATGATTTTAAGTCAAAGGTAATTTTATTAGTCGCTATGACATGAATACATAGATGGTTATGCTTGACAATTTTTTTCAGCTTTCCCGGACACTGATTACATGTTGAAGTCATTTTTTTTGAATTTTTAATATCCCGTTGTTTAATCCTAATTTTAGTTATAAAATCTATGCTTGAGGTGAAATTTGTTAATTTATAATAATTCTAAGCGACTCTTAATAGTTCGGACCCAATTGTATACTTAACAAAAGAAATTGTATATCTGTGTACGCATATATACGGGATTTTCTAACTTGAAAGTCCCAGGTACACCTCTGCTGGTAACACATGTTGGACTTAGATTTGTGTACTATTTTTTTTATTACCATCTCTCATTTCCAAGTCCAGGTTCACTCGGTCTTCGGCGGACTCGCATTTGTGAGAATTTTCACTCAATCATTTGTAGTTCGGTCGCTTTGTGCTCTTTCGTCGGCGGTACAACTGGAACCGAATATATTTCCCAGAGCCCATATGAAAGTCTTTATGTGGGTATTTGTGAGAAAGAGGCCGGAATATTATGTACATATATTTATTTTTCGATCAGTAATTACCGGAATCAAATGGATCAATGGATAAATAACTTACAGCTTCCGGAATTCTGAGAACTTGAAATGGTCAATAAATCGGACACTCTAATGATAATATCATATAAACTATTATCTGTCGTCATATGTAAATAAAGCACAAACTTTCGTTTTAATTTATACATAATAAATTAAATAATATATTCAAAAGTAAATAAAAATAAAAACAACAAAATAAGTAGTTATGTACACCACTAACTTGTGAGTAAGGAAAATGCCAGATGAATTAAAACAAATATAAATATAAACACATTTCAATTAATACTAAATGTTAAACATTTTTACGAAGTTATCTAAATTCTATAATATATATCTGATTCTATCTATAAATCTGATTGTTATGATCGTGTAAATTTAGGATATCCACAAAATTGTGGTCAAATATAAACCGTAGTTGAAAGAATCACAGTAATAATACCAGCGATAATAACGGAATGAACAACAATAGTGATTGTAAAATATTTATTTAACATCTAAAACTTGCTTCACTGTGTAACAAGTTCTTTCTACAAGCGTGTTCTTCACTCCGCTCTGGAAGTGAACGCCTTCCAATACTTCAATTGTTGCAGGCAATGTGTTATAAAATGTGGTTGTGATATTGTATATAAAAGTTTTAGAGAAACTGGACAGTTTGAGCTCAACACTTCTACTGTCGTGCCTATATCTACTACTATATTCGTGTTCATTGAAGTGAAAGAAACATTACTAATATATATTTTTAGCATACATAATATTTCGAAATGTCGTGCTGGAAGAAGATGCTTCAGATTCCATAGATTGCATTCTATACAAACAAGTCCATTCTTCGTGAGAATTACTTGGACACATAGCATGGAAGGATGGACATAATCTGGAGCAACTAATGATTACCGGCAAGGTAGATGGAAAAGGACCAAGGGAACGGAGCCCAGCTAGATGGGTTGACCAAATACGTTCGGTGTTGGGCACAAACTCCACGCCGCTAAGGACCGGAATATAGGAAGAGATGTCGTGCGTGCAAAATTGACTTCGAGTCAGGGAGTTCAGGACCCTCAAGAATGAGGAACACGACGCGAGGAGGAATATTTTTATAGACGTAAGCATTAGGCATATCGTGATATTCATGCTTCGAAACGTCTCCTTAAACTAGTATCGGGATTTCAGAACTGTTGAATATAGATTTGCACGCTTCTGAAGAAAAAATTGGGCGTGCAACACCGTACATGTGACAGAAGTGAAACTTCTTAAAAACTAAAAAATATGAGAGATTTAGTGTGAAAGAGAGGGGGAGAGAGGGAGAGGGAGAGGGAGAGAGAGACAGTATCTCAAAAAAAGTACAACAATATAAAATTTGCCAAAAAATAAATTTTCTAGGTTTTGCGAGTTTGTTTCTTATTATATTTGATTTTATCGCTCATTATATTAGTTTTGGATCAAATTATAAATAAAACAAAAAAATACGCGTGCAGCACCATACACGTGATAGAAGTGAAACTTCTTAAAAAATAATGAATATGAGAGATTTTGTGTGAGAGAGAGAGAGATAGACCATCTCAAAAGAAGTACAACAAAACAAAATTTTCCAAAAAAATATTCCATATAATATTCAATATTTACACTGTCATTAGTTGGCACTTCAATTGGTAATACTAATATTACTAGTTTATTATACTAATATGTGAGATACATATCCGTGTATCAAAATCAAACATTCACAGGACATAAACGTAAATAATCACAAAACACATTGATAAACATTAATAACACAACGTATGCGTGGTACCTCAGCTGTTCATATGTAACGTCTGAGGCGTACATATACAACGTGCGCATGCGCGACACTATCTTATTCAATCGCTTTGTATCGTTGTGTAAACGTCGCTCTCTTTTGCTCCACTCTGGAATATATAGCTCTCTTTCTCTTTACGTAATATCTTTCTTCTCTCTTATGTAACGAAATGTTATATGCCTAAACGTGACGCGACCTTAAAATTTTACTCTCAATTCTCGTCCACTTATCGAATCGCCGCCTAATAAGTTTGACTTTAATAAATGTTTTATTTAAATATACCGCAGTACCCTAAAAAAGCAATCCTTAAGTCACGCTGCTATGGAAATAAATAAAATCGCCTTTGAGGTATACTTATAGGCATACTGATGCTAAACTAATTAGTTATTTATTGACATTATATAATGATAATAATTGTACTGTCTCCATGTACTATTTTTTCAATCCATACGACGATAAAATCGTTCATAACTCCTCTTTCTATATTTTCTACTAGAACTTTTCTATGTCCACAAAGACACTATGTATTTTCTTGTCCTCTGAGTATTCTTATGAATTATGTACGAGTTACCAGCAGAGTAAATCTAGTTTTTAATCTCGACCTAGCACTTTTGCTTGGAGACATTAATTTTTAACTTATTGCTTGAAATTCTTGCAGACTTTGTTTCATTTCGAAAATGGATTAGACGTTATTATCAAGAAAGGCTAGTATTTCTTTGGTATCTGAGAAAATATTTATTCATTACAAATATTAAATATAATATTGTTTCAGAAGGTATAAATTAACTATTTTGCTATATTTTAACTTCTCCGTCTATTTTGTGTAAGCGATAACCCCTAACTGCAAGATTTTTTGTTTTTTTTCTGATTTAGTTTAAGTTTTTTATCGTTATTTTTAAAGCTTTAGTTTAATTTAATTTTTATTTAATTTAGTTTAGCTTTTAGTATCTTCATGAAGGGTTTTAGTTTAATATTAGTTTAAGTTTTAGAATCATTATGAAGGGTTAACGTTTTGTCCTTGCGTCAGCTTATGTAGACGTTTTAGAATTCAATGCCTCAAAAGGACTAATACTGGACCTTATAAAATGTACTGTATATCATGTGTCTATCAGAGATATTTTTCTCAGAAACTGTTTGACGTAGAAATTTGACATTTGGCATCTTGATAATACATTCTTGATGAAATTTTAAACAAAGCGAATGGAGTACCAGAATTTTGTTGTTCATTGTTTTTTTATCGTGTAGGGTATAAATTGAATAAAACGACCAATGAAGGTTTCTAAACTATTTATTTTAAAAATTCATATTGGGTATTGCTGCAGATATTAATAAAAATATTCACAAAAATTTTCCCAAAAACCGTTCAATTTGGAAACTTGAAATTTTGGCAAAATGATAAAGCCTTTTATTTCTAGTATATTTCAATAGTTAACACTTAAAAATGGTTATGTGACATTTATTTAGGTATTCAAAAATGCATTTTTTTATTTTTTTTTTGTTTACTCTTGTCAATATTGTTTGGAAAAGCAGGTTGTAAAGAATTAAAAGCTATTTTTTCAGAATTTTATATAAGATAGTTCTGAAGATGGTATCGAGAATGTACAAAAAATAAGATTAAAATTAAAAAATCAATTTATAAGCCCACGATACTTATGGCTTCTCTATACAACGTCATTTTATTTTGATAAATATTTATTTATTTATTTGAGAAGTACTTACGTCTATAATACGTTCGATTTTGTATTTTATTGCATACGTGGACAAACATTTTGTTAATTATTGCATTTTGTTTTTCTCGTATAGCGAAGATAGGTACGCCATCTAACTTTAATACGTAGGTAACATCAGACAACCCTTTATCAAGTTTCCACTAAAATCCACAAGATGGCGCTATATTTTATCATTATTTATGCAGCTTTTCCCGCAAATCAAATTACCAAATAAAAAGTGGACTTTAGGGTAATGTAATTACAAATTATTTATGGCTTTTAGAGTGCTTATCATTATATTTATTTCTCAATAACATAAACACTTAAAGTAATTGATAATTCAAAGAAATTCATCTTTTCTACTGAGCGCTTACCGTTGGCTTTTTCTGTTTTATTAGGTTTTTTTCTTTCATCTTGATTTACTGTTTTCTCTGTAACATTTGTGTCAGTCTTTTTTAGAATTTTTTTTTGGATGGCTTCTCCATACTTTTAATTCTAATTTAACAAATTACAAAACTCCTAAATCGTTCTTTCTGTTTTTATAATTGGCCAATTTTTGTTTTTTTTTTTCATTTCTCATTAAATGGCGCCCATTTTGTTTGTGTCCAAATTTTGAATAACAAAAAGTTATAAATTCCAAAAATAGGTAAGATACCCTCTGCTATTACGTAAATTTTCGTGAAAATTTTTAAATTAAGCAATTAGAGATGGGGCAATTAAAAAAAATAATTATATGAAAGTCACAGATTTAAATAAGATTAATCATGTTCTTACCTAATGTTTATTTTCTCACAACCCTTTGTCACAACCCCATCGTTTCCACATTTTTAGACATATATACCTAGATCATATTCTCAATAAATTGTTTGGCCATCTTCCTAGAAGAGGTTTCATTGAATAGTTCCCTTAACCTTAAATATAGGTTTAATTTACTACTTTTAAGGGTCCCGTAAATCAGAAAAAAAACGTGAATCCATATAGGATCACTTTGGTCTTCATCTCTGTGTCTGTATATCTGTCAAGACAGTTTCTTGATAACGGCAAGAAGTATCAAGTTGAAATTAACTGCCAACACTAAGTCTTTGGACCTACAGACCTGTAAAAGTTCTAACTTTTAACTCAATTCACTAAAAAGATACAGCCTTTCAAATATCACGCTGTTCGATAATGGCTCACTCATTGAAGATGCTAAGGATACATTTCGTTAACATAAAACCTCAAATTTTGGTAGTAAGGGAGATTTCATATCAAAAATAATTTATAATAGTAATTATTACGAACAAGCCATATTTTTTATTTTTCGGTTTTCAGTTTTTTTTGTTTTCAGTTAAAAACCTAAAGCTGTAATTATTTCTTTAAAACACTTATTTTCCTAACTTTTATGAAAAAGTGATATCACGGTACGGAACACTCAGTGAGCGAGTTCAACTCGCACTTAATCATCTTATTCAATTTAAACTGTGTTTGCGAAATATTACGCTTCATAGTAACGTGCGATGTACACACTCCGCCCCTTCCAATTTTACAATCATGGATTTTTCAGGATAACATTCGATCCTTTTCCGATATCCAAACTGCATTATTTGATTAGAACTTTCAAATGAAAATATGTCGGTTAACTAACAACAACACTTTTACAATATATGGACAAATACGGAACTCTACTTTGTACATATACCGGCATGCACTTGACCGATTTTATTTTATTCTTTATTTTAGTTTATCTTTTTTTAAGATTCCAGTTTCAAAAAATTAAATTTCCTGACAGGAACACGAATCAAACACATTCAATTTTATGTAAAGAAACACCTGCATAACCAATAGATATGTTCTTAGCTGCAAACTGTACACATATGTAAAAAAAAGTGTCATTTATTCATATGGGTGATTCTGTACGGGTGAACAAATTGAGTAGACAATGTCAAGGAACTATATGAAAATTTTCAATCGTTTGTTAAGAAATCACTGTCAAAACAGCGACTTCAGAGACAATAACATTTACATTTTTTTACAGAAACACACTTCTAATATGTTCAGTTTAATGCACAGAATCATATTTATGAATATTCTTTTTTATAATCTGTGAACATATTTACTTATGTAACAAAGTATATAGTATTCATACAGGTGATTCTGTACATGAAACTGAGTGGAAAATGTTAAGGAGAATGTACAAAGTTTGTCAATCGTTCCTATAAAATAACTGTTAAAATTGCGATATTAACGAAAAAACTTACATTTCTATACAGAAATATGCTTAAAATATGTTTAGTTTTATGCACAGAATCATCTTTTTGAATAATCTTTGTTATATCCTATGAACATATTTACATATGTAACAAAGTATATACTATTCATACAGGTGATTCTGATTGTTGATTTTACAGAAACACACCTAAAATACGATCAATTTGATATATAGAATCACCTGTATGAATAATATACACGTTCTTCGTTAAAACTTGTATACTATATGTATATGTAACGAAAAGTGTCTTATATTCTCGCTGGTTAATTCTATACTTCAAACTGAAAATAGAAAATGTTAAGGAACTATCTGGAAATATTCAGTCGTTTCTCGAAAAATTACTGTCAAAGTTGCGGTTTCAACGCAATTAAATTTACCTTTCTTTACAGAAACATTGTACAAATATATCCAGTTTTATGTAGACAATCACCAATTTGAATAATAGGCGGTGTTTTTCACACTTGTATATAATATTAGTCTATATAATACTAGGTTGGCTAGTAAGTTTTTAGCCACAAATTCGGGACTTTTCTAGAAAGATTCTCGAAACTTCTAGAAGGTTTTACTGTAGGGTATAAATAGGCCAAAGTGCAGTCATTTGACAACAGTCAACGCCGAAACTTTAAGTGAATTACATAAATGATTATGGATTTCAAATAAGGATTCTATTACGTTACGATTTCGTTTGCGTCACGATGCAAACACTGCCACAAATAATATGTCATGCGATGAGCGAGTCCACGGTGTCTTAAGGTTAAAGTTTAGGAATGAGGACTACGCTCTTGAGGATGAACCCTGTACCGGACGTCTTGTTGAATTAGATGTTCAATAATTATGACGCCTAATTGAGAAGGATCCTCGACTGACAACTCGTCAATTGGCAGATGAGCTACACTGCAGTCAGGGCACCATCGAAACACATTTGCACCAATTGGCAAAAGTTTCAAAATACGGTGTGTGGATACCCCAGTTGATAGTTGTCATCATATCACCTTCAGTACAGAGTTGATACTTGTCAACAGTTATTTACATTGAAACGTAACTTTGAATGGATAATCAGTTAGTAACTGGCTATGAGAAGTGAGTTATGTACGTTAACCATACACGCAAACGTTAATAGCTGGGTGTCGGATAAACACGAGTTTCAATATCCAAACCTGAAATAATTGCCAAAAAGGTGAAACTCAGCTGCTGGTGGAATGTCAAGGGCATTATTCATTGGGAATTGCTTCCAGAGGGAACTACAATTGATACAGATATTTACTGTGAACAAATGGACCGATTAGCTAACAAATTGAGTAGTCAACAGGATCGAGTTTATTTCCTACATAAAAATTAGAGGAGCTCGGTTGGGTTCTATTCACTCATCCACCATATTTGCCGGACATTACACCCTCTGATTATCATTCATTTAAGACTCTAAGTAACCATTTACGTAAAACAAATTCGACGTTAGAGTAGATCTCCAAAACGACCTCGTACAGTTTTTTGAACCAAAGTCACCGGAATTTTACGAGAAAGGCATATTGTCACTGACAACGAGATGGCGACAAATAATAATGATATATACTTAAATTAAATTTAATATAATATATATTTTTTTAATAAAAATTATTGACAGCAATTCGGGGTTAAACATTTATTAGCCAACACAAAAGTTTACATAAATAAGCTTACGGGAAAAAAATTTGTAAATATAATATTATAAAAATAACGGAAAATGTTAAACGCCTTGATTTTCGATGGGTTACGATAATATTAGTTTTATGCTAATCGCTTGTTTGTTTTTATTAATATTTTATAGTTTGGATATAAGTTTTTGTTTTGTTATTTTTGCAACTTAAACTACAGTTAAAAAAACACGAAATTCGTTTAGACAGGTATACAATTTAAATTAATCGCACCCTTCAAGGCTAAAGGCACTCGTGCCTGTTTTACGTGGGGTATTGGCGTGCGGTCGCGTTATGATATGAGGGATGGGGTTCAGTTCGTCCGGGGTAGAAATTGTTCGATAATACATAATTTCTGCTTTGAAAAGTTTGTTAAACGTACGTTCGCGCGGAATCTGCATGTGGATGTTTAATTAAACTGAAATATGAGATGGCAAATTGTAAGCGAATATCCTATTTCCTGTGCGTATGTAGAAAAAATAATTTTTTTTATTTAATTTGATATCGTCAACGAGCAACAAACCTTGAATGAAAATTTTCTTTTGTGTATTGATAGATGAAACGTTGAAAATAAATTTTATATCGTTTCAGTGAGATATGATGCAATCCTAGCGACATCTATCGATAAATTTGTATAAGAATTTTCATATGATACCTGTGGTATTGATTGAGATGAATGTAGACATTTTAGCCATAAATGAGCTACAGATGGCATTACCAATCATTTTTGTGACAGAAAAATTAATTTTTAGGGTTCTGTGCCTCACAATAAAAAAAACCATTAAAAAAGATTCAAAAATCAATCGTAGCCATTTGCCTCAAAAAACGCTTGGCGTAGAAATTTGAAATCTGGCCCTGTAACGAATAGTTCACACCTGCTATTACCTATATGGAAATTTTATAGGGTCAAGGATGCAATAAGGACTCGAAGAGTAAAATTTTAAATTGCAAAAAATTTTAAATAATTTTTTTTTCATAATTTTAGGTAGTTTTTTTTATTTTTTCAGTATATCTTCAGATTTATACTAAAAAAAATTAAAAAAATATACTCACCCCCCCATTTTCTACTGAACCCAAAATTATAACAAAATTATACATTTGTACGCTTGTTAAAAGTTTATACTTCTTTGTCATAATACAAGAATAATTAAAATGAACACGCTAATAAATAATGAAAATAGAATAATAACAGGACTGGAGCGTAATTATAAATACGGTTGGTAAAATCTAAATTGAATAAAATATTTAAATTTTAACAATTAAAATTTAAAATTTATTTGACAGATGAGTGTCCCGCCATTTTATTTTTCTCCTGGCTTTCCATTGTAAGTCAATTATCTGCCAGACCATTTCAAATTATAACGCGTAATTTTTTTCTATAGCAGAGTAGTAAAATATATGATATTGTAAATTTTCTCATCTATCTTTACAAAATGCCCAGCAGCAGATGTCGTCATACAACAAAACCTAGATCGTGGGAAAGAATTAAAATAAAGTAGAAATAATACTACATCACGTAGTTTCATTTAGTTATGAATAAAAATTAAATGATAAAGTAATAATTAACACTTATAAGGCAAATAAATACATATCGAATTGGAAACGGTCTGGTAGATCATTGGCATATAATAGAAAGCCAGTTGAAAAATAAAATGGCGGACCACTCATCTGTCAAATAAACTATGTAAATATGTGTTCAATGAGCAACTTCACCCTATCAAATTTTTGTCGCATTCCTAATAAAATTTCACACTCATAATTTTTTTAAACGCGCCTAAACATGTAAAATTCAAAAAACAGAATACTTTGAAACTTTTTAGGTTTTTATAGAAAAAGTATAACAATGATTCTGGGTATAGCAATTTTTGAGACATTCATAATAATGTGTATATTCTATTTAATTATATTAAGTAAGTAAGTTGTATTCAGTGATTAGTTATGACAAATAAAACAATTTCACTTCAAATGAGGTGCGGAACGGTCGAGCTGCACTCGCACTTGGCTGGTTTTTGGACTGATGCACTAAAATAATTTTGTCGGTTTTTCTTGACAAAAAAGGAACTATGACCGAATTTTGCTTTAATCGTGCATTTTGTATAATAACTATTTGCGTTTAATTATGAATGTCATTCTCAAAAGTTTATTTGTTTATTTTGTTAGTTGAAAAAATAACTGCATGCCTAAATCTGGTCACGTAAAAAAGATTTTTTTAATAAATCGTTAAATACATGCTGCGATAAATAACCTAATATATATTTTGATCTTATTTTAGTGGATATTTATAGAAATATTTTTCTCGGGGGCCACAGTATGTCTTAAACATACGCCTAATATTCGTGGATAAAAAAAAACTTACCTGTCAAGGTGTTTACATAACATAGTTATTACATAACATATTTTTGTTTAGAGCAAATTTAAAAAGATTTTGTATTTTTGATATTTTTTAAATTCCAAATCGTTTTTTTATATTTTTCGATATTTTTTGTTCATGTTCGTATCAAGAAAATTCTAAATCGTTTTTTGATATTTTTTGTTCAATAAATTTTTTGACATTTTTTGTTCAATCAATTTTTTTATATTTTTTGTTCAATCAATTTTTTGACATTTTTTGTTCAATCAATTTTTTGATATTTTTTGTTCAATCAATTTTTTGATATTTTTTGTTCAATCAATTTTTTGATATCTTTTGTTCAATCAATTTTTGATATTTTTTGTTCAATCAATTTTTTGATATTTTTTGTTCAATTATTTGACATTTTTTGTTCAATCAATTTTTTGATATTTTTTTATTCGTAGAGACGGTGAATCACATTAGTATCAAGAAAATTCTAGATCGTTGTATGTAAAACATAGAATATCAGTCTGGTATTTTAATGTAGCTAATATTTTTTCATTGCTATTAAATTAAGTAATAATCATTTAATATTTAATGCGGATGATACTGTATTAGCTTGTACAGAAATATTGGTTCTATTTTTATTATCCGTTATTTTAAAGTAATGACAATATATAAGTTTAACTAAGAAAATATCCAGGGCACTTCGACTCTTTTACCTAATTCGTTTTTTCTTTAATCCCATACATCTTAAAAAGATAATATAAAACTCAGGTCTATTTTGTGTAAGTTCCACCTCAATCGGTGAAGCAGTTTTCTGTAAAATCCAAAAAAAACAAACAAAACTATGAATTTCCGTCAATAATAATAATTTTACATAGACTTTATAACGATTATACGTGTAATTAAAATGGATGTAATTATATAATTTATTATAAAGAAGTTTCACTTCCAATGCAGGAATTTCCACAGACATATTTTTTATTTTACCGCAATAAGTGAAAATAAGGAAGAAAGGTATTTGCAAGGGAAATGTTAGTGGATAAGCATGAATCATATCGAAATCTGTGTGTATGTATCTTTGTATATTTGTATGTCTCTATATATGTATGTTTGTATGTATATATGTACGTATGGGTGCGCTTTCCGAGCACGGATATCAATTCCGACCGCATTTCAAAATATATATTGCATTCAATATATAGTGTATATTCTTCCATGTTCTATTAAAAGTTGTCAAAATAAACAGTCCTACAGTGGCTTTCCCCTTTCAGATTTTGGGGCGTTGATTACGGGAAAAATGGTAAAAAAATTCCACCACCGTTCTATAACAATTTTTGGCAAAAGTACCTAAGCCTACCAAGTCAAGAATTGATGTTCTATTTAATTACTTATTATTGAACAAAAAACATACTGAATGGTTGCAGTAGACAACAATGAATAAGCTCTCATAAATAGTTAGTTAAATATAACGTAATCAGCTAAGCGACTACAATTATTATTGGAAAAAGGTGGATTTTTAGGTCATTTGCTAAAGACATCATTCAACCCTATAACTTAAATCGTTAGAAGAGGGTTAACGGGGGTAGATTAATAGATTTTTATATAAATAGCAACATCACCGTTTTTATAATAATATTTCCGTGCAATTCCTAACGCTCACTTAAAAGATGTCATCGCGAAAGTGTTTAAACTCATTGGTCAATTTTTGTTATATTTGTGGGCAGTTCATGCTGACAAAATAGCAGCATAACATTTCCGAATTCATAAGTAAGGTTTATAACCTGTATTTCGGCCCAAAAATTGCTCACCAAGACAAACAGTGGGTCCCACATAAAGTTTGTGTTACCTGCGTTCGTGAACTACGAAAATGGTCAAAAGAGCAGAACAATACTTTTGATTTACAATAGAGTAAAACTCAGAATCAAACCGAAGACTGTTATTTTTACTGCAAGACTACAGGCTAAAATTCTAAAACAAAAAAGGACTTGGCAAATCCAACCGTGCAATCGGTAACGCACGCGGTGCATTGCGACCCGAACGTTGCACCGTCATCTCCATATTTGGAATCAGTGTAAGCTAAAGACATGAGCAGTGACGTCGAAGAGATATCTCAATCTTGAGCTCGATTTGAGCCAAGTGCAAGTGGAACACAGTTATTTTCACGATCAGAACTGAACGACTTAATGAGAGATCTAAGCCCGCCAAAAGATGCAGCCGAACTCCTCGGATCTAGACTATCGGAAAGGAATATGCTTGCTCCTGGCACCTCATTTTTTTGGTATCGCAACAGAGAAAAAGACTTTGTACAACATTTTGTTGAAGATCGTGATCCAGTGTATTGGAAATACATTCTGGCTTTGTGAAAATGTTTAACATCGAATATGACGCGAACGAATGAAGATTTTTCATAGACTCATCAAAGCGAAGTTTGAAAGCAGTTTTGCATAATGGTAACAAGTACGCTTCACTGCCAGTCACCCATTCTGTGCATTTTAAAAATGAGTTGGATAAAATAAAGTACGTAAAACACGGTCGGATGGTCTGTGGACATCTGAAAGTTATAAGTATGCTGCTCGGCCAACAAGGTGGCTACACAAAAAACCACCTGCTTTCTCTGCGAGAAGGATAGTCAAGACAAAGAACAACTTTGAACGAAGAAAGAATGGCCACCCAGAATTGAACTAGTTCCTGGAACCAATAATTTGATGGCAGAAACTTTAGCCTCCTGGGAAAAAGTTTTGCTTCTCTCTTTACACAGAAAACTGGGAATGATGAAACAATGTGTGAAGGCGGTTTGATGAGCATTAAACTTCACTTCCTTAATTCGCACTTGGACTATTTTCCTGATAGCTTGGGAGCTATAAGTGAAGAGCAAGACAAAATAATTCATCAGGATTTGAAAGAGAAAGAACGTCGCTATCAGGGAAGGCGCAAAAAAGAATGATGACCCATTATTGTTGGTTGCTAAAGCGAGTTAATACAAGTCGAACTTTTAAGCGAAAATCTTAAAATCGGAGCTTCGGTGAAAAAATAACCAAGACACCATAAAAGTATTGAATATTTTTAATCTATTTATTAACATCATTTAAATGTATTTATAGACTACTTTCCTGATAACTGAGGAGCTGTAAATGTAGAGCAAGGCGAAAGATTATATCAGGATTTGAAAGAGAAAGAACGTCGCTATCAGGGAAGGTGGAAAAAAGAATGATGACCCATTATTGTTGGTTACTAAAGCGAGATAATACAAGTCGAACTTTTAAGCGAAAATCTCACAATCGGAGCTTCGGTGAAAAAAAACAAGATATCACAAAAGTAATTATTTTATTAAGGTCATTTAAATGTATTTATAATATTTTTTTATTTTCTGTAAAGGGAAAAAACAAACACAAACTATTTTAAATATTCTATGAACACTAAATACGAAATAAGTTTATGTTCTAACATTTCCACAAAGAACGAAGAAAAATAAGTACATTTATAATATATCCAATTAAATACAACAGTATATAAATGTGACAATGTTAATTGAAGTAAGTGAAACAAACAATTTTTTTAGAATAAAACATAAAATTAATATGCAAAACAATTGTTATTAACTTATCAATTAAATAAAGCTGCAATTATGGATTACAAGTTATTTATGTATTTATGTATTTTAAAGTCATGTAATCGTTTTTTTATTGTAATATAATTTTATTAGTTAGTAAAATTTGCTTTTTTACTTAGTAAATTGGCTGTTGTACTGGTTAAAGTACTAAATTCACTATCAATTGGCAGGATGATAGAGAAAAGCTCAAATAAGTCCTGCCTGTTGTGTGTGGATTCATAATTCCGAGCTGAAAATGCGGTAACTAGAAATGCTAGGTTGTTTTAAACCAATTACGTCGAAACAAAGTCACAGTACATATTGCAACAATCTATGTATTTATTCACAATTAAATGAAACTACGTGATGTAGTATTATTTCTACTCTCTTTAATTTCTTTACCACGTCCTAGGTTTCGTTGTATTACAACATCTTCAGGTGGGATATTAGCATCTTTGATAATATCCCACCTGAAGATGTTGTAATACAACGAAACCTAGGTCGTCAATTATTTCTACTCTCTTTAATTTCTTTACCACGACCTAGGTTTCGTTGTATTACAAGATCTTCAGGTGGGCTGTTAGCAAAGATGCTAATATCCCACCTGAAGATGTTGTAATACAACGAAACCTAGGTCGTGGTAAAGAAATTAAAGAGAGTAGAAATAATACTACATCACGTAGTTTCATTTAATTGTGAATAATGAATTTCTACAAAATTAACGCCAAATATATTCAACACTATGTATTTATGTATAAATGTAAATATGTATGGATGTAACAAATGAGGTATCAATCACTTTTGTCTTGATCGTAATAACGCCACTGGCCAGGTTTTGTTAATTTTTTTCCTATTATATATATACTTAATGTTCACCATATTAGTTTTGGATCGAATTATAAATAAAAAGAATTATTTATTAAGTTGCGGTAATATATTTTATAAACCATCAAATTCCACTGTGTAGCATCGGTTTCATATAAAATCTTTTTTTAGTTTCCTTTTTATTCGTTTGGGTGAACAACTTGCTGTCATGTTACAAACTTATTTTAATTCCATTAAGGAACCTATCACAAAACGTATATTTACAACGCAGGTAGCATACGTAATAATTCCATTCATTTGCATAATTCCGCCATACACGGGGAAAATTAATGTTTTTTACTGGCAACACTGAATGTAAAACTGTGACATATAATGTTTGTTTTGTTTTTACGGTGTTTGTGAGTCAATAAACTTATTTGTAAAACGTAATCCCACTTGCTTCGTTATGAGTATGAGTTCGAGACTTGCATTCTTTCACCACTGTGATTTTTGAACTGTCACCAATTAAATGTCAAGCTTGCGAATTAATGAAAAATTCGGACATATGTCGGTGAATATATGTCGAGTGGCTATGCTTTTACACGATAACTACTGATCGAGTTATTTTATATCAATGATTATATAACTCGGATCAAGTCTACTAATCTTGATGCTAAATATAAATGTCGTCGCCGTGTTGTGTTGGGTTGATCACAAGGCATACGGCCTTTGACGATGCAACGCACCGCGGCGACCCGGGTTCGATTCCCGGCCGTTCGTCGAACGGGGCTGGACTGGTGTTGTGGTTGGTTGTAGCAATAAGTCCGCCATATGTATCAATTAGATACATTAAAGTAGATAAATAAATAAATAAATAAATACATAGTACGATATTGAATATATTTGGCGTTAATTTTGCAGAAATTCATTATTCAGAATTAAATGAAACTACGTGATGTAGTATTATTTCTACTTTCTTTAAGTTCTTTACCACGACCTAGGTTTCGTTGTATTACAACATCTTCAAGATGTCTGAAATGAAGATGATGAATCTTTGCTAATAGCCCACCTGAAGGCGTTGTAATACAACGAAACCTAGATCTTGGTAAAGAACTTAAAGAAAGTAGAAATAATACAATTAATTGGAACATAGTACGATGTTATTAAATTGTAACTCTGTCATAATTATGTTAATTGTGTATACCACACATTGCTTCATTTTGTTAACAGCTTTTTCTGCCTTTACGCTAATCCGCTCGTTGATATTTTTAACATATACATACTTCCATATTCATACTTGCGCAAAAACCAAAGGGCGAAAAGAAATGGTTTAAAATCGAAAAGCATAATCTCGTATTTGAAACCGTTTATCGAGATATTATCACGTCTAGGCGTTAAGGTTTACTGCTACCGAGGCAATCTCCTCGAGCGACGTTTTGTTCTAGTAATTGCTTATTGGTCGCGTCGCGTAACGAGTTTCGTGGTGTATTTTTCGCGGAAAAACTGATATCTCCACGAGGGCGTACGAGTTTTAATAGGATTTAGGAAAGTATGTAGTTTCGCTCTTACTATGTAATGCTTTCGAATTTTCCAAATTTTCACGTACGCTTTTTAGTGTGACATAATTTATTTCAATAAATTGTAGCAATTTCTTCCAGTCAGTTTCTAGGGTTCAATTTTTTAAATTAATTATGTGAAAGAAAGTAAAATATTTTATTGAAATTAAACTATATCGCCATGTTCAAAATTAAAAATGCTAATTTTTTAAAACCTTTTCAATTATTGGATCGACTGATAGATAAAGCGCGTATTACCAGTGATTGTATACGGAAGTGAGATGTGATACATCACTACTATTCTCGTAAAAGCCTCCAAGTGAGTCAGTTAGACACAGCTAGCTATGAAAAGGGTCGAGCTAGCTATGGTCGAGGTTTCTCTATGAGATATGATCACATAAGAAGGAAATCCGCAGAAATTCCAAGATCAACAACATGGCTAGCTGAATTAGCAGTCAAAAGTGGCAATGGACAGGCCCATGGACAGTGTACAAAATTGCCAACTATTTGAAGAAAAGGTTCTCGAATAGCGACCATATACTGGAAAACGCAGAGTGGGATGTCCCGCGTTAGGTGGGCAGCTTACCTGACAAATGTTATTCGCAACCGTTGAAAGTAAGCGGCACGGGGTTGATCATGGTGGAAATCGAATAGAGATACTTATCTTCAGCAGAGGTTATCTATCGGCTGATTATGAATCTTTGTCTTGTGAGTACCCAAATACCATATTCAGGAACTTTTTCCAATTTATGCAAATACGTTTCTCTTGTGTCGTGACTACAATTGAGCATTAAAGCCAATTGAGGAGTAGCCAGTCGAGGATTTTCATCATTAGTTGGTGTCGAAATCATTGTACATTCAATTCAATAGGACGTTCGAGGGTGAGGTTCGTCTTTAAGATTATAAACCTCTTGCTTGAACTTCCTCAAATAAATTTTTACCATCCTTTAAGATACTTTTGAACCACCTATCGCTTGGTATATTATTTGTGGCGGTTTTCGCATCGTGGCCCAAGTGGAACTCATAAAATAGCAGAGTCTTTATTTGATGTTAATTTAAATCCATTTTCTTTTAAATAATGCACTTTAAGGTTTGGCTCTAGCCGTCATTAACCGAGTACAATCTGGCCTATTTTTTTTGGTTGTTTTCTACAACTTTTCTAGAAAGGACCAGAAGAAATTAGAAAATAATACACTTACCTCTGTCCTGTTCATCCTTTGAAGTGATATTACTTTATACATCATACGTCATCACTAATATATCATCGTGAATATCTCAAAAACTATAACATTTATACATGTAAACTATAACATTGAACATCTCAAAAACATAAATTTGCAAAGAATTCTATTTTTCCCTTTTGACGTGAAAGGTCTTGTTGTATAACCATATGTAACGAAATATGTTACGGTAAGATCGCTTGTAATTTTGGAAGTATAGCACCTACCGGCATTATTTTAATTTTACTTTGTTCCATAATACAGAGGACAGAAGCCATTACTCGGTAGTACATATATCGCTGGCGTAAATGGCGCTACAGTCGCGTGCAGCACGACTTATTCGCAACTAAATTTACATCGTGCGCTGTGTTTAATTAGTGATTACTCAGTAATACGTTAATCGATTGGAGCGGGAGTGGTCGCGTTTGACAGAACTCAAAACGTTATAATAGATGTGATATATAAAACTTATACTTTTGATCATTAGAAGTTGTAGAATTTAAACACAATTGTTTTTTGCAAAAATTTGACGACTGCTCTACTATGGCAACACGTGCGGTATGTAACGTACAAAACAGCTATGCCAGAGTGCGAGTAGCAAGAGAAAGAAATTCCTGATGACCCGCTTTGACTTCGGCGGAACGTGTTCGTCTCCACAGGGAACTTGTTATACTCATTATATTACACACTCTCTAGTAAGCTCAAAACGTTTCACGTACTCCACTGCGGCTGCGTTCCTGATACAGCCTAGCCGTTTTTTAAATGACTTTATATTCAGCAGCTTCAAAAATAAGGCGGTGGTCTTATTATTTCGTATGCTTTCATATCATTACACTCTATATTAAGTAAAATGATGGGAAAAAAATAATTTAAAAAAATAAGAAAAAAGTATTTCTGAGACCTCTATATCTAGTCCTTTAAAACGTCATATATACGTTGTAGTATAACAGATATAATGAAGAGAGTGTCTATTATCTCTGACAAAAACAGTGGCTTAACTGCGATTTCAATGAAAAAAAAATCACCTCTCAAATATGCTTCATGAGTTTGACGTATAGAATTACTGTATGAATAACAGACAAGTTCTTTTGTACATCATTGTGTATATGTGTGTGTGTGTGTGTTTGTGTGTATGTATATATATATATATATATATATATATATATATATATGCACACTTTCCCTATACATGTACATATATAACGTAACTTGCTATATCAGTTCGTTAGTCATCAATCATCTTCTACCATTATTGTTTCCATAAATTTGCCGGACTAAAGGCAGATACAAGATAATGGCCAGAATATGTTCGCCACATCCTAAATTTAGAAAACGATATTCTGATTGTCAGTTAAGTAACGTTGTTTAATAAACTCTAGCCTTTGCTCATCTCTGCCAACAATTAAATAACAATCATAAGTTTAGGGATGCTTATACCTAGATTTATTTCTGCCTCCTAGCGATAACAAAATCTGTTGTCAGACCATAGTTAGTAACATTGTGAATGCCTATAAAATTTAATTAAATAAGCCTTATTTAACAGATTCGCTATGATAACATCTGGCTAGTTTTGATTGGTATGTGTCTAATGCACACAAGATGATTTTCATTCGATTTCAGATAAACTTTGAAAGTCTTTAGATATCAGTAAATCTGTGATAATACTCAGGAATGCTACACAATCAGTCTTATAATGTATAATTCACTTTACTTAATGTGTGTGCTAATTAACGTACGACAATAAAGGTTGTCCGAACGTTCGTTTTAAAAACTGGAATTGTGTATGGCACTGGCGTCGTATTAACCTTTGTTGTTCGTTAAGGTAACGCTATTTTTCGTTGGTTTGAGAGAAACTAATAGCGTTATATAATTTTACGAGTAGAAAGAATAGGACGGAGTATAATATGTCGTCGATGATGACAGTTCTCTACTTTATCTATGTATGCAGGAAACGAGTTTTTATAGGTTGTTTTGTTTTTTTGGTCTCAAACGGTCAATTGTAAATTGTGTTATATTTTAGATAACCAAAATGATTTTACGAAAGTATTTTTGGGAACGTATATGTATCTGAGACATTCCTCAATTTTCGAATACGGATTTGGTGTTTCTGCAAATGCAATAACATTTTCATGAGAAGATATACTTATATAACGATGTTTGTTGATATCTAATTTAATACACATAAGGTAACTACAAAAGTTAGTCGTTTTACTATTCAGCTCACCCAATCAATTCTACTGGTAAGGTTAAATTTACTAAATTATCAAGAGAAATATTTAAATAACCTATGAAGTCAGCCGTTAAGTTCTCTGTTCTAGCTACCTTTACGTGAAATTAAATAAGACGCCATTTTAAGGATCTCCCCTATAATTTTTTGTTTTATTAATGGTACTTAACTGCACTTTACCTCTATCAGTTTCTTGGGGTGTGCGTACATCAAAAAATCAACCAAAAATTGATCCAAGTTGGGAAAACAAAGTTCTGAGTTTTTGTATTTGACACAAACACTTTTCTTTACCTAAAAACACGCGATGAAGCTAAATTAATTCATAATCGATGCCGGCCACATTTTTCTTTCACCATTTTTTACACAGCTTCCAGGTTTTTACATTTTTGGAACTGCGTATAATTATACTGATGACATGATCTACACCATATATTGAATTGAATTTGGAATTGGTTTCATTTGTTTCCCGAGTTTGTTATTTACGTCTAGCTGTTTCCTAAATGAAGAGCTGTAACATATAGAAACTATTTCAGGTAAAATTTAGAAAACGAAGCTACTTGTTAATTATCTGAACAGAAAGAATATTAGGTAATCCTAGAGCTGTTTTCTGTAATACAAAAACAAATTATTTTTAACCCTCGTATAATCTAAATTAAATGCATTTGAAAATAATATTCACAAATGCCACAGATGTATAGTCATTATTTTCATACTATTTGGGTACATCACTTCCATGCTACCCCAGAAGAGTACCTCATTAAATTTAGGAAATAATTATACTCCACCCCATTATCATAAAGGCTATGAAATCCAGAAATTTAAAATGCTTTGATGTGAAAATTATTTCGGTGCGTATAACAATTTTGGTGTCGACGGAAAAGGCAGTGAAAAACCATGAAAATGTTTACTCTCTGTAAAAGCAGAGTAATATTTTACAAGTCGATCCTTTGTATCTTGAATTATATTTTCACCGACTGTGCTCGCGACTTCGTTCGCGTGAAATTCGGAATAAGAAAAGTTATTTAGAATAATTAAATTTATCATTTCACTGTATTGTTTGCTCTTTTTCGCTTTTTGTGTTTTTTGTTTTATATTTTTATACCTTTTTTATCTTTTGCTTAATAGGATGACATTAAAACAACGAAAAACCAAAAAAAAATTGTTTGTCGCTTAATAATTCCACATATTTGTTTTCCAATTTAAATATTCTATGTCAATGGAAAATAAGTAAGTATGGGTTTTGGGAGTCGATATCAGAATACATTATTTTTTAAAAGAACTATCATTTTATGGCATTAAGCTAAAATTTGTATTTTTATAAGACTGTGTGGTACTTAAATACTTGCTATTATTTCAATTTAATTCCTCTAGCCACTCTTCAAAAGAAGGATCTTCACAGAAAGACATATTACAGAGTATAACCCTGCTCATACGACACTTGTTTCGCTACCGGATTGCTTACTTGCTATCGCTGCTAGGTTCTAAACAAGCTGTTGCGCTAGACGATAATGGCTACTGTTTGATATGGGGCTGAACTGGCTTTGTAAATAGCATTGAATATCTGAATTATGTAATTCGATTAATATTTTCAGTAAACTCACGTGTAAAACATAAATTGTTTAATAAGTTCACTATATTGTGTCCATAAAATCATTTGATACAAAAGTTATTTACATATCTGTTTTATTGAAAGTTCAATACCAATTGTTGATACTATTTATGAAATATCTTATTTTACAAAATCCACTATAAATTTAATACTTTTTTATTAATATATTCCAGTTAGAAATAGCAATACGGATATAAAACTAAAATTACAAATGACAGTTCTTTTTATGGGACGATTTTTTATATCAAGTTGATCGATTATACTATCGGCAGTAACATATACCCACGTAACAAAATGCGAATTTCTATATATATATATATATATATATATATATATATATATATATAAAGAATTTACAAAACTTTTTTATAAACATTTAGTGTAGTATTATTTTACTAAGCAGTAACATATCGCAATAAGTCTATGAGCATAAAATTTACTAAAAACGTATCAATATTATAATATTCACCATTAATTTTTTTTTCATCCAAAATATCCAGATTAAAAGTATTCCATATGTTGCTCGAGAGTATAAACTATTACCATACCAAATTTCATTAAAATCCGTCCAGTAGATTTCGCATGATTGAAGAACAAATTGACAGACAAAATTTTAAAAAAAGACAGGTTTTCTGGCTTCTCTTATTTTTCTATAATACTGCTACATCAAACACTCTTTTTAAAATATTATTTTTGTACAGAATTATTACATGTATAGATGTTAGTAACACCTGTAACATGTATGTATGTATTAACTCTAGCATGTATCTGACCATCTTTTTAAACTACTTTCAACATTTTATAAAAATACAAATGCTCCCTCTTTATGTTACCATATCTTATACCAATGCTTCATAATTTTAAGTTCAGTATGATTTGTCTTAGGCATAGGCAAGTTTACAGCATTAAACACAGAATTAAATGGCGAAATGCTTGTTTAAGTTCTATAGAACTTGCTGCTTGGAATGAAATATTGTTTAAGTTCTATAGAACTTGCTGCTTGGAATGAAATCTTATTTAAATTCTGTAGAACTTGCTGCCTGGAATGAAATCTTGTTTAAGTTCTGTGAAACTTGCTGCTTGGAATGAAATCTTGTTTAAGTTCTGTGAAACTTGCTGCTTGGAATGAAATCTTATTTAAATTCTGTAGAACTTGCTGCCTGGAATGAAATCTTGTTTAAGTTCTGTGAAACTTGCTGCTTGGAATGAAATCTTGTTTAAGTTCTGTGAAACTTGCTGCTTGGAATGAAATCTTGTTTAAGTTCTGTGAAACTTGCTGCTTGGAATGAAATCTTGTTTAAGTTCTGTAGAACTTGCTCCTGCTCTTGAATTTATGGAAGAACACAGGTTTGCATTTTCCTTTTTTATAGCACCTAAATTTTTATCACTTTTTCGCTTTTCATTACAATACTTGGTTACAGCAATACCTTCAAGGATGAATATAGTAGTTTCTTCATATTCCATCTGCGTACGCTAACAGTTTAATCTTGATAGTCTTTCTCCATTGTTGTTTTTGTCTCTTGATTAGGTTCTTATCCTACAACCAGATATTTTGACAGCAATCCAGGTAACAATTTAGCTTCTTTAGCCTTTGCTTTTTTCAAGTTTCATTCCTGAAAGCCATTTGAACTAGCTTTCTTTACAGAAAAAATGTATATATTTTTGAAATAGACAATTTTGACTGTAACACGCTGACTGTAACAACATTTCGATATATCTCGTAAAGTCAGCGTTAGCAATGAAAGCGCCTGAAATTCTACTTTTTTATGAAACATTGACTTTTTTATATTTCTTGTAAATATAACATGCATGTATTATATCTATAAACCTTCCGGAAAGAAATTATATGAATGATAGTGGAAACCACATCAAAATCCGTTGCGTAGTTTAAAAGATCTAAGCTTATAAACGGACAGACAGACGTGGGAAGCGACTTAGACCCCCATTTAAGTCAGCTCAGTAGTTTTTGTGGGTTACACGTATAAACGGATGTAGATACAAATATGAATAGAGACAGACAGGCATTCCCAAAATATTAATCTTATTTTCATAGACTTCTTATGGTCACCCGAATTTATTTTTGGTGAATTTTGAAAAAAAATACACCTATTGCTGTCAGAGCGACTTTTGAATTTTGAAATGGTTTCATTATATCTTCATCGAGCGTAATGTTTTTGGTGACTTTGACAGTGATTTTTAACAGAATTTTTTGAGAATTTTCATATAGTTCCTTTTCAACTGACATTTTCAACTCAGATCGATATACAGAAACGTTTACATGAGTAATAGACACGTTTTGTGTGTATTACTCATGTGTATATATATATATATATATATATATATATATATATATATATATATATATATATATATATATATATATATATATATATATATATATATATATATATATATATATATATATATATACATATGGAATATAACAAAATCGATGCACTGTAAGTCATCATTATTCAAATAGGATGAAAGTTAGCACAAAAATATTGTGCACCAAAATCTAGATTAATTTCGTCGATGAACAAAATTTATCAAATTATTTCAAAATGGTGGCGGATCGAAAGGGGAATAAATAGCTAAAAATGTATATTGAAAGTAGAGTACGCAGCAAAACGTTATTAAAAATAATTTTTAAAATACTACAAGTTTTGTCTAAAAAAAATATTTTTGTCTAAAGTTTTACTACTAAAGTTTTGTCTAAAGTTTTGTTTCTACTAAAGTTTTGTCTAAAGTTTTGTCTAAAAAAAATATTTTTCACTTATTGGAAGAAAGAATAATGTCCTAAACTATATTCCGACCTATGCGCCCATTGCACTTACGACATCTACAGAAAAATAATTTAGTTTTGATGACTTTTGATTAAAAAAATATTTGAGAAACAATGTATTTGTCGCAATAAAATTGAATGTTTCTCAAATAATTAATTGTCATATAATTATAATTGTAAATAGTGCATAGATTAATGAAAAACTCGATAAATTAATTGTTTTTACTCAAAATAATATTATAATTTTTAAACTATTTGTAAAAAAAAGTATAAAACAGAAATTTCTCTATAAATTCAGGATGATCAGTATTTAAATTTAATTTGACATGGTTTAAGTTTTACGAAATAAGGCTTTAGAAAGTTAAGTTGAAAAATTATATTATTTGTAAAGAGCAAAACATTCATTACGGGTTTTATGTATTATGTACACCAATACCGTTATCGACTTTGTTATAGAACTATTTGAGAAGAACTATATTGCCGTACGTTGTTTCCATTATCCGGCTCCCAGAATTTTGCATTACCATGATAAGCCCTGATCCCATTCTAGTCAGCAAACTTCACTCCCAAATACCTCAGTATTTCTTACCCTTTATAAACCCTGGACGGAAGACCCGCGGAGTTCAGATAATCTCAGTTTAATCAAGTCCTTAGTCCGCGTCAGTTGCAATCCAGAAGTGTAATCAAAGTCTAACTAAATATTTTATAAAACATAATAATAACTGAGAATATTTTTTTTTAAAATCAAATCACGAAGTCGTCATAACAGTATGTACGTTGTTTCCATGTACCTAACGTTTTATGGGTATACTTCTGTGACCAATGATTTTTCCTGACTGCACTGACAATCACCATTACAGTTCGGGTAATTTTCAGAAAATATTCATAAATTAGAAAACTTTTTCACAAAATATTCATAAATCAGAATTCACCTCAAAACCTTCATAATTAAACAGTCAATCCGTTGTTGAAAACCGGAACAAAATCCTTTCGGTAGTTATTGAGAAAATCGCGTACATACAGATATGCAGAGGAAATTATTTTTATAAAATGTATTAACTTGGATAATTATTGCATCTTGTTTATCACTTGCAAAAAATTAGCTATGTAAAATTAGCTATGTAAAATGCAAAAAATTAGCTATGTAAAATTAGCTATGTAAAATGCAAAAAATTAGCTATGTAAAATTAGCTATGTAAAATGCAAAAAATTAGCTATGTAAAATTAGCTATTTAAAATGCAAAAAATTAGCTATGTAAAATGCAAAAAATTAGCTATGTAAAATTAGCTATGTAAAATGCAAAAAATTAGCTATGTAAAATGCAGCGAAAAAAAATCAAAATATTAATTTAATTTCAAATGATTTATTGAATTATATCTTATTAATAAAAATTGTATTTCTCCTTTACATCGGTATATTCATTAACATTGAAAATTTTACGCGAAAATGGTTTAAAGGCTTATTTTGAAGCATGAAACCCTAAATTTAAAAAAAAAAACAGAATGAGATAACCTAAGAGGGATGAATTGGGGGTATGTTTCTAAATGAGAATTAAAAAAATATATTTTGATTATGCAACCCCTATAATCTAACATGCCACGGTGGTTCCACTGGAATTGTCATTCGTAATGTCTTAGGCACAAAGCCATCGAAGCGCGAATTCTGTAATACTAGAATTGGCTGGTTTCATTATTATATGTATGAATAACAAGGACGATTTAATATTTAAGAATTATTCGATTTTTATTTTTCATTTAAAGTGGATTTATATTTTATCTTTATAAATACTTTTGTGTGTTTGCTGACAACAACCAAGTACTTTTGTGTGTTTGCTGGCTAGAATAAACTGTACGAAACAATTTTTTATTGTTTTTAATTGTCATATTTCGTTTCCTGTACATTAAAACAGTCGATATTCTTATTTGTTTTCAGATACAATTGCAAACATGGTCTCCTTCAAACGCAGTTTGGCCTGGTCCTCTGTCCACATCCTGACGCTGGCCATCCTGTTCTTGGTCGGTATGGCAGCCGCTCAGAGCTACTATGAAAATAAGCGATCCGATGGTAATTATATCGATTTAATTTCGGTGTTCCACTCATCAAGGTAATACTTTCTTTCGATTAACCGCAAGAATGGAACTATACAAATTTGGATCATATCAAGACGTAAAAACATTTCTAAATAGTTAATGTCAAGTCAAAACTACTAATTACTAAATACTAATTACTAAAAGTGACGTTTAAGGTAAATTGAAACAGGCTTGGCTTTATGACATTACTAAATAATTAAAAATAACGTTTAAGATAAATTGGAAACAGTCACAGTGGTATTAGTATCGCAACTTTTTAACGCAGATCTACGCGGTTGCTGCATGCCTTTTAATAAAGTTTAGTAAACTAGGCACACACGACCTCAAGTTATTACGAATTCTCTCTTTACTAATAAGGGTTGGGTAATAGAACTAAATCATTTGCCACTCAATTTATTTCTTCAATACGAAAACATGGTACACAAGTGCGAGTCTGGCTCCTAGATCGAGGGTTCCGTACATATTTTGACGTGAAATTACTATGTCTATCATAACTAATATCGCTTTATTAGCGTTACTAAATCGTTAAAAATAACGTTTAAGATGAATTGAAACATTCACTGTGGCAATAGTATCGCATCTTTTTAACGCAGATCTACGCGGTTGCTGCATGCCTTTTAATAAAGTTTAGTAAACTAGGCACACACGACCTCAAGTTATTACGAATTCTCAATTAAACAGGGTTTGAATAACAGAACGCAATCGTTTGTCGCTCAATACATTTCTTCTATAGGAAAACATTGTATACAAGTGTGTGGCTTCCAGATCGAGAGTTCCGTACATATTTTGAAGTGAAATTATTTTGTCAAAACTAATATGGACTTCTTAGCGTAATAAATATTTAATTATAGCTAATATAATTAAGAGGGGAGAACATACATATTATCTCAAAACTTAGGTCACCTAGAATCATTGAAACACTTTTCCTACAACATTTGTTTAGGTACTAATAACTCTTTTTCTTATATATTTAGGTTTTCTAGTTTAGTACATAAGCAAAATATATAATTTGCATACTGTTCAGTATGTTTCTTAAGATATTCTACTTAAAATTATAAATAACCGGTTCAAATGGTACACTACATACACAATTTTAAGAATTATTTTGAGAACTTAACTTGCCCCCACTCCCCATGTAAATATTTTGGAATATTTGTTATCGAGATAAGTGGGGGTTAAAATGCTTTATTAAAACATTCAAATTTTAAGTTTTTACATCAAGCGGTTCAAAAGGGTTGTAACTGACAGACCGCCCTATTTTTTTAAAATTTGGAACCCGAAAAGTGAAAAGTTGTAAGTGTAGAGTTGAAGACTGTGAATGGAACTTTAAAATATTTAAAATATAAAACTTTTTATTAAAAATTTTACTGTAAATCAGTCTATAATTATTATATGATGAAGTTAAATAAATTATGTTAAAACAATGCCATCTATGATTTGTAGTTTAAATTTCAACATTAATTGTAATTATTGTCACAGATGGCGTTATATAAATACATTTAAAAAATGACCGGTAGATGACGTAAGGATACCGTTATATGTTGATGAAACAATATGAAATTTTGCCTAAAAAGTCAAATTTGATGAAAACATACGAACGCAATGAAATTATTTAAAAAATAATTTCAATATTGAAATTAAAAATTGTGAAAAACAAAATAATCTAAAAACCCTTCTTTTACCACATTATTACGCTAACCGTTAAAAATATGATTATAACAATTTTTAGACAAATTGACGAATTTAAAATAGATTTGAAATATACACAATATTTATGATTAAGGAAAAAATATAAAAAAAGATAATTGATAAAATTTCAATGGAAAGAAATTACTTAAATAAATAAATTGCTTGCGATACAAAATTTAGACCTAAATCATATCAGCCAGTGAACCAGTAAATAGGTTCTTCTAACTAATCCGATTCAATATAGGATCATTTTTGGTAGTAAAAAACTTCTATTATAAATTATAGAAATACGAATGATTGGTTTATGCAGAGAGTTACTATGCTAATATATATCTTTTTTTAATGTTAAAGATCTTGGTCCACTGTCTGCTCATTTCATATGGCATCTTTTGCGACCTTATAACGTCAGTCGTAAGATTTTAGTCAGAATGCACTCGCTCGAAATTCTTCAAAAAGTCACTTCAACCCAAAAATTCATATTGATCTAATTCTGTTTCTACTTATATTATGAAAGTACGTGTTCTGTAAATATAGCTAAACAACGGCTTAACCAATAAAATACACAACACGCGTTTTATATTCATGCAAATTTAAGTTACATCTGTGTTTTTAAATAATATTTTTTATTAATTTAAATTTAATAGTGATCCATGTAATAAAAAAAATGTTTGTTTATTATGAATATTCGTTATAGAAATAATGCTTACAAGCTTTTTAAAATATATTTTAAGTACATTTCTCTAAGTGAGGTTAAGTTTCGGCATGTATTTGTTTGCGTTATTTAATTATTAAATAATAATTATTATAATTCTAGATAAAAAGATCAAATTTTTTATTGAGCAAATAAATTTTGATTTTTAAAATTTAATTGTTTGATTAAATTTAGATTTTACCAACCGTATTTATAATCACACACCAGTTCTTTTATACTGTATTTCCATCAATTATTTGCGTGCTAACAAAGAATTCTTGTATTATGCCAAAGAAGCATAACTTCTAACACGGGTACATGAGTACACTCACAATTTCAGCTATGGATTTTTTCATTTTCGAAATTGTGCGTTAGGTTTCATTTCGGTCTTAGAAAATATGGCATTACGTCTAAACCTGGTCAGTAGCCATTATTCAAATAGGTCACGATTGGTTTAATACGCATCTTCAGTCTTTTTAATCAAAACAGGACGTTATGAATTCGACCCGCATGTATGTAATATTTTTGGAGCTAGAATATATTCATCTACTCGTATGTTATAGAATAACATTAGAGGCTAGGTTTTACAAACAAATATACAACATTTCATAAGTGTATGTATATTTATATGTATGCTTGTCCACGTATTTCTCAGAAATTAATAAACGGATTGCAAAAATGTTTTTGAAGCGAGTCTTTTTAGGCGGCGATTCAACAATCAATAAATGGATACCATTTTAGGTCGCGTCACGTTTAGACACATTTCGTTACATAAGAGAGAAGAAAGATATGACGTAGAGAGAAAGAGAGCTATATATTATGACGCCATGGAAGTGAATCAAAAAAGAGCCACGTGTACACAGCGATACAAAGCGTTTGAATAAGACAGTGTCGCTCATGCGCGCGTTGTAGATGTACGTCTCAGACGCTACATGTGAGCAGCTGAGGTACCACGCATATTTTGTGTTATTTAATTGACAATTATCTATGTAAATTTATGTGAATATTTTATTAGATGTTTACGTCGATTTGTAATGACATTTTATTATTTTTTTCTGAGTATATAGTATTAAAATATTTACGAATTTTGTACAATCTAAGCCTTAGTATATTATCTCACTCTTTCTCTCTCTCTCTCGTTTTACCCCTTACTATATACATACAAATAAAGGTTTAGATCGCCAAAGAAGTTTCACTTCTGTCACGTGTACTGAGTTACACGCGATTCCCTTTTTTAATGGCTTTAGTATTTTTCAAATACTGTATAGTAAAACTTTCATCTAAATCGGTCCAGCAGTTTATAATATATAAACTGTTAGTGTGACATTATTTGATATGTAAATTATCGATTAATTTTGTGATTTTCAACAATAATAATACACGTGGGGATATAATATGATAGTGTAATAAAAATTACGGTATTATTTAAATTAAAATTTATAAAAACGGAGTTTATTAAATTGATGTTAATTTATATTATAAAAAAATTATTATTATTAAATGGTTGACATGATATAGTTACAGCTATCGAATTATTAATGATATAAGATTAACTAGTATTATAAGTACTGCTAGTATCTAAATATATTATTTCTAAAAGGTGTTTTTTGGTCGAGCGGCTCGATCTCTTTAACTACTGCACCAAAAAAAATTTAAAAATACCCACTTAAAGCTTATGTTTTCTACTTTGGGCGAAAAATATAAAAAAATTCTTTTTGTTAATAAACAAATTAATTTTTATAACGATTGGCATGAGCGCCATCTGTGGGCGACACATCAAATATCTTAGCCAAATTGTATACTTGGAACACGCTAGATGGCGATATAGTGCAAAGACTTTACACGGGTCAGCTAGTTATTTAATAATAATAATAATAAAGCTTTATTAAATTAAATTACATTCCGTGCAAAAAAAATTTACAATGCCATAGTTTTTTTTTCATTCACGAACAAAATTATAAATAGTTATTACTATAATTAGAATTGAATCTCAAATAAGTATTTCCATTAATATTTTGTATTGTGATGTTGTTACCTTGTAAGTATAAATTATTTTTGTTGGACCCCCCTCGGGTAAAAGCCTCCTCCGAGGTGTGCTACTTCTATCTATTAATTCTTTTTGTAATTTGCCATCTTATATAGTATTATTTACTAACTTATAATTAAAAATGAAGAAATAAAAGGTATGTCAAACGTAAAAAAAAACAAAAAAATACTTGTCTTGGCTGGCACCAAACAAAAAAAACATACCTACTTAGGTACTACATACTTTTCATTTGGATTGATTTTATGCGTATTTGAACACTTATTATTTTTTTTAGTTATTCGTGTTTTTATTTATTTTTTATTTCGTTATTTTAAGTAATGTAGGTGTCGTTACCGTGGTGTGTTGTGTTGAGCACAAGACATACACCGCGAGGTCCTGGGTTCGATTCATCAAGCGGGACTGGAGAAGACCAACCTTTCGAGGCTCTGGCAACCATTTTCCATATGAGATCTTCTTCATCTCATGTGGACACGACAACGACAACTACAAGTAGTGTAGCTACTTACCTGCCCGCATTTTGAAGTCGGTTGAATTTATTTAACATAATATTCTTAATAATTCCATGGCTCCTTAAAACCGCCGATATAAATTTCAACATGGGTCAATTCATGGAATTCAACAACATTCTAAAGACAAAAACACACCCTCATAACCACTTAGTGGCGATTGCATTTTCTTAGGAATGTTTTCCAATATACGCCACAAGATTATATAATGAATTAAATATAATTACAGAAAACATCTTCTCAGTATCCGTTTTCCTTTAATAACTACACTCCCAGTGCCTGTGTTCCTCTGATAGCCAAAAATAACTAACATTTGAATTTATTGAGCCTTTTTCCGCAATTATTTCAAACGCCACCGTGCACCGTTCCAGCAAACCAACGCCCGTTCTTCATGGGATCCCGTTACGGACGATCAGGCCAGAAATTAACCGTGGTACCACGGAACGACAGATTCTTCATGGGCAGCCGGTACGGCAAACGAGGACTGTCAGAGACATCCTCAATACCCACCAGCCTATCCTGCCTCTATACCGGCGTGCCCCAACTCTACAGATGTTCCACTGAGATCAGGTAAGCCTCGGTTAAATTGTACGTTTTATTTTGAAATGTAACACTATTTCGCACAAAGAAAATAAATTTAAAAGTTAATTAACTCTGAAAGTAATAATTTATTAGTTCTGTAACTTTAACTCACGACTCCGCCCTCATTCAATTTAGTTGAATTTAAATTTTAATATTCTGCTCGGCCGTTTATTATAGGTAAGGGGTTTTGTACCCAGAGGATGTCATTAGAACCCTAATACTCTCGCTCGGTTGTCCTTGTGTCTGTGAAAAGTGGGACTCTGGTTTCAAAACTATAATACACAAAAATTTGTATAAATTATACAAAATGATAACACAAATTTGCAACCAAATTCAATTTTGTTTTTTTTTGTGCGAAAGAGATTACGATAAACGCATGTATTCATGCGATACGTTTTTAAAACGATAATTTTGAGCTAAGTCATAAAACACTTTTGTTCGTTATCACATTACAATTTAATCTTGTGCAATATAAAAATGTGTGCTTCCATTTTCTCCTTTATCTTCGTCTAAAATAAATAGAATAAAAATCCAAAAAAGGGTAATAAACTATGTTTTGTTTTAGGAGAAATCGTGAAATGTATTAACATAGTGAAAAAAGAACTGTTTTTAAATAGTTTGATTGAAATGATATGTGCCCTTAAATGGTTTTAATATATATATATATATATATATATATATATATATATATATATATATATATATATATATATATAATGTGTAGGTAACTCTCGTAACACGAGTATTCTTATATCTCAATTTTAAAGTTGTCACAAATCTTTTAGTCCGGTCGTAATTTTTCAAATAATAAAAACTTCACCGAAACTAGTTACTTGAATGAACAGAAAAGAAAATAAGCAGACGAAAAGTCTAAAAAGTTTTTTTTAGATTTAGATAATCCAAACCATCTATTCCAAATACTTTCGAAAAAACCTTTAAAAAAACCTAGTTGTCCAATTTATAACTTACAAATCGGAGATCCTCTATATTATAAAATAAATTAATTTGTGTGTTTGTGTGTGCAATTCACACACTGTAGAAGTGAAACTTCAGTATTCAAATACTTACTTATTCACACAAAGAAAAATACACATAAATAATACACCGCGCTGGCTTTTTGCTAAAGCTTTGTAATACGCCGGCGCATACACACGTATTAACACACATACTAACATACACACGTAGAACGCTCGAACCAGAGCAAGTACTAGACAGTGTGCAATATAGATACACACTGACGCTTGCTGTCTCGCTTTAGCTCGGCAATATACAGACGCACAGATATATACAACGCTTAGTAGACGAGAGGGAAATACTACGAAACATAGCACAAAGAGGAGACTTAAAATTCAAATCGCAACGATTCTAAAGAAGCGTCACTTGTTTCTTTGTCGTGACGCATTATCGTTTTATAGAGTTTTAAATCATAACGGTTCTAAAGAAGCTTCACTTGTTTCTTTGTTGTGACGCATTTTCGTTTCATATAGTTTCAAATCACGATTCTAAAGAAGCTTCACTTGTTTCTTTGTCGTGACGCATTTTCGTTTCATAGAGTTTCAAATCACAATGATTCTAAAGAAGCTTCACTTTTTTATTTGTCGTGACGCATTTTCGTTTCATCAAGTTTCAGATTACAACGATTCTAAAGAAGCTTCACTTGTTTCTTTATCGTGACGCATTTTCGTTTCAACGAGATTCAAATCGCGATTCTAAAGAAGTTTCACTTGAAAAAAAACTTGTCAAGTACAAGTAGTAATCGCTCTACAAGGGTTCCGTACACGTTTAGGCACTTATTAAAAAATTAAAGATACGTAGTATTTCTAGTTAAAATATTTAAAAATATTAATTTTTCACAACGTAATTATATTGTTTACTGTACCTTTCACAGTCGTAAAAACAAACTAATTATAAAAATAAATAATTCCATATAGAATTAGAAATAATTTATTTTTAGATTTTTCCCTTTACTTGGGCTGTAAGGCCTCTCATTACGCAGACTTTCAATACAGTAGGTCGACCGGAAGTACCCTATAAGTTTTGATGATCAGCGGATAAGAGTGTTGTATGACTAAAAAAATATGCTTTAAAGGACCATATATTTTTATTGCGGAAACCAAAAATGAAATTTATAGCAATGTGATGATGTAGGCCTCAGTATATAATATTCATTTCAACTTGATGTCTCAAACAATTTCCGAGATGGCTTTTATCGACAAACGGATGGACAGACAACTAAGTCTTTCTATAAAAGTCCCTTTTTCATTTTGAGGGGACGAAAGCTTGGAAAGCAACGTCGGTCAGTTTGTTTACTTGCAACTTGAGATTCAATATACATATAGATATATATATATATATATATATATATATATATATATATATATATATATATATATATATATATATATATATATATATATGTAATACACTTAATATTAACAAAACATTCAATTACACCAGTCTTGAAAATTCATTGTATTATTAAATTTTTGTATAAAATTTAAAAAACAAAATGAGTTCCGGAATCTTTCAAATTTTATTCTTTTTCAATTGTGTGCAACCTCGATTCATGAAATTAAACATATAAAATTATTTCTTTCGCCTCGCCAAAAATGTCTGTATATATATTTTTGAGTATTAACTTATGAAGTATATATTTCATTAAAATTCTTTATTCTGTGTAATATTTCAAGTTTGTACATCAAACGGTTTCTAGTATAGGCTGGGTGCGTGACATCAGCGCCGCCTAGCGTCCGCAACTTTACAGGCGCGATTTTATTTGTACGCTTCAGATTAACATATTTGGTAAATGTTTACGTGAATAATATAAAAATAACAATTTCACTTCTGTCACGTGATCATAAGCACACACCAGTGTTTTTATTTTAAAATTACTTATTATGTGTGGTATAATTTGAAAGGGCTTGTTGCGAGGATTACAAAACTGTATTTTTTCTTCTGTGACATTGCACATTAAAAAAATATGCAAAGATAGATCATCTTCCTCCCCCTCATTTTCTAAACTACTGAATCAAAAATCATGGAAAGAAGGGTTGGTAAAATCTATTGGAAGATTATGGCAAGCCATAGGGATTACGCAATATCTTATAATTTTTTTAAATATACTTAATGTTTTTAGGGTTGTGAAAGATATATAAGTGGTATATTTATGTTGTAAAAAATTTATATTTGTGAATAGTTTAATAAAAGTAATATTTACCTTTAAACGTCCACAAGTGCCTATATGTGGCCGGAATCTTGTAGCACAAGTTCTACTCATAATTTACAGGTTTTTATAAACAAATCTTGCAATTTCGCTCTGGACATCTAAAATACCTTTCAGAAATTTGTGGAAAAGATATTTTGATCGGTTAGTTTTTCCGATCATATTTCGAATTCCACGCGAGCGAAGCTGCACGCAAAAAATAGTTTTGTAGAAAGAAAGCTCTAACTAATAGGGCAAAAACTATACATCGTTATATTTCTCAAACTTTTCTTCGGAATTTTTGAGAAATATAACGGTTTATAACTACATACTGATCTTCTCAACTAGACAGACAGTACGGCCAATCCCGTTCAATGCACACCCCAACTTTCTGAAGCTTGTTAAAAACAGTTTAACTATTAACTGGCCATAAATTTTAAACTCGAAACGTTAAAAATTAAACTTTTGTCACACGAAATAAAACATTGTCCAGCCCACCGTCAGATTCCAACCCTATCTGTGCGACATTCGGCTTTCATTACCTACTTAGTTTGGTTAACCCCTCAGGTACAGTTAGCTCCTACTACGACATGATTACAATTTGCATACTAACTGGATGACAAATTAAAGTCTGGCCGAACACGTTCTGAAAGTCACGGAAAATCTGTTAGTGTTGGTGTAGTTTTTGTTTGTCAACTGTTAATGACTTGGATCCACTGATAGGCCAAATTTTAGCTGGCAGCGTCAAGTGAATGATGCCGATTGTTGTATCTTTCGGTCGTCGTATTTTCTATACGGTAAAACTAAACCGAAACATTTTTATTGCATACAAACACTCTCACTGAATTTTTTTAACTATTTAGATATGTGCTATTCTCATTTTAGTGAGAATCGTTCAAAAAAATTAGAAGCCATCAAATTTGTTCATCTATAATATTTTTTATCTCAGAAAATGCGAGAAATCCTTTATGAAATACAATCGTTACGGCGAAAAATGGTCTATGGAATATAATTGTTACGACGAAAAATCGTCTATTAAATACAATCGTTACGACAAAAAATCGTCTATGAAATATAATCGTTAGGACGAAAAGTCGTGTATGAAATACAATCGTTACTACCAAAAATATTCTATGAAATACAATTGTTACGACGTAAAATCGTCTATGAAATACAATCGTTACGACCAAAAATCATCTATGACATTATACAATCGTTACTACGAAATTCGTCTATGAAATACAATCATTACGACCAAAAATACTTTATGAAATACAATCGTTACGACGCAAAATCGTCTATGAAATACAATCGTTACGACGAAAAATTATCTAGGAAATTATATAATCGTTACTACGAAAAGTCGGCTATGGAATAATAGAATCGTTACAACGAAAAATTGTCTATGAAATACAATCGTTACACTGCTTATAGTGGATAAGAAGGTGAGCACATTAAGTTGTGTGACAGAATTGTCAGCTAAAAAGTCATGAAACAACGTAACTCCACGGTCTCTTAAGAAATAGGCTAATTTATGACCTTATAAACAAATAATAATATCAAATTTTTATACAAAATAAAAAACATAATATCAAATTTTCATAAAAATGTTTACTGTTTAAAAATGTTTGACGAAACCAAAATTCATATTCCGTTATTCGCTTTACATATAGTAAATTATGTACTACATCTCAATTCTCACAGAAACCATTAAAATTGGTAGAAATCGTCGTTGCCGTGGTGTGTTGGGTTGATCACAAGGCATACGGCCTGTGACGACGCGGTGCACCGTGGAGACCCGGGTTCGATTCCCGGCCGTTCGTCGAGCGGGACTGGACGGGTGTTATGGTTGGCTGTAAGAGATTGCTCACGTAGCAATAAGTCCGCCATATGTATCAATTAGATACATTAAAGTAGATAAATAAATAAATAAATAGAAATCCCTCATAAATCATTAAAAAAACGAATGAAGCAAATAAATCTAGTCCATTTCTATTCGTTCCATTAAATTTTGATTTATACCGGAAAGGCAATTCTCGGTAATAGAATTTCTGGGACGAAGTTCCTTATCATACGTTGCACTCTGCGAATGAGAGCTAACCCAAAAAAGTGTAAGATTTCGACCGGCACTTTTGCTACAGTATAAAATTATAAGATTTCGGCTGACACTTTTGCTACAGTATAAGCGTTTATCAATGTATAGGAATATAACTATTAAATGTACTTATTGAGTTTATAATTAGTTTATATCTTTATAATAATTAATAATAAAATATTTCTTTTCATAACTTAAAAAAAATATTATTAATTACATTCTTATTACAATTCCTGAATTTATTTCCTTTAATTTTTCATTTTATTACTCTCGAACGTTGTTAACTTATTTCATTGTCCATGTTATTTAATACATAATATTTAGCGAAAGGAACTTTCTTCCAACCAGGTGTTCCACGACAACCCTCGTGCTTTTTTTTTATAAAAATTATTGACGTTTGAAAACAGTTACAATAAGTTTTGGTGGTTCTTATTAATGATTTAAAAGAATTTTAATTACAATAATACTAAATTAAATGCTTGAAAAATACTCGCAGAAAAGTTGGCTTTACGTCTCGCCATATATTACTAATGGTGATGATTCACTACTAAATTTACATGTCATTGAAACTTTCTAAATGACCCCCAAAATACTACTCATTTGTCGTGTTTATTTTCAATGCAACTGTCTCTTTTAGATACATGTTTTCTTTGACTCTATTTTTGATCTCAAAAAACAGATCGCGACTCAAATTAGTTTGCAACAATATTTGTGTATATTCATAATTATATTCAATATTTTAAACATTTTAACAGAACCTTTCTCATAAGCAGATTCAATTGCCTGTATAATTACAATTTGGATAATTATATATTTGTATAATTATACTTTAGAAATGACCCCCAAAATGCTACTTATTTGTCTTGTTTGTTTTCAATACGACTGTCTCTTTTATATACGTGTTTTCTTTGACTCTATCTCTTTATAATATTTTTGATCTCATAACTCATATTAGTTCGCAACAATATTTATTTGTATTCATAATTTTATTCAATATTTTAAACATTTTAATCACCTTTATTTTTTTTAAAACCCTTTCTCATAAGCAGACTTCCTTTTGAAAAACCCAGTTCCTTTTTCCTCAGATTCACAGTTATTTTCGACAAAAAGTCTGTTTTGTATTCATCCTACATAAAAAGTCTAAAAAAGACTTTCTTGTGGTAATCCCTAATTACTATAGTTTCTTAATACAATTTCTCTCCTTGTCTTTAACAACATCATAATAATATTTGAAAAATTTGCCAAAACATTTCTTTTTCATTTTTTTTCTGAAATAAGTCGATAATTTTTATTTCTAGCCCATTGCATACTGTTAGGAATGAAGTTAAAACATATTCCATAATAACTCAAAAAGCTAAATTGTAGTCCAAAAAGCTAAATTCAAGGATGGGTTTAGAAGAGTCTTTTCAGTTTATTCCAAGGAAAAAATGGCTAAAATCGAATCCTGTTAATATAAATATGTTATTATAACCAGGTGTGATTGAATATCTAGCTGGAATTTTGCTATTTACTGTCTTTATGTCTGTAAGATGTACGTAAGTACAAGTTTTCTTCGAAAATATTTCTTCGCATGCGTTGATATGGGCGCGTTAATTTTTTTTACCTATTTGAAGAAGATAAACTTTGGAAATTCATTATGGCCATATATTTAGTTTGTTATAAGCAATATTTATATTCAATATCAACACCTAAAATATATTTAATACTGGCTGTTCCAACGATTTCATTCGTGTGAAATACAGATTAAGAAAACTTATTAATATTTTTTTTTTTTAAATATTTCGGCCAAATTAAAGAATGTATATCGAATACGATCAAAATGGAAATTTTGTAACAAAATAATTTATTACCAAAATTGAAATATTTCTTCCCATATTTAGTGTATATTTATTTATTTATTATTAACTTTTATGTATAGTACATATGGCGGACTTATTGCTACATGAGCAATCTCTTCCAGTCAACCATAACAATTTGTATTGAAATTTAGTTGGTAGACTGTAAGAGATTTTACAATGAAAATTCTTAATAGCACATTAGACAAAAAAAATACAAAAGTAGGGATGGGAAAGACAGGAAAGGGCGAGGACACAAAGGAAAAGGTTTCCTGATGTCAGGATCCGGGTGATTCCAAATGTTTGCTGCTAGGACAGTGAAGGATTTTTCGTAAGTGGTAGAGGTATGTTTAGGAATAAGTAGGGTGTGTGAACTTTCAGATCGCAGCCCAAGGCCGTGAGCAGACAAATCTTTAAATTTGCCACTAAGATAATTCGGGCTATGAGGATTTTTTAATATGTTAAAAAGAAGTGTAAGTATGTGAAGTTGGCGTCGATCACAGATCTTCAGCCATTTGAGAAGTGACCTGTATTCAGAAATGTGATCATATTTTCTGAGGCCGAAGATATACCGAATGCATAAATTTTGAAGACGTTCCAACTTGCACAAATATTCTTCATTAAGATCAGGATAGTACACATCTCCATAATCAATTAATGGTGATAAAAGTGTTTGATAAAGGTAGATTTTCGTTTTAGTCGGTAGAAAATTTCGAAGACGTTTCAAAGAGTGTATCCTGTTGAAAACACGATGACTAACATCATTTACTTGAGGCCGCCAATTAAGATTTTGATCGATCAATTTCAGAGACATATTCAGAGACATATTCACCTAATAATAGAAACTAGCGTGACCCGTGCGAAGTCTTCGCATTATAAATGTATTCAACTCAATTTAATAAATCAAAATTTTTTGCAGGTATTCAATTCATTTCTAATTTTGCACACTGCTTATTACGTTTTTATTCCATTATGAAGCTCAGATGACAGATCAAACAAATATTTTACTAAAATTGACATATAGAGGCGCAAGTATCAAAAGCATTGAGCTAAAGCGCCACTTTATTTATACGTGAGTGGATTTGAAATTAAACAAAAATTTTACCGACCGTCAATCATATTGACGTTCAGCCGTTAGATGGCAGCATTGCTGTTTTGTGTATATAATTTTAATAATTAATTAATTTGCAAAAACAATAGCAATAATAAATTTTTTAGTTGTGGATGCCGGTAGAGCAAGCAATTATCTATAAAATGATATATAATTTATGTGGATTAGTTGTGAGGTTTTTCCTAAAAAGGGGGAGTAACATCTTAACCTTAGCGTATTAATATATATGATGATTAAATAAACATTATATTTTTGATACATAATTTAATACATTCCATGAATTACTTTATCGTAATTGGTATTTAAAATCTTTAGCAGCATATCCATGAGATAGGTTTAGTACCGATTTATCAATTATCCCATATATTTAAATATATAAATATTTATTAGATATACTTAATATAAATCTATCCTTTTATACAATATCAAATTAGTATTATAGGAAACAAATAAAACTTTTGTTTGCGTTGCTTATATGCCTTATTAAAATTTAATTACATTTATCATAATATTTCTTGCTAGATTTTAAATAAATATGGTTTAACGAGATGCCAGGTAATATTGAGTTTAAAACACTAAATTTATCTGACCTTAATCGAAACCTATAGTTTTAAAATTATTTCATGAGAACTCATTAAGTGTTAAATTAAATAATTGTTAACGGTTTATGAATCGTTAGTTCCTCTAAGCCTAATGAGGCTGAAAATGAGAAAGGATTGTAACAAGTATACACAATTAGTATCTTTGCATCAATTGTTATTAACTTTTACAAAATTATATTTTTACGTAACTTAAGCGGATTAGATTCACATCAATACTAATGAGGTACGATTAAGACTGAGACACTTAGGTTTACGTCTTATTTTTCTTAATTTTAAACTATATAATTATAATAAACTATTGTCACATCAAGTTATATGAAAATCCGTGAAAAATTTGCGTGATGACTAGCAAATTAACATACAGACATACAAAAATTCTAAAAATAGGTTTTCTTGCCTCTATCATCATTGTTTATGCTAAGTCAATTTCCATCTATGGAATTAATTCTGTTACAATTCTATATATATATATATATATATTTATATATATATATATATATATATATATATATATATAAATATATATATATAAATATTTATGTATATATATATATATATATATATATATATATGTATATATATATATATATAAATTTAAAACTTGCGTACGGAACAAAAATATCGATCAGAAGCAGTATAAAAATATGGCTGCTCTATGTGTATTTACTATATTTTGTTTATTTATCATTAAATTGGATAGTAAATAATAATATATACAAAACATGCAAATAAATGGCGCCTTTCATCATTAACAATATCGTTCGTCTAAAATCCGTCAAACTGCTTAAAAACACTCAATACAAAAGACACAACGCCTCTGTATTCGATACATTTTCGGCCTTACAAAATTTGATCACATATCTGATAATTTTTTAAGGTTAAGTATTCATGATTGACGCAATTTCCAGTTTCTATATGTTTAGACAGCACCCTCAATAATTACTTTATACCCACATACCAATATAGAATATCTATATTCCAATATCTGTCAACCCACGACCTTGAATTATATTCTAAAACCAAGTACACCCTCCTAACCCCTCAGCCTAGAACCCATTCTATGAAAAATATTTTACCAAATATGCCATTGTACTTCATTTCATCACAAATGAGAATATTTGTAAACAAACCAAAATGACAGTTCAGTTATTGTAAACCTTTTTCTTGGATTCACGTTAGTAATTTAATATGTATTTATTTGTGATAAAAATATAATATTATTATTATATTTTCCAAAGTGCGTATAAGTTATGAAAATTATTAACATTAAGTATGTTCTAATGTTATTTTTGTAAAAATAAATATATCTAACATTAAAAATAGTCATCACAAAATATACAACCGAATATGAGCACTTTTGGTCTCGTGCTGTTAGCTATTATAAAAAAAACACTAACGAATATGATATACAAAACGGTTGTGCGATTTGTACAATATTGAGAAGATGTGTCTCGACATCCTTGTAAATTCACGCCCTCATTATAGATCAGGTGTGAAGAACAGTTTCCGTAAAATTCATGCACAGCGGATGAATCAGTGATTTTCATTTTATTTTGTTATTGGCCCAAACTGATTAAATATGGCGCCTTATATATATAATATATAACTTAATATTACAGCTTCATTTAACTGATTAGTTAATTACATATGTTTTTAATTTATTAGTTAATTATATGTTTTGAATATATTTGGCGTTAATTTTGTAGAAATTCGTTATTCATAATTAAATGAAACTACATGATTTAGTATTATTTCTACTTTCTTTAAGTTCTTTACCACGACCTAGCTTTCGTTGTATTACAATATATTTGCTAATAACTTTCCTTCAATCTTTGCTAATAGCCCACCTGAAGATGTTGTAATACAACGGAAGGTCGTGATAAAGAACTTAAAGGTCGTGATAAAGAACATAAAGAAAGTAGAAATAATACTACATCACGTAGTTTCATTTAATTGTGATTACATGTGTTTTCCGTATCTATTTTATGTCTTTTTTAAACAAAATATTGTCTTTTTTAATCATGTTAACCATTTATAATTGTATTTAACGGATGTTTTTTAAATGTATTTGTTTTGTCTTTATTATAATACAAGCTTATTTCTTGTTTAGAGTTCATACATATTTCAAATGGTTTGTGTTTGTTTTTTGTCTTTTGGTAAAAGATAAAATAAAATGAAATAAAAAAGGTCACAGCCAAATTCACATACCTACATGGAACTATAGGAAACAGCTATTCTTAAGACCTTTCGGATAGTCAGCAAGTTCTGATTCTCTGGATGGTTCAGCCCATGTACTTGGTAATAAAAAACCTACATAAAAATCTTAGTTATAAAAGGAAAATTCTCTTATAAATATAATAATTATAACAGAAATCTCACAACTTTCGGATTTTCCGAAATTGTTTTACTTTGGATTGATTGTATCCGTTATGGTACCACCACCATAACCAAGAAATGCCTGACGGATAGAGAAATGAACGATCCTATGAAAGTTTATTCTTTCAAGTTAAAGACCCTAAAAATTAACAACAACAATTAACCGGGGTGGGAAATGGTTAACACCATTTCCCACCCCGGGCAACATTATACTCGCCTTGGGAATTCCCTTAATTTTAACCTTGGACAAGTAACCCAACTAACCCTTTTCTAGCCTATTACCTGAGATACATATAATTATAATAATAAATCGTAATTAAAAGAGGACCAGCGTGAAAGCGACTTGTGATATGTTTTTAAATAGCAAAAACGCCTGATGAATTCTGTTACTAAGAACATGTTAAATAAAAATACTCGTCGAGTAAATAGTGTTATTACGCAGCGAGTATTTTATTTAATTTCTTTACCATTTTAAAATTCAAAGAGTTAATTGTTTTAATTAAAAATGAGCCCCCAATAATCAAGGCTATACTCGATAAAGCTGGTAATAGATTAATCAAGAATTTACCTTAAATATCAATTTCGAGTTATTTTCTTGAAGTAAAACTTCTTTAATATTAATAAACGAAACTTAGAGGGGTAATTCCATAAAGTGACGATAGATGGCATTAACATAGCGTCATATAATATATGATGCTAATTTAACGCCATCTGTCGTTGAATTGATACAAACATTGTGAGCTGATGGCAGGTTGAACCTATGAGATGGCAACGTAGGCACAGCCAATTGAATGGACTAGCATATAGCGCAATTGTAATGCCATATATATGTTAAGTTATATAAGTATTTTATTTTAAGCTATATTTAAACCGTAGAATTACGAATACATTCAAACATTTGATAAAATGTATTTTGTACCGCAAAATGGCTCCAATAAGTTTAATATAATTACTAATGTTAGCAACAATATTTGTTTTTTTTTCATGTAATAGTTTTTTAGTTACGGTAAACACACTGAGTTTGATTTCCTTTTAAAGTGCATTCGCTGCCCATGTAAAGTTTTTTTAAAAGGTACTGTACCGCTTATTAGGAACGCTCATAAGAATTAGAAGCACATCAGAGAAGAAAAATATTTTTTGCGTGAAACATATTGATAATAATTTTTGATTTAGATATGACATTGATATGAAAAACGTAAATAAACACCCCCATCCCTCTTCCATTCAACCCCCTTAGATTCTCCCTTCGGGGTCAACGTAAAATTGTTGAACTTCAAAAAGTATCGGATGAGGAAAATTCAAGTAAACTTCTACTTAGTTACTGTCAGTTGACAAAGTTATGCTGAAGTGTTTTCCGCTGGTAAAATCTTTATCAACATATTTACATAATTGGCGGTGTGGACATTTTGACGTATGCGCTGAATCGATGGAAATTCGTTCAATGACCTTTTTGGAAAAAAGTCAGGAGTTAGCGGCCACCGACTCACTACCGTCAAAAGACGGTGGTCGTGTTGCACGTTATGTGTTGCGCATATCAATAGCCACATGTTTATCGACGACGACTCAATACTACCAGAGTTATGAGAAAATCGTGTCAACAGTACGGTCACAACTTTAGCGACGCTACTTTACGGACGATAAAATGTCTTCAAATGCGAAGAGCTATGAAATAGGAATATTTTAACTAATTTTTTTAACTTTGAAATCAAAGTAAAAACTGACAAGGAGTTAAAATGTTAAAGAACCAAATAATTTTTAATTTTTAAACTTTGATATATAACTTTCCAATTTTTAAACTTTGATAGGAAATTTCGTCATTGCAACAAAACAATTTCCTCCCATGGCTTTCTAAGTATACATGTTAAAAAATCGACATCGTTTAAGATATTAATTTGCAAATTAATTTTTGGATCTGTTTCGAGTTCAATTAAGATTAATTCCAATCAGTATCATTTACTGAGGCTTTGTAAATGATTAGTTATATCGCGCAAATGAAATGTTCATTTCGAGAAATAAATATCTGGTTCGTAAAGCCAGATATTTGTACTACTTTAGCGATACAAATAGGGATGAGTGATGTTAAAAATCATCGATGTTATTTATTTATCAGCTTTAATACATAAAACATATGGCGGACTTATTGCTATGTGAGCAATCTCTTCCAGTCAACTATAACAATTGGTATTGCAATTTATTTGGTAGACTGTAAGAGGTTTTACAATCAAAATGATTTGTAGTACATTTAAGGGAGAAGAAAAAACAAAAAAGACAAAAGTATTAGTAACGCAAACTATTGATAAGAATTGTTGATGGGAAAAAAAGAAAGGACATGAGGACAAAGGAAAATGTTTCAGGAGAGGCAGAACTTTTCCACCCAATCTTTGAAAACATTTAGAGACGTGATTTTCCTGGTGTCAGGATTCAGGTGATTCCAAATTTTCGCTGCACGGATAGTGAAGGATTTTTCGTAAGAGATAGAGGTATTTTTAGGAATACGTAGGGTGAGTGAACTTTCAGATCGTAGCCTAAGGTTGTGATCAACAGACAAATCTTTAAATTTGCAAGTAAGATAATTTGGGCTCTGAGATTTTTTAATATGTTAAAAAGAAGTGTGAGTATGTGAAGCTGGGCATATATGTAAACATTGCTAACTAAACATATATAATTCATTATTGAAACCAAAACGTTGATGTTTCGCAAGAACGATGGTTTTTGGGGTTTCGTATCCCAAAAAGGCAAACGGAACCTTGTAAGATCTATTATGTGTCTGTTTGTCTGTCTATCTGTCACAACTGTGGAGGTAAGAATCTAATCACAACCGTTTTTCCCAGAAACCGTTTAACGAAGAAATTTGAAATTTTGATAGAGTAGTAAAATATATTAACCAGCACGGAGCTAGTACTAAAAATATACGGAAGTTTTAGAGGGCCAATTGGGCACTCGAAATTTTTTTCTTTAATTTTGTTTAAAAGGGCAGATAGATAATAAGGGCATCGAAACTATTTTTTTTATAATTTTATTTAATATATACTGAAAAATATGCAAAAAATATAATCACACATCTTATTTCCAAAACTTCTCAACCTAAAATTATGAAATTATGTTTTTGAAATTTACACAAAGGTTAAAGGAAAACTGCAGTGCTTGTTCTAAATCTTATCATCTTTTTAAATATGCACATAGTAGGCAATACACGTTTTGAAAAATTAATATTTATAAATATATAAGAAAAATTAATATTTATAAATATATAAGAAAAATTAATATCATATATATTAATACGCTAAGGTCATCAATAACATCTTAAAACGTTACACTCCCTTTTTAGAAAAAACCTCACAATTAATCCACATAAATTATATATCATTTTATAGATAATTGCTTGCTCTACCGGCATCCACAACTAAAAAATTTATTATTGCTATTGTTTTTGCAAATTAATTAATTATTACAATTATATACACAAAACAGCAATGCTGCCATCTAACGGCTCAACGTCAATATGATTGACGGTCGGTAAAATTTTTGTTTAATTTCAAATCCACTCACGTATAAATAAAGTGGCGCTTTAGCTCAATGCTTTTGATACTTGCGCCTCTATATGTCAATTTTAGTAAAATATTTGTTTGATCTGTCATCTGAGCTTCATAATGGAATAAATAATAATGCGAAGACTTCGCACGGGTCACGCTAGTTTATAAATAATTTTATAGAAATACTACGTGCCCTTAAATATACGGAACACTCACACCGGTTGGTAGGATTTTTCAAAATATCCATTGTAAAAAAAAGAAAGTACGATGAACAAAACATAATTATTTTGATTTAACAATAATACATAATAAATATATTCAAAAATGTTGACAACTTCTTCAGCGTTTACAAATGTTCATATTCGTAATTTATCTGATTAATTATTCGAATCAGCTAGCAAATTAAAATCGTTGACGATCAATGTTTTATTCATATCATCGATGTTCCGATATTTCATTATCGATATCAAAACAAAGATATTTAATTGTTCAATATCGATGTTACATTTGTTTCAATTATAGATTATCTCTAAACACTCATAATAAAATAAAATGTACACTTAAGCTGCATTTACTTTCTCATGTAAGGCACGTTTGTGTCTTTCGTTGTATCCCAGTAAAATTACATTGTTTTATTTGAGTATTAGGCTCATAACCTACCAGAAGCAATGAACGACTATTATGGGTTGGTGGTCGACAACTGCCAACTTTTGTCATAAGTAGAATCTGTTAACTTTCCTCGAGTTTATGTCAAGAGGCGCGCGCTGCCGACTAAATGTGTTCCATCTCCTTCAGCACGTGTTCTGTCGTATGTTCTATGCTTTTCTTCATTAACGCTTTTTCAATCATAATATTCGAATCGGTTAATGTCGGCTAGAGCCGGTCCGATTTTTGTGGGACCAATTTTAATAGGACGCATGGGTTCAATTATTAAATAGCATATGTTTTACTTCCTCCAATGATTGTCGGACCGATCTTTGTCTGTATTTTGCGTCACACGTCCACACCACGCTACGCCTCGCTCTCGCCGTACGAACGCCCGTAGTTTGCTCCAGTTTTATGGTAGAGGAATTCCAATCATATTTTAATTGAGCATTTTATCTGGCTTATAAAGTTTGTAAAATTTCATAAAAATTTATTAAGCCATTTTCCTTCGACAAAAACAAGTTTTTACTATTTCTTTGTCATAGGTATAAAACGAACCTAATACAAATAAAATCATTGTATCAATTTGATTATATCATTCAATAAGAACATTGGACAATATCTCTATATAATCGGTTCCACTAAAATCTCCAGAATACTTAACTATATAACTTAAAATCTTACACGAGCATTACGGAATGTACATAGGATTGTGATACATAAGTTAACCTTATAATAACCCTTTTTTTCCTATCGCTTATAACATTAAGTTATAATAATCACGTATGGGAATAACAAATATAGAAGAGATTATGTTAATAAATCGTTAAAATTTAAATTTAATAATGCAGTAAGAATTAGACTATAGATGTACCAATGCCAAAAAAAGTCCTATCGATTTCCATCAATGTTGCTATTGAAATGTTAATAAAGTGGTATAGCTAGCTGGCTTTTATTAGGTCCTAACAACAAAATAAAGCTATTATACTCTATTTAAAGTTTCCATATCTCATCTCGCTCTCGAGATATTTTAATGTTAATGCAAGGGTTAAACGCCCAACAGCGCACGCACACCGGGCGCCGCGCGGCATGTCAAAGCGGCGAACCCCTTATTCGACCGTCGTAAGCGATACAAATATTACCTGGAAAACAAAAGATTATAGTGGTAATTCAGCGTTTTTATTTCATGGAATTTTTCCTTATGACAATTAATATTTTTAATTAAAGTTGAGAAAATGTGGAAAGCAAGAAAATATATTATTATTGGGAAATAAATTATTTCCCCATAATAAAGGCCCAAAAAATCAGAATTGTTTAGATTAGTTTCGTCTTACATTTTCGAGGGGAATAGACTTTCTATATAAATTAACCAACATTCTGGCTGTATAAATAAATTAGGTTATATCAAATTAATTACGTAAAACTGATCTACTGTTACATGATACCTATATCTCTTCCAGCGATGTAAGTATAAAATATACAGAAGTTTAACAAAGAATGTGTCTGTTTGTATTATTTACATAAGTGATTCTATGTATCAAACTGCTTAGAAATAAGAGTTTCGGTAAAAATATAATTTTTTTCGCAACTTTGACAGTGATTTAGAAACTGTTGTGAATTCTCATAGAGTTCTTTTTGTCTACTCTGTTTGATGTACAAAATTGTCTATATGAATAATGGATCCGTTTTTACACCTATATTTAGCTACATAGTTTAAAAAAGAATGTGTCTATTTTTCATAAGGGTTGTTATGAACAACTGCTGTTGCAAATGCGGTTATGTGCAACTGCTGTTGCCACTGTGGTTATGTGCAACTGTTGTTGCAACTGCTGTTGCACCTACAGTTATGTGTAACTGCTGTTGTGTGTGCTGAATATATTTTTAGGCTGTTTCTCGTTATTTGCAACGCTTGTATAATGTTTATAGCATTACCCAATTGTGTCCGAAAGGAAATGGCCCATAAAATTTAACGCACAGTGAACGTATTCTTCATATTTTCAGATCATTAGAATTCATTTAATGCACATTTAAGTAGACTTAAAATTAATTAAATTCTTAAGAAATAATGACCCATAGAATGATTTCCTTAAACACGATTAAAACAATACCAAAAGCATTTCAGTGCACGAGGATACTTATTTTTGTAACCTTTATAACGATACCTCACTTAGCAAACGATTATCTAATGAAAAAAATTATATTTTCAGGAAACTGAACCTTGATGAAATCTTCCCCTCTGACGAGAGCGGTTCGAACGAGGACATCGGCAGAGAAACCACCAACTAAGTTAGATCTACTCGTTCTAATTCCGTTCAACATTAACTAATAACTGTTCTAGTCTGATCATGTTCTAGTCTATATTATACAGGTACATATATATATATATATATATATATATATATATATATATATATATATATGTATATATATATATATATATATATATACATATATATATATATATATATATATATATATATATGTGTATATATATAAATATATATTTATATATATATATATGCAAAATTGCACAAAAATAAACATAAATAAACATATATATGTAATTGTTAATATGAAAATACCTCGTATTAATTAAAAAAAATGTTAAAGAAACCTTAAAATTTGAGTCAAGGTAACATTTTTCACGGGTCAGTCGGTTACTCGCTTTAATTTGTTATATTGGGTAGACGTGAAACTTATTGTTTTAAACTCTAAATTATCGAAACTAATAATGAAAATGTCTTTATTGATATCAAGTTTGCACGACCTTTTGTATGGACGGTTTCATAAGATTAACATGAATAAACTTTAAACCTATCTGATAGAAACAAAATTCAGTAATAACTATCTTCACTGTGCCAAAAGTAATTCCTGGAAATATTATTTTTGAAATGACTGCATGAAAAAACTAATATATTAACGAAATATAATACGAGTGAGGCACAAAACGTCTTCTAATCTATTACTGTATTTAGGAATTGCAATATTTTTAGAATAATTTTATTTTTTAATATCAGTTCCAAAAGTAGACCAGTTTTAAATTTGCCGATACATATTCTTGATTTGAGAATTTCGAAATTGAGGTTTTAAACTTGGCCAAATAATACTTAGATGAACTCAATTTGTAATGTTTTGTACAGACCCAATAGAGACATTTCTCGTGTGTTTTCAGAGGTTATTTTCAATTTATAATGTAAAATATAAAGTCCTAAATTTTTATCTATCAATATCTAGATGGAGCTATAGACAAAATTAGCTTTATTTATCAGTCTATAATGTGCCGATAGATGTCGCTGAAGGAACCTGTCATATTAAAAAGTTATATATAAATGGCGCCAAAAAAAGTTAATTATTGCAAACAATGATAAATACTCTAACCATGGGAAATGTTACGCTATTTTATCATTTTTTAGTTTACATTTTAAATATAAGTCTATCTCAATGGGCTTTTCATGCGCCGTTTTTCCAGTCTCACTTTCACCACCTTTATTATAAATCATTGGATAAATGTCCTTTGGCGATTTATTTCTGATATCGTAAATCTTAGAAAATTTTCAAGATTACATCGTCTTAAAAATTTTCCAAATAAATCCATACTTTAATTATTACTATATGAAATTTTAATGCAGTATAACGAATTATGATGAATACAAGCTTAGGAAGATATTTTATTATATTGAATATTATTGTATTTTTTAAAAATGCATTTAAAAAGTTTTAAAAAATACTAAGACCTAAATAGAAGAAAGCTTTTCTTTTCGATAGCAAAATTTGAATTTTTTCAAATTGAAAATTGGGCTGGTTTTTCAATTTGAATTAAATTGTATTAAAATGCATGCGCCGTTGTCGTCCCAACAAATATAAAGCATGTCAAACTCTGGCTTTGTAGGTCTATGATACTGAACATTATGTAAAAAAAAGAACTGTCAATCTGACATTTCGTCTGCAAAAAATCATAATCATAAAAATTATACTTTTTAAAAAATTACATTAAATTCCGTTAATTCATAAAATTACGTTAAATAGTACTATTTAACCTATAAGCAATGAGAATTTTATAATATATATTGCCTCTGACACAATTTTATTTTACGTATTAACTCTGAAACCATATCATAATTGTGTTATTTACAACTATTTGATAACATATCGCGTATGATTTTGAAGTTGACATTAGTTTATAATTCAAATTCTATTTATTTTTATGGAAACAAATGTTATTATACATAATTATTTATAATTTCCAGAAAATAATTATTACATTATTGTGCTTGACAATTTATATCAATAGTAAATAGTTAGTTATCCATTTTTTATATTTCTACAACGATATTCGACTAGTCTTACTAATACAAGGGTATCTAAATAATTTTTTTCCCGTTTTATTTTAAATTAATTATAAATAAGAATAACGTTGTATCTTATTCTAAATATTTTTCATTGACTTATTTCTTGGGTTCATATTAAATTTAGCTACTTTCGTACGTAGGTGTTTGACGCCATGGTATCAAACATAACCATAAAAATACCTAACAAATACTTAACCATAGAAATATATGTATTTTATTTTACATATATAAATATGTATATTCTATCATAGAATATTAGATATAAGTCATGACTAAACGTATTTTACAATTCTAAGAAAGGCAAAATTATCAATTATAATTTTTTTTTATTTAAATAGGATAATATTAAAACCTAGATTACTGAAAAACAAAATAAATAAATATATGTCGGTAAATCAATTAAATGATGAAAGTGTAATATAACGTTGTTATTTAAAACTTTATTCATTCTATGATAATGACTATTATTGTATGGATTATAAAATAAACGATTAAATCGTATTGAAGAATTGACATGTTGTTTTATTTTTTTTCTATTTTTAAAAATACTTGAAGTCAAAATTATTTCCATATTACTTACACCAAATATTGTAGACACTAATACGTGCAGTTCTTGACGTTTGTCATACATTTTGGTGGCAACCGGGAAAAAGAGCGCCATCTGGTGGTTTAAGTTCTTGGTAGCTATCTGTTAAGGAATAGGGTATTTGCAACATGTATAAAACAATGTATTTGAATAATATATGCCATAGTTTTCGTGTGAAGAGTAAGACATAACTATGTGTAACTGTTACAAATTGGGTTTAAATATTTCTATCTAATTAATGAAATGAAAAATAATATTGTGTTTTAAAATCGAAGCTAACTACCGAAAAGTAAATTGTCCGCCAACAAAACGCATGATGTCAAAATGCACAATAGACATTATAATATTTTAATATATATTATGCGTGCAAGATAGTGTGATCAATATATTAAAAATTATCTTTTTTCAATAAATTAAAAATATATTTCGTTGTCTATGGCCTAATGAAGTTGCCGCCAGTTGCCGCGACTGTACAGAAACTTGATATAAATCTCTTATAAGTTATAAATATACATATATATATATATATATATATATATATATATATATATATATATATATACATATATATGTATATATATATACGTATTTACATTTTAGTTGTGACATTTCACGTCACGAGTATTTTGGCGCGAAGCATTGCATGACTGATTTTTTTTCGCTTAAAATATTTTTTTTCCGGGGAAATATCACAATTGTAGCTTTACCAGATACATTTCTCATGATTTTTTTTTCATTTTCATGATTTGTTTTTTTTCAAAAATTGTCGTGTATCCCATTGCTCATGAAACTAGAGCTATTGTAGTTTTTCTTCTGATTATATTCGTACATGTATGGATTTTTATATCAAACTGCAACAAATTACATTATGTAATAATTATGCAGGTGCTATTTGCATAAAAGGATTTGTTACTTGAATTTGTAACACAGATTGGTTACTTGCATTAGTATGTATCATTTCTAAAATATTCAATTTAGAATTAATCAGAACAAAACATTAATATAATGAATGGGACAAGCTTTAAATATGTAGAGAATATGAATAAAAATGAGACAAGAAATTCAGTTGAGCAAAAATGTGAATTCCTTATTTTTTTATTTTTAATGAAAGAATATGGGTAAAAAATGAAGTATTTACTAAAAGTAGTATCAAATCGCAAAAAAAGCCAACTTTACTAAGTAAAAAAATTATATTACAAAAAAAAAAATTACATATGTGACTTTAAAATGTTATAAATACATTTGAATGACGTTAATAAATAAATTAGAAATATTAAATACTTTTATGGTATCTTGTTTTTATTTCACTGAAGCTCCGAATGTGAGATTTTCGCTTAAAAGTCCGACTTGGATCATCTCGGTTTAGCAACCAACAATAGTCTGCCATCAATCTCTTATTCCATCTTCCCTGATAGCAACGTTCTATCTCTTTCAATTCCTGATGAAATCTTTCTCCTCGCTCTTACAGCTCCCAAGTTATCAGGAACCTAGTCCAAGTACGAATTAAGGAAGAGCTCATGAAACATCCCATTTTTCCGAAATTTTCAATCATTTTCTTCAGAATTTCTTCATAATTTGGATTTTATGTCTAGGGAATTGTTCACTACTTCTTTAAAAGAATTAAAGGCTTCTAATTAAATTTCACTTCATTTTTTATAAAAAATTGTGTCTTCAATCAATTTTCGATCAAAGTTCAAATCTCGGTGCCTCTTGTCCTCTTTCTCTCGGTGTCCTCTTTCTCTGTTAATCTACCCTCATCTACCCTCTTCTCACTATTTAAGTTAATTACGGTTAAATAAGATTTTAACAAATGACCTTAAAATCCACCTTTTTTCGAATAATAAGGGTATGTCACTTAGTTAATTACGTTATATTTAGATAACTATTTATACGAACTTATTCATTGTTGTCTACTGCAACTATTCAGTGTGTTTTTTTTTCAATAAGAAACAATTAAAACAAAATATCAATTCTTGACTAGGTAGGCCTAGGTATAAAAAAATAAGCTAAATTATTTAAAATCCTGACATGATGGAATTTTTTTAGTATTTTTCCCGTATTCAGAACCCCAAAATCTATTAAAATCAGTCATCAAATCTGAAAGGGGAAAACTATTATAGACCTGTGTAATATTAAATAGAAAGTTGTTTTGTTTATCTTTATATTAAATTTAAATTTAAATTAAATTTTGTACATAGATAATATATATCCTAAATCAAAAGATAGGTTATGTAAGTATAATAACGCTATCATTTATAGTAGGAAAGAAGTGGATGGAAACGCCAAAAAAATTAAACCCGCCCATGAAAAAATGAATGCTCAGCGAATGAGCATATGCGAAAGCTATGGGAAAAGTTCCCAAAGATATATATCTATAATCAATTGTTACCTATTATAATATATATACAATAAGTATATTATAATACTTGCGTGACCCATGCGAAGTCTTCGCATTATTTATTCCATTATGAAGCTCAGATGACAGATCAAACAAATATTTTACTAAAATTGACATATAGAGGCGCAAGTATCAAAAGCATTGATCTAAAGCGCCACTTTATTTATACGTGAGTGGATTTGAAATTAAACAAAAATTTTACCGACCGTCAATCGTATTGCCGTTGAGCCGTTAGATGGCAGCATTGCTGTTTTGTGTATATAATTTTAATAATTAATTAATTTGCAAAAACAATAGCAATAATAAATTTTTTAGTTGTGGATGCCGGTAGAACAAGCAATTATCTATAAAATGATATATAATTTATGTGGATTAGTTGTGAGGTTTTTTCTAAAAAGGGAGTGTAACATCTTAACCTTAGCGTATTAATATATATGATGATGATGATGATGATGATGATATATATATATATATACAATATATATACAATAAATATATACAACAAGCGTTTTAATAATTAAATTATAATTAAATTATTTTTGTTTAATAATAATCATATTCATGAATATTATTATGAACCATTATAACGATTGTTTTTTGTAGATGTCGCCACCGAAGTAAGACATAAACAAAACTAGCTGTCAAAAAAGCGTTAGATTTTCGTGGCGGAAAAAACTGAAAAGTTTTATGTGACAAGAAAATATTGAGAAAAATTATGGATATTTAACAATATTACAATTAAAAAATTAGAATAAAAATTCCCATCTTTACCAAACATTTCAAATGTGATTTTTTTTTGTTTTAAAATAAGTAATTAATTCTATGAAATGTAAGCCAGTCTCGAGAAGTAGAACTAAAAAATGGATTCAAATTGTTTTCAATGTTTTTTTAAAAAACAAATACATAGTAGTTTTATTTTTTAAAAACTGCTAATTGAGTCATCTCAAGATCGACAGATTCATCCAATCATAAAAAATATAAATTGAAATAAAGCTATACTTTTTACAATGTATAAAGCTTAAGCAATATCTTATTTATGATATAAACCCTTTAGCTTCTATAACTTCCAACAGAAGAATAGAGCATATCCAGCAGCCTCTACTCCTGATATGTCAGAGAAGCCTGCTGGATGGTTTTATAAATTTTAGTGCTATGTATTATAAATACTGCCTTTTCGAGCCATTGTACGAAGGTCTACGAAGGTACGAGCCATTGTAGTTCAGCATCGATGATCATTTCCATATTTTCTTTCTTTTAATTAAAGGAATACATAAAAAATAACATAATATTAGGTTGGCAACTTATAAGCCCACCATCTCTGTATACAAACATTTCAACTGTTTGTATGTAGTGAATAAAATCAATCGTTAATTACATAACCACCGTTGGTATCTAACACTTGTCACCAAAATGTAGGCAGACCTAGAATTCCTTCCTTGTAGAAATTTTTATACCTTTGCCTGAAAAACCGGTGATGTTCGATTTTGATATAACTTTCTTCTTTAAATTTTCTGTCGCATAAATTATTAGACAGAGAGCGAAACAGGGAAAGAGGTAAACAGATGGCAAAAGGTCTGAAGCGTAGGATGGGTGAGGTAGCACACTCCACCAAGTGAAAGTAGTATTTCATGCGAGTAAGCAGAACAGTACCCAACAGCAAAACAAGTATATTAGCAATAACGCCGCCCACCGCAAAGTGTAACAGTTATGAGTTACGAAGAATAAATTAATTTTTATAGTATCGACAACGCCGCCCGCCGCGAAGGACAACAATTATCAGCTCATAATTAACCAAATTCAAGACAAAACTAATAGAGATAGCGCCGCCCTAAAAGACAGCCGAGAGAACGCCGCCCCACAAGCAAGCAATTAATTTTAATACGTTATTTTTAAATATGTTTATCATACATAAATGAGATAATTCGTCTTTGTGTGGAAACTAATAAAAAGGCCTGCGTGTCCTGAATCTTGGTTATTCAGCTCTAATCGTTGTGGCACTGAACAAGTATTACTATATTTTCAAATACTATCGCCTGCTATCCATCAACTAACTTTACTTTTTGTATGTGTGGTCGAACATTGTAATCTAAGAAAAAAACTTTGCTTTGATTTGAAGGAATTTTAGCGGTGACTGCTCAATTGTTTAAAATAAATCTTAACCGCAATGGTACTGTTAGCTGAACAGAGTTCCCAATGAATAAGTTAATAAATAACTCCATTTATGGGGTATACATGGAGTTATACCATATACTCAAAAGTATATTTTGTACAATATAATATTTTGGTCTAGGTACACCATTTTTTCCAGCTTCTCGTCACTGGCGTTTACGCGAAAAATTAACATAAGCCACCCACTTTTCATCTCCTGTAACCAGATACTTTAGTCACTTATTGGTACGATGGGAACTCAGTATCGTTATACACACATTAGCCCTTCTTTGAAGTTGAAGGGGTGTTAGCTCATGAGGTAGCCAAATGGATTATTTCCACTTCTTTCTCAAAGCATGAAATTTTTTTTCCACTGCAGTAAGAGGGCATGATAGTAGCTCTGCCAAACAATGCGGCCTTAGTCTGGGACCTGACTCAAAAATGTTTTGTAACTTTCCTTAATCAATGGTAGAAGGTCGCCTTGGACTAGGTTTATCTAACAGATCAAAATTCCCTGCTATAAATCTTTAGAACCAGTGTTTGGCTGTGTCGTGAAAGGGCATTCCTTCACCCGTCGTTGTATATATATATATATATATATATATATATATATATATATATATATATATATATATATATATATATATATATATATATATATATATATATATATATATATATATATATATATATATATATATATATATATATATATATATATATATATATATATATATATATATATATATATATATATATATATATATATATATATATATATATATATATATATATATATATATATATATATATATATATATATATATATATATATATATATATATATATATATATATATATATATATATATATATATATATATATATATATATATATATATATATATATATATATATATATATATATATATATATATATATATATATATATATATATATATATATATATATATATATATATATATATATATATATATATATATATATATATATATATATATATATATATATATATATATATATATATATATATATATATATATATATATATATATATATATATATATATATATATATATATATATATATATATATATATATATATATATATATATATATATATATATATATATATATATATATATATATATATATATATATATATATATATATATATATATATATATATATATATATATATATATATATATATATATATATATATATATATATATATATATATATATATTGCGTGATGCTTCGTTTGTTTTTCACTCCAAACAAAATTCATGAAGCGAGAACACTCTGAGATCACTTCGAGATACTTCCATTTTGCTATTTATTGTTTACTCGTCGATTACTCAATTGTAAACCGAACAGAATTTGGAATTATTTTTTTTTTATTTGATTATTGCAATCTGTCATTTGAGACATTCAGCAATTGGTGCGTATGTTAGCATGTCTTGTACTGAGTTCGTCCTTTTGAACTCATTTCATTTTGCCCCTATATAAGGTCTTGGGGAAGTTTTTTCTTAAGCCTTCTGGGTGCCGTTATTGGGTTCATCAGGTTTATAGCAGCCAGTGGATTGGGATGATTAGCGATTCGGTCTCTGTATGTCTGTATCATCTCTGAGATTTCTTCTTGGACCAATTTTATGCCAAGCTCCAAATGGAGTCTGTTGTTTGTGACATACCAGGGTGCACCAGCTATCATTCTAAGCGTTTTTGATTGAAACTTTTGTAGTATTTCAATATTTGATTTTGCCGCGGTTCCCCACAGTTGTAGGCCATAAGTCCATATAGGCTTGATCGTGCATTTATAAATTAATAGTTTATTTTCGAGCGACAATTGAGAGTTTTTGTTAAGGAGCCAGTACATGTTTCGCACTTTTTGGCCCGCTGCACATCGTTTGGTCAGGATGTGTTTGGACCATGTCAGACGTCTGTCGAGATACACGCCAAGGTATTTCGCGTAATCGGCTTGCGGTAACTGTACTCCATTTAGGTTTACTGCCGGACACGTATCTCGTTTGGTAGTAAAAGTAACTTGTATTGATTTGATTTCGTTAACTTTGATTCGCCAATCTTGCAGCCACTGTGATATTTGGTCAAGGCTTGTTTGGAGTTTTTGTGAGGCTATGTCTGGTTGGTGGTCCGCTGCGAGAATTGCTGTGTCATCAGCAAAAGTGCCCGTATCAACACCTTCTGTGATTGGGAGGATCAGTTCAGGGAGGATCAGAGATCAGAGATCTTCAGCTGTGTAAAGCAGGTACAGTATTGGGCCCATAACGCTTCCCTGGGGAACTCCTGCTTGGATCGGATAGAGAGACGTAGTTTCAGTTCCCTGTTTAACGTAGAAGTGTCTGTTGTGTAGATATGATCTGATGAAGTTGTAGTAATTTATGGGTAGGTTCTTTTTAATTTTAAACAGCAGTCCCTCGTGCCATACCCGATCAAATGCCTGGGATATGTCCAAGAAAGATGCAGAACTATATTGGTTTGACTCAAAGGCATTATGGATATTTTTGACCAATTGATGGAGCTGCTCAATGGTTCCATGTCTCTGACGAAAGCCAAACTGGTGATCAGGCAGTAGATTATTATTATCGAACAGATCAAAATTCCCTGCTATAAATCTTTAGAACCAGTGTTTGGCTGTGTCGTAAAAGGGCATTCCTTCACCCATCGTTGTGTATATATATATATATATATATATATATATATATATATATATATATATATATATATATTGCGTGATGCTTTGTTTGTTTTTTACTCCAACCAAAATTCATGAAGCGAGAACACTCTGAGTTCACTTCGAGATACTTCCATTTTGATATTTCAGATATATTCATACTCAAATGTAAACCGTACAGAATTTCGAATGCCGCGCTTTTTATATACCATACCAGAAACATTATGGAAACTTCTATAACATTCCAGAAATCAGTGAAATAAAGTGGCGGATTTACAAGTTGCCAACTCAATAAAATAAATTTTGATCAAAATTATTTTACTAAAAAAAATAAATTTCAAGGCTTCCCTTACTATGAAGAAACGGCTATCAATTGGTTGACAAGCATCACATTTATAATCTTCAAACAGTCTTTTGGCTTATCTCAAATTTCATACTTTTTGGTGTGTTTTATTTATATATGATTTCATGTTTTTAAGAAATATCTTACAAGCCAATTTTTTATAAGAAAATAACAGCGAACGGAAATTATTATTGTCAAAAACGTTTTTTTTAATGTGCATTTTTTAATGTACACTTTTTTTAGTATAATAACCAACAAACAGTGAAACTAATCTACATTTGTCCCTAATGTGCCATTTGATATTCCAGCCAGATGTGTCGCAGGAAAGATAAAATAATTGAGTGCCTCGATGACTGGCAACACATGACATTATTTCAATCCGTGTTTGGTTTAAAAAAATATTTTGACATATTTTTTGACATTTACCTATACGTCACTACAAAAATCTCATTTGAAAATAATGCTATTAAATAAATAGATTCGATTAAAAAATGGACCTCGGTCCCCAGAGCGTCCTGACTAGGAGAGTGGACAAGTCCCACAGGCGATACCCCCGGAACGTGGCTTCTCCAGACGCAGAATCCCGACAGAAGAACAAGCCTCAAAAAGGTTCGTTGTTGTTAACTAGCAGGCCTAGTCGAAAACCATAGATAGAAAACCAGAAATAGAAATAATAAGTAGCGATTGTTTCCAATTATATCCCTAGTGTTGTCTTCATAAAACGCCTTTCTTCCTTTGTAATTAGGCTTGCAGCTCATGAACCAGTTAGCTACTAAGTGTGTTTGATCGAATAAATTAATTCACCAACTATTAGTAATGGCAGTCAAAATGTTTAACCATTGTAATGTGACTGATTAATTACAATTTGTTTTCAGAAAATCGTTGATTTAGAGTTTCTGTAAGCCAAACTAGAGAGCTTTATAGTTTCGATATGTCCGTCTGTCTTTTTGCCTGTATGTTATAGCGATTTTTTTCTCGCAGACTGTGTTTATAATCACACGATAGAACTGAAGACGTCTAATTTAAAAAAAAAGAATATATATATGTATGGGTGTGCGCGTGTGCGCGCGTGCCCGCGTGCATGCGTGCGTGCGGGCGCGCGTGCGTGCGTGCGTGCGTGCGCTGCGTGATGCTTCGTTTGTTTTTCACTCCAAATATAATTCATATCTGTTATCAAATTATAATTCATGTCGTTATACAATTATAATTCATTTCATTATCAAATTATAATTCACGTCGGTATTAAATTGTAATTCATATCATTATCAAATTATAATTCATATCTGTTATCAAATTATAATTCATATCTGTTATCAAATTATAATTCATATATGTTATCAAATTATAATTCATATCTGTTATCAAATTATAATTCATGTCGTTATAAAATTATAATTCATATGTTATCAAATTACAATTCATATCTGTTATCAAATTATAATTCAAATCGTTATCAAAATTATAATTTACATCTGTTATCAACTTATAATTCATATCTGTTATCATATTATAATCTATATCTGTTATCAAATTATAATTCATATCTGTTATCAAATTATAATTCATATCGTTATCAAAATTATAATTCATATCTGTTATCAAATTATAATTCATGTCGTTATCAAATCATACATCATACCGTTATCAAATTATAATTCATATCTGTTATCAAATTATGATTCATATCATTATCAAAATATAATTCATATCTGATGTCAAATTATAATTCATATCTGTTATCAAATTATAATTCATATTGTTATCAAATTATAATTCATATCTGTTATCAAATTATAATTCATATCTGTTATCAAATTATAATTCATACCGTTATCAAATTATAATTCATACCGTTATCAAATTATGATTCATATCATTATCAAATTATAATTCATATCTGTCAGCACATTATAATTTATATCTGTTATCAAATTATAATTCATATCGTTATCAAATTATAATTCATATCTGCTGTCAAATTATAATTCATATCGTTATCAATTTATAATTCATATCTATTATCAAATCATAATTCATATCTGTTATCAAATTATAACACATGACAAAAGTTGAAGTTACCTTTTGCCGAGTCACCATCTAGAAAGTCGGTTGTCTGCATTGAACGTTAGGACAAATTTATATAATTAATCAGGAATATTTTTCTGCTCATAATAAAAATAAGTTAGTGGTGTAAATAAACATTATATTTTTTTAATATGCTACGATATTAATTATATTAATACAAGTTGTATTTGTATTAGTTAATACATTTCATAGCGTTTATAGTGCAGAGCTTGGACAATTGCAAGTGCGCGGGTATTTTTTTATTCGAAAACTTTATATAATATATTACGTTTATATTGTTTATTTTTTAATATTTATAGACAAGCTTTCCATTTCAACGTGCCCCTGGCTTTTTCTCGTCAATTATAATTTAATTTAGGAATATATTTTACATTTGCTATTTTTGACTATAATCCCCTTGATTAATAATTAATCATACTTTCACCAAGTTTTTTAAAAACCTGTAAGATTTTATCAGCAATTTTTTTTTCAGACAAAGATACCAACCGAGAAAAGTCGCCAATTAAAGTTACCCTCGTTCAGAAACAACAGAAACCACTTTCTCCGAAACCCGCCAACAATGCGCGAGTCAAGAACAGCGCAATTAAACGGGAACCTTATTCGGAACAAGAAGCGATCCAACTAAGATCTAAACAGAAAAGAGTGCGTATAAAGTCCGACACCATTCGAAACACGTCAGCTCTCTCCAAAGGTTCTTGTTCCCCTGTCGCCGCTACGGGGGTAGATGGCTTTGAAAAGAGTAACCAAGTGAAATATTTGAGGGAAAAATCATGCTACGAATTTAGACCGGAAGTGAGTACAAGACGGGTGAGCGGAAGCGGAAGAAAGGGGATTTTGAAAAAACGGAAGGTTTTATCCGAAGATTCCTTTGCTCAGACCGATTTGGTGCGTATTTTCTCGTGCAATTTGGAAGATATGGTGAATAATTCGAAAAAGACCCAATGTTCGAAAGATTACAATACTGGTGTTAATAGCATCAGGAACCAAAGTCCCGAAGTGAAAGAAACAAGATCAGTGTGTCTCCCGGTACAGTCTGATCTTCAAATTCATATTGTTAGAACGAATTGTGCGCCTTTTTCCAAGTACACTCAGTGCGATATCCTGAAAGATAAATTTCGAGAAACCATACGTAAAAGGAAGGGTGTTTCCTTCTCCATTCTTGACCTCAATAATAATGAATAATCATGATATGTTTCTATCTTATTTTTATTTTTTTTTACCTTATTCGCGTCGAGTTATTTATACTAATTTTTAATCAGTGTTTCAATACTTGTAAATTTGTATAAAAAACTAAAATAAAAATATGTTTATTATGTACACAAAAAAGATAGTCGTTATTAATTTGCACCAACCGTTTTTTTTACTACCAATAATTGCACAAGTGAATAAATTCTACTTACATACGTTTCGAGTAAAGATGTGTAACTCATGAGTGAGAGATATAAAAGATATAGCTCATATGTAATGATCATATCTATCACTCGCTCACTTGAAATAAAAATGTATCAGTACATCACTAGCTCCGGAGTGATAGGCGTCTTTTTCGTTTCATCATCATATTCACATCATATCAATCGTTTCAATCACTCGTCGCGTCGTGAAGATAGATATAAAAGTATAAGTTTTGACGTTACACGAAAGAGAAAGAAAACGATATCCAACTGGTTCTATGTAGATGACGTAGCTACTCGCGATCGAAAGTGCACGCTGTGATAAAGTAAACTTTAGTTCGCTCAAAATATTTGTGTAAACAAACACTTTTTTGTTTCATTTCAAAATTCTAATTTATAATTGTATAAATATGCCAATTTATTAAATTATCATTAAAGTTATTTTATGTATAATTTGAATCTAGTCACAATTTATCACCATGTTGTATGACCATTATTCAACGGTTCAACGTATGCGTAATAAATAATTTCGTTAATAACTCGGAGTACTGAGATACTGAGCTACTGAATTAAAGATATAAATGAGTGAGATATATATATATATATATATATATATCTTTCCAGTCAAATTATATATATCACTCTTTTCTTTTCACTGATACATTTTGCGGGCCTCTAGTTTTGAAGGCAATATGTGAGACGCATCATTCATTTCTTATTTGATCTATTGCTGTTTTTCTTAAGAGCTCATTAAGCTAGCCGCTGATCGACTTATATTCCTTCACAGAAAGGTATGTTTTAAAGCAAGAATTCACTTTGAATTGGAGGAAAAATAAGATTCCATACAAGTTTCCATAAACGGATAATCAACTAAATTATTTTGTGTTTTTGAATATTATAGAACCAAAGGGGAATGACCACCTTGTACAACAGTTTGGGCCCCAGATAGACACAGACGATATGGTATACAATCATTATGATAATGATCTACATTTAGAATAATATTTTTCATCAATAACTTCACCAAATTTATGTGTAAGCAATTAAATCCAGTAGATAATTAATCTTAAAACATAACTAATAAAAACTGTCACCAATAAACAACTACCAAGGTGTAACTCGAATAAACCGGCCAAACAAACAGTATTCACAATACGGTAGTTGACTCATTCTAAATTTTGATATTTTTCACACAATATTGTGAAATATAAGTTAATTAAAAACCAGTCTTGAAAAAAATTCAAAAATTAATTGTAAAATAAGCCAGTTGTAGGCTTCTAAATTTGAAGATACGGATAGAGTTGGGTATATCCCTGTCTCTTTTCCTCTCGTAGAATATAATGTGCAATATTAAAAATGACCTCACAACACAGTATTGCCGTCCTTATCTAAAGGTTAAATTTAAACTTTTATAACTCGGTCAATTTTTAAGATTATTAAAAAAAATTCACTCTTCATAAGCCTTGAAATTATGATTAATAAAATAAAAAAAAAATTAATCAAATACCCAATTATCCAAACTTGGGGTACAAGTTTATATATAATAATTAACAGGAATATCAAACTGATCCTATGATCGACCCCGGATAATTTTCAGAATATTCGACACGACAACTGCACTACGTCGATAATATCGTTGCCAATTCCAACATCGGATCATTAACCTAACTACCTTCGACATCGATACCAACCCGATACGACACTATACTAACTAACTTCGATATATCGATATGCTAGTCTGTTGAAAACGTCTGCTTTAGAACATTGTATTTTTCCTTTAAAAAACAAAACAGAAGCAGTTGCAAAGCGAATAAGCAGTAATGTCTCGTTTACGTTTTTACATGTTACCCAATGAAACTGTATCAGTAATGCTAGTCTTGTTAGTAACATTGTCACTGGTTCTGCCCCAGCAAAATCTCTTCCGCGTTCTTTGGAACCTTTATTCTGCTAGTATAGGTCTGGTCTTTAAGCTGTCTGTAATATAGCGTCACTGAAGACAGCAACTAAGTTTCTTCGCATTTATTTTTGGTCTTACTTAAATGTCTCGATATTTTTATCGATACGAGTTCGGACGATACCGGACGATTTTTAAAATTTTTTCCTTATTCAAAATCAACAATATTGTTATAAATATCTTAGTATTTGAAATTTTTAAATAAAAATATCACTCAACATTAAAAAAATATATATATTTCCATTTTTTTTCTATTCGTTTTTAGCATAGAATAAAAACCAGGACTGCAGACAGATTGCTAATCTTCAATTTTCCTGAAAGTTTAAAAAATAATATCAAAAAATTATTATTATTCAAGCCAAAAACACACAAGTTTAAAAAGTAAAATGTTCAAAAACCAACCTCAAATACCTATCAACACTGGCTTATATTTATTCCAAATTACAGAAAGTCAGTTGCTAAAAAAATAAACCATTTAATATAATTTGACATGTTTCTGAAAAACATTGGCATAAATTAATAGTTGGCCCATCTTCATTAAGATAATGCTTTGAGTAATTATTACATATCACAAAAAAATAATTAAATCATGAAAACCGACAAACTACGAGACTACAGCTGATGTATACCTTCCAGAGGATGGGCTTGTCCCAGAAGAATGGAGGCGGCGGGGGTTGCGTGCGGATAATTAGTCCTTCCTGGGCGAATATCAGAAATAATTCAGGTATATATGTTGTCTATTAAAGTCTTCATCATAAATTTTTAATAGTTAAAGTTGCCTATTGAAATTCTCATCATAGATCATTATGTATAACAGAAAAAAGGTAATACGGCACCTCATCATTATGTGATGATCCCTCTTTTGTTGACGGGCCAATGCTGCGATATATCCTGTATCGCATGTGTCCAGAGTAACCATATTAAATTTTCGAGAACAAATTTAGTTTAGCCCCAATTAACATTTTACTGTTTATTGATTATTAAATGAGAGAATACACATTAATACGATGTATTTAACAAAAATAATTTCTGCTTGTGATTGTTTTCATAAATATAAAAAATGGATTGGAAAAATATTTCCTATACAACGCGCCTTTTTTTTAAAGAAACTGTTATATGTTTTTTCGTCTTAATTGCCTTTCTTCGTAACACTAAGCTAAATGAAAATACAAATAAGAATTGATATAAAAAAACAAACTAAAAAAATCCAAAAAATTCAATAGCCAAAAAGGATTGCGAAAAGAAAGGAACTGGCAAAAGTCCATATAGTGTTGGGCCCAGGTGTTACAAAAATATAAATGACACTGTGATTTCGAGAAAATTAAAAAAAACTCCTTATAAGTTTTATCAAAATCGTCAATCAGACAAAAAAGGAATCTTGTATTTTTTTATAAAAAGTTAGGTTATTTTTCATAATAGATTGTAAATATCATTTCTAAGGAATTCTTTGAACTAGCGAGATAAAACAAAGTGCAGATTGTGTCTCGTTATATCCTCCATCCACAGATGTACCATATTAATCCATGATGCTCACAAGCATGGCAGGTTCGTCGACAAAAGTTACGTAAGCCTCGAAAAGAGGCAAAAAGCTATTCATTTTGACAACAATAGAACCATTGTCAATGTTTATTTATTAACAATTTATTTTTAATTAATAATTTAGGCAATGGCTACACATTAAAGAAAACAAGAGGCATTGATTATTTTTTGTATTCCTTTTTAAAAAGTTATTATGTATTCTGTTCAATGTTTTTTGTTATTTTTATTTCCAACTAATAATTCTTTATATTTTAAAAATATCATATTTGCGCTTTTATGCAAATAGCTTTTTTCGTTTCGTATTATGGTTACAAATTATAATTCTATTTTTTCCTCTTTCCTTATTGTCAATTACTGAATTGTTTAGTTTTTTATATTCTCAAAAATACCAGCTTTTTTAAAAATTATGTTTTATTTCTGTAACGTTGGGCATATTTTTGCCGGTCTCCTTTGATATTTCGCAACAAATTGATGAAATCTCTTCACGGTATCTAAGAATATTTTTCAAATCGTTTTATTTTTTTATTAAAATTAATGCGACAAGAAATTGTTTTTATTAAATACGTTACTTTTTATATATATTCTTTCATTTAAGAGAAGAGAAAGTAAAATTATCATTGATCTTAAACTAGAGATATACAAATTTTAGAAAACTAAAAAATATTCAATTATTATATTGTCCAGTCGTTTTCAATAAATAATAATTTCAGAAGCATCCTTTCAATCGATTTTTCTAAAAATCACAATATAAAAATGAAGTGTTCACATTCATCATACAATAAAAATTTATGTGATGTTCATAGATTCTAAATTCTCATAATTACTATAATGAAAGCTCTATATTAAACTTAGTATAAATAGACAAATAAACTTACTGGCAGTCAACAATTCCAAAATCATTGCGTTCCGCTGTATAATGAATTAAATATTTATGTTTCTGTACATTGCAACAAGATAAAATGTTGTATAGCCCCTTTTACACTTTTTTGTTTATTATCATCTGTCCATATTCATGGCTGTGTTTTTAGCAACAATTATTGTTATCAATTTATCGATGTAGTTGTAGAAATGTCAGTTTCCAGTAAAATAATTTTGACAATCTTTTTTAAAAATTTAATACGATGACAAAATAGGGGTTGAAATTTCAAAATGAAGCAAAAGAAATACTGGGTATCAGTGTTCTGCTTACACATATTAAAATTATTTTTTTAAATTTTTAAACTACATGGCTTTTAACTTATGACCAAAAACCAAACCTCTATCCCTTGCCACTGCATCTTCGACGTTTACAAGCCAAAAAATGTAAAACAATTTAGAGTGATAGAACCTTATCTTTTTTTATATCTATTATTTTCTCATAAATACATATTTACTCATATTTCAGACTCAAACATAATGCTGTACTCGAATACTGTAGGATCAACAAACACTTCATTGTCAGACCTGACAATGAAATCATGTCTCAAACAGGCCCACCCACCCACAGCGAATCTATCACAAACTAATGCGATCAGTTCAAACACTTTTGAAATAGAGAACCAAAAAATAAGTTGTACCTGCAAGCGACCACTAAAAGACCAAGGCTTCAGATTCAATGTCGATGGTGCTAAGAAACTGCACAATTCTGCAACAAACTATTCAAGTTACAGCATGAGATCCAATAAAGGAAATTCTAACGAAGTTTACAGGCCAACCGAGTATCAACAAGATAACAACAAATCGATGAATCCTCCGGAAAACACCATTGTTAAGGGCGTATTAAGAAAAGGCATTCTAAAGAAGAAAAGTGATAAATCAGCCGAAACGATAGGTAATATCGGCAAACGCATTTGCAGCCAGAACAAGAATACACAAGCGACTCAGTGGTATGATCAAAATGTAAATTCGGGAACCTGCGACTCGATAAGGGTAGAAAAGAAAAGTCCTGAAATCGGGGAAAACATCGGCATTTTCGCAAGGATTAAAATGAAAATGAGAAACATCGATGCGCAAACAGATATCAAGAATGATCGTGAGGTTTGCATCGAAAGAGGTGTTCAATTCTGCAATCAAAAAGTATCCACCTCTGATCAACAATACTTAAGAAGCGAAAGCAGAAACCCATTGGGAACATTAAGCGAAAGAAATCAGGACTCAATAAAGAGTGGCGTCGATATTACGATTCAAACTGACTGTATATATATTCCTTCAGAGACGAAATGTTTCGATAAAGGCATTAATCCTTTAGGAAAATATGATATGCAGACGAATCGGATTACGGCAGACAAGGGGACAGATATTTTAATAGAGACACGCATCAAAACAGAACCCTCAAGGGTAAGTATTGGAGAGGAACAGTTCGAACCGGAAAAACCCACGTTCAAAAACTGTTCTGCCGAAATTAACCCTGAGGATATAATAAGGGAAACAAAGCCACAGCAAGCGGCAGAATATATATGTGAGGATTGTTTAAATAAAAATTTCAATGATGAAACACAGCCACAGGAAATGGCAGAATATATATGTGAGGATTGTTTGAAGAAATATTTCAAGGACGAACAAGTCAGCTGCGGATCGCTCGAAGGCAAAAATCTGAAGCGATTTGGATGCGTAAAAAAGAAGAAGTCGAAGGCCACAAAAACTTTAAGCGATTGCGATTGTGAGTTTTGCGGAGGCGCTGCTTGCGAGTGTAAAAAAGTGGAGAAAGTAAAAAAAAAAAGTAAGAAGACAGTTTGCAACAAAAACTGTGTGCTGTCCAATTTGAGATCGGATATGATTGAATATCCAAAAATCGATTGGTATGGATGGAATCAGGGGCCAAGTGTAAGTACAATGGGTTCTGCTCAAATGACTTGAAGATTGATGGAAAGACTGTGTAATTAAATTGTATTTTTTCTATTATACATATACATGTTTCAATACATATGTTTGTCATAGTAATGTGGTTTTTTATCTGAAACTAGTTGTTCCCGTGACTTCATTTGCATGGACCTTTAGGAAATATAACTAAATTAACTAATTATAAACGTAAACTCTTTTTAAGTAAGTGCACTTTGCATTGAAATGTCGCGTTATCAAATCTTTTTAGATTATTGATTGCAATAGAAAATAACTTGAATGTTATCCCAGATCTGATAGAATTCTCCAGAAAAAACCTCGAAATCTGTTTAGCTGTTCTTGCATGATGCATGAAAAAACGCATAAAAATGCCAAAATAACGTACAGAGGCAAATACTTCAGATTTATTATATGTAAAGATATAAAGTAGGTAACGGCCTAATAATAAATCCATTTAATATTAAATTACCATTATCGACGACAGTTTCAAATTTTAAATAAATTGAGAGAACAAAACAACTCTATATTCAGTACACACAACAACAAAAGTTTTATATGCAGAAGATGACCAAAAATGACATCTGCCCTTATGCATCTAATCGCATTCACATTGCTTACTCAAGTACCTTCCCTTCCCGCACTACTCCAAACTTCAACTCTGACCACGCCCATTTCTAGGTCTGGGTGAAATTTCATTGCGCAATTTAAAATACATGTAGCGCCATCTATTAATGTATATAGGAAAAATGTATTTATGTGATTACTATGCGTCGAGTAGAGCTAATACAATGTAAATACATTTTTGAAAACATTGAATTCACATATCTTTTAATTAAGTAACTAGTTGCAATTGAAATAAACAGTAAATATTACTTCAAAATAAATATGTTTTTTTAAGACTCCATTCGAATTGTTGTGATGCGAGCACAAACAAACAAGTAAACAGGCAATAATACCAAAAATGATCTCGTTGCATTTTATGTCTTATCATATCTAATTTTTTCACTTGCAAATATTTTCAATGTGACACACAAAATTGATAATCACATTATATGTATAGATTTTTATATGCGACATGGAGTTTATGTTTTAGTTTCATTTCCGAAGTTACCTTTTTCAGTTTAAATTAGAAACTGAAAACCTATTGGCAAAGCCAAAAAATTCATGCTCTTTTTTTATTTTTTTACCGAGTTATAATTCCAAAATTAATAAACTTATTGAGCTGTAAGTAGCTTCCGAATTTTTATGATTTCGTAGCAAAATATGGACTCTTATAAATCCCTTTTGTCCATCCATTCGGCAAAGGCTTGCAGTTTCTACGGTTTTATACCTCCGTACATGAAATTTTGCAAGTGGATGCTTCAGGTGAGGAGTTCAATGAATGCAGTAGTATTAATAGAAAAAAATTGTAATGTGTAAAGTTGAGGCTTGTATTTTTATCATATACCTCAATATGTAAGTCATCATTAGACAAGTCTTTTAAAATGAAAGTGAAGTTTCTCAAACTGTTTTTAATTTCCAAGCATTCTTTGCAAAATATTTAGCTTGAAAGTGATTTGAATGTGCCTCCCCTCGCATAATTTTGGAACAGATGCAAAAAAAATCGAAAAATTTGAAGAAAATGGTAATGCTAAGGACTTTTATTAAACTTATCGATTCATTGAACATGTTGATTCAATATTTTTGCCTTACTCTTGCATTAGTCGAAAGAAAATATAAAAAATACTTGATCACCAAAAAAATTAAATAACCCAAATCTTAAACCACATGTGTGTTTTGTGAAACTTCTTATCAGGTATGCATTTTATAAAATCTACAACATTGTCTCTTTAAAACTGACAATCAGTGAACTCCGAATGTAGGGTTTTTTTAAATAAGCCCTATGTATCATATATAGAGGCACTGTAGAGAAACAACAGTATCGTTACTGTAATCATAATCGATATTGAAAAAAGTATTATATGGATAAAAATATCAAAAGAAATATATCGACACTCCAAGATTTCGATACTTTTTCTAAATCTTGCATTATATATATATTTTTTACAAGTTACTTCCCATATTCCAAATTTGTATATATTTGATACTGCCTTCATAAACTTCACTAAACGCCTATTAGTGAAAAATTTTATAAACCCAATTAATGCTAGCGTAAATAAGACATTAATGTAAATCATATAAATGTTTTTAGCTGCAAAATATAAAACAAGAAATTATTAATTAAAGTTTTTATTTAAATCAAGATAAAACCGATGTAGGAAAATGAAAACACAAAATAGATGAGCATAAGTATTAGAGAAAGAATGAATCTGAGTGAAGTTCTGCATTTCCTACATTCTCCTCTGTACTGTAAATTTAAAATTATATTTTGCCAAACCGTTTCACTTGGGAGTTAGGACCTGTAATTTGCCTTAGCTGACTTGATTATCTTGCTTGGAACAAACAAGATATATCATCACCGTGATGTGTTGCGTTAATGACAAGGCATACGGGCACCGCAGGGGCTTGGATTCAATTCTCAGCCGCTCATCGAGCGGGGCTGGGTTCTGGTTGGCTATAAGAAATTGCTTTTGTATCAATTAGATACATTAAAATACATAAATAAATAAAAAAAGATGGGACAACCATATTAAATACAGGATTTCAAGAGAGATTGGATACAATATCTGCTGTCAAGTACTCATGAATAAAAGATCAATTAGGAGGTATCGAGTATGAAAAAATTGGTATTGAAAAAATGTACTCGGTACTGGAAGGTTTAAATACTTTTCTGTGTCCCTAATGATATGAAACCTTAATCATATTACTTCTATAACGTAGTGAAAATTATGGCAAATGGCTTAAACAATTTTTCATGTCCAGCCCAATAATTTGCTACTTGCTCTTATGTTAAAATGTTATAAGGGATTGTCTTGCAGCATTTGTTTAAATTTTAAAATAACAATTCAATTGTAAATTAAAACATAAATGTGACTCATACAATTTCTATTGATCATGATAAAGAAGCAGGAAAGCTTTGTTTATTAATAAATATTTACAACCTTTTTAGGTTTTTTTACAGGAAATTTAAAAAAAAATTAAATTCCATAATGTTTGTGAGTTGGAATCTTTCAATTTCCTTTTATTTCTCACATTTTTTTTTATTTTTTCTCACTATAACGTTGACATTGTAAATTATTATTGACTATTTTTATAAATGCAAAAATGTAAACATTATGCAAAAAAAGAAAATATTTAGTCTTGTATTAATTTTTGGTGTACAAATTGAAAAAAATAATTTTGTGTTCGTCACACACAAAATGTAAAATAGAAGCTACAGGCTGGACTTCTTTATACAAGTTTGATCTCATTTCCCTGACTTCTCCATTCACTCTGTAAGTCTTTGACAACAAAATTTCTTCCTACCCGATTATCTTCACTTCCTTTTCTTTCCACATCACATTCTTCTTCACTTTCTTACAACTATTTCTTATTTGTTTCTCTCATAAATTATACTCATCCCATTTGTTTTTACTGCAACCAAACCAAACAGAAAAAAAACTAAAGGTCAGATAGAAAATCACTAATTTCATGAGAAAAAAAACAGTATTGATAAAAAAACAGTACTGATAAAAAAACAGTACTGATGACTGTACTGTTGTTAACTAGACGTAACCTATAATTTAGCAGCAACAAATATCATATAAATAGTTCATAAAATTTATGTGAATTGTGATAAATAAACATAACCTTACTTTCATCGTTTGTACCCCAATAATACTATATTGGATCCTTACGGACTTGAGTCTTTGTAAATATCGAAAACACAAAAGTGTAAAGTGTATCCCGTGCCACAATTTAATGGGTAGGTACTAAAGAGTTAGGAAGTTACACAGGTGACGGGGTGGTAGTGTAAATGATTTTCACAGAAAAATAAAAATGTATCGTCTAGGGTCCATATGAAATTTAAGGGTTAAATAAGAACATTGCATTAATACAGGTTTTTTTGGATATTCAAAATGATATTACAATGATATCATAATATGCATATATATATATATATATATATATATATATATATATATATATATATATTGCAGGAAATGAAATATATGTTGTTGGGAAATGATCAAATTTTTAAGACAAACAAACGATTTACGAGAGATGTTAAAATGAAAATTTGAAAATGCCACTTCTGTAAAGAAATAAGTTATTTGATCAAATCTCTTAACTGTTTTAATGAATTAAAAAAATATTATTTCTAAAATAAAGTATTTATTTGGTAAACCAGACGTTATTAAATGTCAAATAAATAAAAAAAAAACCGGTCATAGAAAATACAAATTATATATTTAAAACGAGTTAACAAAAGAAATACTTGAAGAGTTACAGAAAAAGAATATTTTAATGGAGTTTGACGTTTTTAGCTAATGAAATTTTATAACAATATTCATTTATTTTTATTAAAACATTTTGTGAATTTGTGGTTTCTCGAATTAAAAAGAATTAGCGTGACCCGTGCGAAGTCTTCGCATTATTTATTCCATTATGAAGCTCAGATGACAGATCAAACAAATATTTTACTAAAATTGACATATAGAGGCGCAAGTATCAAAAGCATTGAGCTAAAGCGCCACTTTATTTATACGTGAGTGGATTTGAAATTAAACAAAAATTTTACCGACCGTCAATCATATTGACGTCGAGCCGTTAGATGGCAGCATTGCTGTTTTGTGTATATAATTTTAATAATTAATTAATTTGCAAAAACATTAGCAATAATAAATTTTTTAGTTGTGGATGCCGGTAGAGCAAGCAATTATCTATAAAATGATATATAATTTATGTGGATTAGTTGTGAGGTTTTTTCTAAAAAGGGAGTGTAACATCTTAACCTTAGCGTATTAATATATATGATGATGATGATATGATGTTACCTTTTATATGAGCACATCTATTTGTCTTGCATTTTACTTTGAATTTTTCACAGAAACACTTCTTGAACCCTTGATTGGAGGTAGGGGTTCAAGAATAATTAATAGGATAATTACTCTGTAATTTCATGCAGACTTAGCTTAATTGGAGAGCTGTTTCGGTTAATGTAGTGGTAACTATTTCAAGAGCTTTCTAGGAAGCCAATTTTTTATTATTCCAACTGAAGTAACAATTAAGTACGATCCCCATAATGTTATTTCCATCTAATGGACCTCTATCTACCTTAGGTACATCAATCAAAACTGCGGAATTCATTAACGCGTTATTAAATTTCTTCAAAGAACTATCTTTTATCTTTTAAGGTCTTTTGTAGCATGTTCCATTTGATGTTTAATGCTCTTCTTTTTGGCATAAATAGCATAAAATATCCTTTTCCTCTGGATTTTTACAAATATCGCATGATGGACTCCAGTAGATTCCATTCCACAAACAAACGAGACATAGTGCTGTGCAAGTCCTGATTTGTTTATTTTGTCTTTTCACTAAAACAGTTAAGGGATTTGATCAAATCACTTAATTTCTTTAGGGAAATGGCGATATAAAATTTTCATTTTAACATCTCCCGTGAATTGTTCGTCTGCTTAGAGATTTAATCAAAGCCCAGTTTTCATCATTTCCCTGTGACATATATATATATATATATATATATATATATATATATATATAACTTTTGTAGAATATCTTTTCAGAATAGCATGGAAAATAAAGATGTAATGAAAACCAATATATTCTCATTTACTTGATGTGACTGAGCAAACTAAATTTACTTTGACACCTCTGGTTTTAGTCCGCATACTAATAAGTTCAATATTTTACATTTGTCATATAATAATTCTCCAAATTGGAACCTATCTTTGATTTTAACAAAATTTTTTAAAACACAGGGCTCGATGCAGATGATTATTCCATTCAGTGGCACATGTGGAATGAAACAGTATTGCCCCAATAAGACGAACCCAGTTAGTCTGAAGTTTTTATTCTAGCTAATTCTGACGGTATTGTATATCAGGGGTAAACGACCCGAGGGGTATATGGCTGTGTATCAGGGGTAAACGACCTTCCCATCTTATTCAGACGGGTTAGGTGAAAGCGGTGTTCTTTTCGTGACTGAGGCGTTGGTACCTGGAACAATAGTATACTTTGACCAGTACTTTTCAACAGTTAAGTTATCAAAGGAACTCCTTTTCAGAGATCTCAAATGCACAGGTACAGTAATGAAAAACAGGACAACAACAGAAGCTAAAGATGTATTAAAATCTGATTCATCGTTGAAAAAGAAAGGCAGAGGAAGTTATGAAGTATTGACCAACGCCAACAATACCATAGCTATAACAAAATGGATGAATAACAATATTGGAATAGTTGGTTATCCTTATGTCAACTGCTCATGTTGCAATTGAAACGGATCAATGCAGTTGTTGGTGCAAAAAAGAAAAGAAACACATACAAGTTACTAGACCGGAAGTAATTAAACGATACAATTCAAAAATGGGAGGCGTAGATATGGCAAACCATCTCCTGGCTGTGTGCCCAGCAAGGTCAAGAACTAAAAAGTGGACTCTTCGATTCATATAGCACATGATGAATTTAGCTATTTGCAATTAATGGTTGCATTTTAAAAAGTTGGAATTGGCGAAAGGAGTCGAGGTGAAGAAAGTACAACAGTTAAGATATTACAAAATGCAATATAGAGAGAAAATTATTGAAGAAATTCTGCTTAACGAACAAGTAGAGTTGGATGAAGGTGGAGAGCAACAACCAGCAAAGAGGCCTGGAAGATCAGGAGCAGGCGCCGATTTCATCTAAAAGACATCGTCTTTATTGCAATATCCATTTGCCGGGAACTCTGGATAAACAGCAGCGCTGTTGTCAAAAAGGCTGTGACAAAAAAAGCACTTTTCATTGTACTGATTGCAATGTAGCCTTATGTTTGAACTCAGCTAGAGACTGTTTCAAATCTTTTCATCCGGAGGACCAATGATGTCAGAAGATTTTATAAATGCTCAAAGTTGATTATTAATAACTAAAATTATTGATCTTAAATTGTTGTTACGTAAGTTGTAAATTGAATTATTCTGTTACTGTTTATTTGATTTTGTATTGCATACAAACCAACAAGGTTATGAATTAAATGTTGTTTATTGATTGATATGCCATTTAGAAATAAGTATAAGTGTACCATTTGTATTATTACAAGCACTTAAAATGCTCAATTTTCATTTTTTAATCCTCATTGAATAAAAACCTAATGTCCTAAATCTAGCACAAAATATTTCCAAGTTTTAGTTACTATACCTAGGTCAATATATGGTCTATAGGCATAATAAAAAACATATTACTATTTTCTTTAATATGAAACAATTTGTGACTGATTTTTCTTTGTAAAATTTTAATAAAAGCACTTTAAATGCGAGAAGTACTCAAGTTTCATTTTTTAATCCTTGTTGAATAAAAACCGAATGTCCTAAATTTAGCACAAAATATTCCAAGTTTTAGCTACTACATATAGTTCAATATATGGTCTATATTCATAATAAAAAACATAGATTGTTATATAAGCTCTGTATTAAAAAATAAACGGTATATATCTTTCTCGGTCTGAATCACAATTCTAGGTTTATGTTTTTTAACGGACAATAGGTCAACACTAAAACATTATTTTCAAAACGTCAGGACTTACTAGGACGAGGTTAATAAAAGAAACAGTTTTAATACCCACACCATTTGAATCATTGAGAAATTCTTTTCAGGGTTCCGTATCTCAAAAAGAAAAAGGAACCTTAACTGGATCACCTTGTTGTCCGTTCGTCTGTTTATCTGTCTGTATGCCAAGACTCTCAAAAACGTGTGAAGGTATCATAGCTGAAATGAATATCAAATACTCAAGTAAACATAATAAAAAAATATGGCCATTTATGAAGCATATTTTGACACTCGCAATTGTATCTAAACCTATAGGTTAATTCCCGTTAACATAGAATCATGGAATTTCGCAATAAGCAAGGTCTCACAGCATAAATAAAGAAAAAAATCATTCATTTGTACTTATATCACATAAAAAAATATTTATTTGAAAAATACGTCTGTGAAAGGCAATATGTAGGCTGTAGACTATATATGTAGGCAATATATTTTCGTTCTAAAAAACTAAAATTGTATATATAGTTTAATAGGAATATTATGTAGCATTAAATGTTTATAAACACTAAAATGTGTACGGAACCCTCGTAGTGCGAGTCCCACTTGTGCTTGACCGGTTTTTAATATATTTAATGGATATAATTAGATTTCAGTTTATTTTTTTTTAAATTTTGTATTTTTTTAATATATTTCAATAACTGGAACTACCATGCGATTCAACTTCAGTAGAAATGCAGAACTAATTTATATCAGCCGTTGCCATCGAAATAATTGAAAAATATTTTTTATAAATCCACTTTCATCGAACTTATACTTCAATATATTTTCTGTCCACAGCTCCGATCACTTTAAGAAACTTTGTTCTTTGATAAAATTTCTCAGAAATTTTAAAAGAATTATCCTTATTATGTTTGCAAGTAATATTTTGATATGGCTTGATTTCAACCTAAATCTCATCTATATTTCAACCTATATCTCATACATCTCAAACTTATTTAATTATAGAAAGTTTGTTGAAATTCTAATGAAAAATTCATAATGTAGATGGTGAAAACCATTGTCAGATACTGAATTAAAAATTGTAATTACTTAATTACTTTTTGTTTAGGTAAAGAAACCTGGATGAAATGGTCGTATATAAGAAGCAACTTTAGGGGTAAATATAAGCTCAAAAAAGGTTCGATATTATGGAAAGAAATGAAGAAGATAAGAAAATATAGATACAACCATTAATATTTTTATTCCACATATAAAACATGCGACTACTTTTGACAATTATGGCAGACCCAGAAATACTAGACGTGAAGAAAACAATGAAGGTATATAGATATCACAATCAATTTTACGTAAAGAAACTAGATTCATAGGATAAATCTGGCCATCAAAGCCTGGACACAAAAAATCTTTCAAAGCATCGATCAGAAAAAAAATATTTTTCCAAAGACAAGTATTAAAGGCTATAAAGAGATACTGCATAAACAGACGATTATAGTGCATTTTGTTTTTGTTTATTACCATCACTAAAAAAGATGGTTGATACAACTAAGCTTTCTGCAGAAATAGGAATTTTAAACACAATATAAGAAATATTACTCCCTGGACTGGTAGTTCTCCAATAGTAAATTGATCAACCAGGTAACCAGCCAATACCACAAATGTACAATCTTGTACTAAGTACACCCAAACTCAAACTGCCTTCTCTACCTATCCATAACTCCACCAAGAAATACAATTTATATATTAGAAGATTATCATTTCACTCATTGTTGTCAGCATCTCAGTTTCAACATGCTGAAAATTATTTTCCCAACCATAAGCCCAACCCATCAAACAGTAACACAGTTTCGATTATGGAAGTATAAAACCAGTTACTTCAACAAAAAAAGTATTTTTCAACGATATTTAATTTTTATTCCATTTGTCCTTTGTTTTCTTCGAATAAACAATTTTTAAAGTAAATCTGATTTTAACCTATTAAAAATGCCCTGACTAACACCACTTGCCACCACTTTTTTGCCTGATTACACTCCTTAAAGATCACTTCTGCGTTCCTCGAAGTCACTTCTTAGACTTACCTTAATATCACAACCAATTTTTGAACAGGTGATATAGCCAACCTCGTTTGTGTCTTAATGAGTTATTTTTGGAGAAATTATAAAATACTGATTTACATTCCAAAAAAATACTGGCATGATCTATCAATTCTTCATACAGCACCAAAATTTAACCCTTTAGGTGCGATAACTAAAGGGTTCATTAAGTTGACATGTCAGAATCTGTTTTCTGATCTTTTTCTTCTCATCATACAAACTGTAACTGCTAAAGTATCCAATGTATACATTTTGACCATTACAGACACATTCAATTATCTTGGCTGAATCAAACAAGTGATTTTTCAAAATGAGTAAACTCTGAAAGCTACGACGATAAAAAAAGCAGATGATTCATACCCTCGCAATGCTTTTTTAATTTCTGTGTGAATGGGCGTTAAAGCAATATGCGAGTGTTGCAATCATTTTCTTCAGTTGCTATCACTCGTAGTTAATATTTTCTTTCATATGGGGCATTCTGTGTAAATTTATATACTCTCTTCGATTGGATACAAAATTTTGGATAATTTCCAAAAACATGTTTTTATTGCATCGAATTAAGTTTTATGGTCATTTTGATTTTCCAAAATTTTTTCATTGTCAAATAAAGGTCCCCGACTAAATAATTTCTTAAATACAATATATTCGTACAGAATCTGCGTGCTATAAATAAACTTATTGTCAATACATGACACACATAATAGCAGTACAGGCCTACTACGAGTGCTGGTACTTATCACGCAAGTCGCATCCACGAACTTAAGTATATTGTGACTTTGTTTAACTTCCTTTTTTTCCGCACTGCAGCCTGCATCAGGCCAAGATTTTACGTGAAGCCTTTTCACTTCATAGCTTGGCCTAGTTTCTCCCTTGATTACTTGAGATTTTTTCAATGCTGTCCAACCATCAGGTCTTCCTTGTTCCTTCAGTTTTCCATAAATATACCCAGCCACATGATATAGTAGGATTTAATTACTTTCACTGTGCTGGTTGATTACACTTGTATAGGTTATTATCATATCGGTAGTCTCGTTGATATAAATGCAGTCTTTAGGTTCTCCTATCGAGCAACTCATATACTCTTGCTGTATAAAGTAACTTATGTACTTTTACTAATATAACAATTTAGAAGAAACTAATAAGGGTATTGGTTTCCTCTAGATTTTATAGTGCATGATCAAAAGCAGTTACCGTTCAACTCGGACGGTAACTGCTTTTGATCATGCATTTTTTAAATTATTAAATGACTGTGTTGAGAGTACCTCAGTTTTGAGATTGGTGGTACTCAATATAAGAAGGTTGCTATGTAAGAAGGTAAGATTGTAGTTTATGACATAGCCTAGAGCGTGCACGGACATTTTGCAGTGCTCATCTGATTTTTGCACGTTTACAGTGCGATCAGTTGTTAGTTTTATTATGTTTATATATTTTTTTTGTTTTATTAGTTATTGTTTTGCAACAATTCTAAAATGATTTGTCGTTATGGTACTTGCACATCTGGACTGCCCATGTTTAACACATGGGTCATTTAAGAATAAATAAATATATAAAATGTTAGTCAAATAAATGTGTGAATGAGCTAGAACTTTTATTAGCGCCCAATTTTTTTGAAAAATTTCTTTGAACTTGTCAAATTGCAAGTGAGCAGGATATCCAAAAAACTGAAAAATTTTGAAAATGATTGAAAGTTTTGTTTTCACATATCTTTCGAAGTGTATTTTGTGGATTATTTTAGGAGTTTTTTTAAAATTGTTTAACTTATTGTTTCTTGTTTTTTTTTAATGGTGTTTTAAATTATTGTTTAAAAAATATAGTTAATATATTTAGGGCATAAAATAAAATTGATCTCGAAGTCATTTTCGTTTAATATTTCTCATTTTATAATTTACTGCCCATAAAAAAACTCTCCATATAATACTATTTTATGTTGTATAATTAACAGTGTTAATTTTTTTAAACAAAATTCAATTTAACCATTAGAGTGCCGATGAGTGCCATCGCGCTCGTCCGCGTATTAACTAAATTTGCCACGAGCGCGATGGTGCTCGCGAAATCAGTTGCTGTTTATCGTGCGGTAGGGGAGGTAGTTCGCACGCATCGCTAATTTTTTATCTTTCTACGTGTTAATAATATATCATAAAGTTCAAATTATAATATTATTAGTAATTACAATATAAAAAGGATCCAGGAAAAGAAAATTTTTAACCCATAATGTCGGAATACGAAATAATTCGAATGGAAATGATCGTTTTTCAAGTTGTGAAGAAAGTGATAGTGGGAGTGACATTGTGGTGCGCTGACAATTTGGCATAATGCAAATTATGAGCGATAGTGATAATAGTGACGATAACAATTATTTTGCTGATACGGAGGATGTACCGGACTGTGTAAATATGACGTGACCTTGATTTCAGTTTTTGTTCACAATATTTATTTCCATAATTTTCTTTGTATTTTATCATCCTTGTACAAATTTTTATTAAGAAAACACCAAAAAAATTATTAAAATTGGATAATTTTTGGAAGAGATACAGTTTTTTTCCAGACAAGGTTAATGACATCAAAAACAAGATTTTTTCGGTATTTTTAAGTATATGTGAGTAAAAAACCATGGCAATAAAACAGTTAATATAAATTGAAATTATTACGGTATTTAATGAGTAATTAATTAATATAAATTAAGCACAGAAATGTACACCCCAAAGGCCCGTCCGAAATTCAACACGTCCCAAAAATGAATAAGTACACACTTTTTTTGCTTCATTTGACAAATTATTTGCACAAAAATTTGGCACACGGCTGATAATTTTAATAAAACCCGATGAGTTATATTAATTTTTATTTCTCATATTAATTTAATGATAATAATCACATGATTTTAAAAAAAATGTTGCGATAACATCTAAAATAAACATAATAACATGTATTTAAATACAGTAATAATATTAATTAGTTTTATAAAAGTAAAGTAAGGCTTTATATTTAATACGTACATACATATTTTATTTAAAGAGGCAACACGTAATACACAAACAATACAATCTAATATAACATGATTTACGCTCCAACGTAATGTTACATTTAATGCTTCGCAGACGTAACCATTTGACATTTTATCAGCTGCTCTGTCTTGAATGTTGTGTTTTTTTATATTCATCATAATTTACAGCAATTATTTCTATGGCATAAGTTAACATATTTAATATGTAAACCTATTTTTTATCTCGCTTCTGGCTGATTTGATGTCAGTATATTTATATATATAAAAAAAAAAATATATATATATATATATATATATATATATATATATACAGATTAAATTTTTTATTGACAGAAAATGATAAACATCACTGAAACTCTTTTACAACACATTTCACAATATTTAGGCATTGTAGATAATTTTATTGATTACAATGTGTACATCATGAGGACACACATAAAAAAATGACAGCAGTGTAACTTATAAATTTATCACCAGACAGCGCTGATAACATCTTGCACAATATAAACCATCATCTTTATTCAATTTTGTTCATAGACGTTTCGTAATCTTTTTTAAATATTTGATATTAACCTGACGAATAGATTTGTATAGTTATTGGATAATTTATTTAAAATTGAGCAAAATGGGTTCTGGTGGACACTGGAAGGCTCCAATAGTAGTTCTGCTCTCTCCAGAAGTAGCAAGTGTGTTGTTGAAGAGTAACGCACCTTTTTTAATGTCACGGAGATTTTAATTTTTTTTTGAACATCCGCTTTAGAGAACATGAGACAATTAAACTAGGGAAGTAAGCACTGAAGTACGAATTCCTGCGATTATGATATATAGAATTCAATCTGCAAAGGGCGATTGAAGATTTAAAAAAAATTATCAGTCAACATACACTGTCAGTTTGTACAATGGGAGTTGTCTTCAGGAGCGAATAGGAAAAATTTAATCTATGGCTAAAATTTCATAAAAAAATTGCAGTAAAGGTTACTGCAATCTTAACACAACTTTTTACCTTTTAATGTAATAGCATTACACATATTATTATCATATAAAACAATGAAAAATCACCGTTAACTCGAAAAGCTTGCTCTTGTGGTAATAAATGAACAAATTAAATAAAAATACATTTTAAAATGAATCTCTCCGCATTTTCTTTCCATCAAAGTAAATTCATTCAATTTAAAAAAAATGCTGTAATAACATTTAAAATAAATATGGTTGGATCATATAAATGGATGTGGTCGTCGTGATGTGTTGGACTGATCAAAAGATATATGGCCTTGATGACACAGCATACCACAGTGATCCGGATTCAATTCCTTGTTGAGTGGGGCTGGACTGGTGTTCTGGTTGACTATAAGAGGGTTGCTCTCGTAGCAATAAGTCTGTCATACGTATGAACTGTATACATTAAACCACATAAATAAATAAAGAAATAAATAATTAAACTTCCTCTGTCAGACGATTTTAAATTTATAAAAACTACTTTTAAGAAACCTATGGTTCCGACGACAGGCAGATCCCCTAACACATAAATAGACAATTCAAGGGAACCCTATAATTTATGAATCTGAGAATGTAGGGAGTAAGGGACGCTGAAGAGTATTGCTAAGGCAGCCAAGACCTATAACAGGTCTACAGCGCAAGAAGACGACCTAAGAAGCAGTCTTAATTTTTTTAATGCTTGGTATATTGCAACTTAAAATGAAATCCTATGAACATCAGAAAATTGTTTCCTTGCATTATAAAACAATCTGTGGGAACTAATTAGTTAGTTTTCTAAGTATATATTTTCCACCCAAGTTCGCTGGTTTGGAAACCAGCAAACTCGGGTGGAAAATATATACTGGTAGTGTTAAAAATAATCTATTGACAATTAAATGAAACTACGTGATGTAGTATTATTTCTGCTTTCTTTAATTTCTTTTATTAGCAAAAATCTTTGCTAATATCCCACCTGAAGATGTTGTAATACAACGAAACCTAGGTCGTGGTAAAGAAATTAAATAAAGTAGAAATAATACTACATCACGTAGTTTCATTTAATTGTGAATAATGAATTTCTACAAAATTAACGCCAAATATATTCAATAATCTATTGCTTCCATTCCCTTGCATTGTTCCATTAATTGTGGATTGCTAGAAATGCAATTGAATATATAGAATATAAAAGACGTAAGCAACTCCAGTGTACAGTTTAAATTTGCTTGTTCAAACTATAAATTCGAATCATAAATAAAAAAAAGGCATTTTTCATAACTTTTTAAAACTGAACGTAGATTGTATTTTAAGTTTTTTTAATGTTCCCACTTAATATATTTTAATGGGTTAAAAACTACAAAAAACAACTTGGGACTTGGTGATCATTAATTCGGCAAAAAATTCCTCTTTGCTCCTTAACTAAATTGTCAAAATATCATCTTACGAGAAAAAAAGACCAGAAGGATATCCAGAAGGACCAAGTGATTGGACTTGTAAGTGACCACGTGATAAAAGAAATGTAGAATCGTCAAAATTGGAACAAGGTTTTAACCATTTAAATATCTAAAAGCCAAAGCATAAGTAATGATAACATTAATTTATTTTGAGAGTTATGGCATAGATAACTGTTGCGATACTTTTTCATTTTTATTTACTGATGCTGGCATGTTCGCTAATGTGCAATTTATAATTAAAGCGTAGCCACAAAATGCTTCGAAATATATGATGTAAAGACAACACATTGTAATATTTACAATTACTTGACAAGTTTATGCTCCAACGTTCAACTGCAGCCTAGTGTACTATTCCAATTCTCATAATTTTCTTAATTGATCTTTAGTCACTTGACAAATTTATGCACTAACACTCGACTGCAGCCCAGTGTACTGTTCCCATTCTCTCTCATATTTTTCTTAATTAATCTTTACAGCACTCGACAAGTTTATGCTCTAATGCTCGACTGCAGCCTAGTGTACTGTTCCCATTCTCATAATTTTCTTAATTGATCTTTACAGTCACTTGACAAATGTATGCACTAACGCTCGACTGCAGCCCAGTGTACTGTTCCCATTCTCTCTCATATTTTTCTTAATTAATCTTTACAATCACTTGACAAGTTTATGCTCTAATGCTCGACTGCAGCCCAGTGTACTGTTCCCATTCTCTCTCATATTTATCTTAATTAATCTTTACAGTCACTCGACAAGTTTATGCTCTAATGCTCGACTGCAGCCTAGTGTACCGTTTCCATTCTCATAATTTTCTTAATTGATCTTTATTTACAGTCACTTGACAAATGTATGCACTAACACTCGACTGCAGCCCAGTGTACTGTTCCCATTCTCTCTCATATTTTTCTTAATTAATCTTTACAGTCACTCGACAAGTTTATGCTCTAATGCTCGACTGCAGCCTAGTGTACCGTTTCCATTCTCATAATTTTCTTAATTGATCTTTACAGTCACTTGACAAATGTATGCACTAACGCTCGACTGCAGCCCAGTGTACTGTTCCCATTCTCTCTCATATTTTTCTTAATTAATCTTTACAGTCACTCGACAAGTTTATGCTCTAATGCTCGACTGCAGCCTAGTGTACCGTTTCCATTCTCATAATTTTCTTAATTGATCTTTACAGTCACTTGACAAATGTATGCACTAACGCTCGACTGCAGCCCAGTGTACTGTTCCCATTCTCTCTCATATTTTTCTTAATTAATCTTTACAGTCACTCGACAAGTTTATGCTCTAATGCTCGACTGCAGCCTAGTGTACCGTTTCCATTCTCATAATTTTCTTAATTGATCTTTACAGTCACTTGACAAATGTATGCACTAACACTCGACTGCAGCCCAGTGTACTGTTCCCATTCTCTCTCATATTTTTCTTAATTAATCTTTACAGTCACTCGACAAGTTTATGCTCTAATGCTCGACTGCAGCCTAGTGTACCGTTTCCATTCTCATAATTTTCTTAATTGATCTTTACAGTCACTTGACAAATGTATGCATTAACGCTCGACTGCAGCCCAGTGTACTGTTCCCATTCTCTCTCATATTTTTCTTAATTAATCTTTACAGTCACTCGACAAGTTTATGCTCTAATGCTCGACTGCAGCCTAGTGTACTGTTCCCATTCTCATAATTTTCTTAATTGATCTTTACAGTCACTTGACAAATGTATGCACTAACGCTCGACTGCAGCCCAGTGTACTGTTCCCATTCTCTCATATTTTTCTTATTTAATTTTTATTCACGTGACAAGTTTATGTTCTAACACTCGACTGCAGCCTAGTGTACTATTCCGATTCTCCCTCATACTTATTTATCTTAAAATAGAACATCTTGAAAATTTACTTTACAAATTTTAAATTGATCGGAAAATGTTTAATTACGGTTTCTAATTTTATGTTTTCTGAGCACATCGATATAGACAAGTGATGGTGCCCACAATAATAGGTAACAAAGTTAAATAAACCTTTTCTGCACGGATGAAGTTGTTAAATAAAATCATAATTAAATTGTATAATAAAATAAAAAAAATAAACTACTTTATTTCAGTATTCGAATCGGTTGACTATTCACCTTGTTCATCAGATTTTACCCCAGTGCCTTCTGTTCTTCAAATTAAAAGAAAATTTAAAAGAAATCGGTACGAAGACGATACTGAAGCCGTGAAGGTTTTTTCGAGAGCCACGATAAAACTAGCAACATTATGGATTATATAATTACGTAGAAAATTAATAAAACTTTGACATCCACAAATTTTGTCGTGTACCTACTACTTTTTGATCACTCCTCGTAAAAATATTTTTTTTAGAAAGGTCCTTATAGTCTTTATTTAAAAAAAACAACAAAACATAATTTTTCTGTCTAAAATGATTACAAAAAGTATCAGTAGTGAATACTGGTTGCCTTTTTAATGTGCAGCCATTGCCTAAATTAATAAAAATAAATTGTTAACTGACATTGACAATTATTGTGTTGTGATAGTGAATGTCATTTTCGCTCAGCCCAAATTTTCGTGGCTCTTTTCGATGACACCCAAACAACGTGCAATTTTCATTGATTAATATGTTACATCTGTATATGAAGTGTACAACGGAAAACAATGCACTTTGTTTTATCTTACCCGTTCAAAGAGTTGCGAAAAAATAGAAGTTATAATATATAACAGTAACTTGAGTTTTCATAAAAAAAATGAGATTTGTCATTTGTCTGATTTTTATTTGAATTTTATGTAAATTTTTTTACTGAAGTTTATTTAAATTTTTTTTATTTATCAAACCTGGGTACACTATATGGGCTGTTGCTGGTTTCTATGGGGTTTCAAAGTACAAAAATAAAACGATTATGTTCAATAAAATTTCCTTTTACTTTATCCTGGTCTGTGAATGTTAACACAGGAGTTAAGCGTTATGCAGTGCATCGCATACCAAGCACCACGGATCACCATCAATACGATATAAGGTAACAGTGTATCCTTTATTGCACCTTATTTTAATGTATCTAATTGATACACATGGCTGACTTATTGCTACGAGAGCAATCTCTTAACCAGGACACTAGCCCGGCCCTATTCGACCAGCGGTGTAAAATCAAACCCAGGTCCCCGCGGTGTGCCCCGCAGTGAAAGGCTGTAGGCGTTGTGATCAACCCAACACACCCCGGCGACAAGAATATTGAAAAATACGAGCAGAAGTACGTATAAAAATCGATTATATTGGTAATTCAGTGCTTTTTAAGTTTTTCACGGAGATTCTGTTAAAAATGATGCAACGTTTAAATGTAATTACGAATGGAAAAATTATGATTACGAATGAGAAAATAAAAAATTTTATTTATTGAAAAATTTGTTATTGCTTCGTAGTACAGGTTGAAATAAAAAGATTATGGATTATTTTCATCTTATAATCTCAAGCGAAATCCATAAATAAATTAAATCAATTCCCGATGTATATACATAGACATGTACTTGCAAGTCGTGACATCATATAATCGTCATATAGAAACTAATTCAATATATATATAATTATAAACTTTGACAATTTTATGTGGCATAAGCAATATTAAATTATTACCACAAAATAAGTAATATAAAGGCCTTAATAAAAAATAACAACATTCAGGGTAGCAACCATTTTTGAAATATAAATGCTGTATATTCAAATTCACACTTTAATTAGAATATTAAAACAGAATGAATTTAAGGAGCAATAAGAGTCTTCGAAAATATATCTCTGCAGTATTATTACATATTTGGAAAATTCAAGAACCAGAAAGGATTTAAATTAAACTGATTTTCCCATTTTCTCTCAAAACTTACATATTTTCGCACAGCGAAAATAAAACAATACTTACTATGTCTTCATTTTTAGTTTCTTATTAAAAATTGAAAAAAATATTTCTTTCCAAGACTTCTTGTTACTATTAAAATTTATAGTATTTTTTTAATCTCTATGGTATTTTTCTGAAAAGCCATAGTTCTATATTATATAGATGACTTAAACATTTTCTCTATTTCAGCCGTAAAAAGCACTCCAAAAAAATATGTAAAAATGCTTTCAAACACGAAATAACTACGTAAATACATATAATCTACATACTTGTATATACAAACATAAACCACAGACACATTCACCCAAAGAAAAAATTGAAAAAAAAATTATTGAAAAATGAGTTTATTATATATAAATTAAGAATGTCGTCGGTACGTACATGGATAATATACAGATTACCATAATAATTCATATTCTACGAGTTAAAAATAAATGCTTTTGCAGTAATCATACAAAAAACCACCAATTCGGAAATGGAAACAAATCCTTAGTAAAAGAACATAATTTCAATTCAAAACTATGCAATGTTTTACCAATTTCACCATTATTTGCACTTACCACATTCACATTAACATCTATAGTCTATAATATTTCATTATTATACAGATTATACAATAAAAAATGAAAACAATTATAATTATTATAATGGAAATAATATTTAAAAAAAATTAATTTCAGTTAAAGTTATTAATTCAAAGCGACTATCATAATCAATAATGTACCATATTATTAGTAACAAAAATATTTTACAAATCGCATTTCATGGACAATATTATAAAACATAATTTTATTCTTACTGGCGACACCATACACACATTTTGGCCTTAAGTGTCACTTTGACATATACTGATGTCAACTGCCAATTTGACAAGTGCCTACTGTCACATTGACAGCTGACAACTGACATCTGCAATCAAACGTTTTTATAATATATACAGCACTTGAAATCTGTGCAATAAAATTAAATAGAATCAACTTGTCTTGTGTTTATTAACAATTAACGTGTTAAATTGAAAACTCTTAAAATTCCAATAATTTTGATAGCAAAACTTTAGTCATAAACCGTAAATAAAATAAAAACGTGTTACTTAAAAATTTCGAGATTACACTATATGCTATAGATATTAGGAAAAGACATTGCAGCGAGGTTTGATTCCCAGCTTATGCGTTATAAATTGTGGTTAATTCAATTTTCACATTTATTCACCAATATCTTTAAAAGAAAAACGATAATTTTAATAAATCTAAAGCAATAATTTTCTCATTTCAAATATATATAATTATTTATTTATATATACTTGAAGCATATTTTTAGTTTAAAAAACCTACTGTTAATAATTTTAGCATTTAGTTCTGCCAAAAAGCACTGCCCACTTACCCCACCTCCATCCATCCTTACCCCTAAATATAACCTTTTTACAACATCCAAAACACAATAATAATCATAATTAAAATCAACAGTCTACATTGCATACAAATTCAGCCAAATTTTGAATATATAAATTTTGATATTATTTTCCAAAAATTTTTTCATAAAACACTTTTTACAAAAGCGACCCACTAAGCCGTATGGCGATGGAAACAAAATTTATTTTCATTTTTACACTCTAATTAGAAAAAAAAATTGCATACTACTCTATGGTCCTAGATTTGATATTTTAACTTAACGCATCACATCATATGCAGTCAATACCAAATACCGTCTCAAAATTATTTCTCAGTCCGATAACAATTTGTCTCCATAAAAAATCACCTAAACTATGCATAACTACGTACATTCCCACCAACGCTTAGCGCACAAAACCCCAAACGGATGTCGTCCAAATGCCACTAACAAGCGCTACGCATCTCAAGGCAATATAGCCATAATAGTTATCCACGCACAACTCCCTAGACCAGCAAAACCTTCAATCACGTGAGGGTGTTTACCGAAATAAAAAACTTAAGTCGATAAAAAAAATTTTGCAACTATTCCTCATCCCCATCCATGATTCCCTTTCCTTGCAGTAAAATAATTTTTTTTACATAGGTGAGATTAAATAAATTACAACGTAAAAGGGAAAAAAAAATCATGAAACATGTTATTGTTAGTGTCTTTATACAATGATTAATTAACATAAAAACGATTATCATAGCCTGATTAGGCGAACAAAGCTATATAAAAAAATGTCTATTTTTGATAACTATTAAATGATAATTAAAATATTATCAAAAAAAACAACATCCATACTGATTCATCCATAATGTAACAAATAAAAAAGAATGGAAGAAAGAATTTAAAAATAGAATGTAAGAAAGCGGATGGTTTTTAAAATTTTAACCCTTTAAATACCATTCACTTTCTCTCCCATTCTTTGAAATATACTTGATTACGAATTTTATTCTTCAATCCAAGTATTCTCACAAAACAATGTTATCAGCGATTGTAATAAATGCATCCCACCTCCACTGTCCATTCTTTTTCATTTATTACGTTTCTTTTCTGTATTGCATTTCCGCATTCATCCATCAAACTTTTTTACTCACACAGCATACTTAAAAAAACACATATAGAACAGAGTGGAGAATAATAATTTGTATACAATATACGTGATGAAATTTTAATACGCTATGGAGCGTACCTGTATACCACGATAGAATCGCAAAATGCATATTTTATACTTCGAAAACGTTTTTTGCTATGAAACGTATGCTACGTTTTATGCGACAGAATTTTATTTTGCAAATTGTTACGATATAAAAATTAAAAAAATTTTTATGTCTACGTAATCAACAGAAGTGAACAATTTTTAAAATAAAATCAATGCCACGTGGCATTTCTAAAAACATTCACTATAACAATTTTTTTATTAAGATTATATTGTTTTTTTAGATTTTTTTATTTAGAAATAGATTTCGACTGCACCAAAATTTTTTTGCGTGTCGCAAAGTTCAAGGCTAGCAGACTTCATTTACGTTAAGTTCACATTACGTTCTATAGATGATTTATACCCATCTCTCATGACAAAATCGTCGCAATCCAACTTAAACCTTTTTCCATATATCCTTTATTTCTCAACTTTCTCAATGTTTTGCCGATTGCAACATGTGTAAGCACATATCATGAATTGCGTCTTTGTGTTAACACATATTGAGTAAAAATCATAGAACGTATGGTGTTGCCACCATTTTGCTAAAAAAACTAGTCGAAACGTTGTCTATTTCAAACTTCACCACTTTCCTACGTTCTCGCAATTTAAAACGCAAAAACGGCAGATTTTTCCATATTTATATATGTATGATAAACAACCTGAATTCATGAACTGAATTCTCATGAATTGTGTATAAATACTTCCAGAGGTCTCTACAACCATTTTTCTAAAAAAAACTTTTCATCATAATAATACGGCGACTACGGCTTTATAGTGACTTCTAAAAAATTCGTAACCAGTTTTAAATTTACACTGTGATTTTTGAAAATTCTGAACACAATATGTAAATTAAAAAATCGAAGAAAAGACGGAACAATTTAACTGAGCATTCTACACGATTCTATCGAGGTAAGTAAAGCTAGTTCAAAGTGGATTTATCTATCCTCTAAAGACTGGTCTGCGTGGCGGCATGCACCCGTGGAGTCGTAGTGGGGGCGCGTCGGTGGCGTGTCCGTCGCTACGTATCGCGAGTCGATTTGGCGGGTGTAGTTTGCTCGTCACGCGCCTTCCTTAGATACACCTGTGAAGGAATATACAGTAAAACAACAAAATATATTACTTACATAATACAAAAACTAATTTTTTTTATCTTAATTGTAAAATACCTTTGCAATAATATATTCATATTGAAGTAGTGAAATGAAATTTACGTTTTGAGCATCCAGCCATATATGGGCAACTTTGCCCTTGATCTGCAGTCGTAACAATGACCAGAATTTAAAAGAAATTGGGTCAAAGAAAAAGTTGTGCAGCCAAGTTGAGCAAACAATGGCTTAAATGTCATAGTTGCCAAAAGGAGAAAGATGCCTTTTCTCAAGCTTTGTACTACGCATGCGCGCATAAACACGTATTAACACACGTACAACGCTGAGACCCAAGCAAACTCGCGCTATGCCTTGGTAAACATGAGTGGAGGGGGTACGAAGCAGAGCACAAAGAGAACCACGAACATAAGAAACACTGTATAATGCTTCCTATCTCATTTTCTCCCACGTTAAATCTTATGAATTTATGTGTCTATCTCTTTTTACTGTCGCTTTTTCGTTTCATCGACTTTCAAATCAAAACGATGCTAAAGAAGTTTCACTTCTAAAAATTGAACAGAATACATAATAACATTTTAGATAAGATTACAAAAAATTGTCAATGTCTCTTGCTTGCTTTAACATGTTTAACACGTTCATTAAATAAAACTAAACTGCTAACATTGACAATGGTTCTACTGTTGTCAAAATCAATGGTTTTTTCTCTCTTATCGAGGCTTTACGTAACTTTTTTAGACGACCCTGTGAGCATCGTGGATTAATATGGTACATCTGTAGATGGAGGATGTAACGAGACACAATCTGCACTTTGTTTCATCTCGCTAATTCAAAGAATCCCGTAGAAATTACATTTATAATCTATTATGAAAAACAACCTAACTTTTCATAAAAAATACTAGATTTCTCTTTTATCTGATTGACGATTTTGATAAAACTTTTAAGGAGCTTATTTTTTTAATTTTCTCTATATAACAGTGTCAGTTTTATTCTTGTAGCAACACCTGGGCCCAACACTATATGAACCTTTGCCGGTCTCCTTTAAATTAAATACAACTAAAACATGAAGATATATAAAAAATACAGATATTGTTAAAAAAAGTTTCACAGGGTCTTATCATAATATTAAACGTACTTTACATATAATAATTTAAAAAAACAAAATTCTAAAAGATAACTAACCTGCAAGAGCCTCATTTTACTAGCAGGTAGATCTTTGAGGTGGGGCTGCATGCGCTCCTCGCCGGCCGCCCTCGTCAGCGACACCATGCAGAAAACTGCCGCCTTCCGCACCGCCGATGTCGGATGGTCAGCCAGCTGAACCCCGAGAGCATTTATTTATTTACTTTTAAAAAGATTATAAGCATAAAGATACATGAATAGGCATTTAGCCTTGTACAACTTAAGGCGGGTCTCCTGCGCCAAAAATGTAACAAAACATATTAGCAAAATATAACCGTCTCGTGCGTTATAAACAATAAGTCAACGCACAATGTTAGACAAATTTTCATTTGAGCTAAAATAAATTCAGACGAGGAAGACATACTTGAAGTTTTGGAGTTATTTTTCATACAAGAAAAAGAAACCAATCAGATTAATAAACAACGATGTATTGTCTTTGTTCCATTAGGCTAATTTGAAAACATCGAAAATATACCACACGTAAATAAGCGTATTTCTTTTAATTTTCGGAAGAATAAGTTTATATTATATAAAAAAAACGTAAAGAAATCAAAACATTTTTTTGAAGATTGATTATCAGCGTCACTAACGCCCTGTTATTGGTTAAAAGTCAGATGACGTCACAGACAAGTTTTTAAATCTTTAATTTATGGTCCTTTTTTCATTTTTTTTTTAAAATTTATAACTGTCACCCTTTTTTGGCATTTAGTATAAATTTTTTTATAATATGAATTCATTACACATACGTATTATATTATATAACAAGAAATACATTACAAATTATATATTTAATTAAAATACTTTCCGGTTATAACTAATGTATAAAAATAATTTATTTAGTTCCCATGCAATGCTTATGATAATGTATATATAAGCATTATAATATTATTTTAAACATAAATCATAGACAAATAAACTTTTCCTGAATGTTATTGAATAAACAAGATGTTATTGTTAAAATTGACAAATTAAGTAAATATTCGAGTTATTATAGTTATTTTTTTATTTTTTATTACAATACCTAACAATTTGTAAGAAATTATATTTTTAATTGTGTAATAAGTTAATCTCCACGTCGTAACATATTGCTTCGAAGATGCCCTGTGGCGATGCATTTCTAGAATGTGATGAAATATGAGAAAATTTTATTGATAAAAAGCTTTTCCCAAAAAGGAAAACCATGGTACAACCAGAATATTCTCACCTGAGCGACTCCCGTCATCAGCTGCGCTATGTTTTCATCAGTGAGTTCGTGCGGGCACGCTTTGGCCACTTCGGATGCGAGCTTGAGCGCGCACAGGTTGAGTGGGTGATCACGCGTGCGGATTACAGAGCGGAGCAGGGCCAGCGTCTTGCCTGGCGGCTGGGCACGTGCTATGTGGCACATACCATTGTCGATTGCGCGTGTCACCTTTGAAACAAAATTATTATGTAGTCTGACCAAAAATTATAAATCTTTTCAATTTTCCAGCAGCTGAAGATATTGCGAGCAACATTACATATCGAACTGCTTGTAGATAAACAATAAACATGTCAAAGTGAAAATGTTGCTTACAGCAATAAAAAATTTTCCAGTTACCAATCTGCAAAGTAGCGTTTTAGAGATTTTAATTAAAACTTTTGTTTGAAAAATACATTAAAACTGATTATGTAGTCCAACTAAAATATGGTGCACATGGTTTCGAACTGCACTTGATTTGGAATGTATTTCACATGTTTTTAAATGGCGGCTATAATTGGGCATTTGACTAAATTTTTTTTATTTCGTTAATCATAATTCCAAAGTACAAGCTGATGAAGAGTGAAAATTTTTTTTAATAATCTTGAAAATTGACCGAGTTATAAAAGTTTAACACAGTATGACCTCACAACACAGTATTGCCGTCCTTATCTAAAGGACGCCAATACTGTGTTGTGAGGTCATTTTTAATATTGCACATTATATTCTGCGAGAGGAAAAGAGACAGGGATATACCTCTACTCTATCCGTATCTTCAAATTTAGAAGCCTACAACTGGCTTATTTTTCAATCAATTTTTGAATTTTTTTCAAGACTGGTTTTTAATTAACTTATATTTCACAATATTGTATGAAAAATATCAAAATTTAGAATGAGTTAACTACCGTATTGTGATGGTCCGAAAAAATTCTGTTTTTCATGATTTTTTGGATAAGTTAAAAAGTAAAAGAGTGTTAAAAAAAGGAGGTCACAATAACCACAAGGAAATATCTATATTAATTTCTTTTAAAATAGCGTTATTAACAAAGTTATCAGCAAATTTTGGAGATCCCTTGAAAATTTAGCCAACATCGGTTGGTTCTAAATAACAAGTTTAAAAAAAATCCCCTCGAATTAGGTTACTGCTGCTATCCTTGCGCATAACCTATTTTTATTTATTACATATTTCGTAAAACGGTTACCATTTTTGGAAAAACATAATTTTTTGGTATAATTTTCAGGATTGACACTGTCCACCAAATCGGTAATTAAAAAAAGCTACCTGCAACGATGTAAATTTCCATGAAAGCAATAAATCAACACAACAAGGGACGGAGTTTTAAAATCTCCTAGATAAAAAAGTTAAAAAAAATGCGAATAAAAGTGAAAATACTTATTACTATAAAATATGTCCTAAAACGGATTACCTAATAAAGGAGACCAGTAAAACTTCACACAGTGTTGCGCCTAAGTACCATAAGAACAAAATATAGGTTACTTAAAAGATTTATTTAAGTCAATCAGACAGATGTGACCACAAATTTTTTTTTATGAAAAGTCAGTTCCAGAAATTAGAAAGGTGATTTAAAAAAATTGACAATAAAAAATGATTTTGTTAAAAATACGCACATCTTCGAATGCAACCTTGTTTCAAAATTTCAAATCAATCGTCCAACTAGTTTTCAAGTTTTGCGAGGACAAACATACGCAGGCTGTTTTTTTTATATAAAGATTAATAATTCTTGATATAACAAAAATAATACATTTGCGCATTTATTGATATAACATTTTTTTTATCATAGTTACAAATTGTTTTTTTATCATAGTTACAAACATTTTATTTTCTGCCTTTTCATGATCCTCAATCAGTGAATTGTTTGGTTTTTTATGTTTTAAAAAATGCCAATTTTTTAGAAATTATATTCTCTTTCTGCAACGTCAGGCCCACTTTCACTTGTCCCTTTCCATCAGTGCTGAACCCGTCTCCCCTTCATTGTCGTGATCCCATCTATCATAAATGGTTGGATAAAAGAATGATCTTCAGACTTCCCCATAAACAAGTAGATGATGACCAGTCTCTCACGACTGCTCTACTTGTCATTACTCCGAACATTATATCTTTACCATTTCTATGAATTCTTCAAGGCAATTTGGTGAACATACTTTTCAAAGTATGTATACTTAAAAACAGGACAAAAAATTAAAAAAAAATTCTTTTTAAACCAGTGTTACCATTGGTTTAAAAAGTAATTACCTACAATACTTAAGGTTATTGACAATTACAATGACATCGACTTTACCAACGCTAATAAGTTGGAATCATACCTCCTTATTGCTTCCACCGTATTTTGTGATGAGCTTCAATAGCACCAGATCGAAATACTCGAGCCATGCGTCACGAGTCTCCACACGCCGACACAGCCAGATCAGTACCCTGACAGCTTCCGCTGCTGCACGTTCCGCCGCAGACGGAAGACTTCCCGTACCGCCTAATGGGAGACGGAAGAACATAATTATTGCCTAATCCAAATTTTTCAAATTTTTATCGTTCAAACACAACACGTCCAAAGCGAATGCTATTGTTTTGTTTCTTATTCAGAAGTCTCTAGCACATAAATAAAAAAATCTTAAAATTTTCATATATTACATATTGCTTTGAGCCATAACTAGAATGGACTCCCTTTAAAATCTCCCATATAAATGAGAATTAGTAGTTACAATAGTAATAAATTTAATAATACTATAATAATTTCTAAGTTAAATAGTACCATTTCCCGCTATGGTATTATTTCAAATATTATGCTCTTTAAACTCTCAAGCATATGTACCACTTTTATTTAACATCGCCACATATGCCATGTCCATAAATAATATATAACGCAGAAAGTATTGATTTTATTGTAATGAAATTCATTAAGTAAATAGATAAGATGTAATGAAATTTATTAAGTAAATAGATAAGATGTAATGAAATTCATTAAGTAAATAGATAAGATGTAATGAAATTCATTAAGTAAATAGATAAGATGTAATGAAATTCATTAAGTAAATAGATAAGATGTAATGAAATTCATTAAGTAAATAGATAAGATGTAATGAAATTTATTAAGTAAATAGATAAGATGTAATGAAAGTCATTAAGTAAATAGATAAGATGTAATGAAATTCATTAAGTAAATAGATAAGATGTAATGAAATTCATTAAGTAAATAGATAAGATGTAATGAAATTTATTAAGTAAATAGATAAGATGTAATGAAATTTATTAAGTAAATAGATAAGATGTAATGAAATTTATTAAGTAAATAGATAAGATGTAATGAAATTTATTAAGTAAATAGATAAGATGTAATAAAATTCATTAAGTAAATAGATAAGATGTAATGAAATTCATTAAGTAAATAGATAAGATGTAATGAAATTCATTAAGTAAATAGATAAGATGTAATGAAATTCATTAAGTAAATAGATAAGATGTAATGAAATTCATTAAGTAAATAGATAAGATGTAATGAAATTTATTAAGTAAATAGATAAGATGTAATGAAATTTATTAAGTAAATAGATAAGATGTAATGAAATTTATTAAGTAAATAGATAAGATGTAGTGAAATTCATTAGGTAAATACATAAGATGTAATGAAATTTATTAAGTAAATAGATAAGATGTAATGAAATTCACTAAGTAAATAGATAAGATGTAATGAAATTCTTTAAGTAAATATATAAGATGTAATGAAATTCATTAAGTAAATAGATAAGATGTAATGAAATTCATTAAGTAAATAGATAAGATGTAATGAAATTTATTTAGTAAATAGATAAGATGTAATGAAATTTATTAAGTAAATAGATAAGATGTAATGAAATTTATTAAGTAAATAGATAAGATGTAATGAAATTTATTAAGTAAATAGATAAGATGTAATGAAATTTATTAAGTAAATAGATAAGACGTAATGAAATTTATTAAGTAAATAGACAAAATGTAATGAAATGTATTCAGTAAATAGATAAGATGTAATGAAATTTATTAAGTAAATAGATAAGATGTAATGAAATTTATTAAGTAAATAGATAAGATGTAATGAAATTTATTAAGTAAATAGATAAGATGTAATGAAATTTATTAAGTAAATAGATAAGATGTAATGAAATTTATTAAGTAAATAGATAAGATGTAATGAAATTCATTAAGTAAATAGATAAGATGTAATGAAATTTATTAAGTAAATAGATAAGATGTAATGAAATGTATTCAGTAAATAGATAAGATGTAATGAAATTTATTAAGTAAATAGATAAGATGTAATGAAATTCATTAAGTAAATAGATAAGATGTAATGAAATTCATTAAGTAAATATATAAGATGTAATGAAATTCATTAAGTAAATAGATAAGATGTAATGAAATTCATTAAGTAAATAGATAAGATGTAATGAAATTTATTTAGTAAATAGATAAGATGTAATGAAATTTATTAAGTAAATAGATAAGATGTAATGAAATTTATTAAGTAAATAGATAAGATGTAATGAAATTTATTAAGTAAATAGACAAGATGTAATGAAATGTATTCAGTAAATAGATAAGATGTAATGAAATTTATTAAGTAAATAGATAAGATGTAATGAAATTTATTAAGTAAATAGATAAGATGTAATGAAATTAATTAAGTAAATAGATAAGATGTAATGAAATTCATTAAGTATATGGATACGATGTAATGAAATTTATTAAGTAAATAGATAAGATGTAATGAAATTCATTAAGTAAATAGATAAGATGTAATGAAATTCATTAAGCAAATAGATAAGATGTAATGAAATTTATTAAGTAAATAGATAAGATGTAATGAAATTTATTAAGTAAATAGATAAGATGTAATGAAATTAATTAAGTAAATAGATAAGATGTAATGAAATTCATTAAGTATATGGATACGATGTAATGAAATTTATTAAGTAAATAGATAAGATGTAATGAAATTCATTAAGTAAATAGATAAGATGTAATGAAATTCATTAAGCAAATAGATAAGATGTAATGAAATTCATTAAGTAAATAGATAAGATGTAATGAAATTTATTAAGTAAATAGATAAGATGTAATGAAATTCATTAAGTAAATAGATAAGATGTAATGAATTTTATTAAGTAAATAGATGAGATAAACTTTGGCCGCAGGGATTTCAAGCCAAGAACAGCCTTCTGCAGAAATAAAAATAAAGAGATCCTCAGTGACAAGGTAAAAATCCTTAAAAGAGGCATTTGAACATTTTCAGAATCTTCAACATGGAACATCCACAAAATATTAAAGTCTACTTAAAGTAACAATCAAGAGCTCATTGCATCACCATCGCAAATAAACACCGGCAACGATTCAGCTCCAGAACTGATGAGACGAACAACTGCAGCCAACAGATGCTTTCATGGACTAAGAAGATTTCTGAAATCCAATAATAGGTCAGAAGGGACACTAAACTACTGTTATATAAAAGCTTAATCAGGACAGTGTGCCAAACTGGTAAAAAAAACCTTGAAATGTTTGAACGAAAAATTCTCAAATACATCTTTGGTGGGTTCTTTGACAATGGATTTTGGAGAAGGAGAACTAATTCCAAACTTTATCGCTTATTTAAAGAAGCAGATATAATTAATTTTATAAAAATTCGACGTAAGAAGTGGGCCGGCCATGTAATTAGAATGACGGAAGATAGAATGACAAAACAAATTTTTCTGGCCAAACCAATTGGCTCAAGAAGAAGAGGAAGACCCAAATTAAAATGGGCGGACTGCCTACAAAGTGTTTTTGACACTCTCAACATAACCAATTGGAAAACCGTGGCGCCCAGAAGGAGGGCTTGGAACAGTCTGCTTGAGGAGGTCAGGGTCCATGAAGGACTGTCAAGCCACTGATGATGAAATAGATAACAAAAATAATGGACAAAACAAAAGAAAAATTAGGTTATAAAATAAAAGACTTTATAAAATGTAATTTTCGTTATGACCTTAAAAAAATATAAGCAAAAAACATAAACGAAAAAACGAGTGTGCTTTAGACCACACGACTTAAGTAAAACTTGAAATTCACAAAATATGAACTTTAAAATGAATTTACAATTTCATTCACTTCAAACGTAGAATATTTAATGTATTGAACAAAATAATAATTTTTTTATGATTTGAAATTACAAAATATTCAAAAAATTACCGTTCGCGTAACGCTAGCAAACTTGCATATATATATTTCATGCACTGGCTATGAGAGGAAGAGAGAAAGAAAATGTGCACGCGCACTGCTCTCTCTTGCTCCTACAGTGCTATACAGACAATAGGCTTGCATTGTGTCTTAGATATACGAAACATAACTGGCTATGAGAGGAAGAGAGAAAGAAAATGTGTGCTCGCACCTCTCTCTCTTGTCCCTACAGTAATATACGAAATGTGACTCTCTTTCGGTCTTCACTAACTTATATCTCCCTCTCAACTTCCGTTCGCCTCACCCAATCACACTTTTCATAACGCTCTCGTCACGCATTCACCAGCTTACTCCCCAAGTCAAGCGTGCGTAAAGAAGTTTTACTTCAAAAATCACCTATTCTAATAAACATTTATGTTATTATATAAAAATGTACACGAGGTGATCATCGTTAAGTTTTTGGCTCACCAAAAACTTAATGAAGGAATGAGTTACAAAAAGCCAATTTTTATGAAATAAATATATGAAACCAAGAAAAAGTAATCGACATAAATTATAGACGAAGATTTGATCTATATTTCTATATCAAAATCATTATACACCATATTCCCAGAGTTTAAGGGTAAACTTGACAAAAATGGGGGTTTTTAATCAAAAATGTAAATAAATACGTCCTTAAAACGTTGGTAACTAAGTTAATCCATTCTAATTAACCCATAATTTGTATAAAGTATTATATATTTTTACCCACATTCTATTATAATTATAAAGTGCTTATGTTTTTTATTCAATGATTACTGTTTCTTTACTGTTATGTATGAATAAACTATAACGTATTGAGAAATGTATAATAAATAAACAAATAGTTACTCTAATACATACCTGTTGAGTTCTGCGATTGCTGCACTCCATCTGTGCTGGTCGGTGATGTAGAGGCCGTCGCGCCTGCTGTACCCTCGAGTGCAGCTAAGCATACACGCATTATGCCTCTGAAAGACACCAAAAACCGATACGTAATTATCTTTAAACGAGGTTATTGATTATGTCATTTTTGAAATAAACAAAAAAATGAAATGTCACTTTAAATGATCCCATATTTTCATTTCAAATATTTAAGTAATTTTTTATTTTTCACCAACTTGGCCTAAAGTTGTCAAAGCACAATTATGTTCAAGTGTTACCACTTACCGGAAATGCTCGTTGGGTTTCTTGCAGTTGCCGAAACGGAGCACCTGCTGGGTGTCTGCCAGCAGCCGCTCCCACTGCTCCGGTGGCTCCTTACCTACCTCTAGGCGGACCAGAGCCTCTATAACTTCAGGCTCCCGCATGCCCGCTGGAAAGAAAAAAAAATTAATTACAATAAATTACCATAAAGACTTTCGGGGGGGGGGGGTCCAAAAATAACCAAACTGAGAGCGCGCTGCAAATCGTAGACGTAGTAGAGACATTTCCCGCTAGATAGGGGTAGTAAAAATCCTCAAAAAACAACTGGCGTCAGCGTCAATTTATAGGTTAATGTTTGATTACTGTGTTGTGTTTCACTTACTGTCGTGTTCCGCCTGTGAAATTCGTTATGGTAAGTTTAAAAGAACAATTTCGTTTCCTGCTTGAAAAATCGGCAACAGAAGATTATGAAATGATTCAACAGCCTTTCCAGTAGGATGCTTTAAGTCGCACACAAGTTTTCGAGAGTTTTGGGCGCTTTAAACATGGTGAGATGAGTGTTGAAGACCATGCTCCTTCTGGACGCCTTCAATATCTCAAAACGAAGAAAATTGCTCACCCTGGCCAGACTGTTAACCAGCACTTTTATTTAGCAGTTTTAAGGCGTCTGCAAAAGGATATGCGGAGGACACGCCTAGGTGACTGGTTCCTCCATCATGACAACGCACCCACACACACAGCCTTATGAGTGAACCGCTATTCGGCTTCTCAGGGGTGGTTTGTCGTTCCCCACCCTAGTCTAGCTACATTAGTAGCTAGACCTAGCTCTGTGCTACTTTTACTTGTTCCTGAGAATGAAGTAAATTCTAAAGGGAAGCATTTTGATGATATGGATGCGGTAGCTTTTGAGACGATGGAATGGAGATATGCGAGATGATGAAATGGTAATATGCTTTAACACTATGCCAAATTTCAAGTTTCCACGTCGAGCAGTTTTTGAGAAAAACGGTTTTTACGAACATGTTTTGCTGTCAGGAAGGATCCAAACCCAAACAAAATGGGTATAAGTTGGTGCTGTCCATCTTTGTCCCATAAAGGGTAAAGATGGAAAGCACTATATATATCCGTCCATTTTCATCCACAACATTTGCCACAATAAAAAGGGTGCACTCACATTTTGTGACGATATATCCATCCTCATCTGGTTCATAGTTCCTACTGCGGTCTCGTGTTCTGTTTCTTTCGTCATAGCTGTCCCTGAAAAAGAATATAGGTATAAAAATTACAAGTTAGTCCACTACCGATATATCGTAACCGCTACGTGTGTGTAAGAATATAAACTAAAGGCTAACGTTACTATTGTCTACTTAATCTGAAAAAAAATTTTCCAACAAATTAAATAGCATTTTAATATAAGTAAAACGTAAACACCATTTGCAATGTTTATGTTACGTGATTACGGTGATGACGTATGGTTGTTTTTTGTTGGCACCAATATCAAAACAGCGCAGCGTGCTTGAAATTACATATATTGTGTTTGAAATTACAAACCACTTATAACTATTCCCGTGACTAAACTACCGAATTTCGTAAACTGATTTTTGTTGTATGGTTGAGGAACACCATATGGTATATGAGGATTAATTTAATGTCGAACGGTCAAATCCACATTGTATATAGCACGAGAACAAAAAATCGACACAAATAAATTAGAATATGATATGATAGACATACATAAATAAAGCATATCATAAAAATGAAGCTATCTTCTCTCATGTATCAGTCAAAACACACATGAAAGGCCCAGTTATGGACAAGTTAGATGCAGTTCCAGGTTATACTAAGAGAGAATACTGTAGTTGACTCATTCTAAATTTTTTTATATATTTTTCGTACAATATTGTGAAATATAAGTTAATTAAAAATCAGTCTTGAAAAAAATTCAAAAATTGATTGAAAAATAAACAGTTGTAGGCTTCTAAATTTGAAGATGCGGATAGAGTTGGGTATATCCCTGTCTCTTTTCCTCTCGTAGAATATAATGTGCAATATTAAAAATGACCTCACAACACAGTATTGCCGTCCTTCTCTAAAGGTTAAATTTAAACTTTTTTAACTCGGTCAATTTTTAAGATTATTAAAAAAAATTTCACTCTTCACCAGCTTGTACCTTGAAATTATGATTAATGAAATAAAAAAAATTTAGTCAAATACTCAATTGTGAAATCCTAACTAAACTAACGAAGAATTCATTATTAGAAGTAACACATCCCTAAAAACTCACACGTGATTGCTAGTAAAGTCATTCCTGTGATGTAGTAGAGTGGGTGATGATTCTTTCGTGCTGTTGGCGTCTTCGGAGCTGTCTGCCGATGCTGCTCGGGCTGCTTCTCTAGAATTGGTTGAAGAACAAAGTCACAAATTGGTCTATTGATTACTTTATTAGAGGATTGAACCAATGAGCGAGGATGCTAATTTAAGATTCGAGTTGAATCAAAACATATGACAAGTGTTTGAGACTTCAACAATACTGCTTGATTGCTGTCTAGCGCTATGCTATCTAGCACTTCAACTGTTATTAGTTTAACTTGTATAAAGAGCCAAAACTTTTTGTGGTTAACCGAATATTCAATACAAAAAAATATGACGATTTCTTCATTCTTCTATTTAAAATAGTTTACTATAAACTAAGGAAAGTACGTATACAGATGATACATTTATTGGTACAAAAGCAATCTCTTACATTTTCATAACCTGTATTCATTGGACTCCATTTACAATACAATTATGAGGCATAATGTCTTTAAAGTGATCATTCCATCAGGTTGCTAATCTACCCTAAGTGCATACCACACACCACAGTGCTACCCATATTTCTAAAGATTTGAAGATAATATTAGAATCATGAAAGACAGGGTTTCTACAGTAGTTGAATGGACCATCGGCAACACATAGCTGACAGCTTATTACAGACTTCAGTCTTTTTCAAGGAACATTGGACAGTTCTCATCAACATACACATAATGCATTGCAGACATCTCTATATCTTAAAGGTAAAAAGATCGATGTCTCTATGCTGTATAACAATATGATGAATGTGGGAACTTTCATCCAAATAAAATAACTATGTACGAAAGAAACCTGAACGAGACAATGCAATTTATTACCATGTCGGTAATCATGTTGTCTTAAGTATCATGGTTCCGACTTGTCAAACTGAATATAGAAATTTTTCACGGCCTATTTGACTATAATAAGACACACCTTTAAAGGACATTACAACTTAACAGAGTTATTAATAGGTTTATATTAAAATAATATGTAATTTCCGAACATTCTAAGCAAATTTTACAATTAACTTTTGACTCACTTCTATCATCATATTGATTCGAAACTTTGAAAACTTATGGAATTCTGATGATAATATGGTACCACCGAACTGATATGATATGGTGGAGGAAGAAGGCGATCATGGGAACTTCTTAATTTCCAACAGTAACTCCATTGCTTTTGGGTCATTTGATTTAGTTCAATGAATCTTTTGGTTGCATATTGTATTTGTGAGGATATATGTAATTAGGAACTTCTAAATTGCCAACAGTAACTCCATTGCTTTTGGGTCATTTGATTTAGTTCAATGAATCTTTTGGTTGCATATTGTATTTGTGAGGATATATGTAATTAGGAACTTCTAAATTGCCAACAGTAACTCCATTGCTTTAGGGTCATTTGATTTAGTTCAATGAATCTTTTGGTTACATATTGTATTTGTGAGGATATATGTAATTGAGAACTTCTTAATTGCCAACAGTACTCCACGCTTTTGGGTCATTTGATTTAGTTCAATGAATATTTTGGTTGCATAATGTATTTGGGAGAATATATGTAATTGGGAACTTCTTAATTGCCAACAGTACTCCACGCTTTTGGGTCATTTCATTTAGTTCAATGAATCTTTGGGTTGCACATTGTATTTGGGATGATATATGTAATTGGGAACTTCTTAATTGCTAACAGTACTCCATTGCTTATGGGTCATTTGATTTAGTTCAATGAATCTTTTGGTTGCAAATTGTATTTGGGAGGATATATGTAATTGGGAACTTCTTAATTGCCAACAGTACTCCATCGTTTTTGGCTCAATCGATTTAGTTCAATGAATTTTTTGGTTCCATATTGTATTTGGGAGGATATATGTAATTGGGAATTTCTTAATTGCCATCAGTACTCCATCGCTTTTGGCTCAATTGATTTAGTTCAATGAATCTTTTGGTTCCATATTGTATTTGGGAGGATATATGTAATTGGGAACTTCTTAATTGCCAACAGTAACTCCATTGCTTTTGGAACATTTGATTTAGTTCAATGAATCTTTTGGTTGCGTATTGTATTTGGGAGGATATATGTAATTGGGAACTTCTTAATTGCCAACAGTACTCCACGCTTTTGGGTCATTTCATTTAGTTCAATGAATCTTTGGGTTGCACATTGTATTTGGGATGATATATGTAATTGGGAACTTCTTAATTGCTAACAGTACTCCATTGCTTATGGGTCATTTGATTTAGTTCAATGAATCTTTTGGTTGCAAATTGTATTTGGGAGGATATATGTAATTGGGAACTTCTTAATTGCCAACAGTACTCCATCGCTTTTGGCTCAATTGATTTAGTTCAATGAATTTTTTGGTTCCATATTGTATTTGGGAGGATATATGTAATTGGGAATTTCTTAATTGCCATCAGTACTCCATCGCTTTTGGCTCAATTGATTTAGTTCAATGAATCTTTTGGTTCCATATTGTATTTGGGAGGATATATGTAATTGGGAACTTCTTAATTGCCAACAGTAACTCCATTGCTTTTGGAACATTTGATTTAGTTCAATGAATCTTTTGTTTGCATATTGTATTTGGACGGATATATATAATTGGGAAGAAGTTCCCAATTATATATATCCGTCCAATATGCAACCAAAGGATTCATTGAACCAATCATTTGATTTGGTTCAATGAATCCTTTGGTTGCATATTGTAATTGGGAGGATTCGATGATAGGGAAAGGTGGTTTACGGGTACTACTCACTGATTAGCAGGAACCCCATCAAGTTTGGGCTTATTAGCTTTTTCTCATTGTGTCCTTTGGCTATGAAAGAAAGTTTTTAGTTTTTGTAAAATCAAAATTTTTTTATTTTTGCGTTATTAATCAATAACGATTTATATATTTAATTGAAAGTTGCCAAAAATGTTTATTAAGTTTATAAAAATTTTAGTAAAATACTGATGTATTTCTTAGCAGTACTGGAAACCTTAGAGCCATGTATATTGACATTTATGAGCCACGTTTTTTTTATTAATTATTTAGTAATTCACTGGTTGGATCAATAGACCGAATGGGAGACATGAAAAAATCGGCATATAATCTAAAGTATATAATAAAAAGGAAAGCAAAGATGGTACAGCGAGCGGTGTAGTGTTTATGGAGATATTTGTTATGAGAAAAAGACTACATTATTTAGTAATAAAAGCTGTCTTTTGGCAAATGTTACTATCAAAAAAACTTGTTAAGTATGACGAGAACTCGCACTACGAGAATTCCGTTTACGCTTACGCACATATACACATTCACGTAGCTTTGTATTAAACTTTTGCAAATATTAACATTATTTTTCAACATGTAAATATATTGCCTAAAATCTCAAAAACTGTGACATAATTTTTGTGATAAATTTTAGGTTAATTTTAATAACACCTTTTTCATAATTTTGATTTGTTTAAAAAAAAATGTTGTATACTTCATTAGATCCATCAAAAATGTTCATATGAATATTTTTGAGTGTCAACTCTTGTGATGTATGTAGGTTAATACACTTTACTATTATATTAAATTTGATGTTTATATGCCAAATGGCTTCCGAGAAAAAAATTTTAACTTTATAGGTATATAACATACAAACGAAACTTTATATGTTTCCATATAAATATACGAACACTTATAATAATTTCGTACAGCATAAGAGCAGTACTTACTGATGATGTCCATTGGGCATACCGTTGAGTGTTCTGTGTGAGAGTGGCGCATCAGACATCTGACTGATGCCCGAATCCTTGCTTGCTGTATCTCCACCCTCTGCAAAATAAATACAATATAAATTTAAATATGACGTCACTACTTTCGTCAACGTCTTTACTGTTATACCAATGCACAATAAAATTTTCTTTACTGTCGTGCAAATGTATATTAGAATTTGTATTTTCTGTTAAGCTATCGTGTATTAAAATTGTCTTCACTGTTATCCTAACTTCTATTCAAATTGTCTTCACTGTTATCCTAACTTCTATTCAAATTGTCTTCACTGTTATCCTAACTTCTATTCAAATTGTCTTCACTGTTACCCCAACGAGTATTAAAATTGTCTTTATTGTTATGCCAATGTATATTAAAATTTGTGTTTTCTGTTATGCCATGGTGTATTAAAATTGTTTTTATTTATACCAAGGTGCATTAAAAATGTTTTTACTGTTATGCCAAAGTGTATTAACCGTTTTAGTGCCATTGTTTTTTACTCATATATACTTAAAAATGCCAAAGAAATCTTTTGTTTTTGATGTTATTTACCGTTGTCTCGAAAAAAAACTATCTCTTCCAAAAATTATCCAATTTTAATAACTTTTTCAGTGTTTTTTTAATAAAAACTTGTACAAGGATAATAAAATACAAAGAAAATTATGGAAATATATATTGTGAACAAAAATTATAACAAAAACTGAAATCAAGGTCACATCGTCATTTTCGTAGTCCGGTACATCTTCCGTGTCAGAAAATAATTGTTAACGTCACTATTATCACTATCACTCAAAATTTGCATTACGCCAAATTGTGAGCGCACCACAATGTCACTCCCACTATCGCTTTCTTGACAACTTGAAAAACGATTATTTTCACTCGAATTATTTTCGTACTCCGACATTATGGGTTAAAACTTTTCTTTTCCTGGACCCTTTTTATATTGTAATTAATAATAATATTAACATTTGAACTTAATGTAACACGTAGAAAGATAAAAAATTAGCGATGCTTGCGAGCTACCTCTCCTACCGCGCGCTATACGGATTCTTATATTGAAAAAGTGTTGATGACGTACCACCATGACATTCTGTATTTTCGAAAAATCTTTTCAACGATACACTACACAATGCTGTACGCGAATAAAAAAAATCAACACCATCCATTTTACATATAAGCGAAGTATCCTAAAAAAAATTTCTTTAAAAGATTTTATTTTTAAACTTTGTAGGCTCTATACATATATACATATTATATAACCATCCAAATTCTAGCTTTATATGACTAATAGTCTGCGAGTAAAACGGTTGTGACAGACAAACGGAAATGGCGAAACTATAATGGTTATTAGTTTGGCTACGGAACATTAAGAAATCTATCTTCATAAGTGTGTATACATTACATGAATTTTAGTAAGAAATAAAAATACTAATACAAACTAATAAACTAAAAAACAAAAAAAAATTAAATTACTTTTTAAATATGTCGCCATTGCTGAACGGAATTAAAAATAAACTGTTAAATAACATTGACACTCATACTGTTTTTGTCAAAATTCAAGCCTTTTTCGCCTTATATACATTTTACACGGCTTTTTCGATGACCCATCACATTTATAAATCACAAATTTTTGGAATATTGCATGGAGTACAATATAACGCGATACAATTTGCACTGTTTCATTGCGCTGATTCAAAGGGTTCCATAAATAAAGCGTTAGTCCATAAATAAGCAACTTTCTAAAAAAATAAAATGTCTGATGGACTATTTTAATAATATTTAAAACGCTTATGTTTTAATTTTTTCTATATAAAGTGTCATCTTTTTTCTTGTAAAACTTGCGCCCAACTGTTATGTGAATAACAACCATATCTTTTATAACATAGAGTATGGATAATATAGATTCACTGCAGAAGACATTTTCATAGACACATCCTGACAGAGGCACCCAGAGCAATAGATAAAACACAAACACCTTTTCTACAATTAATAAAGCATGAAACGTGCAATATTGCCGTAATAGAAAATATTTCGCTCACAGCATCCTACCTAAATATGAAAATTGGCAACAAAATGAAACGAAGCAACTTATATGTATACAATACACACACTTGAGCAATCGTAAAATATATTTATTTTCCAGTAAAAGCAAATATTTGTAAAAAACATTATCAACTAAATTTACCTCCTTGGAATTATTGGACACGAGTGATGAAGAAGTCGGGTGAATGAAGGCAACTGTCTCAAGGTCCTACCACAGCGGATTATGAATTTAGATTGACGCTAAGTGGCTATGATGCAATCGCACATCGTGAGATGCGCATCGCTAATGGAGGTAATAATCGTAGTGTGGAAGGTGCGAATAGGCAAATTTGTCTAAAGGCATTGTGAAAATTTACATTAATAAGACGATATTCTGAATAAAAAAAAAATTGAAGAATTTGCTGATGGGAAAGAACCTGATATTACCAGTTAGAAATTAATTTTTATAATATTCGAATCTTGATACCTTGGTCACAATTTGGTATAACAAAACTAATCAAGCATTTAGCTTAAACTTTGAACACATTGATCCGTCTGCAAACCTATGGCGTTGCGATCTTATCATTACCAAAATCAAATCTTTGAGATGAAAACTTATAATATTTCATCTAGAAAAACTCCATCCATTCATCTGTCACAACCTCGCATTTTCTAGACCTTTGTGAATCAAATTATAACGTATGTTTTTCATACGTAAACCTCAACTAATATTACATACTATAGTTTTTGATGCTCAATTAAAACTATTGTAAAAATAAAGAAAAAACAACCCTATATGTCTTAAAGTGAATCAAATTATAATGAATATTTTTCATACGTAAACCTCAACTAATACGTAGCAAAATATTACATACTATAGTATTGGTGCTCAATGATTAAGACTATTGTAAAAATAAAGAAAAAACAATCCTATATGTCAATGTGAATCAAATTATAATGTATAGTTTTCATACGTAAAACTCAACTAATACGTAGCAAAATATTCCATACTATAGTTTTGATGCTCAATGATTATGACTATTGTAAAAATAAAGAAAAAACAACCATATACGTCTCATTTTACGATATTAGTTTCAACTTGATACCTCGATCTGTTTCTGAAAAAAAGGCCTTCAAACAGATAGACAAACAACCAAGTGATCCTATAAGGGTTAAGTTTTTTTCATTTTGAGTCCAACTTGTCAGTCACAAAATAGGAACAATATGTATTTGTAACAATGAGTAAATGGCGAGTGGAACAAAATAGGAACAGTACGTATTCGTAACTATGAGATTGGACAAAAATAAAGAGATTATATTTATTACGTTAGATAATCACGCAGACTTACAGTAATTATAAAAGTGCAATTTAATTTCTACGTATTAATAATTGGACGATAATTTATACTTACAGTGACTGTAAAAGTGCAATTTTGTTTCTATAAAAGTTTGATGATTGTACGTTTTGCGTCTTTTGGTGTCACTTTCATTTCTATTAGGTATATCTCAAAACTGCATAAAGTGACTCTCTCCGTCACTATATTTAATTTTCAAAGAGTATATAAATTTATTTACTTAAATTTCATGTATCGATGTGTCAAAGACCGCAACAACCTACCTCGATACGTAGATCGTCGTGGTCTTGAACAATAAAAGCATCAATGCAGTTTTGATCAAGACCGCAACCACCAAGAGGAACGATACAGTGAGCGTTGCGATAGCCTAGTGGAATGCGCTCCACGTAGTTTCATTTAATTGTGAAAAAAAATTGTGGAATTTTTAGGGTTGTCACTCTAAATGAAAAAAAAACGAATCTTCATTGCATGACTTAGTTACATGTGTGTCCATCCATCTGTTGGCCAAAGCCTTTTTTCTCAGAAACAACTTGAGATATCAAGTTGAAATTAATATCGTATACTGTAAACTTTTTTACAGTGTTGTTTGTTAATGGTAATAAAGATAAGTACAACGCGAGTGCGATAGAACAAGCTGCTTATTAAAGTAAACATTAAGTCAACCATTATTGTCACGCATCAGCTAACGTGTACGTTAAGTAACGTGAATGATACAACATAGCGCTGATTAAGTGAATATGGGCAGAATTAAATTTTGTCACATCAATGATATGGCCAGTTTTACGTAGTTTCTTCATGTTACTCTGACATTTTCATATTTAGCTGATATATGGCTCAAAATTGTATTTTATCCATGTCTTAAAAACAAAAATACTACACCGATCTCAATAGACAAGTAACCAAAAGTCCTTAGTTCTGTCACTTACGGAATTATAAAAGTTTTTAGTGACCTTTTGCACAATACCTCTAAAACACACAAAAAAACAATTTTTTACACGAAAAAAATGTATTACATATTTATTGACTATTTATAAGCTACATTTCACGCACATAAGTTTAGAACTGTAAAAATTATGAAGCTGTGACAGGCAGACAGACGGAATATAAGAGTTCCTTGTTACAATTAAATACATAAAACTAAATATCAAAACCACCCACGCTTGTTCTATCCTTGCATCTCCACATCAGAATAATTATGTTAGACACATGTACTCACCGCTGTTTTGCTGTACTCCGCCAGAAGTATAGTTGTGAATCTCGGCAGTGGTGCGTCGCAAGCGAGAGTATACATCGTCGTCCAGGGCCGCCTCTGCCAACCCAGCTCCACCCACACGGCTGGGGCTGTCACTGCCTGCTGTAAATTTAAAACAGTATCATATATCACATGATTGAAATGAATCTGTCACTATGACATGTCCTTTAATTCCATTCCCGTTCAACTGACGTTAGCTATCATAGTCCTTAAGGATGCGATATAGGATCAATCCTTATATATCTGTCGCATAAAAAGTTCTTGAAACTCGTTTTAAACTATAGATATCACAAATGATCACTCACAGCTGGAAGTTCTCCTCAGGTGTGCTTGCACTACACTAGCAACGGCTGCTTGGCTCTCAGGAGGCAGCTCACTCATTAGCTGTGTTACCTGTAGGGCCAACAAAGATTTTATATTATAGCAAACAATTTATTTTAAAACTTGAATATTATGGAAAGACAGAAAAAAAACAGCAAAAGGCGCATTGCAGGTTTTCACGAGTTAAGCGTTTTTAATCAGATTTTACTAAATTTTAATATTTTACTATCAGGTTCCTTATACTAGACCATTGATTCTAAATCTAAATCTTTCAGCCTAAATTTATGCTAGACTTTAATATCATATAATAAAAAAAAACATTAACTATCAATAGGACACAGGCTACACCCATTTCCAGGCAAGTGAAAAAAAATTGTTTTTTTTTCCGAAAACACGTAATGACGAAAATTGCATGAAAATATCATGCAATTTTCGTCAAGTTTTTTGCTATCTTAAGTATATATTTTTTAAGATTAATTTTATATACAAGAGGTATTTGAAATTAATCTTCAAAAAATATATACTTAAGATTATAAAATTACCAATATGAACCAATGTGAAAAGTTGGGATGGGAGAAAATGTAGGTCATTATTAACCATTTTGAGAGTTGAAATGTTGTCTGACCGACTTATTTAGATAAAAGTTTTTGCAGGTATTTTTAATTTTTTTCATTCTTACCGCTAGGTTCGCTTTTGCCGGTCTCCATTAATATATTATTTTTCAATCACAATCTAAGCAATGCTTAGTAATAATTTTAAAAATAATAGACAAATAAATCAAAAATCTCACAGCTGGCGCATTGCAGTCGAATAGCGCAACGAGAGCACGTCTGGCCTGCGCACGCACGTCGGGCACCCGTGCATCCTGTGCATTCGCAGCTACACGCATCAGTGCTCTGCCGGCTGTGCCCGCTGATCCGCCTACGAGTTGATAATTTAATATTTATAATTCATAAGTACAAGCATTGCGTATTTATGGTATATATAAATTCAAAATATAAATTATAAATTCATATTTGATTAAGTTATACCAAAATGTCTTTGACTAAAATCTATTTTTCCTTTGGACGAAACTAAATTTGGAAGACAGTGTAAAAATTTATAACAATAAATGAAATTTCAGTCGAATATTAACCCCTTGAACGTATAGATTTTTTTACGTAACATTGGCACTTGCGACATATCGTTGAAACAATGTATTAATTTCATTATAATAAAATATTTTTTGTACACAGAACAAATATAGTTACAACGTACTGAAGCATTTCTACTGTACGTTTATATTTATGAGCGTAAACAATAATGAGCAAGACGGAAAAAGTCCCCATTTCCATAAAAAAAAAGGTTTATAAAATTCTACACAATGCAATTTTTTATTGCCGCAAAGAAATTATTCAGGATAATTAAACGTAAATACAAATAAAAAAATCTCATAATAAAAATGTGTGTTATCCTCAACTGTTTAGTAAACCAAACGCTTGACGATATCCATCTCGCATAAATTAGAAGCAGAGCGGCAAAAATTACTGCAAACTGTAGACAAACATATCTTATTCAATAGATTATTTCCTTCTCTTTCTTATGATATATAATTGTCTATATCTTTCTCTTATTATAACCAAAACGTATACGTTTCAATGGTGCAAATACAAGCGTTGCTAACAAATATACTAATTACAATATCTTGTCAATTTTAGAGGCACTTACCGCTCATAGAAGCCGCCAAATCAGCCGGAGTGCTGTAGTCGGCAGCCTGCTCAGCTAAAAACCTCAACGCTGCAGCCTTCGTTTTATTGTTGGGTGCCGTTACGCCATCAGCCAGAAATCTGGACAAGTTAAAACAAGAGTGGTTCAAGGAACTTTGCTGGATTAGCCTTGTTAATATGCTCTGTGTTGATTTAATACATATAATTATGACAATAAATCAGTCCAAACTTGTGGAATAGAGGTGTGATCAAACTGAATTTATCCAAGAGCCATTACGAATTGGAAGTTAAACACAAATAAGAGGGTGGGTCATAAATTTCACGGAACGGTTTGTTTACTTGTATAGTCGCTAATGATAGTTTCAGCTTAATTGTGTCATTAATCTCTGAACCATCATCGATCAAGAAACTCATTCTGGGTGAAATCATCGACCAAGGAGAAAATTGAATTTTGAGTTGTCATCAAGTTCCTAGCAAAGGAAAAACATCACAAATCACAATGAATGAGATGTCGTCAGTTTACAGATGTCATCTTTTACAACCATACTGAATATTCTTCATAACCAACGGCATGTAAAAGTCGGTGCAAGATGGGTGCCGAGAATGTTCAGGTCATCGCAAATGCAAGAACGTGTCAAGTATTCATGAGACTTTGAATTACTGTAAAAAGGATAAAGATGAAATTTGGAGCCCAATTGTTAGTGACGAAACTTGGATTCATCATTACGAGCCTGAATCCAAACAAGAATCCATGGATTGGCATCAAAAAGGTACCCCACTCTCTAACAAATTCAAGGTGTTACAATTAGCCAGAGAATTCATGGTGACAGTTTTCTGTAACAACTGGAAAGCATTGAAAAAGAAAAGGTGAGGGAAATTAGTGAAAGGTATGCTGCTTTTGCACAGAGGAGTTGTGTTGCAATGAAAGGTATGCTGCTTTTGCACAGAGGAGTTGTGTTGCAATGAAAGGTATGCTGCTTTTGCACAGAGGAGTTGTGTTGCAATGAAAGGTATGCTGCTTTTGCACAGAGGAGTTGTGTTGCAATGGCTACTCTTCACAAGTGCGGTTTTCAAATGTAGCAACATCCACCTTACAGCCTAGTCTTGGCCCCCTGCCACTATTATTTGTTTCCAAAAAGTTAAAAAGGGGTTCTGTGGAAAAAAATTCAGCCATGATGAAGAGGTCTGCTATTTCAGCTTATTTTCCAGATAACGAGAAAACATTTTTTTTGATGATAGAAATAGATTAATTAACAGATCGCAGAAATGTATTAGGGTTAAGGCCGAATATACTGAAAAGAAAAAATAGGCACCACATTTTTTTACCTTCCTTCCACCCTATCGTGTGAACCTTTTGACTTACCTTGTATATTACCTTAAAATATTCGTTGTTATTAATTATTATAAAAAAATATAATGTAACCGTTTTAGTGCCATCGTTTTTTAATCATATATACTTAAAAATGCCAAAGAAATCTTTTGTTTTTGATGTCATTTACTCTCGTCTCGAAAAAAACTGTATCTCTTAAAAAAATTATCCAATTTTGATAATTTTCTCGATGTTTTCTTAATAAAAACTTGTACAAGGATAATAAAATACAAAGAACATTATGGAAATATGTACTGTGCACAAAAATTATAACAAAAACTCAAATCAAGGTCACATCGTATTTTTGCAGTCCGGTACATCCTCCGTATCAGCAAAATAATTGTTATCGTCACTATTATCACTACCACTCAAAATTTGCATTACCCCAAATTGTGAGCGCACCACAATGTCACTCCCACTATCACTTTCTTCACAACTTGAAAAATGATCATTTTCACTCAAATTATTTTCATATTCCGACATTATGGGTTAACAATTTTCTTTTCCTGGATCCTTTTTATATTGTAATTACTAATAATATTATAATTGGAACTTTATGTAACACGTAGAAAGATAAAAAGTTAGCAATGCGTGCGCTAAACAGCAACTGATTTTGCGAGCGCCATCGGGCTCGTGGCAAATTTAGTTAGTACGCGCACGAGCGCGATGGCGCTCGTCGGCACTTAAGAGTCCGACTTGATATAATTAAAGACTCTTCAAAGAGATTACGGTCCAGACACTTCACTTCTCGCAATCTTAATGATTGCTTCTATATTAAGCGTCATCCATGCTTGTCATATGTATTTTCACGACAGATTGTAGATTCACCAATTAGATTTAGAAACTAAGTATACAGTGGCAGACTTATTGCTACAAGAGCAATCTCTTACAGCCAACCACAATGAATCGGATGATTAATTCTACTTAAAAAATAAAATATATAATATTGTGGTAATAAAATAATATTGATTAAAAACCAGAGCAAAACAACACTTTAGGAGTAGCGAGGGATAAGGATGGATTAAGATCTTCCAAATTATGATAAAGTATTTTCAGACGACTTTCGAGCACAAACAACGGAGGGCACACTTTGTATATTTGTAGTCAGTTCATTCCACAATTGAGTAGAATTTACGGTGAAGGATTCCCCATAAAATTCTGTTCTATCTTGAGGGATTAGAAGGGTAGACTTACTTTGGGATCGTAGTTCGAGGTCATAGGATGACAGGTATAGGAATCTAGATTTAAAGTATGTAGGTGTATCGGGATTATTGAGGATATTATATACAAAACATAGAAGATGAAGGTTGTGTCGACCACAAATCTTTAACCATTTAAGATGTGAACGATATTCTGATATATGGTAAAATTTTTTAAAATTTGATTATAAATGCATGGGATCAAATAAAGAAAAAGCAAAATTATTTTCTGCCACCTTTTGTATTTTCAGTTTGTTTTTAATAAAGTATATATTGAGAACCAGCTGTGCAACCGCCATGGTTTTACTCAACTAGAGTAATAATACAGAACGAGGGGGACTACCCCCTCGTTGCTAATATCCAACATCAGTCATTGGTGTTGAGGGTATATCGGCAGGAATACCTAGAATGATCAGTCAATAAATAAGGTAGTCCCTCTCTCTCTACATCGCAATGTTTAAGCAATACTCCCCGACTTCTGTAAGATTAAATAAAATACACTAATACATCCTTTCTCGCACCATGGCATTGCATTAAGTTTATTCAACAAACAACCGACTTCAACCACTCACCTAAATATATACTGCAGCTGGAGCTCGGCCGGGAAGAACTCGTGTACAATCTCTAGCATTTTCAGTATTTTGGCCTGCACCGAGCCCAACAGATCAGTACCCAGCTTCATGAGTAGCCTGAAAACCGGAAAATGAAGATGTAGTATTTTATGCAAAAATTCCTACTGAATTTATATTGTTTGGATTTTATATGGGACATTTAAAATATTTCAACAGCGTGCTAGAAACATAGTATTAGCTTGAAAACAGAAATAAGAACAATTGGGTATTTGACTAAATTTCTTTTATTTCAATAATCATAATTTCAAGGTACAAGCTGATGAAGAGTGAAAAATTTTTTAACGTGATAACGTCTTATAGATCTATTGACACCGGCTGCACGCCTGAAAAAGTGTCGCGTTCCTCCTGAGTCTGAGCGTGCAAGCGAGAGCGCGGAACAAGTGATAGAGAGGCACGATCGGAAAAATATTTGAATTAACGAGTGTAAATAAATGTTAATTTATTGAAAACATTTTAATTTTCAATTAACTCCTTTGTATTATAGAAAAACAAAATAATAATTCAGTGATAATAATTCAATTTAATTCATAAAAGTATGCAATTTTTCATCAATGTTTCTTTATGACGTTATCACGTAAAACTATCGTCCGTAAACCGACTTTACAGACAACCAATTTTTTTTATTAATCTTAAAAATTGACCGAGTTATAAAAGTTTAAATTTAACCTTTAGAGAAGGACGGCAATACTGTGTTGTGAGGTCATTTTTAATATTGCACATTATATTCTACAGGAGGAAAAGAGACAGGGATATACCCAACTCTATCCGTATCTTCAAATTTAGAACCCTACAACTGGCTTATTTTTCAATCGATTTTTGAATTTTTTTCAAGACTGGTTTTTAATTAACTTATATTTCACAATATTGTATGAAAAATATCAAAATTTAGAATGAGTCAACTACCGTATTGGTTACATGTTTGTCAATTTCAATGAATTATTTTGTCGGCAGAACAAAGTAAACACCATTGAATGTCAAGATGTTATGTTACTAGTGAATATGAGATTCAATTTTTAAAAATGTAAACAATGTATTGTTTTTTTTAATTATTATAATGCTTTTATGTAACACACTATACCATATTTATTTAACATTAATTATTTTGTTTGAATACAATATGTTTGCTGTGGGACATAAAAAAATAATACAATCTTAACCAAACTTCTAAATCAAACAGTTCTTAAACCCAAGTTGACCCTAGAAGTATTCCAATATTTTCTTCATAAAAATTCTAGAAAACTTACGACTTAAGCATTTTTCAAATACCCATAACACTCCATTTTAATAAACATTCTGCAAAATATATTTGATTCCCGTTTCAGAACATTGTCAACTAAAATTAATTTATCACAACCCACCTTGACATCAATATATACAGCCAATCGTGCAACTGTGCTGCGTGAGCAACCACCAGCTCGCCCACTGCATCCAGGAAGAGCGAGAAGACCTTAGTGTGCGCGTCCACAAACATCTTAGCCAGTAAATCCGTCAGACTCCGCAGCTCATGCTCCGAAAGCAGGCGACCGCTATTCAGATAGTTAGCCTATTGGGCAGAGAACAGTAAAGTGAAATATCAAACGAAGCAGGATAAAATTTAATATCTGACATCTAGCTGAAGTTGACGCATCACCAAGAGTGTGTACAAAATTTATTTTTATTCTTTAGGTATTTAAAATAAAAAAAGCAATCACTCAAAACAAGAATTCGGCCCGTTTTTTTATTTATTTATTTAAGAAATTTCCCTTAAACTTAACATGGACAAGACAAAGATTATATCTAACATCCATGGCGCACCTATACTGGTACATGTTGGAAATGCTACTCTCAAATTTGTTGATAACTATGTACACCTAGGACAAAGTGTACAATTAGGTAAATCCAATAGAAAGAGGTAGATCGAGAATCCTACTCAGTCGGGCAGCATTCGGGAAGCTTTGTCATGTCTTTTTGCCCAAATTATTCTAGTGTTTGAAAACAAAAATTTTCAACCAGTGTGTTGCCAGTGATGACATACAGAATCAAGACGTGGCCCCTTACCACCTCATAAAGGACTCTAAGTCACTCATCGAGCTACAGGCTATGCTTGCGTAAAGGACTATGCATGATCCATAATGAGGAAATCTGTAAAGAACGCTGACATAGGTCGCATAATTGGCAACTTCAGGTAGCTACAGGCAGAATTGACAACTATCGGGGAAGAAAAGTTATCAAATGGCAATCATTTATTTTAAGACAGTAGGATAATCCCCCGCTAGATAGACAGATGACCTTGAAAATGTCGCGGAAACCTATTGGATACAAGGAGCACGGGATTGATTTTTGTGCGAATCTATAAAGCAGATTTATATTCAACAGTGGACGTCTTCTGCCTGATGATAAAAGACAATGAATGTATATGAATAACGGAAAGATATCCTTATCCAACTGGTAGATCACAAACTAAGTTTAGGAAAAATAGAAACTAAAAATTGCTTTTCAAATGTTTTCAAGAATTTGTAATCTTTTGCATATTAAGGAAAGCTTAAATTCTGATCATGTGTATCCCATAAACTTTTTATATTTTTAATTAACTAGCATTGAACAAGCATTTTCACTCACCAAATGAATAAGTCCATCCTTCCTCTCGGTCCAGTGTGTGCAGGCACAGAGGGCGATGATCTCGGCAGGGGCGGGTGGTGTTTCAGCCCCCGCAGTGCTACTCAAACCCGGACCGCCCAGTCTGCTTTGACTACCGGACCACGACAATGACTGTTAGGGAAACAAATTTTTTTTCAACTTGTGTTATCCTTCTAAATTATAATACAAGACCAAAACTGAATTTCCAAAACTTCATTTCACTCTATTATGGTTTTATTATCAAGGGTCAATAATAACGACTAAATTATTTCCAAAAACGCAAGTGCCTCTCAACCTTTATGTTGCAAAAAAAAACTTTTAAAACAATGCCAGATTTTGCTACATCTCCTTATCGCAAAGGTCCTTATCCCAATCTTTTTAATATCAATTTAAGTTTCTTAGAAGGTTTACAAAAACTAAAATAAAAGTATTTGTTTCATTTACCACAAAACATTAAACTTATTTTTTGTCAAATCTTGAACTTTATGACGTTTACTTCGAATTGAAGATATTTCTGAAAATCTTTATTTTATGTGTCAATACTGGGTAACACTATAGATACGCCACCTATTCTAGACATGTTATAGACACCGCAATTGAGTATATTTTTCACATCGGAAGAACAGAATTGTAATTTCTGAAGCTGTAATTTCTTCACAATTAAATAAAACTACGTGATGTAGTATTATTTCGACTTTCTTTAAGTTCTTTACCACGACCTAGGTTTCATTGTATTACAGCATCTTCAGGTGAGCTATTAGCAAAGATTGTTTGCTAATAGCCAGATCTTTGCTAATAGCCCACCTGAAGATGTTGTAGTACAACGCAACCTAGGTCGTGGTAAAGAACTTAAAGAAAGTAGCAATAATACTACATCACGTAGTTTCATTTAATTGTGAATAATGAATTTCTACAAAATTAACGTCAAATATATTCAACATCTGTAATTTCTTCCCAACTTTAAAAGCGAGTTTTGGATTACTTGAAAGCAAAATATATCCTCCCGTTACACTGTTTCTTGTTATTATTTTTTTTTGCAGAATAAATAGAATAAGATATCAGAATATAGTTTCTGAAGTCCACTTTTCTGACCAGGGCTTTCACTTATTTTACTATATTGGAAAAACTTTGCGACAAGTTTCTAAGGAAAATCATGTCGAATTCTCTGATCTAGATAAAATAAAGTTAAAAGGTTAAATGTGCACCAATTTCCCAAATATATACATATATATATATATATATATATATATATATATATATATATATATATACAAATGGATATTTTTTAGAAACATCCATCATTTGTCTATTTATGTCATTTCATGTACTAACTTAAGTTTATCTTTGTCTCTCTATTGTAGTATCATAGAAAAAAAATTACCAAACAAAATTTTAATCACATTTTGATTGTCATTTAAATAAACATCAAAAACAAATTAATTTATGTGTCCTTGGTAAAAAAATCATTTTGCATTAAAAAGAATTTTAAAAACCATTTGCATTTAACCAGAGAGCTGAAATATAGAGAAAAACCAGTGTTTTCTAATAGCAAAAATTGTATTTTAATACCACTACATAAATATTTCATGTTACTGTTAGAGGTCTTTGTAGAGGAAGATAACGCCCATTCCTTGGGAAAAAGACTACAAAATGAAAGTTATTTATTGCATGTTTAACATTAGTTTGGCAACTAACAAACCCATCACTTTTTTCAGCGATTTCTGAAATGTTATAGAAAATTCTCGAGTATCTCTGGTAGAATACGGCAATCAATGTTTTGGTCAGATGGCAAATTAGATTCACATAAAGGACGAACGAAAGAACATGGTTTTTGATGCTTTATTCAGTCAGCGATAAAGTTTTGGCACGTAAAGAATAAACAATAGAACACGGTGTTCAATATTTTGTTCAGTCAGTAACTGAGTTTTGACACATATAGAATTAACAAAAGAAAGTTGCATTCCGTGTTTTCCTCAGTTATCAACTTAGTTTCGGCATGTAAAGAACAAATGAAAGAACACGGTATTCAATCTTTTCAGTTACCATCTGAGTTTTAGTGTGTAAAGAACAAATGAAAGAACAAGGCATTCAATCTTTTCAGTTACCAACTGAGTTTTAGTGTGTAAAGAACAAATGAAAGAACACGGCATTTAATCTTTTCAGTTATCAACTGAGCTTTAGTGCGTAAAGAACAAATGAAAGGACACGGCATTCAATCTTTTCAGTTAGCAACTGAGTTCTAGTGCGTAAAGAACAAATGAAAGAACACGGAATTCAATCTTTCCAGTTACCAACTGAGTTTTAGTGCGTAAAGAACAAATGAAAGAACACGGCATTTAATCTTTTCAGTTATCAACTGAGCTTTAGTGCGTAAAGAACAAATGAAAGGACACGGCATTCAATCTTTTCAGTTAGCAACTGAGTTCTAGTGCGTAAAGAACAAATGAAAAAACATGGAATTCAATCTTTTCAGTTACCAACTGGGTTTTAGTGTGTAAAGAACAAATGAAAGAACACGGCATTTAATCTTTTCAGTTACCAACTGAGTTTTAGTGCCTAAAGAACAAATGAAAGGACACAGCATTCAATCTTTTCAGTTAGCAACTGAGTTCTAGTGCGTAAAGAACAAATGAAAGAACACGGAATTCAATCTTTCCAGTTACCAACTGAGTTTTAGTGCGTAAAGAACAAATGAAAGAACACGGAATTCAATCTTTCCAGTTACCAACTGAGTTTTAGTGCGTAAAGAACAAATGAAAGAACACGGCATTCAATCTTTTCAGTTACCAACTGGGTTTTAGTGCGTAAAGAACAAATGAAAGAATACGGCATTCAATCTTTTCAGTTACCAACTGAATTTTAGTGCGTAAAGAACCAATGAAAGGACACGGCATTCAATCTTTTCAGTTAGCAACTGAGTTCTAGTGCGTAAAGAACAAATGAAAGAACACGGAATTCAATCTTTCCAGTTATCAACTGAGTTTTAGTGCGTAAAGAACAAATGAAAGAACACGGCATTCAATCTTTTCAGTTACCAAATGGGTTTTAGTGTGTAAAGAACAAATGAAAGAACACGGCATTCTATGTTTTCAGTTACCAACTGAGTTTTAGTGCGTAAAGAACAAATGAAAGAACACGGCATTCAATCTTTTCAGTTACCAACTGAGTTTTAGTGCGTAAAGAACAAATGAAAGAACACGGCATTCAATCTTTTCAGTTACCAACTGGGTTTTAGTGCGTAAAGAACAAAGGAAATATGAACATTATAAGTGAGGTTAGAATGCTCTTGTGCTTTAAGAATTCCATTTATGGAAAAAATTTACTGAAGCAACAAGCAATTTATATTGAGCAACTCACTGCTATAGCCCGGCTTTGCGCCCATACAAATACATACCATATGCTTGCACGTCAAGCTATAAATAATGTGTCTCCGTCAACAACATGTTCATGTCAATATAGTAAACTGTAAACAAATGTAGTAAAATCCAACATCAATAACTCACATCATGTCGCCTATACGAATCGATGCTCCTTTCGGAGCACACGCTGGAAGCCTCCGAGTCGTCATCGCGGATTCGTCCATCACACACTCCTTCTTCTGGACTCTGGAAGATATAATATCATTCATTTAATATAGTAAATGTTACATTTGATCATAGTGTGTCAACTGTAGTTCTGGTAAAAATTTCGTCAACCCTCATACTGGATTCTCTAATATTAAGTCCTAACCTGTCACAAAAATTTTACAAAAGTACTTATTAGACTTCGCAAAGTGTGCGTCGCAAATGCATGTCTCGTGCCATTTGAATGCAGGTAGGTACCATATTGAGGCCATGTCTTTTACTACAGAAAGCATGCGGCGTAAGCATATTTTGTAGGTGACGACTCACCAGGGAAATATTTCTGTTTTCATTGTCATTAGTATCATAGTCACGAAAATGAAGAGTTAATATTTAAATATTTCTGTTTTCATTGTCATTAGTATCATAGTCACGAAAATGGAGAGTTAATATTTAAATATTTCTGTTTTCATTGTCATTAGTATCATAGTCACGAAAATGGAGAGTTAATATTTAAATATTTCTGTTTTCATTGTCATTAGTATCATAGTCACGAAAAAGGAGAGATTATATTTAAATATTTTTGTTTTCATTGTCATTAGTATCATAGTCACGAAAATGGAGAGTTAATATTTAAATATTTTTGTTTTCATTGTCATTAGTATTACAGTCACGAAAATGGGGAGTTAATATTTAAATATTTTTGGTTTCATTGTCATTAGTATAATAGTCACGAAAATGGAGAGTTAATATTTAAATATTTCTGTTTTCATTGTCATTAGTATCATAGTCACGAAAATGGAGAGTTAATATTTAAATATTTCTGTTTTCATTGTCATTAGTATCATAGTCACGAAAATGGAGAGTTAATATTTAAATATTTTTATTTTCATTGTCATTAGTATCATAGTCACGAAAATGGAGAGTTAATATTTAAATATTTTTGTTTTCATTGTCATTAGTATCATAGTCACGAAAATGGAGAGTTAATATTTAATTTGAAAGTGGGGACTTAATATTTAATTTACCTTAATGATTGTAGATGGCGCTGTATGTGTTTAATTTCACCCTACAATTTGTAATTAAAACCGTGCGAGTGTAGCTGCAGGTAAAGGCTACTATATAACATAATTGGAATCTGATGGTTTTGATAATATATTTTTTACAGCCTTGATGATGGCTGCCATCATGAATTTTTCGATTTAATTTCTAATATACAATATTCCCAATCGGACAAGTTGAACTTAGGTACTTTTATACATGGACTACAAAAATCATGTCCCTTACTTTTCAGTTTTTCTGTAGCCAGCCAAAAACTACAGACAACACACACCAAACATCCTGTCACAGATTAAGTATGAATGTATGCTCATTACATTAACCGAAATTAGCCAATCGATACTCATCACACCACTTTATACATCTCCGCGGTAAAGGCCAAAATAATTCCACAACAACTAACTCCGATAGAAGCTTCCGCATCGCGACTCTGCTGCAACAGGCGTAAACTAGCAGCGGGCGCTCGCTGGGGTGTAGTCGCACTACGTGATCCAGCTGCATCACGCTCTAGCGACTCGCGACGCGACCTCAGCAGAGAACCTGGTGAACGACCCACTCTGTAAACATAGTGGAGAACAAGAGACATAATTAGAATTGAATGGCAACTACAATAGATTATTCATCTTTTTCTCCAACTCCAGTATGATTGTGCCATGATTTTATTATGTGTACTGTGCCATCATAGTTAATAACTCAATTCCATTATTTTTTTCAAATGAATTAATTTTAAATGGCTACCCATTTTTTAAATAAATAACATTAATCCGTATTTGAAAACAACAATAAAACATACTACAAAATCTCTGAAAAACATTCACACAATCAAAAACGATACGAAAATCAAACTTGAGTACAAGAACTTTTCCACTGAATGCCTGTGGCTCATATACCCTTTGGTCCTGAATCTGCCAGTAGGAATCATTGTCTATACAAGGATGATTCAAAAAGTTTAAAAACTGGAGGGGATGGCGGGGTGAGGGTCTATTACCCACAAAGTCGCTCATGAGCGACTCACTACCGTCACCGAGCGTGTCATTACCGTCTGAGCTATCATCGATCTACCAACTCATTCTGGATCATTTCTCATCATCAACTATGGAGAAAATCGAATTTCGCACTATTATCAAGTTCCTGACAAAGCAAGGAGAAACACCACAAGATATTTTGTATGAAATGACATTATTTTACAGCGACTCTTGCCTTAGTAAAAACATGATTTAGTATTCTCTTCAAACAAGGCAGAGATTCAATTGAAGATAACCCATGCTCAGATCGAGGTCTGTCGAGGCCACCTCCTCGGTCGCTGCCGAAAACGTTTAAAAACTTTTATTGGATGATGCCCAATTAAAGAAGAAATCAGTAAAGAAAAATGGTTGGGGTTTTGTATGCCACAATCGTTTTGGATATTCTTCACGACCATTTTAACATGTCAAAAGTTGGTGCAAAATGGGCACCGAAAATACTCACTCTGTCGCAAAAGCAACGACATGTTGACTGTTCACGTGACTTTTTGGATCTCTGTAGAAAGGATAAGGACCAAAGTTTTATGAGGCTGAATCCAAACAGGAGTACATGCAGTGGCATAAAAAAAGGTACCCCACACCCTAACAAGTTTAACGTGTTATAATAGGCGGAAAGGTGATTGTTTTCGGGGACCCAAAGGATATCCTGCTAATTAACGTCAAAGATAAGGTGTTTCTATCACAGTAGAGTACTACGCTGTTCTACTGATTAACGTCAAAGATAAGGTGTTTCTATCACAGTAGAGTACTACGCTGTTCTACTGGAGCAGCTTAAAGAAGCCCTGAAGGAGAGAAGGCGAGGAAATTTGGAGAAAGATGTGCAGCACACCTTTTGCATGACAATGCACCTATACGCAAGAGCCATGTTGCGATGGCTGCCCTTCAAAAGTGCGGCTTTCAAATTTTGCAACACCCACCTTACAGCCCACACTTAGCCCACCCATCTTACAGCCACCTGCCTTGCATCCTAACCTTATTCTTACGAACAAATAAAAACACACATGACACTTCATGTTGATAATTCAAATGGAAACCTTGATTGACCTTCAGCAAAATTAATAAAAGGATTTTTTTAATTCGTACATATGTAAAGGAAAAATAAAATTGGTTATTCATGCTCGTTTAGTGGGATATAATTCGATAAGTCATTTAAAATTAAATTGACGTTTCGTTTTTTTTTTTTCGAAGCCTCATCAAATCTTTATGTATAGCCAATTTTTTTAAGTGATACACTTTATTATAAAACAAAGCACTGACGTTTCGGTGCGTCTGTATGCAAATGATTTTCTCGGTAACTACTGAATGGATTTTGTTCATGTTTCATTTAGGGATTGACTGTTTTAAAAATAAGGTTTTGATGTCTAATTTAAGAATATTTTGTTAAAATTATCCAATCTGTGATGATTGGTTATGAATTTGGAAAAAAGCATTCGTCAGAGATACCAAGATACCTAAATACGCTAGGATACATAAAAGATATATGAAAAAAAATGTATGCCAACATTTTATTCTTTGACAAGGATTAAGACATATTGCGCAAAACTGTCTTAATTCGTACCAAACTAAAATTTATACTGTTCTTCCTCAACTTGTATAGATCAAATTCCGCCACTACACTGTAGTTTTTTTACAAATAGTTTAAAAATTACGATATTATTTTTAGTAAGCAAAATTATATGTCCGGTCTTTTACGCATTAGCAAGTATAAAAACAAAAATCGCCTATGCGAAGCCGTAGTACAATATCTATATAAATGTGGTGTATAAATAATAGATCAGAAAAAATCTTTGCCTCCATGCGACCTCAATCTAACTCACCTCGTGGGACTGGTCTCTCTGGATCCGGCCAACGATCGTGGAATGCCAGATGGCCTTCTTCTGGCTGATGAGGATGTACTACAAAGAGATAGGGGCCCGCCAATTCTCGATGATGGGGAACTAGATCTGGAAGTGGCTGTGGAAAGTAAGAGTGAAAGTTTTTAGATGAAGGTGCTGAAATACACTATATCGAGCCAATTTTCCTCATAAAACTGACACAAACACAGATAACTGACAGATAAATATAATATAATAATTAATCCAAACAAATAATATAATAAACCTTTACACACGAATGAAACTTCTGTTTAAAATGAAACTTAAATTAACAAGGTAATAATAAAAACTGTCAATTGTGAGTCTACCTCGCGCATCGAGAGATCCTGTATCCTATTTGAAGTGAAATGATGTTATTACATCAACAATATGTACTTCCCAGTGCGGTAGGTATTCAATAATGCCGAAAATACTTAATAATAAAATAATTTGGGATATTCACGACGTTTATAATATTGTGAATTTTTCAAGAACTACGTTATCACGAATTACTGTGATAGTTTTCCTCCAATCTTCGCATAACTTTCTAAAAGCCCTTTTTTCACCATTTTATATTTCTTTTTCCATATTTTCCGGTATATCTCTGAAGATACATTACCTAAAATTAGGAAAAAAATTTTTTGAGATCCTTAAACTAGAAACATATTATCGGAAGCCACTTATAATCGCAGCCAACGGAAGCGATTGATGCTATATCTGGTCAGTATTTATTAGACTTAAACGTACAAACTATCAGCAATAAGTCGCAGATATAAACTTAAGCGCTCGGACTTACAATGAAAATCTGACTCGCTGGATGTTTCTATCAGTCACAGAGACATCGGTCACAAGTGCACAGGGTCCAGATGCAACCGTGCAGCAGACAGTCGTCAACTGCGTTGTAATGTAGACATTTTTTTTACAGCTATTCACATACAACGATGGGTGACAGAAAATTAATTGATACAACTTGTGAATAAGACCGTTTAACCAACAATAAATCAAAATATAACAAAAATGTTACAATTCTGTAGAATGTCCACTTGATACGTTTGAACACAGCATCCAAACACGTTTGTACAAACTGAGTAGGTTGTGACTGTCAGTCACGACTTAAGTCGTGTCCGATAATTTGTTCCCGGCTTTATAACAAGCCCTTTTGAACGATACTCCCACTACCATATTATATATGGAGAATTTTAAAATTGTCCGGTATTCATTTAACCCCTCTTAAATTCTCATATTTTAGTGTTAACTATTATGCGAGTTATGTTTATGTATTCTATGCGAGTTAATGTATTCTATTACAAGTTTCTACGTCATTCAAGAATTCAAGTTCACTATGTCATTTCATATTCATAAACTTAACATTTCTACATCAACCGATTTATGGCAGAAATTATTGACAGACACAAATAGACATGAGTAATCTTACAAGGATTTTTAGGTATGAAAACTTAACAGACTTACAATTACTTTTAATAATTAACATTTATATAGTATTTCATTTTTGTCGACAAAGCTAATCCAGTACCACTATCTCATGAATACCGACAAAAACAGAGGTAAAGTGCTTCTGTTCAGTTATTCCCATAGCAGTAAATGTGACCCAGTCATGTATGTGACTTATGACTCAGTCACATATGTGTCTTCTTGTATTTTGAAATTGCAAATACAGGTATAGAATTTTCACTTCCATAATAAAGAAATAAACACTGTTTGCAACAATGATATAAAACCCTTGATACATAACATCTAAACAGGCTTTTGAATAAATTGTTCTTCTGTTTACATCTTATTCTACTTCTAGTAAAAAAATGTCTAATTTGTGCGCCAGGTTATCTGCAGACAGACAGACGGTCCGTTCTATTTTCAAACACTATTGATTCATATGCATCATATGATCACATAAAACAATGAGTTTGATCAGCTGTTTTAGTTGAATGGATGGAAGTGAATTTTGTAATATTTGGAAACAGAGCAGACCATCCGTTGCTGATCTTCCACTTGCTTGTAATTTTATATCTCAAATTTCTAGAATAAAGTTTGTAGTGTAAAATTTAAAATTAATCTAATTTGCTAACATATTTAACGGTAAAAATGATTTTATTATTCTGTAACAATGTATAATATTAACCGTTTTGGTGCCATTGTTTTTTACTCATATACTTAAAAGTGCCAAAGAAATCTTTTGTTTTTGATGTCATTTACCCTTGTCCCGAAAAAAAACTGTATCTCTTCCAAAAATTATCCAATTTTAATAATTTTTTCGGTGTTTTCTTAATAAAAACTTGTACAAGGATAATAAAATACAAAGAAAATTATAGAAATATATATTGTGAACAAAAATTATAACAAAGACTGAAATCAAGGTCACATCGTCATTTTTGCATTTCGGTGGTACATCTTCCGTATCAGCAAAATAATTGTTATCGTCACTATTATCACTATCACTCAAAATGTGCATTACGCCAAATTGTGAGCGCACCACAATGCCACTCCCACTATCACTTTTTTCACAACTTGAAAAACGATCATTTTCACTCTAATTATTTTCGTATTCCAACATTTTGGGTTAAAAATTTTCTTTTCCTGGATCCTTTTTATATTGTAATTACTAATAATATTATAATTTGAACTTTATGTCACATGTAGAAGATAAAAAATTAGCGATGCATGCGAGCGACCTCCCCTACCGCATGCTAAATAGCAACTGATTTCGCGAGCGCCACCGCGCTCGTGGCAAAATTAGTTAGTACGCGCAAGAGCGTGATGGCGCTCGTCTGCACTCTAACGGTTAACCCAAGTTATAGAACGATTTTATAATGAAAATCTTACAAGGGATGTTTCAAATGAAAGTCATCATGTTATTTTAAAATTTGTAACAAATAATTCTCAATTTTCTACATAAAAATATTGCTATTAAATATCTTTGCCTAGGAAGGTAAACATTTTTTTTGCTCATTCGTAATGATAATCTAGGAGTAATACGTAAGTAGGTGCCGCTAATACATTCACTACGATCTAGTCATAGTTTCATTAATTTTTAAACAAATCTTATTTACGTAGTGAACTTTGGCCTGTTGTTACGTTAACTGTACACGGGTACTAACAGACTGCCAAACCAAATATATATAATGAAGTAGAATTTACTTCAATGATGAGAGTGTTCATGTAGTTACGTTATCATTTGAATGATACAGAATCCAGAAAATTGGCTGTTTTATAACATTCCTCACCTTTTTCAAATGTTTCAAAATGACTTTTAATGACTTGACTTTTAATTTTGTTGGCTCTACGTTTATCAGGTTTGTACACAAAAACATAAAGAATAACTTAAAACTTTACTTACGCTGTGATTGTGAAACCCCGGGCCTAGCTCTCGACGATCGCACCGTTCTCTCTGGACTCATCTGCACCTGGCTGACCGCGTTGTTATTACTGACTGGAGATTTCTTCGCTCGGGCTGTTGAATAGCAAAATACCTCTATTATTATGCCAACACCCAAAAACTAAATTTTAATCCGATTATTTAGTTTCACGAAATTTTGGAACATTTTGCTGAAACTGAATCTCTATTGAAGTATATTTAGTGAGACAAAAACTATTTTAAACTTTGCAAATAATATCTGATTATAATTCAGAATATAAATTATTTAGCAGCATAATATTCCATAATAATGAAGTGTATTTTTGAATTGCTACGACTTTCTTGCGAACAAAATTAAAATTGAAATAATTACAATTATTTTATTAATTCATTTACAAGAGCAAATAACTAATCAATAATGTTTAAAAAATTACAAACGAACCTAAACTCTGACTGTCAAACAACTTTTTTTATTTAGCATCGAAGGTGCCAATATTTTCTACGGCAATCGGGTATGTCATCATTATATGTAAATACCGACAAAATTCTTCAAGATACAACTAATTTTACATAGAAAATCCACATTTCAGTGCATATTATTAACAAAAATAATAAATATTCTAAAAATAAGTTAACTCTCTAATAAAATAGGCTTCTGTCAACTATTAATTATAGATGAGACACAGACGTCATGACTGATTGATTGTAACAAATCCAAATTTCAGTGCATATTATTAACAAAAATAAACATAATTCTAAAAAAAGGTTAACTCTCTAATAAAATAGGCTTCTGTCAACTTTTAATTAGAGATGAGACACAGACGTCATGACTGATTGATTGTAACAAATCCAAACTTCAGTGCATATTATTAACAAAAATAATAAATATTCTAAAAATAGGTTAACTCTCTAATAAAATAGGCTTCTGTCAAATATTATTTATAGATGAGACACAGCCGTCATGACTGATTGATTGTAACAAATCCAAACTTCAGTGCATATTGTTAACAAAAATAATAAATATTCTAAAAATAGGTTAACTCTCTAATAAAATAGGCTTCTGTCAAATATTATTTATAGATGAGACACAGCCGTCATGACTGATTGATTGTAACAAATCCAAACTTCAGTGCATATTGTTAACAAAAATAATAAATATTCTAAAAATAGGTTAACTCTCTAATAAAATAGGCTTCTGTCAAATATTATTTATAGATGAGACACAGGCAATACGACTGATTGATTATAACGTTAAAAAGATTTTGCTGATACAGGTCATTTCACATTCTGGAAACTGCCTCGTATGATTAATTTCCTTCTTTTATATAAATTTAAACCAATTAAAATAATAAACTATACAATTACTCAAATAATTTTACCTTGCTGCGCTACTTCTCCTTCTGTCAGAAGCGTAAATAAAAAACAGTGAATGTCAGTTAAGCTTATATCGAAAACTTACAATTGACAAGTTTTAAAAAAGTATTCAAAATTATTCGAAATTATCTGACAATTGTGATATTTTCACTAAAAAACGTGTTTTATGCTGAAAAAATTTCTTTTTATTGCAGTCATGCAAAACATCGCGCCAACACTCTTAAATTATGTGATATGTATATTCCACGTTACGATAACTAAACGAATAATTAAATAAAAAGGGAGATGTTCTATCTCTTTCACACACTATTTATATGTCAATATTTATATGTAAATAAAACTTATATGCTTAGAATATAGAGTAATCCAGAAGGTGCATAACAAATATCTTTGTGGTCGCGGCGAAGCCAAAAATCGGTGGAGGGGGCACCGCACTCCGCCTACTAGCACGCCTCCCTCAACGCGCATGGTGTTACCAGCAGAATAAATTTACCCACCAACTTCAGGAAATCGACGCATATAAATATATTTGCTTGCGGCAGTACGATTCACTTTTTATCGATTTATATGGTTTTGGCTTAGCTTATATGAAGTATTATTAAGGTCGCCATGTTAAATTTCTAAAATGTTTATTCTGACCACAACCAATGGCCAAAGGATTTAGATTAAAATGAGTATTAAAATACATTATCATTAAACACGTATGTATGTGTGTGCATGAGTGTATGCGCGTTCGCGTGTACATGTCCGTATGCGTGTGTGTGTGTGCGTGCGTGCGTACGTATGTACAAGTATATATTTAGATATTAATCTACAAAATTATTTTGGTAATTTTGCAAATAGTTGTTTGATTTTTGTATTTTACCACCTTTTTTCTGTAGTAAAAGCAGGAAAGTATATTTTTTGTTTTCATTTATATACTGCCCAACGTTTTATTTCTAATAAATAGTTTCAAATATTTACATGACAACTGTATATTTGACTTATTACGAACTATTAATTTTTATTATACATGTCATAAGTAGAGAAAATCTTGAAAATAGGTTCTTCAGTGGTATAAAATAAAACTAATGTTTTTTCTCAAATTTCTAGTTTAATTTTAAAGAAATTAAACCAATAAAATTAATTTCAAACAAATCCCCATTTGTTTCTTTTGCAGTCCAGTGATATTTGTGCAAGTGGGCAGCACAAGCCGGCATTTTAAGCTATATTGTCACGTAACCTTTCAGAGCTGTGTCTTAAATTGCGCTGAAAGCCGTGTTTTGATACTACGCAGTTTATGCGTAGTTTTTTGGACACACTACCTCACATGTTCTCCGCCTTCTGGAGTACTCCTTATTTTAAGCTTATATGTAACCATAGAACGACTTAGTAGTGACATAAATGTTGTTTATGCAATTCAATTTATTATGATCTGTGTTGTGCATTTCAACATCACGCATTCTGATCGGTGGACAATCTTTTTTTACGGTGTTTTGTCGCAAATTTTAAAACACAATATTATTTTTGATTTAAATCATTAGATAAAAATATTTGTATCTAATTTATTGCAGTCAAACATTATTCTTAATCAGAAAACTACGATATATATTATTCGGTAATTTTTTTTATACTTTTTGGAAATATCCCACATTTAGAAACGTCTTGAACTAATCGGAAACATATTACAATATTCCACTTTATGATTGAAACATTTTTTAACAATAAATATTTGATTCATTTTCTTTTATAGGAACTATTTATTTGGAAATTTTTCTGATAATTATTTTCCAAACGTTTGAAACTTTATCTAAAAGTGCTGCCTCACCGCGAACATTTGCCTGTAATGTAATTTTTCAGATTCGATTTTGAGTATTGCGTTACAATGCCTCCCTGGCAGACGAGCATTAGCCTGTAATAGAACATTAACTTGTTACAACGCGCACCACTTGTAACATCTACGACACGGTCAATTACAAGTGGTGCGCATTGATGTTACAAGTTATATCAAAATATTACAGATTGTATCATTACAGGTTCCACACTGTAAAACTCGGTTCTCCTCTGGTCGGTTCTCGGTGGACTAATGTAATGCTCGAATCTGTAATGATACATTACAGGCGAATGCTCCCAGAGACGGAGCACCTTAAGGATAATCTCCCTTGAATAAAAAATTTGTCAATTCGTCCGTCAAAAGTAAAAAAAATTATTACTCACGCAAACTGGCTGTCCCGGAAGCCATTTTGGCCCGCGTCATGTGAGAATAAAGAGCTCTAGCTCTCGCCCTCTGAGCAGCTGCTGCGTCCACTGCAGATACGCTGCGGCCACCCGCAGCTCCTAATGCGTTGTCTGGGGAGGGAACATGCCAAATCAAATTGCTTACTCAACAAAGTGTATCACCGTTTTTGTATATATGTTATCTGGAAAGACTTGTCTGAAATTATCATTGCTCTTACAAATATCATAGACAATATAGTTATGTGATCCTCTGCCTGTAACACTCATTAATATATCTTGGTATGAAAGAATGGACGCTGCTTCTTGCAATAATTTCGTGCCCGTCAGTACATAGGCAGTCCACAACTACATGGCGAATTGAATATACAATATTAGCGAGTTAGCACGTGATAAGAATTTGAGACGAGCAACCATATCAATAATTTAATAATTTTGTGTTTACTTAGATAATCTTTGCTAATAGCCCACCTGAAGGCGTTGTAATACAACGAAACCTAGGTCGTGGTAAAGAACTTAAAGAAAGTAGAAATAATACTACATCACATAGTTTCATTTAATTGTGAACTTTTTTTTGCTAAATAGAAACTCTTCAGCATTTGTTTGTCAATCAAAATCATCATACAAACGTACAAACTCAAACACGGATCAAGTTTAACTAATCGATAATTGCAAAATAAACCATCCCTTACAGAAGATTTTGTAACCATTCAATTGTTTATTTCGTCGTTTTATCTCCTTGTCAACTAAATATTTACGTTCGAGAGATGCTAGGCGTCACGTATGCAGATGTGCCTTATAAGGGACATGTACGTCCAAAGGGTTAATTACTTCCCTAGTTTGACCACAAATTAATCTTTTCTCACGATGAACAGGGAAACTTACAACGAACGATCTAGGTCACTTCAAAACAGTACAAAGATTTTTTTTTTATTAGAAATTAAGATATGAAATATGGAAAATGTCCTAAATCTTTTTAAAATAGATTCAAAATATTGGTTATGGTCATAAGAAACTCGTTTCCGAAACATTACAAAAGTGTCTATAAATCAGGGATAAACATTGAGAATGACGAACACAAGAAATATATATTACTTATTTCTAACAAACACCCTGTGTTTAAAGCAAAATTATCATTCAAAATACTAAGAACTTTTTTTAATTAGAAATTAAGATATGAAATATGGAAAATGTCCTAAATCTTTTAAAAAATCTATTCAAAATATTGGTTATGGTCACAAGAAACTTGTTTCCGAAACATTACTTTACAAAAGTGCCTATAAATTGGGGATAAACATTGAGAATGATAATTTTTTTTATTTAGAAATTAAGGTATGAAATATGGAAAATGTCCTAAATATTTTTAAAATCTATTCAAAATATTGGTAACGGTCATAAGAAACTTGTTTCCGAAACATTACTTTACAAAAGTGTCTATAAATCAGGGATAAACCTTAAGAATGATGAACAGAAGAAATATATATTGCTTATTTCTAACAAACACTTCGTGTTTAACGCAAAATTATCTTTCAAAATACTTACCTAGCATGAAAATTTGAATACAAGACATTTTTTGTTAATATTAGTTTATCATATTAATTATAACTATATTTTATTTATACAAAATTATTATACAGTTTTATGTTATGTCTTTATAACTGTTATTATTTTACATTCTTATAAAACTAACATCAGAATATTAGTTATAAATAATTAAAGTTATTTGCTCTTTGGCAAATGTTAATAAAATCATTTTAGAGTTTTACTGTTTTTTTTTGTACTGTGAACCATTGTTATTATATCCCACAATCCTGTTGATGTCCACTTGCTTTCTTTGTCGACATACATATAAATGTGTGTATGCACATTTATACCATTGTTTAAAAGGTTTGTTACACTGCGTTCACGCAGTATCAATGTCAGTAATCCCTGGTAATATTAGCTGAATTAAATATATGTTATTCTCGTAATATTATTACCCCACAATAGGCTAAAATAAAAATTTCGTATATATATATTAATTACTCTCAAAATGGGTATATACCTTTACATATCTCATAAGATATAAGTGCACATTAGCATAAGTAAATTTTTCACTGTTCATCTTTTTTCCAATCTGGCAACAATTATAATAAACAATGTATTTGACAGTTATAAAGGCCACTTACGATTAGCTTGAAAAAAAAAAATTAAATTAGTTAAGTAACCTTTACGAGCGGTTGAAGTAAATTGGTTGTGGTACGTACTATGTGATCGATAGTGTAATTATTTTGCAAAATAACAACTATCTTGAATCACGGGTGATTTATGATCATTCGTTAAGAAATTATATTGTTAATTTCTAGAACTATCGTCAGACCCTGATCTGATCGATGGTGTAGATATTTTGCAAAGTACTAACTACCCATAGCAAATATCTTGAATTAAGTTTGTTTTACCATCCATTAAGTAGTTCTACTGTTCATTTCCAAAACTCATCATCAAACCCTGACCTGCGCGATGGTGTAGTTACTTTGCAAAGGAACAACTACCTATAGAAAATATCTCGGAATCAGAGTTGATTTACCAATCTATTAAGCAGTTCCATTTTTCATTTCGGAATCTCATCGTCAGATCGTAACCTTATTTATAAGGGACCACCTCACTAGTATACCCTTTCAAACAAAATAAATATTAGTAATAAACTTTATAAAAATAATATAGAAATCAATTCAGATATATATGTGTACACAACACATATACTCGCAAAATTCTATAGTCAATCGTTGCTTTCAAATACAAGAAACTGCAATACTGAACTTTAAAATGAAATACTGAACGTTATTTCCATCTGAAAAAAAATCTAAGTTACTCTCAAGTCACGCATAAAGAAGTTTCACTTCAAAAAAAGATTTGAAATATGCTGACAACAAAGGTATTAAAACGTCAACTTCCAAAAAAAATTTCCACTTTTTTACATTTAATTAGTTGCTTTGCGTTTCATGACAAAAAAAATGCATATTACATCGAAAAAATTCCAGCAAATGGTCCGTTACAAAAAATCCAGATATATTCGGACACAGTTTCGTACTTTTGTTTCAAAATAAGTCAAAATTAGATTTGGAAGTTTTTTTTTTCAATGAAATAAAGGAGAACAAAGGAAAACAGTGAAAAATAACTTTTGCCAATTTCTCTCCATATGGCAACTTTCATAATCCCTGAATCCATATCTCTTTTCGTTCTTGCACTTACTTTCTGACACTCCGTTTTGTCACTAGTCTGATCACTCTATTCTTGCATGAACTATATTTATAACAAATTTCATTACAATAATTTATTTGTCGGATATTTTGGACAAACTTGTGTTAGTGTCTGAAATAGCATACAAGCCAAAACCACTTTTTTAAAGATTTTTATCTGCCAGTTTGCTAGACCGACGCAAAGTGAATCAACTCGAAAGGTTCTTCCACGAAAATTATTAAAAACTATCATTTATTCCAATCGAGTATTACCTAAGGGACTTGAAATTTAATTAAAGCTTTTCTGCAGAAAAAGCCGAGCACGGGCTTAACAACTTATGACCAAATATTGGTGAAATCTTCAAAGTGATTTAATTTAAAATTCATGTTGCTATAAAAGTTCCTTTTACACTGACGAAGAGAACTTTCGAGATGCAAACATTATTACTGGAGACACTCCACGGTATTAATAAAATTAGTGTCGAGGACAGAAGCTAATTCGTAGGGTGAAAGAGAACACAAACAATTTCTGTCATTCAACAAGGCCAAACTGTCAACATTTCTTTCTTATCTTTGCAATTTTATAGTCAATGAATACTTCGTAAATATTCCTAAGTCTAATAAAATCACGAAATCCCTTTCCCCATATATCCAGATCTAATAAAACAGATGGACTGCATTTAATTTTGGCAATAAAAGAAATCAATACACAGTATAAATGAATATATATATATAATCGAAGATCATTTTTGTTTATATATACTTGTATATATAAACAAAAATAAGTATATGCCATCTAGTTGAGCAAATCACTTCATTAAACAAAAGTATCACTGATGAAGTGGAACTTTCAGTGCAGAAGGAAATAACGAACTATTATCAAATTTAGAAACCAATCTGGACTTACGAGCAATTACGTTTCAATTTAAAGACGTAGTAGGATAATGAACATTTAGTAAACACGCGATAGAGCAGTCCTTCAGAGTGGCGGACATGCGACGACATTTCGAGAGAACTAAACCTCATGAATTGACGGTCTAGAACCCGACATGAGACCTATCCTATAGTTAACGCTCCACTCAGACGATAATAACAAAAATGAAATAAAAGTTGCTAGTTGATCCATTTTAAGCTGGTTGTGTTATTAGTCGGTAAAAAAACTCACACTACCCACTGATCCAAATTAGGTGTCTTGAAGATTTTTTCACCTCATATCATACACCATTCAATCTTCACTAACAATACTTCTTTTCTATAAAATGCTTTTTGGCTTTAATAAGTATTCATATATACAATTGCCTTTGGGTTTTTTAGCATAGTTTAGGCTTTCTTTTCTTTCATAAGGATAGTTCGCTTTTTTAATCAAAAACGCTTATTGTTTTCCATCAACTCCCATTCCTAACAATAATTCTTCTCACTCATTATTACAGTTTCAAATTTTTGTCCACACCTCTTTCTGTGTTCATTCTTTTTCATTACACACCCATTCGTGGGATTTTAATAAGTAATTAAAAAAATTTTATTTCAGTTATTAACGACCACCGCCACTATTCGCCGAGCAACCCAATGTACCTCGGTTGCAGGCAATCGGTATTTGGGATGCGAGTGTCCCACGCCGTTCTGTATCGCCCCTACGGCGAGATGCACGTCTCAACGATCCAGTACGACCCAGCGTACCCGATACTAGGTTCTCCGTCGATGCTATGGCAGATTTTTGAAACGAGTGGAGAGTCGCACGTTTCAAATGAGAATATTCATCGCATTTAAAGATATTTTTTTTAAATATGAAATAAAAGGTGTGAATTTACATTATATATAATATAAAGTTGTTTTTACAAATTCAAGAAATAAATAATTGTTAATGAATAAAATGAAACCGTAATTTCGTCCAATATCCAGGTGGAAAGCGTGTAAAGAAATATAGAAAAAACTAATTACTGATTTTTTTCACAACTTGTATTTTTATTTTAGATAATTCAAAATTTGACATTTATTTTTTTGCACAAATAAATTTAGTAAGTAATATAACAACAAATAAACTTAGTAAGTAATGTATATTTATATCTATATAGAATATATATATATATATTTTTACATAATTATCATCTATAAAATGAATTGTCATTTTTTGGCATCCATTTTATAAGAATATTAAAATGGCCGACAATTACACTACTTAATACATAACCTCAAAGTATCAGGAATGTGAAACATCTTTATCATTTAAAATCTAGAATGATTTTTAAAGAACATATTAAAAAACAAACATTTTAAACAAAAGCATGCGTTCTTATAGATTCAACTTTTTATAATAGAAAATAATATATTTCCGCCTAAGGCGTTATAAGATGGAAATGTCAATCGATAATTAAAGTAATTAACAATACTATATACCTGAAACACTGGACGAGGGACTTCTGGGACTAGCCGGTGTTCTCCTTTCTGTTTATAATAAAATTCACAGATTAATTAAAATTTATATGGCAACTTGGAGCTTTAAATTAAAAGAAAGCAAAATGGAAGGTTAATATCTGTGGAGTGTTTTTATGTATATCTAAGTTTCTATTTCCTCTTGCTGCCTGAACACCGTAATTTTCATCTGTGAGGTATTTTTGGTGAGGTATTGGAAGAACTGACTTAGTTAAAAGAAAATAAAACATGACTGAACATCAAAAAACTCCACTGCACAAAAGCTTCCTTCTTTTCAGTTCCCTGCATGGTTTTTTTACCTGGATGAATGTTACATCCCATGACATCAAATTCATGCAAGTCCAGACTGACGGGTGTGGGTCCACTTCAACAGAGAAGTAAATGCTGGATAATTTTAAGAAAAAACTTTTCCTACATTTTTAATTTTTCCCATATTCTGGACTCACCAATACACAGTTCAACATATACAATTACTATGCCGAACGAATTCTATAAAACAGTTCACTCACCAGCTCTATAAACAGGTGTGTGATGCAGTGAGTCGGTGCTACCACCTACTCCACCTGCACCGCTCCTCTCCCTCTCCAACGCCTTCTGCGCTGTCGCGTCTAACTGTCCGAAGAGTGCATCTGCTTCGCTTGGAAAATGTCGACGGAAGCTCCAGTATGCGCTAGAATGAATATTTATGTGTTGAAAGATACAATTAATTTATATTTCCATTAACCTTACTATAACATTAATATATATATATATATATATATATATATATATATATATATATATATATATATATATATATATATATATATAAAAATCTAATGTTTTGTCATTCTCTGTGTGTGTGTGTGTGTATGTATGTATGTATGTTTGCCATTTCGATTACAGATGAATAAATTTAGATGAAATTTGACAAAAACTTAGTTATGGTCTAAGTAAGGTCGCACTTATATTACTTCTAAATGGCATACTGCAAAATAAAAACAAACTAACTTTTTATTAGCACGCATGCCAAGTACAATGCCAAACTTTCTTTTTTCTACTGCCCGAGTCTCCCACTAGCCCGTCAAAACTGCGGTAAAATTATTAACTTTTGAATTCATGGGAAGCTCTTCCACTAGCCCGTCAAAACTGTAGTTATTATTATCTTTTGACTTTATAGGAAGCTCTTCTGCTAACCTGTCAAAACTCCGCAATTATTATTAACTTTTGAATGTATGGGAAGTTCTCCCACTAGTCCATCAAAACTCTGCGGTTATTATTAACTTTTGAATTCATGGGAAGCTCTCCCACTAGTCCATCAAAACTCTGCGGTTATTATTAACTTTTGAATTCATGGGAAGCTCTCCCACTAGCCTGAATTCTACAGTTATTATTAACTTTTGAATTAATGAAAAGCTCTTCCACTAGCCTGTCAAAACTCTGCGGGTATTATTTACTTTTGAATTCATGGGAAGCTCTCCCACTAGCCTGAATTCTACAGTTATTATTAACTTTTGAATTAATGAAAAGCTCTTCCACTAGCCTGTCAAAACTCTGCGGGTATTATTTACTTTTGAAGTCATGGAGAGCTCTCCTACTAACTTATCAAAATTCTGCAGTTATTACTAACTTTTGAATTCATGCGAAGTTCTTCCACTAGCCCGTCAAAACTGTGTGGGTATTATTTACTTTTGAAGTCATAGGAAGTTCTCCCCCCCACTAACTTGTCATACCTCTGCGGGTATTATTAACTTTTGAAACCATGGGAAACTCTCCCACTAGCCCGTCAAAACTCCGCAGTTATTACTAACTTTTGAATCCATGGAAAACTACACATCAATATTTATATTTTCTTTTGACAGAGGCAGATAAACAATTTAGCAAACAAATGGTGTTTCATTTGATCTGACATGTACTTATTTCTTTTTTGAATTATGAATGATTCAAAAATATATAAGTACGTGTTAGACGCCACACAGACGTTTTTAAAAATTTAACTCCTTACTTGACCAACACATTTGACAATTGAGACTTATCATGAGCATGTTTTCTGTGAGATGACAAATCTTACAGAAAACATGCTCATGCGTGTGGTGCACCGCAGGCACCCAGGTTCGATTCCCGGCTGTTCATCGAACGAGGCTGGATTGGACTTATGGTTGGCTATAAGAGATTGTTCTCGTACCAATAAGTCCACCATATGTATCAATTAGACGTATTAAAGTAGATAAATAAAATAAATAATAAATATTATTCCTGTGTCGTTTTAAAACTGAACACTCCCGCTATTGACTCTATATACTACCAAATGGCTGAATACAATTTTCACAATACGTGAATATTCAAGAAATAAATGAACAGTGAAGTTAGAATTATCCAAACTATAATAATATTGCAATAATTTTGAATTTTTTGCGACAGTTTAAATCACCAATTCTTTTGCAACACATACCGTCTAGAGCTGGTGCGAGCACTGCTATCTGCGTCTGAGCAGCCCTTACGAATAGCTTCTCGTACAGCTGCTAACTGTCTCTCGATCGTCGACGGCGCCCACTTATCAAGCAGCAAGACCAGAATATCACTGGAAATTTAGACACAAAATTCAATAATTTGGAAAATATATACTAGTCATAAAATTTGTTGCCTGTAAATTTTTTGCATTCTATTTATGGTTAGATTTAAACCAGAAACAAAAAAAATTTTCAAAATTGTTATTACGACTGGATTTTAATGAAATTGGGTATTTGACTAAATTTTTTTTATTTCATTAATCATAATTTCAAGGTACAAGCTGATGAAGAGTGAAAAAATTTTTTAATAATCTTAAAAATTTACCGAGTTATAAGTTTAAATTTAAACTTTAGAGAAGGATGGCAATACTGTGTTGTGAGGTCATTTTTAATATTGCACATTATATTCTACGAGAGGAGAAGAGACAGGACTCTATCCGTATCTTCAAATTTAGAAGCCTATAACTGGCTTATTTTTCAATCAAATTTTGAATTTTTTTCAAGACTGGTTTTTAATTAACTTATATTTCACAATATTGTACGAAAAATATTAAAATTTAGAATGAGTCAACTACCGTATTGCCTCTGATATCAGCTAGGAGTTAATCATTCTATGGAAGCTATTACTTTGGATTATTTGTACTCCAAGCGAGGGTTCAGAAACCTGTTTAGTGAATAAGAAAACAAATTTGAAACTGTTAAAGTTAACAGAATGGAAACCATTCTTATAGTTGCTAGTCTCTACTTACACAAAACAATTTAACAATTATCTATTATTTACCCTAGCACATGAATATGCTTTTCCGGTTTCCCAATTTTTTTCAATAATACTTTTTTCTATTCAGATTTTTATCTTTTAATCACATTTCTTAGTTAACCTCTCAGGTTATCTATACGTATACTACTTCCATCACTTTCTCTCACAAGCCCATATTTCCTTCTTTCCAATCTTTGGCCTTTACCTGAGAGCAGCCCTAATCTCCTTGGCCTTATTCGTTGTCATGTTGGTTGTGATGACGGGAACGAGACGCGGTGCGTGCACGTACATCACTGTGTAACGAATGCACACGTTACCGGCCGATGATATCACCTGTTGAACGAGCAAAATTAACAAAATATTCAATACTAGTTGTCGCCCAGTGGCTGAAATTCGACTGTAATTCATTAAATTGTTGAGTTTGAATATTATTGAGATTCTTTTGTCAAAGAGTATACGTCTATAATCATTGCATACAACTCCCAGCAATACATATGAAATTTAAAATTTACTGTGTGTGTATATATATATATATATATATATATATATATATATATATATATATATATATATATATATATATATATATACACACACACACACACACAAACACACACACACACAAACCTTCTGTATAATAACTATCCAGAATTTGTCATTTCAATGAACCGCTTAAAAGGAAACAGTAAAATTTTTTTTTCTTAACTTAGTTGCCAACCCAAAATTGACCGCGTTCTGTCAACTAGCGTGTTTACAGCAACAGTCGTAAAAGGTCGACCTCAAAGTTGCCATGCGAATTTGATTATGGATAAACTAGATGAACAAAGAGTTGCCTTAAATTTTGTGTTTCAAACGATATTTCTCGAAAAATGTTGAAAAGGGCCTGCAGTAACTCGACTATGTCGAAAACACAGGCATATGAATGGACAAATCATTCAAAGAGGGGCGTGAAGTGGTCGTAGGTTTGCCTCATTCTTGACACAATTAGTGCTTGAAAATCTGAAGTGACAATTTTATTATCAGGGAGTCAGTTCGAGAATTGAACATTGATAAAATTACTGTTCATGGAATTTTAACCAATGTTTTCCACAGGAAATGTGGAAGAACATGATTTGTAGGACAACTCATGGATTTTGCATGACTATAATGCGCCTTCTCACAGAGCTATAATTGTGACAGAGTACAAAACCAAAAACTTAATTAATACCATCGACCGACCATCCCCCGTATTCGCAGGATTTAGCCCCGTGTGACTTCTTACTGTTTCCAAAACTGAAATTGCCAGTCTGCGGAACATGTTTTGACTTGACTGAAGACATCAAAGAGTTTTCGCAGAGGGAATTAAAGGCCGTTCCACTTTCGACCTACAAGAAGTGTATGTAAGAGTGAGACCGGCGATATCACAATTCTATAGCTGACAATGGTGATTACTTTGAAGGTGACAAAATAAATTTTGGTAAATAAACTTAAATCAATGTTTTTTTTTTGATTCTAGTAAGTTTTTATATTTGTTGACACATCGAGGAAATTAATAAAGGTCATTTTAATAATGCTAAACACATGATAAAAGAATGAAGTAAATGATAAACTTTTTTCCCATAAACCAAAAATCAATGAGCAAGCTAATGAGAACTGTAAAATTTTTTGATAAATCTTAATAATTAACGGATACGTAAAGACTCAAACTCAAAAATTCAGACAAAGATGGGAATTTTGAAATGTGATGTTCTTTTTAGTAATACAAAGAGTATTACCAATTATTCTGAAAGAGCAAAAGATACTACATATTCTGAAAGAGCAAAAGATACAGGAGACATATCTTCATTTTATCATTACCATTAAATTTAGAAATTCGTACTCGCTTAGTATCGATTGATTTTTATAATTTTTCCACTGGGGTTTTTAATTAACCTATCTTTCTAAGTTTAGGAGCCGTCGACTACCTTATTCACACCTAAACTTAACTATCACTTTCATAGAATTAAAAACATCATTATTACTTTGAAAGTGTGGGGGGACATACATCTTAATGTTAGTCATGATTTCATGACAAAGCCAGACCTTTGCTCGGAGTTTACAATTCAGTATGTTTCATAATTATCTAAACATTTATTTACCTATAAAAGTACAATTTTCCAAACTTTTGTGATCCTATGTGTGAACTGGTAAGAGATAAAAAGTCTCCTTAAGGACTTAAAAGTAAATTGAAATAGCTAAATTGGAAAGAGTTATGCGTGATGTGTACGTTCTGTAACGTACACATCACGCAAAACTCTTATCACGTTTACGTTATATTAATTCTTACATGAGCTGTATGTGTGTTGCTTTTTATAAATTTCACGAGTTGATGTTGCAAAAGCCAAAATGTATAATAAATTATGCTTATATTATTTCGTAAACATGCTTAATAATTTGGATTTTTCCAACTACATCCCTAGTCCCGCGCTGCAGATTACAAATAGTTTTTACCACAAAGACACGAACCTTGGCAGAATTCGGTATGAGGTTGATAAGCTCCTGAAGTATGTAGAGGCAAAACTGATCCAGCTTATTTCGCAGCGTCTTCGCCATGTGGGCTATCGTGATGCATGCCTCCCGTACAACCTATGATAGAAAAATAAACAACACAAAAAATATAGCTTACTCAAAAAAGATTAGTCTATAAAAAACAAATGCATTAGAAGTTTGTGGGGATGATAACTGGCTGTCCTTATTACTGTTCTCGGGGAGAAAACGATGACGAATATTTTTTTAGTCCTCAATTTACAAAGGTTTTCAAGTTCCCGGCCTTTGTAGACCATGTTACAAGTGTTCAACGTAATTCCATTCATTTGAAATGAGCAGGTGTCATATGTGAATGATATATAAGTTAGAAATTCGTACTCCTTCTTTCGGCTTACCATAAACACAGCTAACATATTAAGTGTCAGTTAACATGTTATTAAATTTTCAGGATGCAAATATATATATATATATATATATATATATATATATATATATATATATATATATATATATATATTTACCACTTCGACACACACATATATATATATTCACTCCTAATTAAAAAATAACTCTTTTTTTTCCTTTCTTAAATCCTCTTTTCTATCAACCAACAAATTAAAATTCTTTCCAGCTTACAGTGTTCAAAATATCTTTGATCGTATAGATAGAACATAAATTTTTCTGACTTTTTTACCGCTGAGATCCCCCTAAAACGATTTGCAGTAGATTTTCGATTGTGCACGATAGTTATAAGCACCAACATACAAAATCACCTTGATCACACATGGTATTGTACGTGGTACTTATAAGCATAGAATTATATATTATAGTATTGTACATTGTTCATTTGAAATGATGCGAGTGCCACTTGGTACTTATACACGTACCATGTACACCAGATGGGATTTTGTTGTTGCTACTTATAAATACCAAGCCCATTCATAAAGTTAAGACCACTAGATTACCTATTATTAAGCTGGTGCAAAGTTCTCACCTGACTCCGAAGATCCTTGATGACGACTAGGAAGGGAACGCTTAACTCTTTAAGATGAACACTAAACTCTGCCGGATACTGTGCGTGAGCACCAGCCACAAGCACCGATCTTATCTTCTTGAGCTGTAATAGGATATCAATCACTGTTAATTACAATTTCTAGCAACTTAATATATTTGTAGGTTTACATTTAACCCAAAAATGTTGATATGAACATCATCGGTTAATTTAACCCAAAAATATTGATATGAACATCATCGGTTAATTTAACCCAAAAATGTTGATATGAACATCATCGGTTAATTTAACCCAAAAATGTTGATATGAACATCATCGGTTAATTTAACCCAAAAATGTAGATATGAACATCATCGGTTAATTTAACCCAAAAATGTTGATGTGAACATCATCGGTTAATTTAACCCAAAAATGTTGATATGAACATCATCGGTTAATTTAACCCAAAAATGTTGGTATCAACACTTTGCCCAATAATGCCAGTACTGTAAACATATGAGTAGACGTTTGAGATTCTTAAAACCGCATTTGAATTCCTCTCTGTCAAATAAGTTTTCGACTTAATTTTACTGAACTGCGGACAACAGTAACAATTACTGACAAAGGTCAGCATTTGCTGTAACTGAGCATGCACAATAATAAAAAGGATATTGTAGTAAATCTACTCACTGCGTCCACCCTCCTCTCCCAATCAGCGGCACGGTCCCCAATCAGCGCCGCAGCGTGTCTGCAAGCGTCATCTAAACCACGTGCTCCATACAGTGCGGCCGGTGCGCTCGCTGCGAAAGCCGCCTCGAAAGCCTCAGCCGTGACAGCACCCGCAGCGCTCTCACCACCTCCACCGCTCATGGCCGCTGTGTGCATTAAGGGCATTCTCATTATTAAAATGTTTATTTCTACTCATAAATATGGATTGTTTTCCGGCAGGCAGTTATAATATGATTCATTTATTAAATTTTTAAAACATAACATACCGCATAAAACATTATAACTAAATAACTATATCAAATATAAGTATATCCTTTCGGTTACAGACAGATTTTTGGGAATTTTATTCTTGTAATACAGATTTCCCCACATTCGGAACACGTCCATGACGTATGGTCTATCATAGCTTAATGCACCAAAGCCCATTTTCATATAAAGAACTTATTTACCAATTTGTATTCTATAGATTTCATATAAAATGTGTCAGAAATACTACAGAACACGACACGGACATTGAAGCTCAAAATATTCCAGTCAAAATACTAACATAAAAAATAAAAAAATAAAACTTTCCATGTGTGGGATTTGTAAGATACAAAAGATTTCACATGAGAAATCCCAAATCACTGTCTAGATATATTCTCCGTATATTCTGGCCCAAGAAGATATTTAACGAAAACTCATTAAAATTTTGCAAAGAAGTTAAAATTCAGCACTAAATAAAATAATTCAGTTTTGACATAAGTCAAAACTGAATTATAAAGAGAATTATATAGAAGTAAACCTAAACTTTCCTAAACCCACTTTAGATTGAAAGCCTTAACAAAAGTGAAGAAGATACATCGCTGTTTAAATTAGACCTACTGAAGGACTGTGCTAGTTGGTATAAAGCGCATTAGCAAGACTCGAAGTTAAGTGCAATGATGCCCAGGTTCAAACAGCATGGTGAAGCGCTACTGATGCATTTGTTCAGTCAAGCCGATACAAGAAATAAAGAAGATTAGTTAAAAAGAAGGAATTCTACTTAATAATATGACTCACTTCCAAAATGCTAAAAATTTTATGTTATAATCAACATCTCATCGATACCACCCTAGCGCCTAATTTTATAGAGACTGAATTCAGTTGTTTGCAATTACCTAAAAAAATTCACGACACATTCGTAGACTAAAGCCGCATCTTCAGAAACAGAATACCTGCTAGACCACAGAAACACTTATTTATTATCCGTTAGAGTGCTGACGAGTGCATGACGCTCGCGCACATGACATCGCGCTCGTGAGCATACTAACTAAATTTGCCACGAGCGCGATGGCGCTCACGAAATCAGTTGCTGTTTAGTGTGCGGTAGGGGAGGTCGCTCGCATGCATCGTTAATTTTTCATCTTTCTACGGGTTACATAAAGTTCAAATTATAATATTATTAGTAATTACAATATAAAAAGGATCCAGGAAAAGAAAATTTTTAACCCATAATGTCGGAATACGAAAGTAATTCGAGTGAAAATGATCTTTTTCAAGTTGTGAAGAAAGTGATAGTGGGAGTGACATTGTGGTGCGCTCACAATTTGGCGTAATGCAAATTTTGAGTGATAGTGATAATAGTGACGATAACAATTATTTAGCTGATACGGAGGATTGTACCGTGTATGAAAATACGATGTGACCTTGATTTCAGTTTTTGTTATAATTTTTGTTCACAATATATATTTCCGTAATTTTCTTTGTATTTTATTATCCTTGTACATGTTTTTATTAAGTAAACACTGAAAAAATTATTAAAATTGGATAATTTTTGGAAGAGATTTTCATTATGTATTTGTCAATGCCAGAGCAATATTTTATCGACATAAAAAAGTTAAAAAAAATTGAGTGCAAAGTGTTTTATTACAAGCGAATGAGTTTAGATTTTCGAAAAGTTAATCATTGTATTGTTTCTATAAATTATTAAGATAATTAATACACTACATACAGTATTTACCATCACTAAATGGAGTCACCTTCAATCCGAAATAGTGCATCATGTTTTAACTCATTAAGATCATGCATTTCTACATCAACCTGTATCTTATATACATATACATGTGTGTGTATATATATGCATACTGTGTAAGCGACCCCTAAAACCTTGAGTTATGGTGCACCAGGAGGTTGCAAAACAGCAGCATATATTTCATAAAAATATTGACATGTTAGATTTTTAATAAATAATAAAATTTCTATTGTGAACATAGCCTAAGCATTTAACGCTCACGCCGCTTCACATTGTGGCGTGCTCGGCATTCGCACCTGACTCACCTCGTCACTTGCGACGCTTGTACAGATGGCGGCTTTTTGAACAAGATCAAAGGAGTGATGAAGCGAACAATTGCGTATGGTTGCGAGTAGTATGTATGGGTTACGCTTGCAACTATGATTTCGTAATAAAGGACACCTGGTGGTTTTAAATACCGCAGTATACATCACATGATATTTAATAGTAGTGTTGTGTAATATAATAGTATTAACCTATTTACAGTGGTAACCTGTGTACGAGTGCTCATCACTTATAAGTATGTATGTATTTTGTAGTTACCTAAGAAGAAAATCAGTAATCACTCACCTATGATAGCCATAGGCGTACACGGATGATAGACCAAATTATGATTGCACTGATTTTTCAATCGATTGAAGTAAAAATAAGTTGTAAAACACAAGTTAATGAAAATTAAAGAAAAAATTGAATGTCATAAGCATTTTCAACATGTCGCCCCCAGTTTTCAACACATTTTTTGTTTGTTCATGGACTTTATTAAATAAAGAAATGTCTTGGTTAAATGTACTTTTTAATTTGTCAAAAGTTTTCTATTTCACCGTCACAATCTTTCTCATAAAACGTTAAAAACTTATTCATGTTTTTTAACACAACACGTTAAAAACTTATCGACACAATACGACTGAACACAAAGAGATTTTGCAATCAACTAAATTAATAAATTGACCTTGACCACGAATGTGCTCTCGCATACGAGAAGAAATTGGTATCTCTCTTTATTTACTTAATAATAACTTCACTGGCGGTAAGGTGTACGTAATTAAATATGTAAAGGATTCGTACAGACAGTTTTTCTTGAAATGATCTACATACAACCAGGAGATTCATTGGTATTCCTTTTCGCACAGAAGTTGAATGCTAGTCTGCCTGTGTGTACAAATGATTTAACTCGAAAAATATAATTGATAAGAATTTTGCACAGTTTATAGATAGTAAACTTCAGACCAATTTCATTTTTGTTTTTCATCATAATATCACAATTGTCTGCCTGTATCCTGTATATATGTACGGACAACGTTAAGACCATGGAACCAACTTGGTTTATGTTTCATCGTGATACCACAAACGGTTTCAAAGATATGATGATGGAAATCTTATTTAGAAAATTGAAAAAAATCACCACTACCGAGGTAGAGGGCAGCAATTGACTATTGGAAACCACGGGAGAGGTCAGGGAATGGGACAATGGAGTGCAAGTCCGCCCGCATGATATTAGAAATAAATTAATTAAGTCCAATACAAGAGTATGAAATAAACACATTAAAACACTGCACTTGCATTTCAATACCACCAGCCGGCACTGATAGGATCTTGCATGGTCTCTATGGCCTAAATTGGGACAAAATTATCACTAAACTGTTTGACAGAACACCCTCTTTAAAAACACGTATACAATTGATAAACATATTTCTTACATATCTAGAATTTTGCTTTCATTAAAAAATTTATTCTTTTGAGTTAGAACTAAAGTCACTATCTGTAGATAATAATCACGTTTTAAAGATGAAAATATACGTAAAATATTAATTTTAAATAAACTATCTACTTACATCTATTGACTGTACCATTTTTGTACAGTCAAGAATATTAAATCACATTCATATTACTATTTTATATTAAACACATTTTTCTATGAAATTCTGAGTTTCAAAACAATTTTTTATTTTATTTCCTATTCAACGCAATCAGATTTAACAGTAACACCTCTAAAATCAATCAATCTTTCACTAACAATACGGTAGTCGACTCATTCTAAATTTTGATATTTTTCGTACAATATTGTGAAATATAAGTTAATTAAAAACTAGTCTTGAAAAAAATTCAAAAATTGATTAAAAAATAAACCAGTTGTAGGCTTCTAAATTTGAAGATACGGGTAGAGTTGGGTATATCCCTGTCTCTTTTCCTCTCGTAGAATATAATGTGCAATATTAAAATGACCTCACAACACAGTATCGTCGTCTTTCTCTAAAGGTTATATTTAAACTTTTATAATTCGGTCAATTTTTAAGATTATTAAAAATAATTTTCGCTCTTCATCAGCTTGTACTTGAAATTATGATTAATGAAATAAAAAAATTTAGTCAAATACCCAATTGGATGGTGCACCTTTCTATCTTTTTATATCAACTGAATGCTCACATGCCAATTTTAAAACACAACCCGTTTAATTCAAATTCTATCCACTGCAAAAAAAAAGTATATTTCCGATATACCAAACACAGTGCAGTCAAAAAAAATTATTCCAGCCTTAAAACCTTGCTCGCAAGATTTCAATGAAGTACATGCATTTTGAAATAAAATTCCAAAAAGATACAGAAAAAATGAGTACCTTCTTTGAATGATTTCCACAATAAACAAACAGTAATATTAGTAGAAAGCAGTAATGAAATAAGCGGTAAACATTAATATGAGAAAAGTCAAGTAATACCATTAGCGCTGGGCAGTCTGGCGGGCGGTGGGGGCCTTCTGTTCCCCGGTGGGATCCCATACAGGCCAGCGGTGGTAGCTCGCCGAGGCACCTCGCAAGCTAAATATTAGTCGGAAAGGTTACGGATGAGTCATGACATGAGCGGTGAAAGAAAATTAATCTATTATGTATGTAGAGTGAAATTCTTTGATTATATAGAGTCGATCAGTATATAGAGAAAGGACGAGTGACGAAATATTTCTTAAATGATTAAGGCAAACTAAAAATGCAGAAATAACAAAACTCTGCGAAGATACCTTCGAATCAGTGTGACCGGATATAAAATTATGACGTTTTTTACCATTTTTTTTTATTGTCCAAACTTTAATATTACTGGCAACAATATTAATTTAATTCGCCACAATTCATAAGGGTAGAGCAGCAATAAACCAGACAAGTTTTTTTATTTGCTTTTACCACTTTTTTGCTACCGCACATCCCTGAAACTACATGTACACTTTCAGAATTTTTTTTTACGTTTGTAGATTACAGACTATCATAACACTACGATTCATATATGTTATAGAGCAGTAATAAAAAATGTAACAGAAATAGAGGAATACTGCTTAAATGGTGCAAGGAGACCAGCTTATTTTTTGACTCATAATCCTGAGTATTTATGTCTATATACCCCTGACCTATTTTTTGTTTGGAGAACGGAATGGAAGCGTTTAGTTACCACTGGAATGTACAGTAAAATTAAGATGTAATAGAATTAAAAAAGATTCCAACTATTTGCTATAAGTAACCTCAGATAGCTCTAAATACAGAAGATAAACAGATACATAATATTTTTTATATTTAACTAGCTGCCCATCCCGGCTTTATCCAGGTAAAAAGGCACCATGGATGCTTTTTCTTTTATATTCTATTTATTTACGATTGTTACATCGTCCATTTTAATTTTGGTACTTTTTAGAGGTAGAATTTTGGGAAATCCCGTCTTAAATAGCACAGACGAATCGAGAAAAACATATTTGTGTATTAGAGTTCCGGAGATTTCGTGATGAGTCAGTCTGTGAATGATATTTGGCTTTTTATATATACAAGATGTCCGGGAATAAATGTCGGATAAAGAAAGACGTTATTCCTTGACTGCAAAATAGTTGATTATTGTTAAAATAAAACTTAAAAGATGATTTTTTCAGAAAATTGAAAACAATATTCATATTTATTCATCATATTTTTCGTACACACGACACTTGCGCAAATTGTCCAGCGTCGCTCGGAGGAACAACCCACGAATAGCTGCCGAAGACATCTAGATGCTGTGCAAGCACCACGCTCCAGGCAAGTATTGGGTGTGTTAAAAAGGGTTATGTGTAATATTTTTTTTGCACTCAATTTATATAAAGGGCGTGTTTTACGTTAATTGCAACTTTTTTCTTTCTTTGTCTGACACTTATTCCCGGACACTGTGTGTATTTTGCGTCAATCAAAAAATTTTCAAAATAAAAATCTTGTCAAAACGATTCGAACATAATTTCCGTTTTTATTGTAAATACCACAATTTCGCCACTTGTCCAACAGAATGAAATTTAGACGTCACAAGTCTCATGCCCTGTAAGTAAAGTTGTGCATAAAAGAGCGACATACACGTACATAAAATGTAGCCTTGTTAAATGCGATACATCCAAAATTTCACACAGCACATGCATATTGCATTCCTTAAAAATACATTACAGAACTAATTCTCCAGAGTATAATTATGGTAAAACCATAAATTTAGTCCTTCACAAATGCAGGTACAAAACTCAGCTGACCCAAAAAAATCTTCACCATAAATAATTATCATAAGTCTGTTCACCACCAGATTGGTTCTAGAGGAGAAACTTTAATGTAGATAAAACATTTTTAAAATAATATTTTTATATCTAATACTTAAACGTATCTTGATATCTAATACTTCACAAATAAAATACATTTTTATTTTTACAAAACTTATTTTTATTTTTACAAAACTTATTTTATGTATAAATATGCTTATTCACGTTTCTGAACTAACACGTTTATACATAAAATACAACTCAAGAGGGGTATTATAGAAAAAGTGTTCATGGTTTTGCTATAAAGTATTACATTTATTCACGTTTATGTATAAAATACAGCTCAAACAGGGTTTTATAAAAAAGGGTTCAAGGTTTTGCTATAAAATATTACATTTATTCACGTTTCTGAATTAACATGTTTATACATAAAATAACGCGCAAGAAGAGTATTATAAAAAAGTGTTCATGGTTTTGCTATAAAGTATTACATTTATTCTGGCAAACAAACAAAGCAATAATATGAAAGTGCATTTATATTTGGAGCAAATATTTTGCACTTGCAAATGCGAATTTGAACATCTAAAACGATCCAAATTAATAGTCATATCCATAAATAAGCCGAAAGCAAAAAAAAATTTGAAAGAAAATTTTCTTATATCTGTCGATGTCACAATCTACACTCTGGTAAAGCATTTTGTGACATTGGTACTAAAAGAAAACTATTAACACAGGCGGCAAACACAAAGAATGTCCGAGCCCTATTTTAGCGATAATATTATTTCTTAAAAAATAAACTGGGAAATAGGTTTTGATTACATACACTGGAAAAACGGTTTTGATTAAATTGGCTCAATTTTCTACATCTTGTTATTCATAACTTCCAAATAAAAAGTCTAATGGATCCAATCCAAAAAATGAATATATCAAAACTTAAATTTTTTAAAAATTAAGTGTTATAAAAATTTTATTCTCTAGTGCCGTGTACAGATTCGATCTTGTCGTACAGTAGCAGTGGCCGGCAAAAAACCACTTTGGGTTATCTGATTGCACAAATAGCATAAATTGTAATTTCCTTTCGATGCACATGAACCAGTTTTCTGATCAATTTTTTCGACTCAATCGACTTTTAAAATTTTAGCCTTACACCCGTATGCACCACACACGGTCAGGACTCTCAAGTCGGATTTACTCACAGTTGAAAACGTATTTTGTATGGATACTTTAGGAATTGGACTGTGTAATAGGGTACGGTCGGTAAAATTTATTTATTTATCATCTTTTATGTATAGGACTTATTGCTACATAAGCAATCTCTTCCAGTCAACCATAACAATTGGTATTGAAATTTAGTTGGTAGACTGTAAGAGATTTTACAATGAAAATTCTTTCTCGACAAAAAAATATTAAAAAATTACAAAAGTATAAGCAAAACAAACTATTGACATGATTTGGGATGGGAAAGACAGGAAAGGACAAGGGCACAAAGGTTTCAGGAAAGGCAAGACTTTTTCACTCGATCTTTGAAAATATTTAGGAACGTGATTTTCCTGATGCCAGGATCCAGGTGATTCCAAATTTTTGCTGTTGGACAGTGAAGGATTTCCGTAAGTGGTAGAGGTATGCTCAGGAATAAGTAGGGTGAGTGAAATTTCAGAAAATTGACTCGTCTTCCGACTCGACTGACAATTTTTGAGAAACCGAAATAAATTTTGAACTCTTATTAAGTCCGACTGACATCCTTGACCGCGTGTGGTGCATATGAGCATTAGTCACAAATAATAAAGTTGACTAACATTAAATTAATCATTAGTTAATGAATATGATTAAAAGTATTTTACTTTTTAATCATTAGTCAATATTAAAATTCATCAGTTTTAATTTTTTAATCTTTTTTATAAAATAAACAGTAAACAATGTTTTATAACTGTGTAAAACAAGGTTTAGATATATATAAAGATCGCTTATAGTTTTCTTCCATTATCAACACCCCCATTGATTGTGTTAATCTGTATACCTCATTGACGTTGAACTTCGTATGCACTACATTATTTCCATAAACAAACTTTATTAAAAAAAAAACTTGTAACAAACAAAAACAAAACATACAAGAAATGTCTGTTATTGAACATTAAAAACAGTGCTTTTAGAAGCACTGTTTTCCGTTAATGCACATACTAATTTTTAATTTTACACCAAAACAAAGAGGTATTGTAAAGTAACATCCCTATTCTTTGGGTTCTTATTATTTTTTGGGGTTGTACTCATTAAGACTTTTAATTTAGAAGGTGAAACAAGACATAAAATTAGAAATATTAATGGAATTTCTTTTATAAATGTTATTATGTTCACAACACTATTCCGTAGGCAACAATCTTTTAAATAAGCACAGAATTACAACATTGCATAAACATCTCACCGGGTGTAGAAGCCCCTGATCCACCCGAGCTGTCGCTGGTTGGCTCTTTGTTACTCGGAATGGCATTAGTTCGTCGTGCAGTCGTTGGCATACTCAGAGTACGCTTCACAGCACGTGCCGCTGCATCTGTCTCGTCCACGGCTGTTGATGTCGTTGCTGTAGGAATGCAAATAGCGATTATAAAAACGTAATAAGTGTCAACCTCTGGTTGTAGCAGCTCCTCAACAACACCCCGCTAGATGAAATCTATGAGAAAAAAATTGTTTATCTTCGAGTCAATTGGACTCTATGGATGGTACTTCAAAAAAAATATAGATTTTCGTTTTTACTATTCGGCTAAGGAAATCTAAAATGATATTATCTATACTGTTTCAACATATTTTCCAGATACTTTATGCAATATTTTCAAATTTTCCCCAACATAATTTCAAAGTTGATTAGGTTCGTATTAGGATTTCCTTTTAGAATCTATAGTGTCAAGAAAAATATATGTACCAAAATAAAAAATAGTCTTTAAAAATTTTGATAATTTAAATACAAATTTAAAAATGCAATATTCTCAGATTCTGCCAAAATAAAAATATAATAGTATAAAAAAGAACAATAATTATTTAGAGCATACTCACCACTGGGCAACAATAAACCGGCGGCTTTGGCCTCGTCAAACTTCTGCTCTAATGCGGCTAACTTGGCAGCCGGTGCCAGTTCCTTCTTCCGCAAGTCCTGCCGCAATCTGTCACCTGCAACCAAGAAGAACAATCCACGTTTATTAAAAAGCTCATCCTCTTTTAAACCTAACGGTAGAAACATTTCAACCATTAGGCCCAATGAACATTATTAAACTTGATCAACCATTAATTGTCCAATTAAAAATTCCAAATCTACATATACTACGAAATATATAATTATATACAGTATGTATATGAAGGAAACTTTGTCACTTCAAACACTTGTCCCGTTATTCATGTGTAATCCGAAAATATGTTATTTTTCTCAACTAGTCGCCTAGTTTATATAATAATTAAAGTTTAAATTTTGTATGAAATCATAATTATATTTAAATTAACTCACTATAATCTATTGACAACGTGTAAATATAAATTTGACGACGTATACTAAATATCAGTAGGCCTACTGTAAACTTTGCGAACTGTCAAGTGTCAAAATGAAATGTCACTTATCCGTTTCAAAAAACCTAGTTTTTTAAACACGCGTACATAGTAATTTAAATACAAATAATTTTGTTTTAGAATGTATTTAGTATTTACACACACCTAAATTTTATGTTCCGTTTACGTGTTAAGTGTCTTCCCCGTATCGCAGTTTTGCAACCAACGACAATAATTTTGACTTAAATTATCTACGTTGTGCGTCTGGTTTTCGAATTTTGCTTCCTTCTAAAATGAGTTAGCACATTTTGTTCCATGTTTATCGATATTATTGGAGAAGTATCAACTGATATCACTGAAATGAGTTATCATCCTGTATTGAATTGATCGTAACAAAACTTGATTGTCCGTAACAAGACTATGTTGGTGATTGTCAAAAAAAGTGGTTTGATTTAAAAAAAAAATAGGTGTATTGCAATCTACTCATGTAGTACTATTACAGATTAAAGTTTCCTAATAATAATAAATTAAAATAATTGAAATCACGGCAACAATTTAAATACGTCAAACACTGGAGAGGTTATGTTTATGACACGTTTTGCTCATGAGGGATCAGTTTTTTTTGCTCTAGCTTCTTATGAACAAGTTTTATTATAATGCACAACAAAGACGATCAATAATAATACGAGAAATTAGTACTTATGCTATTTAATACTATAACGCAAACATCCTCAAAGAATAGTTCGTACAAAAAACTTAGTGACTCTGGCCAACTCTCCCAGTTCGAATGTTACGAGAAAACACGCTAACAGAGAAAAGGATAGATCTTAAAACTGGATAGAAACTGATAGAAACATGTTGCATCTTAACATATGCTTCGAGTCGATGGAAATTCAGCGACCTTATCCGACAAGAGTCAGATCGTCAACTCGCCACTTATAATAGTTCGATCATCTTTGTTACGCACAACTTAATAAATGTAGTGTAAAATATTAAGCTTTTTGTGTGTTTTAAAGCTTATTCCTTTAAATATGTTACGTTTCAAATTTTATGCAAAATCCATTACGTCTACCAATAAAAATTCAATTTATTTTTAAAACTTGTAATAATCCTAAATCCTTGTGAAAATATTTCACTCAGATATCTTTTATACTGCCTGATTCATAACAATATTCAGAAAAATAATAATTGTCACACAAAAAATACTTAAACAAGGCCGGGAACCAACCTTGAGCTTGTTAAAGATTTTCTCAAATCAAATAAAGTGTGTAACTCACCGACATGTCGATACATATCGAGAAGCAATTGTGAAGCGGCATCTCGAACAGCCCCACTCGGATCGCCGAGGAGCGCTGCCAAATGCGGTACTGCTCCTCGGAGTTGAAGATCTGCTGCGCCGTGTCTGGTGATGAAAATTAGACGATTACCAACCACAGAACAGATGACAATTATGGAACAAAATATTACTAACCCAAGTTCAAATTTGTATCAAAAATTCAGTTTAAATCTCGTACGAAATACTCCTATACTCAGGTAGCCATAGACGAAACGTTGAAAATACGAATCTACTTTTTCTCCGTGAATAGTGTTTATTTAATAACATCAATAGTACTGTTACAAAAAATATTTTTTTTAATTTATTGCATAACAAAATACTGGAAACGTTACATTGAGTATGTAACGTTTTCAATATTTTTCATGTAAAACAGATATTTTTCGTTCTTTGGTTATTCTAGATCATATGACAAATACTTTATATACTCATCAATCCGTTGAGTATAAACAGAACTCACACTATGGTTCCATACATATATTAATACATGAAGACACGCTTGTGCGCCTACTAACTAAATTTGCCACAAGCGTGATGGCACTCGCACGTATCGCTAATTTTTTATCTCTCTACGTGTTACGTAAATTTCAAATTATAATATTATTAATAATTACAATATAAAAAGGATCCAGGAAAAGAAAATGTTTAACCCATAATGTCGGAATATGAAAATAATTCGAGTGAAAATGATCGTTTTTCAAGTTGTGAAGAAAGTGATAGTGGGAATGACATTGTGGTGTGCTCACAATTTGGCGTAATGAAAATTTTGAGTGATAATGATAATAGTGACGATAACAATTATTTTGCTGATACGGAGGATGTACCGGACTGTGAAAATAACGATGCGACCTTGATTTCAGTTTTTTTGTATTTTATTATCCTTGTACAAGTTTTTATTAAGAAAACACGGAAAAAAGTATTAAAATTGGATAACTTTTGGAAGAGATACAGTTTTTTTCGAGACAAGGGTAAATGAATGATATCAAAAACAAAAAATTTCTTTGGCATTTTTAAGTATATATGAGTAAAAAACGATGGCACTAAAACGGTTAAACATACAATAACATAGTATTTCTATCAAAACGTTAACAAACTTTCATTATTTTTCTTCGTATGAGTATACTGCCTAGCATATCTTTCAAATAGAAAGAAAAAATTTATAGAAGAATATTTTTCCTACTCGATTATATCAAAGTGAAACGTAATATATGTATAAACAAGTTAAAGGTGCCTTTTACCATTAATGAAGTATGGAACCTTAAAAAAGATCTGAGAAGGAACTAATACACAAACAAACAAATATGTAAATCCCTATGTACAATTCACTATGTACACAATTAACTTTCAAAATTCAAGGACATTTAAATCTTGAAATGATTCAAATTGTAAACTGTATCCTTTTCCGACTGCACAAGCCAAATTTTTTAAGCAATCTCCACAACAAAACAATTCGACAACATAACTTCAAAAACAATGAACGTAGCACAAAATTCAACTCACTGGTGCAACAAATCGGCGATACATCGCAGTGCTTCCTCACGCGCATGAGCACTCTTGTGCTGCAGAGCGGGTCCTAGCCTGGCAAGTAGAGCACGCGCTGGCGCCGCCTGCGATGCCGCCAGGGCGCCTAAACAAGCACGCGCCGCTCCGCGCACACTCTCTTTCGTGTCGCCCAATCTGCAGAGAAAGAAAAAATGAAACGTTACTATTAATAAAAAGATCTAGAGTTTATTTAGCTTTTGTGTTTACTTTGTGCAGGTTTTTCGTCATTTTTCACAACATCTGACCTGTAGAATTGGAAAATGGAAATTAATAGTAGGAAATATGTTATAATAAAACAGATTTTATAATATACATTCTATAACGTTAAAATCACACGAGAGGTTAGTTTTTAACCATCAGAAAAAACTAAATGTTTATATTTATTTTTACAGTATTCAAGTATTAACTAGAAAAAAGAATTTAAATGAGCACAATAGCAACTTTGCCGCACATTCAACGTAGCATTTTGCTGCTACTTCAACTTTTAATGAAGTTTATCAAGTTATCAACAGATGGCGTTAATTTTCTACAAATCTCTTTTTGTTAATAGAAAATAGTGCATACAATATCTGGTAGATGGTGTTTATTTCTTACAGCACAATTTTGCAAATATTACAAAAGACAGATATTTAAACAAATCAAACTCTCATAAAGCACACAATCATCTTAGCTTAATTGGGAATACGAAAATGGGCCAAAAAGTTTGCCGCATGGTGGCGATGTAGAGGGGTGGGGTTTGTTTACTCACATAGTTGCTAATGAGAGCCTCATTATCCTCTGAACTATCTTCGCTCGAGCAACTCAATCTGGAAGAAATCATTGACTATGGAGAAAATCGAACTTCGAGTTATCATCAAATTCCTGACAAAGTAAGGAAACACACCACAAGTTATATTAAATGAGATGTCTTCGGTTTACGGGGACTCTTGCCCTAGTAAAACCACGATGTGAAAACCATGAGTGACATAAAGTCTTCAAACAAGACAGAGATTCAATCTCAGATGATCTGCGCTCCGGATGGCTAACCATCTTGGCATGTTGAAAGTCAGCACAAGATGGGTACCGAGAACGCTCACGCAGCCACAAAAGTAACATGTTGAGTGTTTACATGACTTTTTGGATCTCTATAAAGAGGATAAGGGGGAAATTGTTACGGGTGACGAAACATGCGTTCATCATTACGAGCCTGAATCGAAGCAGGAGTCCATACAAAGACATAAAAAGGCTACCCTACCCCCTAAGAAGTTCAAGATGTCACAATCGGCCAAAAAAGTCATGGCGATGGTTTTCTGGGACACAAATGATATACTGCTCAACGACTTCAAAGATAAGGGTGTTTCTATATCGGAAGAGTGCTTACACTGATCTAATGGAGCAGCTTACAAGAAGCATTGAAGGATAAAAGGAGGGAAAATTGCGAAAGTGTGTTGCTTTTGCATGAAAAGTGTGTTGCTTTTGCATGAAAGGTGTGTTGCTTTTGCATGAAAAGTGTGTTGCTTTTGCATGAAAGGTGTGTTGCTTTTGCATGGTCCAAGTGAAATACCTAGACGGTGCGATGGTTTCCTTTCACAAGTGTGGCTTTCAAATATTGCAACACCCACCTTACAGCCCATACTTCCCCTCCTGCGAATATTATTTCTTCCCAAAAATAAAAAAGGAGCTTCATGGAGAAAAATTCAACGATGATGAAGAGGTAAGTCTGTAATTGCAGCTCATTTTCAAGATAAAAAGAAACTTTTTTTTTGAGGGTATAAATAACTTAATCGACAGATCTGAGAAACGTACTAAGGTTAGGAGATAATAATTATATAGAAAAGGAAAAATAGACCACGTTTCTTTTGACCTTTCTTCCATCACATTCTGTGACCTTTCCTGACCTGTTAGTAGGTATGGTATGTACATAGTTTTCCTATAGAATTCCTAACTTATTAATTTTCATATGATATTTAATGTATATTTGGATAAAATTTCCTCTCCTTTTTCCAATTCAACATTACTTTCTTTACTAGATTTTCAAAACTGTCGTCCAAAATTAAACTGTCACCCAAGTCATGAAAATCAACTCACCTATCGATGATATGTGGCACGACAGTTGGCACAAACATGGAGAACTCCTGGCCCATCTTCACAGAAAGGGCACCCAACGCTTCCAAACCATTCTGCGCAACCTGATAAGTGAAATGAAAATCTTTATTAAAATTTATGAATATATAGGATACTTACTTATTTTCAGATTTTATTAAAAAGATTGAATTATTACTACGTGAGCAATCTCTCCAATAATCCCTGGAAGGCTGTAAAAATTGCTATGAAGGTAAATTATCGCAAAATTTATAAAGTTAACAATATGCTCAATTACAAAAAAAATTTACAAATATTGACAATGTACGGTTATTGCTTGACTGAAAAATAGTTGATTGTTGTTACTGAAACTGAAAAAAACTGAATTTATCTCTCCGTGGAACCCGTTTTGACTCGATTAAAGATATCAAATAGAATTCGCAGTGAGAATTGAAGGCCATACCACTTTCGGCTTATGGGAATTGTATGAAAGAGTGGGTCCAACGTTATCACAGTTGTATTGCAAACAATGGCACAGAGTTGTGACCCAACAGCCAGTGCACGTTTTTGTACCTGATATTTAATTGGTCAGGTTTTTGCTTGACGAGAGTTTTCCAGGTAAGCCTTCTATCTAAATGGAAGCCCAGATATTTAACACAATGAGTGTGTAAATGTGTTTTTCGAGGCTTTCCACAAAAGAGTTTTCACCCTGACTTAGAGCAGACAACATAGAAATAGTTTGTAGCATCAGTTCTTTTGTGTAGCGATTCAACTTCCTTTTGTCGATGGGTGTTGGCACAAGTGCCATACCTGTCTTAAGCGATGCTTTTCTTTGACTTTAAGTCTTTTGTTGAGAGGTTGGAAATACACGTTTTCAGACTTATTTAGTTCTGGTGAATTGATCCAGCAGACAGACTACTTGGATTAATTTGGTGACATGTTTGCACGCTTCCTCCACATTATCCTGAGTCTTTAAGGGAAGTTTTAGATTTAGTTGACTATCCACATAAGTCCTGAATTCATCCCAATCAGTTCTATGGTTGTAAAGAGACTCTGGGTTCTCACAGGTGATAATTCTGCCGCTGACACTAAGAATCACAGGAGTATCTGGTGCTGGTCTACTGGAACAGCTTACAAGAAGCATTGAAAGATAAAAGAAGAGAAAATGCGACAAGTGCGTTGCTTTTACACGACAATTTCACCTGAACCATGTTGGTTTCCCTTCACAAGTGTGGCTTTCAAATATTGCAACACCCATCTTACAGCCCATACCTCGCTTCCTGCGAATATTATTTCTTCCCAAAAATGAAAAAGGAGCTTCATGGAGAAAAATTCAACGATAATGAAGAAGTAAGTCTGTAATTGCGGCTTATTTTCAAGATAAGGGGTAACATTTATTTTGAGGGTGTACATAACTTAATCGACAGATCTGAGAATTGTATGAAAGAGTGGATCCAGCATTATCACAGTTGTATTGCAAACAATGCGATTATTACTTTGAGGTAACAAAATAAATTTTGAAGAATAAACTGAAATGTGTTTTTTTAACGATTCTGGGTAGTTTTTATGCAGAAGGTATATAATAAATTTATTAAATATAAAGAGGAGACAGAAGTTCTGTCTAGATGCAACTCTCACCCGCCTATACCTGATGTGTCATATTCATTATTTTCATTTATGTAATTAACTATATTTCATTATTCATATTTGCATTAATCGTTAGTGCCGATGAGTGTCATCGCGCTCGTGCGCGTACTAACCAAATTTTCCACGAGCACGATGGCGCTCGCGAAATCAGTTGCTGTTTAGAGCGCAGTAGGGGAGGTCGCTCGTACGCATCGCTAATTTATTATCTTTCTACGTGTTACATAAAGTACAAATTATAATATTATTAGTAATTACAATATAAACAGGATCCAGGAAAAGAAAATTTTTAACCCATAATGTCGGAATACGAAAATAATTCGAGTGAAAATAATCGTTTTTCAAGTTGTGAAGAAAGTGATAGTGGGAGTGGCATTGTGGTGCGCTCACAATTTGGCATAATGCAAATTTTGAGTGATAGTAATAATAGTGACAATAACAATTATTTTGCTGATACGGAGGATGTACCGGACTGCGAAAATACGATGTGACCTTGATTTCAGTTTTTGTTATAATTTTTGTTCACAATATATATTTCCATAATTTTCTTTGTATTTTATTATCCTTGTACAAGTTTTTATTAAGAAAACACGGAAAAAATTATCAAAATTGGATAATTTTTGGAAGAGATACAGTTTTTTTTTTCCAGACAAGGGTAAATGACATTAAAAACAAAAGATTTCTTCAGCATTTTTAAGTATATATGAGTAAAAAACCATGGCACTAAAACGGTTAATTACGTTTTTTCTGTTTGTCATTAAATTATCTCCATTCGTATTTTACAATAGGCAACAATCATTTTATGTTTTTGTTAACGTACAACTCTGCAATTCCATACTTAACTTTCAAGTTTATAAATTTTAAAGTACAAATTTCATAGATAAATAACTACATACATAATATGACAAAATGTTGAATATATTTGGCGTTAATTTTGTAGAAATTTATTATTCACAATTAAATGAAACTACGTGATGTAGTATTATTTCTACTTTCTTTAATTTCTTTACCACAACCTAGGTTTCGTTGTATTACAACATCTTCAGGTGGGATATTAGCAAAGATCTTCTTCGTGCATCTTCTTGCATCTTTGCTAATATCCCACCTGAAGATGTTGTAATACAACGAAACCTAGGTCGTCGTAAAGAAATTAAAGAAAGTAGAAATAATACTACATCACGTAGTTTCATTTAATTGTGAATGACATAATGTGTTAGATTAAGATGGACAGACATATGAACGACGAGCAATCAGAAGTTATCTGATAAATGGAACTATAAAATCAAGGTGGTGCTTACAAGCAGGTATAATTTCAGAAACACGCCTCGGCAATAAACAATCAACGGCATTGAATTTTTGATTGAATCTCCGCCGGAGCCAAGGTTCACGCCCATACATATTTCGATTGAACTCGAAGCAAACATCTCAAATGTGCATGACGATAGTGTTATTAAACAGCGAGACGCTCGTGATGCGCATGACCTGACCTCAATTGCAGCTTCCTCCCCTCTTAATTGGTCCATTTAGGCGTCCGTGTTTCAGTTAGCACTCTCGCACACGTCCACACATACACTGAGCTTTCATGTGCTCTTTTCTCTTCCATTGTACAAGATTATAAAAAATTTCTATGATTGTATACATAGCTACCATAGACTCCGATATAATACGCTCTCCTATAAAATTTTATTATTATTTTTTCGATAACAATTATAACGTATAAACATGTTTGAATTGCAATAAATTTACCTGATAATGCATATCACTCACCACGATTTCCCATAACAAGAAATATATCCCCTGCATTTTAGGGGAGGGCCCTCTAAAAGAGCAAGATAAAGAGACGGGAAGAAGCCCATATAGTGTCGGGCCGGGTATTACAAGAATAAAAACGACACTGTTACTTAAAGTGAAAAAAATAAGCTCCTTAAAAGTTTTATCTAAATCATCAACCAGACAAATGAGAAATCTGTTATATCTCTATAAAAAATTAGATTATTTTTCACAATAGTTTTTAAATGTTATTTTTACGGAACTCTTTTAACTAGAGAGATGAAACAAAGTCCAGACTGTGTCTCGTTATATCCTCAATCCATAAATGTACTATATCAATCCATGAAATGCACAGGTTTGACAGGATCATCAAAAAAGTCACGTAAAACTTAAAAAGATCGGAAATGACATTCATTTTGACAACCATAGAACCTTAAACAATGTCCGTTAAACAGATTTATTTTTAATTTATAGGCAATGGGTATAGTTTAAAAAGCAGTCAGTATTGATTATTTTTTTTGCAAAAGTTTCTAAAAAATTATTATATATTTCATTAGCCTTTCTTTATTATTTTTATTTCTTATTAACAATTCTTGAAATTATATTTTATTTCTGTAATATCAGACCCCTTTTTCCACCGGTCTTCTTTCAAACGTTTAAAACCTTCAACAATAAAGATCAAACATCGTAATTGGTTAATTATTTGCAATTGAAACCTTATGGATGGAACTAGTCATAATATTTTTTTTCGCACAAAATGGAAACATAAAACAAAAAGCATCTTTTCTCCACCCAGTGGCCTATATATATATATATATATATATATATACACTCTAACTCAAAAATAAATACAGTTTCGTTTTTAATTTTATATAAATTATCTGGCCAAATTTTATATGTGTATTGCATGCGCTGCATCACCATCACGACTTAAGGAAGCTGAGCTTATATCAAGAACAGAATTATTTTTAAATATTGAATATATTTGGCTTTAATTTTGTAGAAATTCATTATTCACAATTAAATGAAACTATGTGACTTAGTATTATTTCTACTTTATTTAAATTCTTTTATTAGCTAATTGTCCAACTGAAGATGTTGTAATACAACGAAACCTAGGTTGTGGTAAAGAATTCATATAAAGTAGAAATAATACTACATCACGTAGTTTCATTTAATGAAGAAGGACTTATGTTATTGAATGAATGGTGCATGTGGTCTCCGTCTAAAATACAAGGAAACCTAGGTCGTGGTAAAGAATTTAAATAAAGTAGAAATAATACTACATCACATTGTTTAATTTAATTGTGAAGAATGATTTTTGCTATTGAATGAATGGTGCATGTGGCCTCCGTCTAAAATACAAGGAAACCTAGGTCGTGGTAAAGAATTTAAATAAAGTAGAAATAATACTACATCACATTGTTTCTTTTAATGGTGAAGAATGATTTTTGTTATTGAATGAATGGTGCATGTGGCCTTCGACTATGTCTAGAATTTAAATATTCAACATTATAACAGCTAGAGCCACAGTCACAGCTAATAGCTTATATAACAGTCCTAATTGATAAAGAATTGCAATTACTACTACACAAAATATCTGAACAGCAAAAAAATGCCTTTTCTGGCTTAGAAACACCTTTCTTATAAAAGCCAAAAGGAAGACACCAAATTGAATCTCTTTTACCTATATATGTAAGCTTCTGGTGATTTTTAGCATCTTACCAATTTATTTGTTTATTCAGACATATTAAACGAGAAAACAGAATTCTGAAAAAACAAACTAGCAGACAATACCATAATGTCAAAATTAGGAAACTAAAATTTTTTTTCTATGCGTGTCGAGATCTCAATGAGGTGACAGAAGGTTAAAGTGATGAATCCAAATTATATAATCAGCCTGGCCTTGTAGCTAAAAGAATAATATTAGATTGCCTGTATCATCGACTGCAAAACTTTGAAGAAACTATACAAAGTATGTGCTTTTTACTGGCTATATTTTGATATTTATGAGTTTCAGGAATTGGGCCCTATAAAATCTAGAAAACTAGGACAACCATTTAATACCGAGGTAGCCATTTAATACTAGGCAGTACCCATTAATAAGGTATTATAGAAAATGTTGTTATTTACCAGTAAAAAATATAAGTTAGACTTTTTTTTTATTTTGCCAATTACCCTGCATCTTTGGGCATTGAGCATGCTGTATCATCTCATAAATTTTACGATTATGTACACTTTTGACACTTGTTTGTGATTCTTGTAGTATTACCATCTCCGCTAATAAGTAATATGATAGGATCCTGGCTGCAGTGGTGCTACTACTTGTTGGCACAGAGTAATTGTTTCAGTGTTAATTTTTTTTCGAAGTATCACACTAATATTTAGAGATACGCACCTCAAGAAAAACGGAACCCTAATAAGTTAACTCATATCTCGGTCTACTCCCACTCACGTCCTCCCACATTTATCATATTCGTTTTTCCCAAAAAATCGTTTGGAAGTAAAAACTCGAAATTTGACATAATAATAAAGCACAATAAAAACCACATTTTGAAAATTATTTTTTCCAGTACTTACTGGAAAAAACAATTTTCAAATTACATATATAGTGTGGTATTGGTTGAAAGGAACTCAAAAAATAATTTCGAAATATTTTTTCAAAATTTTAGATATTACATCTTCAAATTTATACTGAAAAATATGTTCAGTGTTTCTAGAAGTACTTTTGTAGTTATTAAGTTACTTCTGTAGTTATTAATTTTTAAAATTTCAACTTTTTATGAAAAAATTACACGTTTTGGCACTTTTAATTACCTGTAGCTTGACAACCAGTGATGATACAAACTTGGGAGTGGTCTCATTTTAAAGATCATATATGGAGCTTCAATAAGATATTGGTTTAGGTTAAACCACAAGGTTTATTGTATTTAGACTTTACAAAGTAATTTTGATAATTTTTAAAAAATTTTAAAATTGTAAGTTTTTGAGAAATTCAAATTTTAAAAGTTTTCCGAAGATTTTAAATTGTACTTCTACCTATGTCATATCCAGGTCTGTATCGTCACTGGTTGCCAATCTACAGGCAAATGCCAAAATGTGTAATTTTTTCATAAAAAGTTAAATCTTTAAAAATTAATAACTTCAAAAGTAATTGTGCTACAACTGAAATTTGGTATTTTTTTATAACTCTGTGCCATATTACTGTATACCAAAAATCATGAATCTAAGACATCAAGTCTGAATATTTCCTAAAATTAAATAAATAATATATTTTGTTATGAAAAATTACTATTTGTAAATTGTTTCATAAAAATACTATTTACCCTATAATATTATAAGTATAACTTCGATGAGTACGGAACTCTCATAATACCAGTTCCACTTCACCAGTTCTACTTGGACTTGACAGGTTTTTGGTTAGCGACTTTTACAGTGGTTTAAGCTTGTGGGGTCTGTGCATACAAATTACGCTCATTCATTATTCTAGTGCTTATATAAATATGAACGTCAATAACTACAAAAATGTACTCCAAACCAATACGGCAATGTTGGAACAGCTCATCACTAATGGACCATATCACGCGGCAGCCGGCACATATCATTACATATTTAGCACACGCCACCACTCCCACATTCTGGAACCATTGTCCGCAATCGCTGAAGCGCAAACGTTCTAATAACATTGCTTGCAAGTCTTTTTTTCTCTTGCGCCACAATGACTCGCATCTTTTAATGTCTTATTCTGTGTCTACGAGCCTCATTGTTGTCAAAGACTTAAGCTTTACGGCGCCAATAATAATATTCAGAGCAGCATACTTTAATGTCATAAAATGGATCATCATTGTGGTATTGACAGAATATCTACACATAGAAGACACATTATGTCGCCATCTGCATCAATCTACAAGTTGATAGTTATAGAAAAAAATTGAGACAGAAAACTGAAATATTGGATTTTTCAATGTCTCATTCTGTTTCTACGAGCCTCGTTGTCGTCAAAGACTAAACTTCACGGCGCCAATAACAATATTCATGGCAGCTTACTTTAATGTCATAAAATTGATCGTCATTGTTGTATTGACAGGATATCTATACATAGAAGACACATTATGTCACCATCTGCATCAAATAACAAGTCGATAGTTATAGAATAAAGTTGCGACAGAAAACTGAAATGTTAAAAATGTATAAAGCAATTTTCCTATATAAAAATATATTAAGTTCCAAAAACCTACAAGAGCTTTGGGCAAATCTTATCATGTACGAAATTTTTTGACAATATTTAAAAAATACTATTTTGAAATTGTAAATATGGATTAGGACTGTGTGCTGCCGCACCACCCCGTCGCCATTGTGCAAATTTGAACGAGGCGCCACCGAACTATAATTTTTTGTGCCCCACATGCGCCGTACGGTTCGACCGATCTGACAGAAGCAGCCGACAAGCCCATTACCTCCACCCCAATGCCCAATTTACTTATCTCCCTAACGATTCTATTGTTTGTTGATTTTATTTATGTGCGGTTTACTGTGGATCCCGTGTTTTGGCATCTAAATAAGTTTGTTTTGCGTAATTATTATATTTATAAAAACCTGTCAAATACAAGTGGAGGTCACAAGGGTTCCGTATACATTTAGGCATTTACAAACATTTAATGGTACAAATATTCCCATTATACATAAAATATAAAATTTTAATTTTTTACCACAAAAATATGCAAGAAATAGTAGGCGTATAACTATAAATTAACAATATTTGGATTTTTTCCTTTACTTGTGCTATGAGCTATATAAAATGTAACATACTAAGCCAAGAAATATGCAGGTTTTTAAAAAACCGAAAAAGACATTCATTTTGACAGCAATAGAATAATTATCAATGTGAGTAACAGTTTATTTTTCATTAATTTGAGTAACGGCTACAAATTAAAAAAGGCTATTAATATTGCTTATTTTTGTTATTAATTTCTAAAAGTTATTATTTAATTCGTTAAGATTTTTATTATTTTTATGGTCCGATATCTCGAAAGTAAAAATGGAGCCCTTATAAGATAGCTCATGTGACCGCCTGTCTGTTAAAGCCGTTTTTCTCAAAAACAGCTTGACGTAGAAACTTGAAATTTGGTGTAGTAATAAAACATATTAACTTGCACAAATCCCGAAAGCTAACACTATAAAATATTTATAGTTAAATTTTAGGGGAGCAAATTAAGTGCTCAATATTATTTTAAGATTTTTTTCATAATTGTAGGTATCTTCAGAGATATACTGAAAAATAAAAAAAGCCCCACTTAATAAATTGGTTAATGCACCCTTAATGGTTGGAAACTTTCAACCGAGAGTGAAAAAATAGGATTTTTAGAAGCCCGCGTAATGGTTGTAGGAAAACTATAGCGATTATTCGAGATCTTGAATTTTTTATAATCTGCATGATGTTTTTAACGCCCCTGATAGATATAGTAATCAAATACTTTCAAATGTTTTATAAGCGCCTATACTTCATTCCATTCCAAAAGAGAATGTTTGTAAACAAACCAAGTTGACAGTAAAATAGTATATTGTGCAATAACAATGTTAAAAATATCACTATGACATGGATATTTTACTAAAATGAATTGTAAAATTTAAAGGAGAAAAAAGGACGACCCTAGTCACACAAAACCAGAGGTATAAAACATTTTGGAATAATATTTCATATTTCGACATGTACGAAGTTTATTATATATATATATATGTATTTTTTATCTATATATGCTATTCCTTACGCATAATTTAATTTATAATGTGTTGAAGTGGAATATCCTCACTAAATCAGTTTCTACTTAATGTAGACGATATTCGACTCTTTCCAGTGTGACGCTTCAGCAAGGCAGAAGTAAACGAGACGGAACATTAGTGCTATATAACAAATATACGTACATAGGGTATTTTGGACATAAAGATAATGAAAAAAACATTTTGACATTTTATTTACAAATAAGTGTTAGTATTATTTTGCAATGTAAAGTATATGTTTTACATAGATTTGTATCATTAAGTTTTGCTGTTATTTGACTCTACATTTTCAATGATTACTTTTTTTAAAAATAACATTAGAAAAAACTTAAATCTCAACGTTCCCGCATTGTTTATACGCACTTTGACTTTATATTATACAATATAAATATGTATCGAATAGTTTTCATTAAAATAAATTAAACATTATTTAGACAGTGTAAATGAACACCAAAAATAAAATTTCACTTTTAAAACCCAAATACCAAATAAATCCATATCATATAATATGGATTAACGTGGATACAAGAAAATTAATATTAATAAAAGAAAAAGGTTTAGAATACCTGAATTGTCAAATTGATTTGTTTACGCACATTCTCTTCTGAATTGGAATGAAGTATAAATGTTTATGGAACCCTGGTAATATGAATTCTACTCATGCTTCACAGACCAATTACTATTTCTTATTAAAATATGTTTGTGACGTTTGTGAAGATAGCTAGCTTCTTTTGTTTTCATGTTGTTCGCTTTTTTATATTCTAGAAATTTCTGGATTTTTTAAAGAATGATATTCTATTCCTGTAATGCCAGGTTCATTTTTGTCAGTCTCCTTTATTTATTTAGCAAATTTTAGTGTTTTTATTTCAAATATATTTGAAATGCATCACGAGGGTAAAATTGTATTAAAATGGTCCCTATGTACACCTTTCACAACTGTATGCAAATTGATCACTTCATCATCGTATACCATCATTTCATGTCCAAAACTAATTAAAAACTTTTTAATTATTAGTTTATCAAACTTCATACAAAAATGAATATTTGTTGCCTCATCTTTAAACAATTGGTTTCCTCACGTCACATTCCTCACATCGTCATTTTTATGCGGTTAAAAATAAATTTTAAAAAAATAATACCCGTGACGTTGCTAAACTTATCCATACACATAAAGGGTTAATAATCTGAAACAACAAAGCAGGTAATCAATCATCGGAGGCGGTGGGGTGTTTGGCAGGGCCGTAATGATGGACTGATAATCTATATCAATTATTAAAATATGCCATTAGGCCGATACACCTGTGCTTCCTTGTTTGTACAGGTTTTGAAATACTACAACAGAATTAACATAGGACAGATTTGTGGGTTTATTATTAAGTCGCTATAGATTCAATACTAAAATAACTAATCTAATTTATTTTAATATTATAAAAACAATTCACATTAATATTATATAAAACATATATAAAACATTACAAACAATATCCTACACAAAGATCTATGTGTACCTACAGTCGAGGACAGAGCCAAGAAAATCACCCAAGAAATCACATGAACTAGCCCAAAATCTAATGGCAGATACCTTGCTAGGAGACTAAATGGAAAATACCCCAGTCTCATATGAGGAAAGGCAATAATTATTTCTAAGGATAAGTAACTGGACACATATCTTGCAAGACTCGATGGACGCTACGATAAAAAAAATTTTCAAATGGTGCAACGGTGGAAAGACTGCAATCAAAGAATTTTTTTAAAAAGATATAATAAAAGAATATATTAATAAAATTGTTTGTTTGCTTACTAATTAACCAATTGAAAAACAATTTTTCTTTAGGAAAATAGAGAATACTTTCCCAAATAAATATACCACACAAAAACATTCATATAAAAAAAAATCTATCATGAAAAAAATTATTATAAATTTGATGTTCGACACCCAATTAACAGAAGTTTATGAGAAATAAATGCACTTTTCAAATCAATTTTTATTTTTGAAATAATCACAAGCGACTAAAATTTTTGCTAAATATATAGTTTTAAATATTTATCCTTCAATTAAAAAAAAAAGCAAAATTTGCAATTTGTGCTTGCCAGCATCTAAATTTGCTATTTACAAAAATTCACTCCATTATTGTGTTTCAAATTTTTCATTTTATCATCAGATTCTCTAAATAACTCATTCGAGTAATAAAAAGGAATTTATGAAATTAGTTATTTGCGAGCATTTAGAGTTCAAAATAAAAATAACCTAAAGCGGCGTTTACACGGTGACAGTTCGTGGAACAGTTGCCGTCGTGCAGATGTTATGACAGTGTTCTGTCATCATAAAGTGGGCGGCGGCTTGTACATACATGGTGACAGTTGGTGGCACGATGTTGTCATAACGGCAACTGTCGCACGAATTAACCACTTAAGAGTCCAAATTCGAATAAAAGCAACTTTTCTGCTAGATGAGCATGATTTTATACACCCTTTTTTGCACCAAACCTGCCAATGATTTCTAGTACATTATACATACATATTTGTTACCGAATGAGATAGTTGAAGATTCCTTAAAGGTTTGAGAACTATCATTTGCGGTCGAGATTATATGTTTCTCTTATTTATAATTTTGCATAAACTATTTTAAATTCTAATTAGAAACAAAAAACCTGTCAAACACGAAGGGAACTCGCACTACGAGGGTTCCGTATGCATTTAGGCAATTATGAATATAGTGGTACGTACATTCCTATTAAACTATTTAAAAAAAATTTAATTTTTTTTGGAATGAAAATATATCACCGCCTACTATATCTTTACCAGGCACAAGTTAAAAAAAGATATATATTTTTATGTGATATAACTACAAATTAACGATTTTCGGGTTTTCTCCTTTACTTGCACTTTGAGACCATGCTTCTTTCCAAATTTAATGATTCTAGATCAACGGGAAGTACCCTATAGGTTTTCATTTATTTGCGAGTGTCAAAAAATACGACATAAATGGCTGTATTTTTTGTGTTTTTTTTTATTGAGTTGACTTAGAAGCTTGATTTTTTACAGCTCCAAGGAACCATAGACCTAAGTTATTTGATATTAATTCCAACTTGATATCTCCACGCATTGCTGAGAAAAAGAATCTTGACAGACAGATAGATAACGTAGTAATCCTATAAGGGTTCCTTTTATCCTTTTGAGGTACGAAACCCTACGGAACCCCTAATGGTACTGACCGTAAAAATAGCAAATCTTCATTAAAACATAATTTTTCTAACAATTATAACTCTTTCCTATACAGTCATTTTTCTGTCCTCCACTACAGACTTCCCCTACACAGACCTGCCACGCAATTTTCTGACTCTGCCATTTTTCATTTGTGTTTTTCTTTACTTTTGACATGTGTCAATTAATTGTGATCTATTAATATATTTCTTTTTCTTTCAAAACGAATCATTTTCTTTTTTAACTCCATAGATTTAATTTCAATTCAGACATGAAGGCAGCTGAATGTATTCTATCAAACTTTTACGAGATTGACTTGGCATATTTCCAAATAGCTCTCTTCCTGTGAAATTGATTTTATTCAACGGAATTTAGGGGTTAACATAGTATGGTAACTATACACTAACGCACTTTGTTGGTAAAATTAATATATAATGTATAAAATTAGATTAATTAACAACTATAAGATGTATATTTAAAATTAATTAACAACTATAAGGTGTACGGAGAGGAAAACATTTTTGAAACAACTTTTCAATGCTTTTCTTCAATTACCTAATATTGAGATTTGATTTATTCCGTAATATGTTTATTTTGGCTCTGCAGGCTTAAAAAAATAATTATATGTTTTATAAGTAACCTACTGGTGCAAAATAGCATAGCTATTAATATTAAATAAATATAATTTTACGAATACAGTCAGGTTAGAACTATGCGGAGTTGCGCTCCAGAATCTACAGAAATAAATTGGATATACTTAAAAACAACAAAATTTGTCAATTATGAATTTATCAATTAGAAATAACACAGCAGACGTTGTCGGGTGTTATTGAAGTCAGGTACACGTACTCCTACATATTTTTCCCAAAAATTACTCACTTTACAATTAAAATTTCTTTAAATAACAATAAACTAAAACAAAATATCTCAGAATATCATTTTTATTTGGGTGAAAAAAAAACTCACTACGCGATAATCGTAATATTTTTGGCACCAAAAGACAAAAAAACATCAGAACAAACACGTTGCGGATGGGCGAGAATTTACGTCAACGTATTGCCAGAAAATTAATTTATTACGCCACTATGTTAAAATCACTGTGCGCAATAATCTACACATATAATAAATTTATATGTATAGATTATTTAGAATGAATTCTGTACATATAAACTATTTTAAAAAATTATTGATTTAGGGACTTGAATGATGACAGAAGCCAGAAAAACTTTTTTTAGAATTATCGTCTGTATATTAATTTGAGTGGATATTACAATTTTGATGAAATTTGGTATAGTAATAGGACATAGCCAGGAGCAACATACGTATACTTAAGAGGGAAAAAAACAAAAATCCTTTTTCTAATTACAAGGAAATGAAGTCATAATAAGAGTTAGTATAACTATGATATTCTTTCTGTTATGTTACTATATACTGAATAATAAATAATAAATATTTATAATAAACAAATTTTAAAAACAGGACATAATTACTATATCTACATCTGCACTGACAGGCGGCTGCTTAGCGCCTAGAGCCTAGCGAGAAACTTAGTAAAACGAATATTTTAGAATGTTCGCAACCGGCCACACTGCCTGCTTGGCGCCTTCGCTAGTCGCCTAGCCTGTATCGAAGTAAACAAACGTGTTGGCATTTTGGCGCGAGGCATTTTAGAAAAAAAATGGAAATGAAACATTAATTGTATCAGTTTTTAAAAGAGAACTTCTGTGGAATCCAGCTAATGAACTCTATAAAAATGCAGTTGTCTTAAAAAACGAAAAAATGCAGTTGTCTTAAAAAATTAAAAAATGCAGTTGTCTTAAAAAACGAAAAAATGCAGACGTCTTAAATGAACTCAACGTGATGGATATGACCGTGAAATTGTGTATTGTAAAGATGAATTTTCTATAAGTAGCAGTTTTAGAGATATTTTTAAAAGTGACATCTCATCGATGTGCCAACAAGCAAATGACTAAGGCACCTAGCGACTCAACACGCAAACAACCTTTCAGTGTGGCCACCATGTATCCTAGCAAGTAACCAGATGTAGTGACTAGGCTATAGACGCTAAGCAAGCCAGCTGTCAGTACGGACGTAGCCTAAGGATATTTCAAAACAATTTGTTGGACCGAGGGTGATTCATATTTTTCCCTAATCTTTGCTTGATAACAAAATGTCATTACTGCTATGACAAATATAAGGAAACGGAGTGAGAGAATATAATTAAAATCTTTTAATTTCATACTTTTTTTGGCATCTACTTCCAATTTTATGAATGCTAAAAATTGTTTTTTTAATTGGTAATTCTTATTACCAAAAGTTTTATATTTGTACACACTGGAGCATGTTTTGGCGTTGTCCTTTAACCCCTAAAAGTATAACCTAAAGTAAAAACTTTGAACTCTGCTCCAACAGTAGCCAATTGGTCTAATATTGTATCGATTTTTAAAATACTTCATTTTCTAAGATTTTTTCAGAGCAGGCCCGTCCAACACACGGCTCCCGGGCCACGATGTGGCCTGCAAAGGCCCTGCATCCAGCACGTGAGCTGGTTAAAACTTTAAAAACATCAATTGGATATTGTGCAAATATCTATTAAAAAATATGACTATGTCAGTTGCACTACACTAGTCGATAAATGAATCAATAACTGATAGTCAAAATGAATAATGTGTACATATTTGTAGGTATGTATGTTACGGAATCCGGTGTCGTGGTACAGAACCCTACAAAACACGTCAGTCTTATTGTCTTGCTCCCGCGAACATACCACTATTGTAGTTGCAAGGAATAATCAACCTTATAATCTCCGCTATAGGGCCTGTATTAGCTTGTGCTTGTGTACTCATACGTAGACAACGATGCATCAACTGGCGCCCTTAGACTAGACACCCCTGGTACTACAAGAAATTCATACCCATAAAAGCGATTGACATTAAAACAGCTTTTTTCCTGCATGAAACATAACAAGTCAAAAACAAGATCATTTTTATCAGACACCCATCTTACAAGTATTCTGCGCATAGCCACTTCTAAAATACCAGCTGATATGGATGCACTGTTTGCTGATGCAAACAAAAAAAAATATCATCAGTTTTCTCATTAGTGCGATAATTTGTAAACCGGAGACTTTCTTAATTATTTAGGTTGAAAAATTAAAATTACTGCTTCCTTTACATTTAAAGTTCACTATGCTATTAACCAGCTACGGTTTCAAGAATAATAAACCTGGCTCTCCACACAATTATGGTGGACACCCCTGCTTTTGAGTATTCCTGGATTTTCAGGCCTGTATACAAAGAGTTACTACAAAGAGCCAAATAGACATCACAATTTTTTTTAATAAAATAGTATTCTTTTTAATTTTGAACAAAAAGTTTAATATGACTAACTCGACCAACAAGTTGGTCTTTCAAAATTCGAATAATCGCCTTATGACAACTATGCCCAAAATCAATAACACTGATGGTATTTTGCATCTAAGTTAGTAGATCACTAAAGTAAAGTTTAATTTTATTACTACATTGTAATTTTGTTAACCTATTAAAAAGCATATTATACAAATTATTTTTGACAGTTTAATTTTTTATTTCGTATCATATACTAATAATAAAAGATACTAGGTATTTTAAAAATATGTAATAATAAAAACTAATAAAAGATACTAGGTATTTTTAATTATTGGTTTTTAATTGTATTACTCTGTTTTTGATATGGAAATTAAAACAACATAATTCGTAACAACCGAGAGAAAGAACAAATAAAATTATATGGCTTCGCGATTTCTTTCAGTCTCTCCTGTGGCTTTATTGTTCTATTGTCTACGAGCACGAAAACACCGACAAGTAGATATACGGTATAAATGATTTAATTAATTTCAATGATGCATTTTGTTTCCATAGAGAATAATTTGCAAATATAAAACCTATCAATTTTAGGACAGATATATTGCTGAAATCGACCATTTTTGTCTAAGCAACGGATAGTAAATAAGTTTACGTCTATTTGGTTATCGCGATTAGCAAGCAATAGATCTCTAAAAAAAAGCAAAATGTTAAAGTTCATACTTATAATAAAAAAATAAAAGCACACAGTCTACACATCAAATATGTTTAAAAAAAAACATATTTAGGGTAAATGAGCTACAGAATATAAAAGAATTTGTTTGTTTGGTTTTGCTGTAGTATTCCTTAACACTTGAGGAGGAAAATATATTAATGTATATTAAGCGTTTTTTTAAATTTCCATTTTCTATCTATCAGTAAATTTGTTTGCTTGTGCTCTCGCTTAACTAAAAAACTAGGAAGGAGAATTTAGAACAAAACAAAATTAAACATTTTCTTTGTTATAGTTATTAGTCTAGAAAAGTCATAAAGATATCTCGATATGACGTACGAAATTTGAGAAATAAAAAAAAAATGTTGAGTCTACTATCGATCACAACATAATTAACCACTGCCACAAACTACTAGAAAAATGAAGAAGTTCATACAAGTAAGATAGCAGAGAAAAACTAGCCGAAAATAAGCAGTCAAGTGCGAGTTGAACTCGCACACAATAGGTTCCATTCCATTGCACAAGCAGACCAAGTATGGTACAGGAACAAGAAACGTTGAAGAAATGCATTTACTAAGATTTCGTGTATGGGAACCCGCCCTTGGGATCTGACTTATTGACTTTTTTATTATTTGTCATGATAAGAGGCCATAGTAACACATATTCCATAAACATTTCAAGTGTCTACCTGTTACAGTTCAAAAGATGCAGCCCTGTTGGCACCCTTTGGGTATGGAACATTAAAAAATAAATTTAAAAACAATATCCCATTTCTTTACACGTTTTTTCACACAACCAACTCACCTTAAAATTCCCCCCATTGCACCAGGCCACCAGGGCGTCGACCAACTGAGCGGCCAACTCAGCCGGTGGGGGCTCACCGGCATTGCGCAATAGTGCCACCAAATCCTCTGCCAGCAGCTGTCGGTGGCGCGGGTCCGGACGCCAGAGCAGCGCCGCGCACGCCTCCAGGCTGGCGGGGCGAACATACGCCATCTGGAGGGTGGAAAAAATATATGTTTAAAACAAAATTTAGTGCTTTCATGTCAACATTAAAGCTTTTCTATATTCTTTAAATCGGAATCAATATTAATCCATGCATTATTTTTAAATTTTATCTATTTGTTTTGTAAAACTCTGTAGTTCACCTCGAAGCATTAACTAAACACGTAGTAAAAAAACAAAAACAAATTTAAAAATAACAGATAATATATGAGTATAGGAGTCAAACTTGGTCAATGGTGTAGGGTGTCAAACGAAAACTTATTGCAGCATGAATTCAATATTATATATATATATATATATATATATACATATACATATACATATATATATTATTATATATATTATTTTTTTTATTTATGTAAATATCTTTCCGGAAAATTTTTAATTAATAATTGGCTTAATAATTGCCGTCCCCAAATCTTATCATCAAAAGGACTGTTCGGAAAAATCTGAAAAAGTCATGAACATTGAGAAATAGTTACTGACTGAATTAAAATTATCAGGATTGAAAAATTCTAGCATGATTAATTGATACAAAGAATGTAATTGTTAATTTCCTTATAACTACTAGACTATTGGTTTGAGAGAAAAAGTTTTTCCAAAAAAATTTCTCAAAATTTAAGTCATTCTATGTTTTTCAAAATCTTAAATTTGGCTCAGTTGAAAAGCTCTCCACTCAGCTCCCGGCATAAGCAATGTGATACGGCACTGGTGCCCATCGGAATACACTACTAAATGTATTCCGATGGGCACCAGTGCATCTTTAAAGTGGTGGGCTGATAGCACAGAACACTAACGATGCAAGCAAGCACAGCTCGCATTTGACAGATTTTTTATTTCCAATGGTTCACAAAGTTTTTCTTAGTAACCAACAGAATAAACAAACAAAATGTTAATTTGGAAGTTTGAGGATGAGCAATTAGTTGATCACACAAAAAAAATGTTTACTTTTTTGTAACTTCACTATCAATACTCTATATCACGAATGTCGTTATCTCTTTTACGTTACAGAGCTAAAATTGATACACTATTGACGTCTTTTGAACAAATTTTACAAATAAGGTTAAATCTATGAAGAATTCTAGTGCAGGGAAAGAAGTAAAACAAAGAACCAAAGGATTCAATCCATCATCATTATACCTTATCCTGCTTTACATACCGAGTTAAAATAAATTCCAAAATAACGAGTCACATTGTAGTAAGTGTTTTAATAATTATTTTCAAGTTTATCTACGTGCCACACAAAAATATGAATAATCTCATTCAAAACAATTGGCTACGTGTTAATTAACAGATAAGCGTGTTATTTAATGTCATGAATGTCAAAAAATGAAGCAACAACGCAAATGGATAAGGAAGCTCCCTCACATAGCACATTTAAATTGTTCCACTAATAGTAGTATTACGAAATTAACATGTATATCGTGAAATAAATACATTTGGTGCAAATATACGATACAATAAATACGGTAATTATCGTAAAAGTTCTGGATGCAAATTTACCTTCACAGAAGACTATCTTATTTTTTCCGAGCTACAACGTATGTTGGGTTAGAGTCATCCCTTAGTAGTTTTACACCCAAAATCTTAATGAGATTCTCAACATTGTGAAGATGTTACCTAGGTAGTAGTTGGAGGTTGGCTTCCTTTTTCACAGGATAAGAATCCTCCAACCTAAACGGATATCTCATCTATCTAATACGGGAGTACACCAAAGCGTTTATATAAAATTGCATCAGCATATACACCACAACGATATTATTTTCATAGACTCCGCAAATTCTTCACACACTTCCTTTCAAAAGTGGCAAATTAATTATTATCATATTTTTATGTCATTTCTAGATATTCAACCCTACCATGTGACTTTATGAATAACGCAAACGTTAAAGAATAATTACCCTTTAACCAGATGTGTGCATTTTGTATCATCGTGAAACCTTTATTTTGACAGCTACGTGACAGAACGTTAAAATGGTGCCCTATTTCCCTTTACGGAAAGAAACCTAAACAAGTAGACTTTATGACTGACTCCATAGGTTTCTTACTATAGGTTATTTCGATAATTTAATGAATTTGGCCTTACGAGGAAAATTGATTGAGCAAATTGAAAGATAAGACAGCTTATTTTTAAAAATTACCTTATAAAATTATATTATATATTAAATTAGACATCTAGAAACATCATTACATACTTCATCTCATAAAAAGATATGCAGAAACGCCAATAAAATATATATAATAAACGAGAATTAAGGAATGTTTCGGGTCCACATACGTTAGCAAATAATAATTACGTAAAATTCTTTTGATTATCTAAAGATGTAACAAAATTTCTAATAAACAATTTGAGGCCGACGTTGAAATTACATTACGAACAAACCTCACTTGACGTGCCACTAAAACAAAATAACCTATAAAACACAGAGAACACAACATAGACCAATAGCTCCGTCCTTATCTTTCATTTGTAAAATTATATGATATGCTATTATTTTCTCTCAAACCAACTAAAAATTCACATGTGGTGCTTTAACGATCAATAAAGTCCAGGACCATGCGAGTGCATTACAAAATACAGATTATTAAAATGAACGTTAAGACAAGCGTTATTGTCTTATATTAGCTAATTACGTTACGTTACGTAAAGTGAATGATGCAACATAGGGTTGATTTACTATAAAATCTTTCGGAATTGGCTCCGGGATGCTACTAAATCTTTCACTAATGAAACCGTATATCCCCAAGTTATAACCACAACTCGGTGTTTCCTTTTATGTTACCTTTTGTGCAGGACATAACAAATAATATGGTTCTACACCTTACAATAAAGCTAATCTTGCAACGTTGCTGTCTACTGAATACATGGAAAACATCAAATTTCAATGCATAGACATCTGTGGGAGAAGGTTTTATTTGTCACCATGTTTTACTTCACCACATGTAAACACATTATGTAAATCAAAGACTATAAGCAAAGAAAATCAGATTTCAAAAATATTACCGCCAGTATCAGCGTAGAAATGGGCATTCTATATGCTTTATTAAACATTCACCTCAATGGTACTAATAATAACAATTGTTATGTTTTGCATTCTTTAGATTAGTACTCTAATATATTAATACCCTGACTCCGCAGCTTATAAGAACAACGATTAACGCTGCAGGGAGGCTATTATAAAAATATTTGATTTTATCATGGTTAGATAAAACTGATTGTCATTAACATAAGGGTCTTTCGTTCCTTCGAGGGAATCTTACTTTATCCGCTGCGTTCACATACAAATACTTATCTACCTTCCTCAATCACACCTGCATTTGTTTTTTTCAATTTTGTACTATTCATATCTTCAGTAACAGTCATGGAACCAGACTACAATTGTTACTAAAGTCAATACTATGAAACAGACTATAGATAAAACAACAAAAAAAGTAACACAGTTACGAAACGACACTACAATTGTTACTAAAGTCAATACTATAAAACAAACTATAGAAAAAAATTGTTAGCAATTACATTAGTTTTTTTTATTACTGCTTTCTTTATTTATTTTATTTACGAAGTTGCCAATGAATAAATATTAACATACAACTACTCACAAAATGCTCTGACCTACAAGTTACAAGTTGTGAAAAGAAATAAATATATCACACGGCAAATAAGATACCACTTTCCCTTTCGTTTCTATGCCAAAACCACGCCCAGCTCTCACAACAACCTAACATTCATGACATGCACACCAAACACGTTTATTTTCCTGCTTGAAAAAGAAGGGTGACTCAGTCAACCTCACCAAACGAGCTCTATGCAGATGAGAAGGCACCTAACAATACAACAGCGGGCCTACGTGTGACGAAAATAATAATCATAAAGACTTGTCGACACAAAATCTACAAAAGTACGACTGTAGGATTGAGAGTATTTGGTTAGTGACACATTGTAGCAAGGAACGAGTAAACAAAACGATGTAATATCACATTGAAGTAAGTAGTGAGAACAGCGTACGATGTTGAACAGTACAGGAATTTAACTGGTCACTTGAATAAACATCTTAATTAATACTAATCAGTCAATAAAAACCTTTGTGTCTTTACCAATTCAGTTCCGTAAGGCAAGCATATCCTTCCAGCTAACTATATAATTTATTAACCGTTTTAGTGCTATGGTTTTTTACTCATATATACTTAAAAATTCCAAAGAAATCTTTTGTTTTAGATGTCATTTACCCTTGTCTTGAAAAAAAACTGTATCTCTTCCAAAAATTATCCAATTTTAATAATTTTTTCGGTGTTTTCTTAAGAAAAACTTGTACAAGGATAATAAAATACAAAGAAAATTATGGAAATATATATTGTGAACAAAAATTATAACAAAAACGGAAATCAAGTTCACATCGTATTTTCGCAGTCTGGTACATCCTCCGTATCAGCAAAATAATTGTTCTCGTCACTATTATCACTATCACTCAAGATTTGCATTACGCCAAATTGTGAGTGCACCGCATGTCACTCCCACTATAACTTTCTTGACAACTTGAAAAACAATCATTTTCACTCGAATTATTTTCGTATTCCGACATTATGGGTTAAAAATTGTCTTTTCCTGGATCCTTTTTATATTGTAATTACTAATAATATTATAATTTGAACTTTATGTAACATGTAGAAAGATAAAAAATTAGCGATGCGTGCGAGCGACCTCCCCTACCCCGCAAGCTCAACAGCAACTGATTTCACGAGCACCATCGCGCTCATGGCAAATTTAGTTAGTACGCGCACAAGCGCTATGGCGCTCGTCGGCACTCAAACGGTTAACATAATAAACCAGGAAGATGAAAGATACTTAATAGAGACAATCTGGTATACATTTGCCATACACACTCGGAAGCTATGGGAAATTTTCTCATCTCAGGATGATTTCGAATATGTAATGTGGTTTCTTCAATTTTTTCTTACTATTAGCAATTTATGTACGCAGTAATATTTTATTTATTTACGTACTTTTATGTATCTAATTGAGACATATGGAGGATTTATTGCTACAAGAGCAATCTCTTATAGCCAACCAGAACACCAGTCCAGTCCCACTCAACGAGCAGTTAGGAATTGAACTTGGGTCTCTGTAGTGCGTCATGACATCAAAGTCCCTATGTCTTACGATCAACTCAATACACTATAGTGACAACTTTGTTACATTTTATGATTTTGTTATATTTTAAAAATACGATATATTTTGAGTTTAAACCCAAATTTTTTCACTTCTGGCAGACCTTCAAATTTTGTTATATTTTAAAATATATCATATTTTGAGTTTAAACCAAAATTTTTCCATTTTTGGAGGTGACTCCAACTGTTACTGGTTTTCACACATACAATTCCAAGGTATATTTAGTACGTTGAGCATTCCAATATATATTAAGTACATTAGAAACCCAAAAAAATGGCGTAGCATTTTATCAACAACTAAGAACGCTAAGTAGTAACGATTTATCGCTTAAGCAAACATCCCTCAAAATGGACCACTGTCACATGAAACAACTTCTTAATGTATGAGGAGATTGATATTGCTTCTAGAAAAGTTTCTTTCCAAAATCGCATCACAGCCCGAGGACACGAACTATAGTTTCTTCTCATTCGATCAACTGCTGCATCCGAAAAGATTCTATTTAGAATTGTTCACTGTTACACTCTATTTCCTATCTTGTCTAGAACAAGGCATCTGAACAAAACCAACATTACACTTCCTAGAAACATTAATGAGAGTAGGTACAACATTAGTTGCTGATCACATTGACAGGTATTGTTTTGATGTGGACCATTCCAAACATCTATAATCGGGGTAAGTATCTAATACAATAGGCTATTTGACTTGATTTTTTAAATTGTTCTATTTTGCATTATAAGCACACTACATTTATATTTCCGGGATATACGCCGTATTTTTTATATAAATCACTTTTAAAGTTTGAATTTTCGAACTCATGGTAAAAACGCAATTTCTGTAATGGCGGCTAGCATGACATCACAACAATGTAAACATAAACAGTCTTGCCCACTGAAGGGGATTATTATTTATTTAAATGGTGTTAGTTTTATGTGGTGTGTAGTGCCCCAATGTACAAATACGTCTATAAAAATTCCACACAACGTGTTCGTTTCAGTGCCAACGTACGTAACGTTTAAGTTTTTAAAAGGTGAAAAAAGTGGCTGCAATTATCCCGAAGAGATCCAAACAGCATTATAGTTCACTCAAATGTTTTTATGTGTGAAGATCATTTCGATGTAATATTTGTTTTTATAAATATTATTATCGATATCAATGCCTATAAACCAAAAGAATAAGAACATTAAATTTTAGTATAAATGCATTTTACTCGTCTGTGACGTCATTTGACATTTAACCAATAACAGGACGTTTGGGACGCAGATTGAATTTTTTAAAAAATTGTTATTACGTTTTTTTTTTTCATAAAATATAAACTTATTCTTTCGAAAATAAAAAACAATATGCTTATTTACCTTATTATATAAAAGGATGACCCGAATTGTGGTATATTTTCGATGTTGTCAAAAAGCCTATTAATTCAAATGAATAAAATGCTACAGCGTTTCACAAGTTGTTTTTAAAAATGAATTTTTATAGATACGCCAACAACATTCACATTTTAATTAGAAAAAAAGTTTCGCAATGCTGGAAAATTGTCTTATTTTTAAAATATTTTGAAGTCAAAAAACTATAACAGAAATACAAAACGATTCTAATCAATCATTTTTTTTGTATCTTGTCCCGTTTTTAAGATACACTATTTCAGCGTTACCGATGCGACACACCGAACAACTTATTCAGTCTTGAATATTGCGCATTAATAACACGGATAGAGTAGGGTTATCTCCCTGTCTCATTGGCTCTCGCAGAATACAACACATATTGTTAAAAATGATGTCACAATTTAGTCCTTCTGTCTTTGTGTTATCATTAAGTTTAAGCCTTCATAACTTGATAAATTTTTAAGATATCTCAAAATTTATTTCACTCGTCAGCACTCACAGGAACTTTTAAATTAACTGTAACTGAAAAAATTTAATGTAACTAAAATTTAATGTAACTGAAAAATTATTTAATATTTTGAATGGAAAATATAACGGCACAATTTAAAGCCAAAGAAGGAAGTTTATGTGTACTCGACGTAAAGCAAATAATCTAATGCCTTTTAAGCTGTTACCTTCAATAAAAGTAATCTCTAAATAGCCGTGATCAAGCCAAAGGGTATGAAATTTTTTAAATTGATTTTTTTATAATAAATGTATATTCTTTCGTTTTTAATGTATATTCTTTATCATAAACTTAAACTTAGATAAATACTAACAATTGTCAAAATATATAAACACATTCATACCAATATTTAATATTCTTATTCTTTTAGTTTATAGGCATTGATATCGATAATAATATTTAAAACACAAATATTACATCGAAATGATCTTCACACATAAAAACATTTGAGTGAGCTACAATTCTCTTTCGATCTTTTTGGGATAATTGCACCCATGTTTTTTGTCTTTTAGGATTAGTTGGCGCTGAAACGAACACTGTGTGGATTTTTTATACAAGTATTTTACATTGTGTCACTACACACCATTTATACACTATTTTAATATGAAAAAAAATAATAATCCTTTTCAGCGGGCAGAATTGTTTGTTTACATTGCGTGTGACGTCACGCTAGCCGCCATCACAGAAATTCGTTTTAAGCGCGAGTTCGAAAATTCAAACTTTAAAAGTGATTTATATAAAAAATACGGCATATATTCTGGAAATATAAATGTAATGTGCTTATAATGCAAAATAGAACAATTTAAAGCAATTTAAAAAATCAAGTCAAATAGCCTATTATATGAAAACTATGACGGGTATTTAAAAACCTATTATTTTTAAATACTAATAACAAAATACTCCTAGTACAAAAAAATACTGATATTGCACATCACTAACTTTAGAATAAATAGAATTTCTTCACAGTTTATGCACAAGCATATTTGAGATCCAATTTGATTTAACTAAACATATAGCCCGTCCTCAGTGTCTGCTGCGTTCAAAAATCTCCTAACGTCTTAGTTTACGTCTCATAAGCTAATAGTGTCTTATCCCCTTCTTTACTATATATATATATATATATATATGTATATATATATATATATATATATATATATATGTATATATATATATATATATATAATTTACTATATATATATAATTCACATATATATTTATAAACGTACATATCTTTTGTTTATCAGTAATTTAGATTTACATCATTGTGTCACAATCTACTGCAACGCTGTTTAAAATGACTCGTTGCATTACTATTGTCTTATTGTTTATATGAAATTGCTTTCGTATCAATAAAACCTCCATCTTCATACTTAGCTTTCAAAGGTTACAATGACGTCTTATAAATACCTATACTAATTGCCAGTACTGGCCTTGCACGGACAAAAAGTACCATGATTGCATTATGTTTTAACCTCTTTTTTATATAATAATAATTTACGGTCCATTTATTAACAGTATTCTATTTAGTCATCTTGCACTTGAATCAAGTACACAGCTGTGTACAGCACAGTCTTGTAACATAAATTTATAGCAACCAATGTTTTATAATTAGCTATATGTTATTATACATTTCATGCTGTCTAATATTTTCACATGTTATTTTAATATAGCTATTTAATATATATAATTCTAAATGAAAAATGTATCAGATATACTTTGACTCCCTTCATTTAAATTGTTATTGTTTACTATCTATATATTGTGAAAAGATATTATAATTCAATGCCTAATTACACAGATATATAAATAAAAATTATAAAATCTTTCAGGAGAACAAATTCAAAGTTTTATATATTCAAAATTTAATGTATTATAAATGACATGGATAATACATTTCAAACTTGCTGTTATCCACAATTACATCCGCATGGTCTTCAATTTAATGTGATAATATATTTAGTTTATGTACCTATTATACGTTGCAATGCCACTCATATAGTGCCAGATGTCCGGGATTTTCGGAATTGTCCCGGAATTTGTGTTATTGTCCCGTGTCCAGGAATGTAATACATTTGTCCCGGAAATGTTATGGTAATTCTTTAAAATTGTCTTTATCGGCATTTTTCGTGAACCTATACATGCTATAGCTGCATTACATTTTGCCAGATTGATCAATGGAAAGACCGGAGTCGCATGATTACGGATCAAATCGAGGCATAAATTTAAATTCAAATAAATTGCGAAGAGTTAGAATTCAACTTCAATTTATTAAAATAACTAAATCAAAACATGAACATAATAAATTAAATATTATTGTCATTGTCAATCTACGAACGTTAAGTTTCGAGTTGAAATTAGATAAGATTAATTATTGCAGGACAAATTTCTTTTGCCAAATATTAGTATTAGCTTTTAGTAATTTGGATAAATGTGATTAACATAAGGACTGTTTTTATATTAAATTACTTATAATTATTTAGTAAGTCAATAAACTTTATTAAAAAGTTCACTTTGTATTCTGGCAAAAGAAAACAACTTTCTTATTTATTTTTATTAATCTGAATGTTTTTTGGGTTCAAAAAAACTTTTTGTTGGGTCAAACTAATTTTTTTTTCTTAAATCACTGGTAATTATAGATATAGTAATAGTAATGTCCCGGAAAAAGTGATTTTACTTATGGCAACTCTGCATTCACATGTACTGAAATGTTGTTGTTTATATTTGATACAATTCAATTCTGTCAAACGTGTCCTACACACAAAACATACATACATACATACAACTTTCTTAATATTCTAAATATTCAGAAAAAGACAAAGAATGGCGATGGGAAAAGATACAAACATTTTCCATTATTCTATTTAGATATCAGACAAAAAGAAAACAATAATTCTGTATTTGAAATAAATAACTTGCTGCATTGCAAGGTAACCATTGAACCACCTAAAAAGGTAAAAGGTATTCCACAATGCATAAATTGCCAGCAACTGGGACAAACCAAAAATTTTTGTAATAGTCAACCAAAGTGCATAAAATATGCTGGCAATCATCTCACTACACAGTGAAAAATGACGTATTTATCTTTCTATCGTCTCACCAATTTGGATGTACGGTATCCAGCTTTGGGGATGTACCAATTAGTCAAATCGTAATATAATCCAATAAAAGCCAAAACAAGTTCTTGCATATAAATACCAATGCATATCGCTGTGTAACCAATCAAGAAATTCACAACGATCTGGCCATAAAATGGATTAACAAAGTTATCCAAGAATATGCTATTAAACACAAAACATGCGCCATGTTTTTATGCCTGTGAATGATATAGTAGGCAACATTATATATTTGAAAAATTTATAGTTGTAAATAATTTAACCTAAATCTTAACACTACAATCAATACAACAACGAAAGATTCACTTTCAAACATTTCACAAAGCCGTTTCCGTACCAAATCCTAAGAACAAACAAGTTTTCTTCTTTATAAAACTACTATTATAAAAAAAAACCTTCCTTCATAGTCATAGTCTCAGCTTCCTTTATAACATGGCTGCGCTCTCTGACAGTTTTGACACCAAAAACTATGTGCGAAAAAAAAATTACAGGGTGACAACAGCGCTATTCAAATATCAAACGACAACAAATAAACAAAGCATAAACCCCAGAGAACATGGTTGAAACAAATCCAGTTTTTACTAATATATGATAAGTATATATAGTCAAAAAATATAGCACATATAGGACCTCATGGGTAATTCATATAAAAATATAGATTATTTAACGAAATTCTTTCAAATATTTCACAAAGCAGTTTCCGTACCAAAGCCTAAGAAAAAACAAAACTTTCTTCTTTATAAAATTACTATTACAAAAAAATCATCCTCATAGTCACACCTTCCTTCATAAATGGCTGCACTCTATGGCAGTTTTGACACCAAAAAGTATGTGCGAAAGAAAAATTACAGAGTGACAATATCCAAATATCAAACGAATACGATAATATTCAAATATCAAACGACAACAAATAAACAAAGCATAAACCCCAGAGAAAACAAATCCGGTTTATACTAATATATGAAAATATATATTATTTAATGAAATAAGATGACTGTACCTCTACCATTGCTGTCTACCTTACAGGGATGAAAAATGTTATAAATAATGGATATACGAAACAAAAAATTGTTATATATTTATACTTTCACAAATTCTCTTACAGCGTCATAACAAATTCCGAAACCCCTATCAATACATAACAATCACATGGTGTTAAACATACAGCCGTTGTTTCTGATAACACATGAATAATTCATTATTTTTTCCTTCCTACCATGTACGAGTTACGCACAGATAAGGATCTTACTTAGGTTTGTACGCTGATAAATGTAAAGCAATGCTGAGTATTGAAAGAAAGCAATTCGAAGAATTGCTCGTAGTTGAAATGTTTTAATAATATGCAGCTCTAACTGCAAAAGAAAGCTGAACGAGAAAAAAACGGTCAAGTACCTGTGGGACTCACGCTTTGAGGGCTCCGTACGCACTTGGGAACTTATAAACATCGTAAGTAGTATTTCGATTAAACTATTTGTGAATATTAATTTTTCAAATATATAATATTGCCACAATTAAGCGTACGAAGTAATATTTAGGTTACACTACTTACAAATATTAATTTTCAAAAATATTGCCTGCCGTATCTTCCGCAGGCATAAAAACGTGGTTGCAAGTTCCAAAAATTATGAGATCTGGAATAATTTCTATAGTTTTTCTGTAAAATTCTAGTCAGATTTTAGAAACCCTATTTTTCATATTTGGTTCAGTAGAGTCGGAGATACAGAGTTTATGTGTGCTTTTTTGCATATTTTTTTATAACATCTTATTAAATATACTCTTTAAAGTTACGAAAAAAATATTTTTGTATTTCTACGAGAAAGAACAACTCCTTTAAAGTTATACCTCATATTATATATAAAACTAAAAAAAATTTTGAGTTCTCTTTTAACACTGTCTTATATTCTTATGTGAATGTTTTAGAAAAGTTAGCTAGTGCAAAAATATATTACTAGCCCCAATTTCCAGTTTCTACGTCACATATTGGGTTGGCAACTTATAAACCCGCCTCTGCACACAACCCAAACTAGTCAACTTTTTATATGTAGTCAATAAAACCAATCACTAATTATATAAGCACCGTCAATACCTAGCACTTGTCGTCAATGTATAGGCAGAGCTAAAGTTCCATCCTTGTAGAAATCTTTGGGCGTTTGACTGAAAAACCGGTGAAGTTCGATTTTGATATGACTTTTGTCTTTGAACTTTCTACCACGTAAGTTATTAGACAGAGAGTAAAACAGATGGTAATTAGATGGTGAATTATCTAGAGAGTATGGTGGGCGAAGCAGCATACTCCATTCAAGTGAAAGTAGTTTTTCACGCATTAGTTTTGCTAAGTGGGGTTGAGCAATGTCATGTAAAAAATAAACTTTGCTTTGATTTAAAGGAAGTTTAGCGGTGACTTCGCTCAATTGCGCACAATAGCTGTAATCGTACTGTTAGCTTGAAAGAGTTCCCAATGAATAACTCAATTTATACTCCACCATGCACTCAAAAGTATCTTTAGTCCAATATTATATTTTGATGTAGGTACACCCTTTTTTCCAACACTTAGCCACTGGCTTTACGCTAAAAATTAACATAAACCACTCATTTTTCATTTCCTATAATCAGATATTTTATCCTCTCATTGATACGATGGGAACGCAGTAGCTCCAAGCACACAGTAATTCTCCTCTGAAGTTGGAGTAGCCAAACGGAATATTTTCACTTCTTTCTCAATGCATGAAGTTGTTTTTCCATTGCAGTATAAGAGCATGAAAATAGCTCTGCCAAATAACGGAAACTTAATCTGGTATTTCTTTCAATAAGGCTTTTAAATTTTTCTAAATCAGTAGTAGGATTGGATGAGGTTTATCGGACAATCAAAATTCACTTTGAATTTTTGGAACCAGTGCTTGGCTGTATCATAAGAAGGCATACTTTCACCCATTGTTGTGTATATATTTCATGAAGACTTTCATGAAGAAAGAGTCCTCTAAGTTCACTTCGAAACACTTCCATTTTTAATTTATTCTTTACTCAATTGCAAACTGAACAGAAGTTAGAATGCAACACTCTTTAGTACATAAAAAATATTCTAGAAATACATACAAGAAATATTCTGGAAGCTTTTATAACATTCCAGAAATAGATTGCAAAAAGTGGCATGTTTATATGTTGCCAACCTAATAGTTCTGAGAAATTCGGTTGTGACAGACGGACCGACAGATACTTGAGTAATCTTATAATCTGTCTCACCTTTTGAGGTATAAAACCCTAAAAAGTGTATTTTTCTAACGTATTCTTTGTATATTTGTATCAATATTTCGTAATCAGTCAAAATAAGTCTCGCAATGTTTTCAATAAGATTTCAATCTTTTCCTATCGGAAGATATATAGAATTTTAAACTGTTATTAGTTTATAATGAAGTTGGTTTACTATCATTTACAAAGCTTATTATAATTATGGACATTGCTACATTGGACTAAGATCTGAATGAAATAAATTAACGGAAATTAATTTATATTTCAATTTATTCTAATGCAAGGGTGATCAATCGACAAGTTATTATAAAAAAAAAACACGGACCGCTCGTTGTGATTGACCATAAAAATCGTTATTTTGTTAGCTTCTCCACAGCCACTGTCTTTATATCATGTGATCTTGCCAATTACAATCGTCATATTGCCTGGCTGTGAAATTATCTTAAAAAGGTAGTTTTTAATTTTTAGGGTCCATAGTCAAAAAAGAACCATTATACATTCATTATGGCAATCTATCAGCCCATCCCTTTGTTCATTTGTCAGTCCGTCAGTTTGTTCATCTGTCCCAGCTAGGCATAGTAAATAGCTATATGCAAGACTAGACATTTCGCAAACAGATAATCTAGACAGAGATCTCAATCAATATGTAGCCAAGTATTAAACATTTTTTTTAATGTATACTTGTAAGACGAACAGTCCTCATCAAGTGATAAGTCCATTGGACACATCACTTGATGACGTGGCCTTTCAAACCTAAATTAAGATTGCATTTATCATTTTTCACCTTTAAGCCGAATTTGGAAAATATTAAACTTCAAAACAATGTGCAATATAATCCACATCTCTCTATTTTTTCAAACGTTGCATTAAAAAAAACCAAAAAATTCCAAGTACTAACATTTAATTAGAAGTTTTATTTAAATTCATCAACATTTTCAAGAGACAGACAACTATGGAACATTATTTAAACATTTTTCGACACGTACTTGAGCGGTATTTTTAATTATAATTAGTATTAACAGTATATTTATCCTGTAGCTTTTTATTTTATTACAACTTTACAATATTAATTGAACAAAATTAAAAACCTCCTGACACATTAATGAAAAACTAACGACACCTAAACAAGAAAATGATCAAAATGCTATAATTCCCAAACATATAAATGAAATATTACATATAGTATTATTCCATTAATATATATAGTATTATATTAATAATGATATTGTATTATGTTGCATTTATACGAAATTGTTAATACTTTTACTCACAACCAAATAAATATTAGATATGAAGTTGTTGCACAAAATGCGTGTGAATTCGTTTACAAATACTATGTTTTAGATTTGAACGAATTGTGAGATTTAAAGTATCTATTGATTTTCATTATTTGGTATTAACTGTATGATTTAATTAACATTTTTTAAATAGAACATTTTTCTAAAAAAAAAACACAATATAAATTCCCATGAGATCCTTTTTTACTTCTAACAAATTTTTAGAATATCCTTGATGGATGGTGTATTGATGGATTGATTGTATTAAAAAGCCACCATAGAATAAAACTTGATAAATAACATTAGCACGAAAAAGAGATGTCACTTATTTAAAAGAAATATTACTGATAAAAATTATTCAACTCACCTTCTCTACAATCACGTACGTAAAACGTTGACTAGAACACACACGGCACAGACGTAACAGACGCTGTTACGATAACACAGCAACGTAACGCCCAACACGCCTGTCATCTCACACCGCTACAGTCCAAACGTTACGCATAACATTTGCACGTTACTACAGAGCACACTTTTATCATTTCAAGTTTAATGGCAACAAGATATAGTACAAAATTTAAAACAACACTTTAAATCCAACCACTTTAAATTTTGTTACGTTACATCACTGTAATGAATATACAATTTTAATAGTATAACATTAGCCCAATGCTGTGCTCGACACTCGCCAATCGTTCATTTCATATCTCACTTCGGCATCATTTGCATATGAGGGTCACCGGAAAACGTAACAGAGCAGGAAACAATTACACTTACGAAATATTATTTACGTTTCAAAAGGAGTCAAATTGGTTTACATAGCAGATCACTTCAACTTTGGTATTAGTAATTCAGAAAGCACTTTAAATTTCTTAACTTCGAGTCTATTTTTTCTTCGTTTGGAAGAAATTATTGAATTAGATAAAATTTTTCGGTCGCAGTGTACTTTCTGAAACAAAAAGAAAACATATTTTAAGAACATAAAAAGACCTTTATTTAACATTCTTATTACGTGCATGGGATCAGAAAATTTTATACTAAGTAAAAACAACTATACCTTTCAAACTGAACCAGAAAAAAAATTTCAAAGTTTATTTTACCATAACTAGGTCAACCTACAAAATATAAATTAATCTTCAAAACATATTTCCTGTACTCCTCAAACATTTAACATTGGGTACTTGAAATGAATCTTACAGTTCAGCTAGTTTAATTTCCATCGCTACAAATATATTTTCAGTAGTTTTCAAATTACCTTTGACACATATTCTCACCGTATTTTTACATTTTTCAAGAGGAAAATATATTTTGAAATAAACATTCACTAGTTTAGTTTGCTAAGAAACAATGATACACTGGTTCCATGACTTAGCTCATATAAATCATGTTTAGTTCTAAAAATTAATTTTATGTTGAGGCACACATATAATGTCAATAATAATAGCTCCAATTTGTAATAATTATTATAATAGCAAAATTTTATATTATAATAGTCAAAATAGCTCCAATTTATTCGGGACATACCTATATATAGGACATACCTATACAAAACAGGATCCCATTGAAATTACATGTAAACTTTCAGCTCTCGGTTCCCAATTATCTTCTCATAGAATTGATTTAAAAAAGCACCAAACTGCTAACTATAGAAAATTGCTCAAACTTTTTCATCATTGACTCAATCAATCAGACACTCTCTCATTTACATCGGACGATATATATGTTGATAATTTAATTAATGATAATGTATTTTCTATATTTTTTGGTTATATTTAAAAAAAAAAAAGTCTTTGGTAGCTGATTTGATTCAGTCTTTACTTCAAAACTTTTTACAATTCTTAAAATTACTGATTGTTTATATTTTTAACCAGCAAAAAATCTGTCATTTAACGTTAAATCTCCTAAAACCATCTGTACACTATTCGAAACAGGATTATTTGATATAAGTACTATATGTACTATTCATTCCACAAATCTAAATAACAATGAGCATATCTAGCAACTAATTTTAGATTATCCTTTCCCATATACAGGTACAATCACGTTCCCAAGTTCTATCATTTTGTTTGCCATATTTAGAATGTCTGCAATTGATTCTACCCACTCCTTCACACATTCTCATCTGCGTAGGTAACCTAATATGTTCGTTATTGTCAATAGCAAAACTGCTGAGAAATATATCAACTTTTTTTTATAAAATGCCTTTTTGTCATAAACCAGAAACCAATTTTGGCACATCTTGTTACAGTGCAAAGCTAATTTTAACTATATGAATCATGTTCCATATTCAAAATTAGGTAACCATTAATCAAGTTTGTTTTCTTTCTTGAAAGTCAAATCAATCTTTTCTCGGCCAGCGTTTCACTTGATAATTGACACATATTTTTAAAAACATTAATTATACTTCTTTTAAAAATATTACTGAAATTCAGTATTCCTCATAAAAGTAGAAAACAGTTCTACTTTTATTTATTTAAAAAATTCTTACACATATTGAAACATAAGAAGTCTTATGCTACAAAAATTCCATACATACATTATTTAAATTCACACACACTGTGATGCAATCTATATAAAAACCAAATACAACTCACTAAACTATAAAGCCTATAAACTTAAAAGGAGACCAGGGAAAGCCCATATAGTGTTGGGCCAAAGTGTAAAAAAAATAAAAATAACAAAAAAAAATAAACGCCATATAAGTTTTATCTAAATATTGTCCATTATTAAATAAAATTAAAAAAAAACTCCACATAAGTTATCTATAAATGAGTCAAATGAAAAAGTCGTATTTTGTTATGAAAAGTGAGGTTATTTTTCGTAATCGTTCGTAAATGCTATTTTTACGGAACTCTTTGCACGAGCGAGATGATACAAAGTTCTGATTGTGTCTTGTTGTATCCTCCATACACAAATGTAACATTACGTTCACAGGCAAATAGGTTCGTTGAAACAAAACCACGTAAAACTCGAAAAATGTGAAAGATATTCATTTTGACACCAGAATGAAGTCAATGTGTCAATGTTTATAACCAATTTATTTTTAATTAATTTAGGCAATGACAATAAATTAAAAAGGCAATTGATATCAACTAGTTTTTGTATTCGTTTCTAAAAGTTATTATGTAGTTATTTAGTTTGATTTTTATTGTTATTTTTATTTCTTATTAACAATTCCCGATATATTAAAAATAAAATATATGCTTGTTTATGAAGATACTTTATTTTTGTTTTGTGTTATGGTTGGTTACAAATTGTATTTTATTTTTTACCTTTTGCTGATTGTTAATCGTTGAATGGTTTGTTCTTTTTGTTAAAACCTATATTCTATTTTTGTATCCCATTTTCGTTGGTCATATTTCAGCGTTTTTTTTTTAAATCGGTAACCATAAACAAATACTCAAACTTTTTCATCATTCACTCAATCAATCAGACACTCTCATTTACATCGGACGATATGTTGATATTTTCAAAAAATATTATCCAAAAAAGCAAATGAAAGGTAGTTATAGTCCCTTTTTACCCGGGCAAAGCCGAAAAAACAAATCAGTATATATATTTTTTAATTTTGAAAAGCATGATGTGTATTCAAAGACGTTGGAAGACGCGCGCAAACTTAGAGAGCGGGCCGCGCGCGTCTACCAATATCTTTGTGTGTATTATATTTTTATACTTGCTGCATGGAGAACAAAATTATGTTAAATTTAGCATGTCAGTTTCCACCCACTCCTAATTGTTATATTGATTTTGAAACTTCCCAAACTTATACAATTCTGATGATAATACAATAACAAGGTAACATCGAGCTGATATGAAGATGGTGGAGAAAGATGATGATAGGAACTTCTCAATGACTAACAGTAAATCTGTTGAATTTGGGCTCGTTTGACTTGTCTCAATGAGTCCTTTGGTAACATATTGTAAGTGGGAAAATATGATGATGGATGAAAGAAGTTTAACCGTAAACCGTAATCAAGTTTGATAACAAAAGTGAGTCCTTTGATAACAAGTGTTTTTTTTATTACACTATTAATTTTTTATTAATATTGTAAATACAATTTTTTGTTTTCAATCAAGACTATAAATAATATATATAATTTGCAGTAAATCACCTTTTTAAGAGCCTATATATAAACAGACAGCAAAGTGATAATAACAGGATTCGATTTTGACGCTTTGGACACAAAACCCTAAATTAAATGGCCATTAAATAGGAAAGATTTTTGTTATGTACACTAAATAAAATACTACTAAACTTACCGTCACAATTAAAGCAATGACTGATAATACTGGAGTATATTACAACAAAATTGAAGACTAGCTGACGAGTGTAAATAGATAAAATATATGAAGTTAAATTTCTCATTTTCAGTTAAAGAGATAACGCCGTATCTTGATTGCATGAAAGCTATAAATTAAAATTCACTGCCAGTACTTATTACCGTCACTTAACGACCTTTCCTACTAAGATAAAAACTGGCAATCCGTAACGTAAAAGAGGTACTTAAAAAGAATTAATTAAAGCATTCGTAACTTGTAATGGCCGTGTTCTTATTTTAAAACAAAATACTCATACACCTCTCATAAATATATCAGTGTCTTATAAATAATCATTAACATTATATACATATATGTATGCGAATATGTAAAATTGTACGTACACCTTCCATTTTTTAATTTTGTGACATAGACCTTCATTTATCTCTATATTAGACGAAGGGTTTTGACTACTTACGTCTTCAAAACTAACAAATATGGAGCAATACGAAACATATCATTATTTTTAGATTACAAAAGTGAGTTAAATTGCACATAATTTTATTTATTTACCAAATTTACTGCAAGCTTAGAAAGCTAATTATAGAGTGGCGGACTTATTGCTTCAAAAGCAATCTCTTACAGCCGACCACAATGAATTAAATGAGAACAGCAAATGCTGTGGCAGACTGTTGAGGGATTAGGAGGGTGTACTCGTTTTTCAATCATAATTTGAGGTCGTGGGATGCCAGGTATTGGCATCTAGATCTGAGGTATGGAGGTATAACACGATTATTGAGGATATTGTATACGAAACATAGAAGATCGGGGTTGCTTCAGTCATTTTGTATACTATATTTTGCTATAGGAGAAACATAGTCGTAAAAAACTAACACTCGACATCTGATATTTTTTATGCTATACTCTTTAACAAAAAAGAAATTAATTCGTAAAAAATGAATTTTATTTGTTCCTGATTTAATAAACTTTATTACATTTATTTCGATTTGCTTCAAAAATATTTTATATCTTAAAAAATTAAAAGGATGCTATAACAGCGTCGTTCCTCATTGTAAGACGACATGAAGTTGCTACTGAGCCTCTTTAGATTTCTTTTTAAAACTATAACGTAACTAGCTTCTTACGGCTCAAATTTGCCAAATTAACACAAATTTATAATACGATAAATTTATTCCTTTTATTAAGAAGTAACTAAGGCATTTGTAACTTGTAATGGCTGTATTCTTATTTTAAAGTAAAATACGCGTACACATAACGCTCTCATAAATAATCAGTGGCTTAAAAATAATATGTATATGTATACGTATACATATATACATATATATTCACATATTCATATATATGATATATGAATATGTAAATTCGCTAAATTATACGTACATATTACATTTAATAATTTCTTGGACAAAGAACTTTATCTTTCCCGACATTAAATGAAGGTTTTCAAGCGCTTATATCTTCGGAAGTAACGAAAAAATGTTAAAAATATATCATTATTCTTATATTATAAAGTTCAGCTAAATTTTCCATAACTTTGCATGCTATGTTCTGCTATACAAGAAAGAACTAATGCTCTATCTGATATTGTTTGCACTATGCCCTTAACAAGAAAGAAAATTATTCGCAAGAATATTTTCCCAAAAGATAAATAAGAAAATGTAATATTGTTGAAAGCTATAAATGATTTTCTTGAAACCAAACTGAAATACTTTAAAAAGATTTAGACGACGATAAAAATGTTTTTCAAAGGTCTCCTGAAAAGTCCTTCCTCTCAAAATCCCTTAGTTCTAATCCCATTTTGTTCCCCTTTTATTTCAGATCAACAAGATTTTATGCTGGCTAATACGCCAGAACCTTCAGACAAAGAATAGTTAGCCAAACTCCAAACAAAGAATAGTTAGCCAAAAACCTTCAGACAAAGAATAGTTAGCCAAAATCCACTAATTAAAAATTCAAAAGTAATTTTCTTTATTTTTAATTTTAATTTGTTATTTATAGAATATTTTTAATTTTAATTTACTTGTTATTTATAGAAATAGCAAATAAATTTATTTATCTCTGAGCAATAACAAATAAAATACAGACTATTTCTGACGTGATGCACATTTTTCATTCAGAATTGTCTTGCCCTCTATCTATTTACTAAGGAATCAGATTATTGTAGAAAAAGTAATTTGTAACAGATAAGAATAAGAGTTAATCTAAGTAAAGTAAAACTACTCGGCTAAATTAATCTTCTAGTAGCCTATCATCATCATCATCATATATATTAATACGCTAAGGTTAAGATGTTACTCTCCCTTTTTAGAAAAAACCTCACAACTAATCCACATAAATTATATATCATTTTATAGATAATTGCTTGCTCTACCGGCATCCACAACTAAAAAATTTATTATTGCTATTGTTTTTGCAAATTAATTAATTATTAAAATTATATACACAAAACAGCAATGCTGCCATCTAACGGCTCAACGTCAATATGATTGACGGTCGGTAAAATTTTTATTTAATTTCAAATCCACTCATGTATAAATAAAGTGGCGCTTTAGCTCAATGCTTTTGATACTTGCGCCTCTATATGTCAATTTTAGTAAAATATTTGTTTGATCTGTCATCTGAGCTTCATAATGGAATAAAAACGTAATAAGCAGTGTGCAAAATTAGAAATGAATTGAATACCTGCAATCAATTTTGATTTATTAAATTGACTCTAAACACTCTGTTGTAACTAATATGACAGCTGTGAGTTCTTTTCTCATGTGTAAATATTTATAATCTACCACACAAATTGATATAATGCGAAGACTTCGCACGGGTCACGCTAGTATATCTTTAATAGACAAAACTTAAATATCAATATTTAAATGTTACATTTAGATTAAAAGTGATAAACAAACAGTTCAGTTCGATTCATAACACCAATTTAATCAAGTCCCTTTACAAAGATTTATTAGAAATAGAAATATCCCATTAAACACTGTTAAGAACTTATTTACCTTCTAGCACAAAAACGTCCAAAAAAATCCCGGTGGGTGGCACAAGGTAACATGAATACGTGTACTCTTAGCCTAGACTATATCGACTATCATGTGTACAGCGCTGAACATTAAGAATCACAAAGAGATTAAGAATAGCATCCATGGACCTTGGGTTAGATTGTTGAAACTGAATGAATGTACTGAAAAAAGTTCAAGTGCGTGTTGAATTTGAGTGCTGAGGATTCTGCAAATTATACCAAAGTTACAGAATTTTCAGCACTAACTGTATCAAGTTTAGATTAAAGCAACATTTCTTTAGTTTTGTGTGGATGAAATACAATATTTAAATGATACGAGTTGAGCAATTAATTAAAATGTATTGCACAATGCGAATGGAATAAAATAAAACGGATAACAGGATATTATCGAATAACTGATGATCGTGAAGGACAAAGTTAACAAACATACATTTATTATCTCGCTTCGGAATGGGTAAAACTTCGTTTTTTTATCTTGCTTAGCAATAGAAATAGGTAATGTGGTAAATTGAGCATTATTTGAATGACATATAGAAATGGTAAAAGTAGCACTTCTCAATTAAAAACTATTTTACATATTTAATGCTGTTTTGAAATAAATCGTAGAAATAAGATTTGTTACATTATTTATGTACATTTGCCACGTTGAAAGTACCATCATAACGGTAGTATAAAAAAACAACGGTAAAAATTCAAGATTTCAAAACCATAAAAAATTTAAAAGAAAGAATTATCATGGCAGATTATTACATATTATTATGTCCAACTCCGAAACATAAGATCTAATAGACATAATATCGTCATCTAGAAATATTTTAAAAAGTGGAAGTAACAATGGCTAGATATTAAAGATATTTTGGAAAACTGAGTTTGAGGATCTATAAACAGTGAAGACGAGAAAAGACAGACTGTTTATAAAATATTTGTATGTCTCTAATATTTTATAAACAGTCTGTCTTTTCTCGTCTTCACTTCTATAAAATATTTGTACGTAAATCACGCAAAAACTAGAATATCATACTTGCTTCAGTAGAATGAACATTAAAAGTTAAATCTTTATCTAAATCACATTTTACATAAAATATAAAATTGTGAAGCATTCCACATGCTAATACCGCACCGCACTATTTCCACTTGTACTGCATTATTTTCGTAACTTATTTTAGTAGCGTTAGCTGTATTTCCTTATATTTTACCGTATATTCCTTATATTTTACCGTATAGTTCTATTTCATGAAAAAAATTATTTGCGATAAAAATTGAATACCGTTAATAATTTAAACATTAGGAACAGGACGAGAAAAAAACAGAGACAGTACAATATTCAAATTTTTTTTGGAAACTAATTTTTATTTCTTTTCTTCAAAAAAATATTTATTTATTTAATACCGCCTATTTATAAATATACTTTATAAGCAAGAGCACCCCTCAAAGTTCATCATGGCACTGTTTAATATAAAGTTTCATATTTAAAGACAATAAAAAAAATTAATATTTTAAAAAGAAAACCAGGAAAAACGTAAAGAAATAATAAAAATGCTGCAAATGATCTTTGAATTGTTTAATTTACAACGGTCTTCTGTTTATTCAAAATAAATTATTTATTTAAAAATATAAAGTATTACTAGTTAAAATATTAAGATTACTCCATAGTTATTTACAGTCCAGTTAAATTCTTAGAATGAAGTAGCATGTTCTGGAATAGGAATTTTTTCAGATCAAAGTGTAAAAACCACATAATATATGATACGAATTTTGATGGGTATTACAATGTTGTGCAAATTAAAATCCTAAAAGTGATATGACGTAATTAATATAAACGCAATACGACATCAAAAAATTAAGGAAAAATATCTTAATATCTATATTCCCCCAACATGTAAGAACTATTGAGAAAATATAGATTGGATATTGAAAATAACTTTAATACTTACGCTGTCTAAAAATTGCACGAAAATGTTGTCCAAAATGAAATAATTTTTATGTCAACATTAAAAAAAATCCCGATATGTAGACAACATTTGTAAAACACAAAAAATAACAAAATTTGTCAATACAATAAATAACAGTTATTCACTCCATATTATTCAAATATCAATTCTGCATTTTTTCCTCAAATATTAATTCCGTATTTTTATTCAGATTCTACAATTTAGTCGACACCTGAAAAACCAAAATCATTTAATTATTCAATTGACAATTAATGAAATTATTATTGTCTAAGAAATCAGCCACGAGAACAAAGCCAGACTATCAATACTCTAGCTAGTCGGATGTATACAATTAAATTTTGTTCTCAGAATAACATTATCTACTTTAATATTCAAGTTTCCACCACTGAAACAAGGTGAGACATTGTTTAATTTCTAAAGTCCTAAACCACACAACAAGAAAAACCGCATGAAAATAAGTTAAGTGGTTTTTATTTAATGCACCTACAGAAAAACAGATGAAGACTTCGAAAGTGGGTCAAGATAAACATACACCTCCTTTTACTTCATGAACCTTAAGTACCTAGTACAATATTGAAATACCCACCCAAATCCATCAAGTGGTTCTTTCCTGACAATACACGATGCATTTCTTCTCTACAGTTTATAGTCGCCTTGATTCATTTTTTCCAAAATACGTTTAGATATAAAGATTTTGTTGCTTTTTTCTTCCCTTCTTTTATTATACATAAAAATTATGTTCCAGGAAACATAAAATTATTTGCATTTTGGTTGATAGAAAGATATTGCACATATAACATGAGTTTTCCAAACGTACATAAACATTAAGAGGAATCTCTTAATAAGTAAACAAATATAAAAGCACTTAACAAAACACCAGACAACATAAAGCAAACACAAAACAGTAAACAAGTGTCACAAACAAAAAACAGACCACAGCCACTGGCAAGTTGTTTCTTTAACATTACCACAGATCCCATCTAATGTCTATACGGTCAAACATGATCACAAATATACCACAAATTGTGGTCGGCCAACGCACGTCTAATAGCGTAATATCGGCGCTGCAATTGTCTTCAATAATACCAACCTCATAGAAGAAGGTCAATGCATAATGTGAGTTTATAAACGCTCGCCTGCGCAATGCCGAGGTGACTTATGATAAACTGCAATGCCAAACAGATCAACTCGTTGTGAACTATATGACTACGTAATAAATTCTACGCATGAAGCTATCAAATAATAATTTTTTCAAACGAATATGAAGTCACACAAAGTTTTCTAATATCAGGACACGCATTTAACAACATCCTTTTAAGCAATGACCTCGTTAAGTGTGACAGGTCTTAGGGTGGGCAGAAGATGCATCTGTCCAAATAAATAGGATACATAAAGTTAGGTTAAAATAATTAAACATTATCTGAATTAGTTGGATTAATGTTCTGCTGACAATTTTTGGTATGTTGACTCCATCATGTATCTTCCTAATAGAAGAGGGAAGAGAACCAAGACGTGCTGCTTTTTTTTTTAAATTTCATTAAAGGAAGTTTTTGATGTAAAAAGGTATATAACATTTTTAGAAGTTTCCCTTTTATCAGCTTTCATTTGATACCTGATACAATGGAGTTCAAAACAAAAAAAATCAGTCTTATTTTGATGACCCCAAATACACCTCTAAAGTCTATATCGTTCGTCGTTTGAGTTATTACTAAGTACAACCATGTAAAAATTCCTATCCACGGTCACTGAAAAATTAGACTAATACAAGCAGTGTTGATTCCATAAGTGTTGGACTTTTTCATTTTTGATATATGTGATGGAAAAAAAGGTGTATGAATAAATTATGGAAATCTGGTTACATTATAAACAAATCTAAAATTTTCAAGTTTCTACACAGTTCAAAAATCGTTTGCGATAGATTGATCAAACTAATATAGTTCTATATCCTCTGATAGTGAAGGCTTAAAATTATATAGTTTCGTCTTCTTAATTCTCCTGAAAGACAACTTTTTAGCCATACTACGTTTTTTCAACTCGTATACGTTATTTTATTATGTAGGCTTTATTATTATTTTTTCATTTAACTATTATTACTTTTTCGTTTCACTCTTATTATTTTCTTTTAACAAGTGTAAGTTTATATCTATTCACATTTATTTGACAGTTATGATTATTATAGCAATTCGTATACGAGTTATTTTATTATGTATGCTTTATTATTATTTTTTCATTTTACTATTATTACTTTTTCGTTTTCGTCTTATTATTTTCTTTTAACAAGTGTAAGTTTATATCTATTCACATTTATTTGACAGTTATGATTATTATAGCAACTCGTACACAAGTTATTTTATTATGTATACTTTTTTATTATTTTTTCATTTAACTATATTACTTTTTCGTTTCACTCTTATTATTTTCTTTTAACAAGTGTAAGTTTATATCTATTCACATTTATTTGACAGTTATGATTATTATAGCAATTCGTATACGAGTTATTTTATTATGTATGCTTTATTATTATTTTTTCATTTAACTATTATTACTTTTTCGTTTTCGTCTCTTATTATTTTCTTTTAACAAGTGTAAGTTTATATCTATTCACATTTATTTGACAGTTATGATTATTATAGCAACTCGTATACAAGTTATTTTATTATGTATACTTTTTTATTATTTTTTCATTTAACTATATTACTTTTTCGTTTCACTCTTATTATTTTCTTTTAACAAGTGTAAGTTTATATCTATTCACATTTATTTGACAGTTATGATTATTATAGCAACTCGTATACAAGTTATTTTATTATGTATGCTTTATTATTATTTTTTCATTTAACTATTATTACTTTTTCGTTTTCGTCTCTTATTATTTTTCTTTGACAAGTGTAAGTTTATACCTATTCTCATATATTTGATAGTTACGAATATTATGAATATTCGTTACTGTGACGATATTAAATGGACAATATAAAACTCGTTACATTGCAGTCTTAGAATTTTATCATACCTCATACAATTATCATGGTTTTATCTTAAACTTCATTTCACTTGTTCGTTTCAACTTCAGAAATTTTTAACAGAAAATGGGTCTTTTTCATTTATAAATGTGGGTCATTTTTTTAAAAGATTTGTAAAGCTTTAAAACCAAAAACCTTTTCAATTCTTTTCTTTTCCTTTTTCGTCCAATTCTTTTTTTTCTATTGTTATTGCGGAATATTCATAATATATTAATTAAAAATAAATATTAATTAAAAAATGTACGAGGATCATAACGCTCACTAGGTTTTTTCTATCCATTTAAAAAAATCAATTTTTCTGTAATTAAAAGTTATTTTCTAGAAATCTTTTGTGCGTAATAAATTTATTTTACCAAGGTGAACCTAAACATCATTAGAAAAATAAATAACAAATCTGATTTTCAATATGAGGACAGCAGACAGCAAATATAACTTCAAATGAAAATGTCCCAAGTATACTTTCTTTTAAAATTACTGCGAATGTGACCTTTAAGGTAGTTGTCGTGTGACAGTACGATTTGAACATGATTATAAAATTTTTTTTGAAAATTATTTTTTATTTCCATACTGTTAATATAACATCATTCTAACAGTTTGTAAAAATATTAATTTTTGTGTTTTTTACTGCGTTCCTTAAATAAAATGAGTGTGGTGAAATACCTAATTTCCAAACTAAACAGTAAATAATTTTAAAATAAGTTAGATATTTATAGTTTGAATAATATATAAAAAATACAGCGAATTTCACGTTAAACAAAATTAACGTTTTACACGACACTACCCTAACAATTTTTATTGTTTTCTAAAATCGGAAACATAGATCTTTTATATCACTAAAACGATCGGAATCAAAATGTTTTCACATATGCAGTACACGTGGAAGTGGTGTTTTCTTGTCAATAGCCTTTAATATGAGAAGTACCATAACTATAGGTTGATTATTAAATATTCAAACACCAGAGTTACACAGTATATATAAATGGTTTATATTATGTATTTTTATTGTATTTTATAAATATGAAAAACAGAAACTTATGAATTTCAAATATGCTTCATGCATAGACAATCATTTTCAAATATGCTTCATGCATAGATAATAGTTGTCAAATATATACATAGACAATAATTTTCAAATATGCTTCAAGCATAGACACAATGAGATACGTTAACAAATTCATTTTCAAATAACAAACCATTATACTCGGGAACAACACTAAACAAGTGATCAAGCGCTGTTGAATAACGAGAGAAAGTTGAGAATTACAGCAAAGTTCTGCAGTAGATTATATTATAGCCAATAGACAACACCAACATTGAATTTATCAAGTGCAAACAAGAATAATTTTCAATTAAATCGATAATTGGCAACCATCTATGACTAACTCCCAATAAGCCACAAAGGCTAAGCCAAAAATATTTAGTTTAATAATTCTGTATTAATAGTAAATATTCAAAATGATTCAGAAATATTTAAAACATTAGACTCTCCACAATCTTGAAAAGCTAAAGGAATAGTATGTTTTTTTTAGGGAATAGATTTAGAGAAATCTAAACGAGGGACAGTCAACATCTTGGGAAGTTTTAAATCTCGTTGGATTTCGAAGCATAAAAAATTACACAAATTCATTTTTAGGGAAAAGGCAACGTTTATAATATAAATTCGTTGTGTCTGTCCGTCCACTCATAGTTTTGCATTTACTACAGTTTTAGACACTAGTAGATGTTTTAAATAGAGATACTAATAAATATGTTGCAAACTATTTTAAAAAATTTAATTTACTTCTACATACTTGTCTGTAATTTAATGTACTTCTACATACCGTCCACTCATAGTTTTGCATTTACTACAGTTTTAGACACTAGTAGATGTTTTAAATAGAGATACTAATAAATATGTTGCAAACTATTTTAAAAAATTTAATTTACTTCTACATACTTGTCTGTAATTTAATGTACTTCTACATACCGTCCACTCATAGTTTTGCATTTACTACAGTTTTAGACACTAGTAGATGTTTTAAATAGAGATACTAATAAATATGTTGCAAACTATTTTAAAAAATTTAATTTACTTCTACATACTTGTCTGTAATTTAATGTACTTCTACATACCGTCCACTCATAGTTTTGCATTTACTACAGTTTTAAACACTAGTAGATGTTTTAAATAGAGATACTAATAAATAAGTTGCAAATTATTTTTAAAAATTTAATGTACTTCTACATACTTGTCTGTAATTTAATGTACTTCTACATACCGTCCACTCATAGTTTTGCATTTACTACAGTTTTAGACACTAGTAGATGTTTTAAATAGAGATACTAATAAATATGTTGCAAACTATTTTAAAAAATTTAATTTACTTCTACATACTTGTCTGTAATTTAATGTACTTCTACATACCGTCCACTCATAGTTTTGCATTTACTACAGTTTTAGACACTAGTAGATGTTTTAAATAGAGATACTAATAAATATGTTGCAAACTATTTTAAAAAATTTAATTTACTTCTACATACTTGTCTGTAATTTAATGTACTTCTACATACCGTCCACTCATAGTTTTGCATTTACTACAGTTTTAAACACTAGTAGATGTTTTAAATAGAGATACTAATAAATAAGTTGCAAATTATTTTTAAAAATTTAATGTACTTCTACATACTTGTCTGTAATTTAATGTACTTCTACATACCGTCCACTCATAGTTTTGCATTTACTACAGTTTTAGACACTAGTAGATGTTTTAAATAGAGATACTAATAAATATGTTGCAAACTATTTTAAAAAATTTAATTTACTTCTACATACTTGTCTGTAATTTAATGTACTTCTACATACCGTCCACTCATAGTTTTGCATTTACTACAGTTTTAGACACTAGTAGATGTTTTAAATAGAGATACTAATAAATATGTTGCAAACTATTTTAAAAAATTTAATTTACTTCTACATACTTGTCTGTAATTTAATGTACTTCTACATACCGTCCACTCATAGTTTTGCATTTACTACAGTTTTAGACACTAGTAGATGTTTTAAATAGAGATACTAATAAATATGTTGCAAACTATTTTAAAAAATTTAATTTACTTCTACATACTTGTCTGTAATTTAATGTACTTCTACATACCGTCCACTCATAGTTTTGCATTTACTACAGTTTTAGACACTAGTAGATGTTTTAAATAGAGATACTAATAAATATGTTGCAAACTATTTTAAAAAATTTAATTTACTTCTACATACTTGTCTGTAATTTAATGTACTTCTACATACCGTCCACTCATAGTTTTGCATTTACTACAGTTTTAGACACTAGTAGATGTTTTAAATAGAGATACTAATAAATATGTTGCAAACTATTTTAAAAAATTTAATTTACTTCTACATACTTGTCTGTAATTTAATGTACTTCTACATACCGTCCACTCATAGTTTTGCATTTACTACAGTTTTAGACACTAGTAGATGTTTTAAATAGAGATACTAATAAATATGTTGCAAACTATTTTAAAAAATTTAATTTACTTCTACATACTTGTCTGTAATTTAATGTACTTCTACATACCGTCCACTCATAGTTTTGCATTTACTACAGTTTTAGACACTAGTAGATGTTTTAAATAGAGATACTAATAAATATGTTGCAAACTATTTTAAAAAATTTAATTTACTTCTACATACTTGTCTGTAATTTAATGTACTTCTACATACCGTCCACTCATAGTTTTGCATTTACTACAGTTTTAAACACTAGTAGATGTTTTAAATAGAGATACTAATAAATAAGTTGCAAATTATTTTTAAAAATTTAATGTACTTCTACATACTTGTCTGTAATTTAATGTACTTCTACATACCGTCCACTCATAGTTTTGCATTTACTACAGTTTTAAACACTAGTAGATGTTTTAAATAGAGATACTAATAAATAAGTTGCAAATTATTTTTAAAAATTTAATGTACTTCTACATACTTGTAAGGTGAGGGTAAAAACATTTCTGTACACACCTATCTAGTGTGTTCATTAAATTAATATTTAAAAACAAATGGAGGTTCCATTAACAATTTTTTTTCTTTCATTTTTAAGCAGTGTTTGAGAAAAATTGAACTACAAAATGTCATACAATTAGGAGACAGTGTTTTTCAGTCATGGATTTGATAAATCTGAAATAATTCTAGACATTAATTTTGAATTAAAACTTCAAATATAATTTTTTGGACAACATCCATGATTTGAAGATATGTAGACAATTACGGAAACTTTATACATTTGGCCAGTTTATATTTCCCATAAGACAATTCCATAACAGTCCCATTATGGTTCTTAAAAATTAAAAATTATCTATACAATCAAATACAAAAAAAATATTTTCTTCAAATACAATAATGTGTTCATAAAATCTCATATTTGAGCACTCACTACGTTTAGATACAAAAAAAATTACTTCTTCTGTGAAAATTTTGTAATTCTGTGGATGTTGAACAATGTTAAATATGTGTAAATGAAACCAATTTGCGTCTTTCCAAGTAATTCACTTCGCTTCACTATTGCAACATTAATCAAAAAATCTCTCATTAGACACAAAACAGAGATTTAATTTTTTTAAGCAATCCCTTCCTTGTGTGTCGTTGAACATGTTTTTTGATATAATAATGAGATTTCTTAAAACTTTTTTTTTATTTGGAAGCTGGTTTATGAAATATTAAATTCAAAGCGAGTTTTAATTGCTCTCCCCATAAATATACGCAAAAAAGCAGAAATTTTAAAAAGAATTGGAAAGTCGTGCTTAGTGAGAATAGCATTTTAGTATTATTTCAAATGTATTCCATCAACAAGCGAGTATTTTGGGTATATTGAGTGTACTATTTGAAAAGTTTGCATTTTCTTAACTTTCCAAAAAAACAATAAAAATTGAATTTCGCAAAATGAAGACTCCAGTATGGCCACATTTTACAAAACAAAATTGAAAAAAAAACATGTTTCTATACTGTTCAAAAAGATCTTTATATCGACATGTTACATGCCTACATATGAACAAACAGATTTTATTTACTAGATTCAGCAGTTGCAAAGTAACAAAAAAATTAGCTTTAAGTCACAATTTTATCTAAGCAATCTTAAAATTATTGTCGTAACACTGAAAATGTAACAAGTAAAGACTACTATAACGCCACCTTCAAAATGGAACCAGTTGTTTGTTCTAGTAATCAAATTAAAATACATTTAAATTTGTTTTGCCACATTATTAGCATCATATTACCCGAGATACAAACATATTTACAAAACGAAGTCAACTTTTTATTATTAATACATTCTAAACAACCAAACCTTCTAAACATTCCTTTCCAAATTTACATCAATATATAACTAAAACAACTCCACTCGAGACAGTCTGGATGTAAGCCAATACTTCTGGTTGCATTCGATATTACTGTTACTAACAATATAAACTGTGCCACATAAACTGTCGTCTGTTTATAGGTCAATCACATTGAAACGACTCACCTATTTTTGACACATTTTTCTGCATCCGTTGGCATCTTTATGTAACGCTTATAGTAACATACAGTGTATTCTTAGAACAGAACGTGAGTTGGCAATCCGATTGACGAAATGGAGTACGAATAAACATTCCGAAAAATGAACATATATGTATTATATAAGATATAACGATTGAATACACAAAAGCATTTTATAAAAATTCATATAGATACTTTAGAAAGTGATATTGAAAGACATCTTCTACAGCAAAATTATAAACAAGCAACATCTGTTTGTCTGAAGTAATATAAGAAAATAACTACAGTTTTCAATGAAACTTTGACCAATGTGTTTCTTGGTCACTCAGTACGGATGTCGCTTAAATTTTATCTCCACTAATATTTCTGATGCTGAGCAACAAACGAAAAACCTAAGTGAAATGGTAGAATACTGGCAATTGGACACAGCTTGTTCAAAATGATGTTCTAATATAAAACATGTATTGATTTTATGTTTACTAACTAGCCACAAAAATGTTAGGTATATCACATATGTATAACAAATTAAACAAAGGTTTGATGTTAAGGTAACAAAGCAAATTCTTCAAATATATTTGTGCCCTACCATTTGTTTACAACATAAACACGATATATAAGAAGTCTACGTCTTAAAAATGCCAATTTTTAGGGTTTCGTATCTAAACTGTCTGTATTGTAATGGTGGCATTATTTGTCCATATGTCCATCTGTCTACCGAAGTATAGAAACTTGAGATTCACAGGTAATATGTAATTTTCCGGCCCAAATAAAAAAATTTTCTTTGTAATGACCCAAAAAAACATTTTTTTAAATATAATTTAAAAGGCCGATAAAATTTTTTTTTTCAGCATTTACAATTATATATCAAAAAACTTTTTTCGTTATGAACAGAAGCACGAGGGGTACTATTTAAGAGCTATTTGAATAGAGTACAAACCTGTTTTTAAAATTTTTCACCGAAAAAGGACAATTTGGTAGAAAAACAAAGTTTTTAGATCCATTTTGTAACCAGGCCATCTCAAAAATGACATTATGTACGAAGCTGTAATCTAGCCCTAATATACCGCAAGCAACAAATACTAAGAATAGCTCTAAATATAAAATAGTAAAAGTTAAGTAACAAATACTAAGTATAACGAAATATAAAACGGTAAATTTAAGCAACAAATACTAAAAATAACTAAATATAAAATAGTAAAAGTTAAGCAACAAATACTAAGAATAGCTCTAAATATAAAATAGTAAAAGTTAAGCAACAAATACTAAGTATAGCTCTAAATATAAAATAGTAAAAGTTAAGCAACAAATACTAAGTATAGCTATATATAAAACAGTAAGTTTAAGCAACAAATACTAACAATAACTCAATATAAAATAGTAACAGGTAAGCAACAAGTACTAAGAATAGCTATGAATATAAAATAGAGTTAAGCAACAAATACTAAATATAACTAAATATATAACAGTAAATTTAAGCAACGAATACTAAGAATAACTCAATATAAAATAGTAAATTTAAGCAACAAATACTAAGAATAGCTTTAAATATAAAATAATAGACATAAATTAAAACTAAAAATCCTAAATGTTTTTGAAAAATTCACAATATTTTTATGCCTAACGAAAGACATACAGACGACAAAATATATAAAATATATTGGTAAATATAACATAAATATTACATTTAATGTTCTTGTTAAATATTCATACCTATGTTATCAGGTACCATTAAAAATTTGATTTTAATTCAGACACAAGCAAATTGTTTTTATCAAAAAAGTATCTTGGGTAATGTGACGCTAATAATTTTTGGTCGATATAGATTGCAGCAAAAACATTCCAGATTATTTTCAGATTTTCCTGACTAGAGAGATAGTTTTCGATGTTGTTAATGATATATCAATGTTTGACCTTTCATTCAATAGTATATTTGATATCAAACTTGACGTAATGACTTAAAAAACATTTTGTTTACCTCCTCTCTCTCACACCCCTTCTTCCCCACAAAACTGCCAAAATTAAAATTCATCATATATGCGGTTAGGCCAATACTTGTTACAACTGTATGCCAAATTTCAACCTTCTGTGTCAAATGGTCTCCAAGAAAAATACCTTTGACAGATACACATCCATCAAAGTAAGATTCCTCAATCTAAGTACGAAACACTAAAAATACGTGATTTCTAAACTTATTGGTAATGATAAATTAATTAATCCTTAATTACCTACAAAATAAATTTTTAATCACAATTCAAAAAATTTTTAACTTTTCATAGTACTTTCAAAAGAATAAATTTAAACACCAATACTCTTTCATAATTTATTTCTTACTCGAGAATCAAGGTCCAAGTAGAATTAAATCAGTGGAGACATGAAACTAACTAACTGTGCCAAAAAGTGTGAAGCAACACACAAACACCCTAATTATCAACAAATACATACCTATATAATTTAACATAGGAGAGACTCACCCCGAAATCATTTTCACGATCCAACCGGAAACTCGTACACGAGTGAAATCATGCCAGACCAATTAACAAAGCCTAATTTAATTACAATATTCTCCGGTCGGCGCCCTGCATTTAACGTCGCTTACACGACTCTCACTGGCCTAGTCGGCTTTACAATAGACCGTTGAGTCGATGTTCCCACACTTTGTCTCAAATACGCTCTTATCATGCGCATTAATCAAGTCTGGTCATACTCGGATGTAACGTTGAAGCTCATATCAATCTACTGAAGCATCCAGAAACTTATGTCTTAGAATGCAATTAAAAAATAACTATCTGATAAGATAAACATTGCAAGAATAGACGAAAGTATACATAAGTAAAATTTGTGCACGTTTGTGACAAGGTTTTATGTAAAGAGATGCTTGAATATCTCAAGAACTATGATATCTAGTCAGTCATAGTTTTCCTACAACCTTTGTGTATGTTTCTTAAAACCCTGTTTAAACATATAACAGTGCAAGAATAGATGAAAGTATACATAAGTAAAATTTGTACACGTTTGTGACAAGGTTTTATGTAAAGAGATGCTTGAATATCTCGAGAACTATGATATCTAGTCATAGTCATAGTTTTCCTACAACCCTTGCGTATGTTTCTTAAAACCCTGTTTAAACATATAACAGTGCAAGAATAGATGAAAGTATACATAAGTAAAATTTGTACACGTTTGTGACAAGGTTTTATGTAAAGAGATGCTTGAATATCTCGAGAACTATGATATCTAGTCATAGTCATAGTTTTCCTACAACCCTTGCGTATGTTTCTTAAAACCCTGTTTAAACATATAACAGTGCAAGAATAGATGAAAGTATACATAAGTAAAATTTGTACACGTTTGTGACAACGTTTTATGTAAAGAGATACTTGAATATCTCAAGAACTATGATATCTAGTCATAGTCATAGTTTTCCTACAACCCTTGCGTATGTTTCTTAAAACCCTGTTTAAACATATAACAGTGCAAGAATAGATGAAAGTATACATAAGTAAAATTTGTACACATTTGTGACAAGGTTTTATGTAAAGAGATACTTGAATATCTCAAGAACGATGATATCTAGTCACAGTCATAGTTTTCCTAAAACCTGTGCATATGTTTCTTAAAACCCTGTTTAAACATATAACAGTGCAAGAATAGGTGAAAGTATACATATTTAAAATTTATACACGTTTGTGACAAGGTTTTATGTACAGAGATGCTTGAATATCTCAAGAACTATGATATTTAGTCACAGTCATAGTTTTCTTACAACCTGTATGTATGTTTTTTAAATTCCTGTTTAAACATTGAACATTGCAAGAATAGACGTAAGTATACATAAGTAAAATTTGTACACGTTTGTGACAAGGTTTTATGTAAAGAGATGCTTGAATATCTCAAGAACTATGATATCTAGTCATAGTCATAGTTTTCCTAAAACTCTTGCGTATGTTTCTTAAAACCCTGCTTTTTCAATTTCAGGTCAAGTAGTTGCAAAAATAAGGTGGTGGACATTTTTTTTGCATATCTAAAATTTTGAAAGAATATAATTGAAACCAGTTATTTGCTCCAAAAATTTCTATATAACTTTGAGTGTTAGCCACTAAGATTTGTAGGGTTTATATGCTTTATTACAATGCCAAGTTTCAAGCTTCTGCGTCAAGGTTTCTGTGAAAAACGGCTGCGACAAACGGATACGTCACTGATCTCATAAAGGTGGAACCCATTTCCTACCTAAGGTACAGAAAAGTAAATAATTTTTCCTTTCTAAAGGTTATGACAGTAGTGTAATCAAAAATTTATTAGTTAATTACCAGATGGCACTGATAGTATCCTGCACAATGTCTATATTGTTTGACAGCTTCGAGTTTGGATTCCCATATAACTTTTGATTGCAATTTTTATGTGATATTATTCTCCATGATTTATCAAGGTTTCTGTGAAAAATGGCTGTGACAGACAGACACGTCACTGATCTCATAAGGGTGGAACCCATTTCCTACCTAAGGTACAGAAAAGTAAATAATTTTTCCTTTCTAAAGGTTATGACAGTAGTGTAATCAAAAATTTATTAGTTAATTACCAGATGGCACTGATAGTATCCTGCACAATGTCTATATTGTTTGACAGCTTCGAGTTTGGATTCCCATATAACTTTTGATTGCAATTTTTATGTCATATTATTCTCCATGAATTATTTTCCTCTAATTATTTATTTAAGAAATTACTTAATTTAAATTATTCCAAAGTATAGTCATTATTTAAAGTACCCGACGCTTAGAGAAATATGTAACAGTATATATTCGTCTAACATTAAGATTCTTGAAACTACAGAGGAAAAGTCTGATGTTTGGCGAGTGATTTTCTTCAGCTTGGTATATTAGTAAAGGAATATAGTGACAACAAAATCTTTAAATAGTTAAATGTATCTGTCATATGTTACAATTTTCTAAGACAAATTATAAGTACCGTCACCATTATGTGTTGGACTGATCACAAATGATTTCGGAAAGAAACTTTTCTAGAAGCAATATCAATGTCCTCACACATCAAGAAGTTGATACCCACGACAGTGGTGCATTTTGAGGGACAATTTTTAAATATGTTTGCTTAATCAATAAGTGATCACTACTTAGCGTTCTTAGTTGTTGGTAAAACGCTATGCCATTGTTTTGAGTTTCCAATGTACTTAATTTACATTGGAATGTTCAATGTACTCGATATATCTTGGAATTGTATAGTGAAAACCTGTAACAGTTGGAGTTGCCTCCAAAAGTAAAAAAATTTCGGTTTAAACTCAAAATATGATATATTTTAAAATTTAACTAAATCATAATATGTAACAAAACTGTCGCCGTAGTGTATTGGGTTAATCACAAAGCATACAGCCTTTGACGACACGGCACACCGTGGGGATCCAGGTTCGATTCCCGGCCGCACGTCGAAGGGGCTAGACTAGTCCTCTGGTTGACTATAAGAGATTGCTCTCGTAGTAATAAGTCCGCCATATGTATCAACTGTATACAGTAAAGTATATAAATAAATAAATATAAGCACTTATTTTATCCTCATCGTACAGTTAACATAAGCGTGTACAGACTGAGATGTGTGGATTAAAAATCTCTGACATCTGAACATCTTAGTTCTTGGTGGTTAAAGCTTGGAAATTTTCCAACTATGTCTTGGAGAATCTTCAGCGCATCTTTCTATTAATGAATTCCCGTTGATATATATGCAGGTATATACTTCTTGTATTATTTATTCAACGTGTGCCAATGATCTCAACAAGCTATCCGAGTCACTTGTTCATTGCTCTCTTCCTGCTATAGTTATACTTTTAAACGAAATTGTTCAGTGATCCAATTTCTGTGGTGATTAATTTGTCTTGCCTATTTTCCTTATATTAAACCAATTAATTTCTTAAAAAGCGTAAAACATTATACAATATCACTAACAGATTTAACAAAGATATAAATGAAATTATATAAAACGAATTGTATTTGTATTGACAATATCCTTCAAGGGTAAATTTCAGGAACATTGCTAATTTAAAGTATTTGAGGGGGTCATTCCATGTGATGGGCTCAAAAAATCGATTTTTTTTTTCATAAATTTCTTCCTTAACATGTCAAGAATACGGTAGTAAAGTGATTTTTAAAAATTCGATGTCGTTTTAAAGATACAGCAGGTAGAAGAAGCAGCTGTTCGGAGCGCTGAGTTGGCAGTCGGAGTCCGGGCCTATTGTGTACATATACAAATACACGTTTATACATGTTTCTACAGGCTTAAAAAGGAATTTCTATAATTATTAAATATTTTACTACAGTTATTTTAGTCTTGGTTGAACTTCGAAGAGTGCAACAACTACAAATTATTTCTTTTCATAATGAGTGGACGGAAAGGAATTTGAAAATTTAAACGCGTTTTTCTCGAAAACTCTGTTTTTCAAACTTTCCTCCATCGTATCTTAAAAACGGCTTGACCGAATGACTTGAAGTTTGTAGGGTTGGATTCAGCACATGTAAACGCATGGAATGAACTATGGATGATCAAAAATTCCCAAAATTTCGATTTTTTTATAGCAAAAAACAAAAAAAAACCCAAAATTTGCGATTTTTTTTTCAAATGTCTACCAAAAGTCCAATTTTTGGTATATTCATTTGATGATAGTCCATTCCGTGCATTTAGGCTCACAGATTAAAACGCCGCCTATTTTTTTTGTTTCAGATAAGCCAATCAGCCGGAATCGTGGAGGAAGAGGCCATTTTTTCGAGACGGAGTTGTTCAGAACGCTGTAACTCATGTTCTACATAATATTTTTAGCTCAAATTTTATATTAATAAATGATAATAAACAATAAAGCTCTATCTATTTACTTGTCGTAGAAAAAAAATCCTAAAAAATCCCTAAAATACAGGCCGTCACATGGAATGACCCCCTTAAGAGGTTCATTTCTATACAATTTTCAGTACAAGAAAATATTTTTTGTGCCTTAAATTCTTCCGCAATACTATCTTCAACGATTAATGAAAATCCAATTAAAATAATGAGAGCCATCCAACAAATACACTTATCAAACTGTTTTTTAAAAAATAATTTTATGACAATTTATTTAGAATGGCAAATGAGTCATCGGTGAAGTTTGATATAAAGGGACTTTTGCAAAATGCCATCAGCACCATCTATTAAATATTAATAGATATACTTATGACGTATTGTCATTTATTTGTGTGAATTTCGCATTAAACATAGTAGTTCACGATGTAAAAATGACACAGTTCATTCAATCTGTATCTATCTATCTTTCGTTCACACGTGATCTAAACGTACCAGTATATAATTTCGTTTAAGCTTCATTTCGGACGACGTCGGAGCGCGCGTGAACATACTCGTCAGACAGAGTCTGTCTTATTCAGTTGTTAGTTCTAAGGTTGTTACAAAAAAAGACAATGCAGTTCAATCGACGCATAAAACACCAGTTACGTCACTCAAACGAAGTACTGTTTTATTCAATGGGCATGGTAGTCAAATTAATCTTGTGCGTATTGTTATAAAGCACAATTTGCTTTGAGATAACTATGTACCAAAATAAAAACAAGAACACTATTAATAACGCAAACGAAAGTGAACTTTATGGTTGTAAACCTAAACTAAAATTTACTTTATCAAACTTTTTATAGTTTGATTGTCGTGAATAAATCAAAATTGAAGTAAACAAGTATTGTTTATTTGAATTACTATTACTTAAAATATTTATAACGAAATAACACAATATTTATAATTTTTAGAGCTACACATTATATTTCGTAAACTTAAGAAAAAAGGTATATTTATTCCACAACATTAAGTTTTTTATCTCGTTCATAACGTGAACGATGAGCAAAATGTATCCCACGTATCCATTAGATCTACCGTATCAATAATGTCAGTAATGAACTAGACGTACGTATCTTTAGATCAGAAAGATACCTATAACTCTTTTTTTCTTAGTGGTACATTTTGCGCAATCTTGTAATCAATTAAAATTACCTATATTACTTAAATGTGGTGTAATGTCATATAAAAGCGTGTCCAAACCGTGTCCAAAATGTGTCCACCTACCGAAACTCGAGACATCAAGATCTATCAATATCTTACTATAAATTGCCAAACATTGGGGGGCGGGGGGGTGTTTACACTATGGAATACTGAAAACTGAAAATTATGTATTGTTGCTATTAGGAATTATTTGTAAATACTTTTTTTCCATCAAATATATTCTTATAAATCATTAAAAGAATGAAGCATTTAGTTTTTCTAAAATTGTCATAATAACTCGTAACCTAATCACTTTTTTTTAGATTAATATTTTTTGTCACGTTGATGAAAATATGCTTTTCTAAAATAAAATTTAAATATTGCCACACTATTTCAGAGTAAAACCGTTCAGTCATACCAACTTTGAAATAATTAACATTGTACTATTCAGTTACATCAACTTTTAAACTAAACATTTGGTATACAATTTTTATAATCTATAATGGTTTTGTTTTGTTGTCACGTGCCTAATATGATAGTAATGAGGCGCCTTATCATTGATATTAGCAACTACTTAGCCAGTAATTTAATCTTTTTTAAAATTCAGTTATGTCATATTAATGATATGATGACCTATTTTAAACAGTTCTATACTTTGTCATTTACACAATTTTATTCAGTCAGTAAAAAAAAAATGACAAAGTAAAAATTTTTATTTGCTCACCTATACTTCATTCCAATCCAAAAGAGAATGTTTGTAAACAAACCTATTTGACAGTTAAAATATGGTTGACACATATATATATATTATCAGTGCACGATTATTCAAAACTGCCAAGCTAAATAATGTTATAAATGTCAATATTACATATTTTACTAATATAAATTGAAAAATTTAGAGGAAAAAAATGGACAACCCTAGCTGTCAACCACACAAAACTCAGAGGTTCAAAACATTTTACAAAAATATTCAATATTCCAACATGTTCAATCCATATATTTTATGCTAAAGCGAGATATCTGCAACCATGCAATAAATCAGTTTCTATTTTATATAGATAATATTCGGCTGTCTTTCTAGCGTGACGCCTAAACATGGCAGAAGTAAACAAGACGACACATTGGTGCTATATAATATATATACATATACAGACAGGGTATTTGACATGAGGATGGTGAAAAAAACATTGTACCGTTTTATTTTCAAATAAATGTTATTATTATTTTGCAATGTGGAATACATCTTTTATACAGTTCTGTATGATTAAAACCTTTGATTTTAATTAACTGTATATTTTTGATTAACTGTATATTTTTGATTAATAATGATTAATTTTGACATTAAATATATTCATTTAAAAAAAAATTACCTCAAAAAAACCTTTACTGTCAATGTTCGGCATTATTTATATGCACTGACATTATATTATATAATGTAAATGTGTATATAATCATTTTCATCAAAATAAATTACACATATTTATAAAGAGAAATAATATTTATAATAAAATATAATATTCTTAAACTCAATTAAAATAAATTTCTTAAAACCGAATACCAAAAAAATCCATGTTATATTATTAATAAAAATACAAGAAAAAGGTTCAGAATAATCTCAACTGTCATTTTCCTTTGTTTACAAATATTCTCTTTTAGAATGGAATGATGGATAAGTATTTTGAAAGACTTTAGTGACGCCTATGTCTTTTGCACAGTCTCCATAAATAAAATAAAATCTTCACACGAAAAACATTCCATACGAGGGTGGATCTGATTTTTCCAAGTTTATATAATAAAACAGTACTATAAGAGATTGAACGTTAAAACTAATAAGTTAGACTTTAGTGACGCCTATGTCTCTTGCTCAGTCCCCATAAATAAAATAAAATCTTCAGACGAAAAACATTCCATACGAGGGTGGATCTGATTTTTCCAAGTTTATGTGATATTATATAACAAAAGATTACTATAAGTGATAGACATTAAAACTAATGAGTTAGACTTTGAAAGACTTTAGTGACGCCTATGTCTCTTGCACATTCCCCATAAATAAAATAAAATCTTCACACGAAAAACATTCCATACGAGGGTGGATCTGATTTTTCCAAGTTTATGTGATATTATATAACAAAAGATTACTATAAGTGATAGACATTAAAACTAATGAGTTAGACTTTGAAAGACTTTAGTGACGCCTATGTCTCTTGCACAGTCCCCATAAATAAAATATAATCTTCACACGAAAAACGTTCTACACGAGGGTGGATCTGATTTTTCTAAGTTTATGTAACATTATATAACAAAAGAGTATTATAAGTGATTGACATTAAAACTAATGAGTTAGACTTTGAAAGACTTTAGTGACGCCTATGTCTTTTGCGCAGTCCCCATAAATAAAATAAAATCTTCACACGAAAAACGTTTCATACGAGGGTGGATCTGATTTTTCCAAGTTTATGTAACATTATATAACAAAAGAGTACTATAAGTGATTGACATTAAAACTAATGAGTTAGACTTTGAAAGACTTTAGTGACTCCTATGTCTCTTGCGCAGTCCCCATAAATAAAATAAAATCTTCACACAAATAACATTCCATACGATGGATCTGATTTTTCCAAGTTTATGTAATATAATGTAATAAAAAATACTATAAGAGATTGACATTAAAACTAATGAGTTAGACTTTGAAAGACTTTAGTGACGCCTATGTCTCTTGCACAGTCCCCATAAATAAAATATAATCTTCACACAAATAACATTCCTTACGATGGATCTGATTTTTCCAAGTTTATGTGATATTATGTAACAAAAAATACTATAAGAGATTGACATTAAAACTAATGAGTTAGACTTTGAAAGACTTTAGTGATGCCTATGTCTCTTGCACAGTCCCCATAAATAAAATAAAATCTTCACACGAAAAACGTTCCATACGAGGGTGAATCTGATTTTTCCAAGTTTATGTAATATTATGTAACAAAAGAGTACTATAAGAGATTGACATTAAAACGAATGAGTTAGACTTTGAAAGACTTTAGTGACGCCTATGTCTCTTGCACAGTCCCCATAAATAAAATATAATCTTCACACAAATAACATTCCTTACGATGGATCTGATTTTTCCAAGTTTATGTGATATTATGTAACAAAAAATACTATAAGAGATTGACATTAAAACTAATGAGTTAGACTTTGAAAGACTTTAGTGATGCCTATGTCTCTTGCACAGTCCCCATAAATAAAATAAAATCTTCACACGAAAAACGTTCCATACGAGGGTGAATCTGATTTTTCCAAGTTTATGTAATATTATGTAACAAAAGAGTACTATAAGAGATTGACATTAAAACGAATGAGTTAGACTTTGAAAGACTTTAGTGACGCCTACATCTCTTGCGCAGTCCCCATAAATAAAATAAAATCTTCATACGAAAAACGTACTATACGGGGGTGGAACTGATTTTTCCAAGTTTATGTTATATTATGCAACAAAAGAGTACTATAAGAGATTGACATTAAAACTAATGAGTTAGACTTTGCAAGACTTTAATGACGCCTATGTCTCTTGCAAAATCCCCATAAATAAAATAAAATCTTCACATGAAAAATGTTCCATACGAGGGTGGATCTGATTTTTCCAAGTTTATGTAACATTATATAACAAAAGAGTACTATAAGTGATAGACATTAAAATTAATGAGTTAGACTTTGAAAGACTTTAGTGACGCCTATGTCTCTTCCACAGTCCCCATAAATAAAATATAATCTTCACACAAATAACATTCCATACGAGGGTGGATCTGATTTTTCCAAGTTTATGTAACATTATATAACAAAAGAGTATTACAAGTGACTGACATTAAAACTAATGAGTTACACTTTGAAAGACTTTAGTGACGCCTATGTCTTTTGCGCAGTCCCCATAAATAAAATAAAATCTTCACACAAATAACAGTCCATACGATGGATCTGATTTTTCCATGTTTATGTAATAAAATAGTACTATAAGAGATTGATATTAAAACTAATGAGTTAAAGTACTGACTGACGTAAGCGGTTTTAGCCCATTTGTAATGAATAAAATACACACACTAATAACGTAAGTACCTAGATTTATAAGTTATGTTAATTAACGCTTGCTGTGTAATGTCTCCGATAAATGGCCATAATTCACATCAACAAGCGTGTGCATGCGCGTCAGCGAGTCTACTGGTAGTTGATGTTTACAATAATGTTTGCCAATTTTCTCAACTATTGCTACTCGCCACAATGATAGTTCTATACAAAGTCATCTGGTTAGATATTTTTATACTACTGTGTCTTCATATCAATATTTTACGTCGGAATTGTATCTGCAAAACCTCATTAGGAAACTATATTATAAATCGGCTACAAAAAGTTATATAAACGCAATGTAACTATTTATTTTATCTATAACAAAGACCAATCAACTTTATCAAAACTAATAATTATCTATAAGTTTTGTGAATGAACATATAAATTTGTAAACGGCGGGTGGTTTAAAAATGGATATATACAGGAAATAGCTTGCAGGAAAATTTCATGCTTTATAAGAAAAGGTTTTTTACCATTTTTTTGTATCATGAATATTTAATTAGCAAGATGATTAGATTTAAATTTTTTGCACACTAACATAACGTAACTTCTATTCAACTAAATTTGCATCAGCACTGTATTGGGATTTTTTCATGAGTGGACTGACTTAATGACGCTGCTATCTCACTTATACTAGTTAGTGTAAGTAAGATAGCATCGTCAAGGTAGTCCAATGAAAAGTGGATATGGTGGGGAGATTATCAACTGCTGAACGTCACAACCTACAACATTTGTTAATGATAAAGATCAACGGTGGATTACCATAATCCAATGCATCAGCACTGTCTTGGGATTTTGTCATGAGTGGACTGACTTAATGATGCTGCTATCTCACTTATAATACTTAGTGTAAGTAAGATAGCATCAAGTTAGTCCAATGAAAAGTGGATATGGTGGGGAGATTATTAACTATTGAACATCACAACCTACAACATTTGTTAATGATAAAGATCAACAGTGGATTACCGTAATCCAATGCATCAGCATTGTACTGGGATTTTGTCATGAGTGGACTGACTTAATGACGCAGCTATCTCACTTATACTAGTTAGTGTAAGTAAGATAGCATCGTCAAGGTAGTCCAATGAAAAGTGGATATGGTGGGGAGATTATCAACTGCTGAACGTCACAACCTACAACATTTGTTAATGATAAAGATCAACGGTGGATTACCATAATCCAATGCATCAGCACTGTCTTGGGATTTTGTCATGAGTGGACTGACTTAATGATGCTGCTATCTCACTTATAATACTTAGTGTAAGTAAGATAGCATCAAGTTAGTCCAATGAAAAGTGGATATGGTGGGGAGATTATTAACTATTGAACATCACAACCTACAACATTTGTTAATGATAAAGATCAACAGTGGATTACCGTAATCCAATGCATCAGCATTGTACTGGGATTTTGTCATGAGTGGACTGACTTAATGACGCAGCTATCTCACTTATACTAGTTAGTGTAAGTAAGATAGCATCGTCAAGGTAGTCCAATGAAAAGTGGATATGGTGGGGAGATTATCAACTGCTGAACGTCACAACCTACAACATTTGTTAATGATAAAGATCAACGGTGGATTACCATAATCCAATGCATCAGCACTGTCTTGGGATTTTGTCATGAGTGGACTGACTTAATGATGCTGCTATCTCACTTATAATACTTAGTGTAAGTAAGATAGCATCATCAAATTATTCCAATGAAAAGTGGATATGGTGGGGAGATTATTAACTATTGAACGTCACAACCTACAACATTTGTTAATGATAAAGATCAACGATGGATTACCGTAATCCAATGCATCAGTACTGTATTGGGATTTTGTCATGAGTGGACTGACTTAATGATGCTGCTATCTCACTTATAATACTTAGTGTAAGTAAGATAGCATCAAGTTAGTCCAATGAAAAGTGGATATGGTGGGGAGATTATTAACTATTGAACATCACAACCTACAACATTTGTTAATGATAAAGATCAACAGTGGATTACCGTAATCCAATGCATCAGCATTGTACTGGGATTTTGTCATGAGTGGACTGACTTAATGACGCAGCTATCTCACTTATAATACTTAGTGTAAGTAAGATAGCATCATCAAATTATTCCAATGAAAAGTGGATATGGTGGGGAGATTATTAACTATTGAACGTCACAACCTACAACATTTGTTAATGATAAAGATCAACGATGGATTACCGTAATCCAATGCATCAGTACTGTATTGGGATTTTGTCATGAGCGGACTGACTTAATGACGCTGCTATCTCACTTATACTAGTTAGTGTAAGTACGATATCATCGTCAAGTTAGTCCAATGAAAACTGAATATGGTGGGGAGATTATTAACTGCTGAACGTCACAACCCATAACATTTGTTAATGATAAAGATCAACGGTAGATTACCGTAATCCAATGCCATTTCAAATTCATTGTCGCTGACAAATTGGGTCAAAAAGTAAAATTACTTCGTTATTACATGACTACTCCGACTAATCGCTATTTGTTTTGCTATATCAAATATACAATGATTACAACTTGCCAAAATTATTTTTAATCCACCATTTGCAATAACAAGCTTTCGATTGATAACTTCACAGACCTGGGTCGATACATAATCTCGATGTGCACAAATTTGTACTTTTAAGTTACGTCAATAAGCTATAAATCACATTTATTTTTATTTATCGCCATGAAGGACATTGCTGTGATAGGGAGAATGAGGTTAAGAAAACATGATCGAGACTCACTTTTTTACACTTCCACATTGCATTGAACATAATTATATTTTAACATAACAAGCAAAGTTGAAGTCATAGTGGTCTTGCGAAAACATTTTATGAAGTTGATAAATTTTCTTTTCTCAATAACAAAGGCATTCGCTTCTATAAATATCATCATTCTACCAAAAAACTATAGGCTACTTACTAGTTATTGATCAAAAAATCTATACACATAATAGAACCATAGATTTAGTCTGTCTGTACATCAAAGATATTCAGGAAAAATTATTTATGGGAACATAATGAAGCAAAAGAATAGAGAAATATTGTTTTTGCAATTTTAGTCTGTTTGTCTATGAATTTGTTTCATTTGTTCGTGCATCACGCAAGAATTGTAATTTTCAATGGTGGATTCTGTAAGATGTCGGGGTAATGTATAGATTAGTATAGTTGGTTGATCGCGATCAATTAAAGAAGATACATCAGTTTATCACTTCAATACAAAGCATTCTTATAATAGTTTACTCATATAATTAACACACTGGATCCAGACAGTAAGATTTTAGTTATAAAAGTGATATTTTAACAGTTTGAACATATATTCTGAAAGCTGTCACTATTAATACAAAATTTCTCACATTATCTGGCATAAATTGAACACCAACCTGCCAGTGTCCATTTTATAACTTTATGGTTTAAATTTCTCATTTAAAAAAATTGCTTAACTGCTATATTTTTTACACAACTAACATGCACTATTACAATTAAAGGAAATACTCCGTTTAAAAATTAAAAATTCATTTGGTAGACAAACTTCTACAGTTTGAATCCAAACATGTATTGGGGCAATTTTATTACAATTTTTATAATTTTTTTTAAATTGGAATATTAAAGTTACAAATTGACAATAAACACTTAAATGGGTAATTATACAAATACACACTGGATCCAGACACAAACTGGATCCAGGCAGCCCAAGATAGAACCGAGTGGTGCAGATTGAAGGAGGTCTACACCAAAACGATTGAGGATGGCTTATTAGGATGATAATTAATATAATGCCACGGTGTTACAAATTTTAATCTTACACTTATCTTATAGATCCATGAGAATGAAGTCGTGGACGGAGCTAGTTAATTAATAATATTTCTCAAACTCACCCTATGCATCCCACGTGAACATTCTCATTGGAGTAATAACAAACATAAATTACTAAAGCCGTTTTCATTCAAGCTGTTTACTGAATCACACTGTGAAAATATTATATTTTGTTACAAATAAATTTATTCCCAAATGAAATAAATAAAGTACCCATCTGATTCTGTATGTCCTTTGGTTAATTGCATCAATCCCTTGTCATGTCACCAAAATTAAATGTTTTACTTTAGTAGAAAAAAATTGATCCGTAAACATCATTATCTAGGGCCATTTGGACATTAACTTTGTTTTATGTAATAAATATTCTAGATCTACATAAAATTGTTTGTTTTTCATACCCTACTGAAAATATAGAAGAAAATGGGTGAATTAAAACTCTTTTAATTCAATCCCTGAATCACCGGAATAAACAAACATTCAGTCTGGAATTAAAAACTAAAAACATTATTATCAGATAGCAGTTGTAACAGGGCCAAGAGACACTGGGACATATATATCTCACATACAAACAGACAGCAACACAGCAGTGAAATTAGTTAAAGATAACTTTTGTGTATTGATGTACTTTTTTGTAATCAATCCATGTTAATTTATCAGCTTTTAGCGGCTTGTAAATATTTCATTATAAATTTGGATTGCGGATATCTTCCTGTCTCATTCACTCTCATAGTATACAATGAGCATCATTATAAATGACATCATAATTCAGTATTACTATCCTATTCTAGATATTAAGTTTAAACTGTTATAGCCTGGTAAATTTGCAAGATATTATTACTAGGTCATCAACTTATGTCTTGAAATTATGATTTAAAAAATAAAAAAATGAATCAAATATCCCACTTGTTGGTACACAATAACAATTTGTTACAAGCATTAACAGGTTTATCGGTGGAGTACAATACCGTGATCACACCCTTCCTCATCAACAGTTGTGCTTACCCTAACGATATTGACAAATGGGCTATGCATATCTTATATCCTCCAAAGAACGCGTTTCCAAATATGATCCCCAATGATCTCATCTTGCCTGCTAACTTGCTTATTTGTATCTTGCTAATTTATAATATATATATTTCTTTTTCTCTATTTCTTTGTTCTTAGTTGAATTTATTTTAAATGTATACATCGGTCACGGCCTTATACAGAAAAGACCGGCGAGATAGGTGGTACTTTAAAGGAATAACTAGGTCTCAATACAACTTTTTTATTGCTGTAATACCCATTTACTAGATGCACCGACTAAACTTTAGTTTGATTAGCTATTAATGAAACTTTCAGACGCCAACAAGTTGGTAGTCAAGTGAAAAAGTATCAAATTGACAATAGTTTGCCAATTTGATGAATTTTTAAATTAAAAAGCAAAGGTGCCTGGTGAACAGCCATATTTAACCAGGCTCACTTGTAAATTTAAATGGGCAACAATAATCTTTATGAGCTAAAAACAATATTTGGAAATAGCAGTGCACATGTGCAAAGGGAACAATTATTTTCACATAACGTTAACTGATGGATCATTAAATAGCAAATGGTTCTCAATATTTTTTAGTCTTGTAACCCGGATTAGATTTTTGGCCACATCCATAATTAATTACAATTTTAAAAAAATAAACACTTTTCACAAGATAAATAATATTTGTATTTGAAAATAAGAGTAGAAGTTTCAGGTAATAGTGTTAATAAAGAACCAAATATTTTTTTATTGATTAAAAATAAATTAAGTCTAAATATTACTTTACATATGGCAATTCTGAGGTGTGAAGAAAATTTTTTTCAATGCATCTACAAAGCAGTTATGCATAAAATGTATTTTTTTAAGAAATTATTTACGCGAATATTTTCAAAATCCGACAGTTTTCAGATATGCCACAAAAATCATTGATACTATTAAAAATGAACATTTGTTTGGTGAACAAATCAATTTTATCCGTTCGGGTTAGAAAAGTGGACCTATTTACATCATGTCCTTTAGTTTATACTTTCCTTATTTTCCCTTGTCTATTTCCGTATCATCAAAACTTTTTAAGGATTATTTCTTATTATTTTTATTTAATGAAAAATTTATTTCAATAATATAACTTGAAATGAGTGAGAAAAAGTTGGCAAAAGAATTTTTTCCTTTTTTTAATCAAACAATGCTCATAAAAAACAATATATTCAATAGTTACAATGCCTGCTCACAACTAATTTAATTTAGATTTAAAAGTGCTCATACTATAGACAAAATAGCAAATTTCAATAAAATAAAAGTCTTCATATAACTAATTTTTTACTCATTTTAAATGTTTTTAATTTCCTTGGGTTTTTTATGTTTAATATTTTGTAATCCATATTCTTTGATGTGTTTAATAACTAAAATGTTTTAATTAAGTCGATGAAATTACCCCATAATGATAACTTCTAAAAATGTAAGATGTGTGGAAACAATTTTGTTATTTTAATTTTTTTTTAGAATATAAGCCTTTGTTAGAGAAGGGACTTGCTAAATAGGGACAGTCCAAGAAACATAGAGATCACTTGAAAGAAAAAGAATTAAGAATTTTTGGTCACATTTTTACCGATATCAGTACAATACTTTAATCATAAGAAAATATTAAAATATCGTTAAGTGTAAAAAGGTTATGTTATGAACGAACATGAAATTCAATTTTTTTTCATGAGCAAAAATTGTTTAAAGATTAGTTTTATTATACCTAGTTTTTATAAAATATAGTTCTCCGTTAATCTGTCTGCATTACGAACAAAAATGTGATTGTACTACTATGAAAATCAATCTCTTTCAATTGTTACGCAAAAAATTTTCAAATATGTTACAACATTTGCTTTTTTAGTTATTATACAAACAACAATTATTTATTCCGATACACAATTATGAATGTCAATAATTATGTAGTACCAATAGTACCTCTTTCGCAATCTTTTTTAACCTTCGATATGTTCATAAACTTTTACCAACATTTAACGGATAGATAAAATTTTAACAGCATCCGCTCTTCTATCCCTCATTTACAAATTAACATTTCCTGCCATTGAACAATTAATTTCACAAAGAATTACTTACAGCATTCCTCAACTGTCACTAGCAGCATTACCAACACGTAATAAACAAATAATCATACATTTCAATATTTTAACCCTAAAGTTTTCCAACATGTTTTCATTCACGTAACTATTCACATACAGATTGACAGCCAACTTTTTAAAAAAAAAACACATAAATCACAACATAATTGATGCAAAGACTGGTTATAAAAAAGCTCTATTGGCTCAAATCCAATATAGATACTATGTTGCCAGCGTCAGTCATCCGTCAGCACCGAATATTGATAGCACGCTTCAAGTCTTATTATTAATTTTTTATATTTCATATCTTTTTTATACACTATAAGACTATTTTTTGTCAATATTCTAACTTAACTATCAGAAACACTGAAAAAACAAAAGTGAGACAAAGACCTATTTCTGTAAAATGATCAATTTTTATTTTTTCATGTACCAAAATAATGTAAGACACGTTGATGCTTTCCATCATACCATTCTGAAAAACAGTAATACTCTATCAAACTCTGACAACAGATGTTTTACAAAAGGAGTGTATTGGAAAAGTTTCTAGTCAACAAAAGATACAATTTAAGTTATTGATTATTAAAAACTCAATGCCTTGGAAATTAATACATATGACTCCTACATCACACATTATAATACATGAATTGAAGTATATAAGTATTGTCATACTAAACTTGGTTTCCCTTTTCATGTATATAATCAAATGAACTCCCTAAGCGTTAACAGCAATACAGAACCATGACATATTTCTCTGTCAACAAAACTTAGAAACATGCGTATGTAACTAGAGTCACTTATAAACATGTGCTTAAACTTAGGATTAGTATTAAAATTAGTTAATTTAAAAGTCGGCGGTTTTTTCTTAAGAAAATGAAAATCCTAGCAAGCGTGTCTTTTTTTCAGGCAGGATGCTTCTCAAGGCTTTCAGAAAAGGGTCACGTTTAATTAATCCAGAAATACATTCAAATAACAAATTTTTCATAATTTAATATATTTTTTTAAATATATATAGCAGCACTACCATTGGCTGGTAAGGGACATTAAATTGTCCATCATTTGCTAAAAGCCCCACACACAAAGTAAATATTGTATAAAGAAAAATATTGCTATATATGGATAAAAAAACCCTCTTTATAAATGATGGTGAATAACTCTTCAGGACTTTAGCATTTCAAAGCAGAATTTTAACCGAGTTTGATGTTTACAAATAACCCGTGTTAAAAGAATGAGAATAAATTATTAAAAAAACATCTTCAATCAAGGATACCTCCTCAGCGATATTGTCTTATTTATGAGGAGATTTCCATAGGTAATGTGATGAAAGGATTATCATACGTAACAAACTAGGGCAACCGCAATTGCTATCATCGATAATACAAAAAATGTAGACGATGTTCCTACTGGCCCGAGGGAAGTCGATTTCCGACCACAAATTTCAAATATAATTAATAAAATGAAGGTCAAAGTTGAGTTAGGTCTAATCCGATTAACATATTGTAATACTGAAGAGGCATCCTTTAATATCTACATAGTTTATGTGACCATTCTGTTTAATTTAATGTGTCATTAATAAATTATTTAATCTATATATTTATAGGTGAAGAGAAAAAAGTTGGTACCATTTTTAAGCATATTGCCCGCACGGAGGAGTGACATAGATTGGCACAGTTAAAGTTTATAAGAATAAGGAGTGCAGAAAGCTAAAATTTATACATATGTGTTACAAATACAAGAAGTGATATAATATCTATGGAGCCGGACATTGGTTGAAGAAAGTAGCAGAATTAAATGGATACTTTGTGATAAACACTTGTTATTAACAATATCAAATATAAAATAGTCGAAAGGAAAAGGAAACAAAAGTATATTCTTCCTGTTATTTATTTAAGTCAAATGTGCTCAATGTAGTTATACGGTAATAAGGCCCAGGAGGCAAAAAACATAGAGGCTCTTGATTTATCAAGGTCGTAAAATACTTTAAATTAATTTGGTTTGTTTAATTTGTAAATGGTTATTCTTGACACTCGTACAGAACAAGATAATAATATGGAAATGTTAACATTATTTTGTGTATAATACCTCCAAGCCAAAGATGGGGTGAATTTGAAGTTGGGACTCTTAAGAGTTGTAAGAAGTAGGTAAATTGAAAAATCTTAGTCATTAATAAAGTACAAATTTCCAACATAAGATCTTATTTAAATGGCCAAAGAAGGAAGATTATTGGCTTATCTCATTTCATTATGTGACTGACTTTGAACTAGTTTGATTAAGGATATAATTAAATAAAGACAGAAGATACACTCTCCCACTTCGAAACTTAATATTTAGAAAATGGAGCTTAGAATGAAAAATACAATCTAAATATCGTTTTGAAAAACCTCGCCACTTTCCCACTTTTTGTTACAAGCAAGAAAAAACAAATTGTAAAGTATTTCTTATACATTAGTAGAGATTTCCACCTGGATATACAGCTTTATTTTCATACGCCTGTCGATTAAAGCCTGCACATTTAGCAACCCTATAAGTGCATGAAATTAAATTAATACGTTCAGAGATCTCCATCTTAACTAATTTCGTGGTCTTATGGGGTTGCCAAATTACCAGTTTTAATCAGGCATGTTTGGCTTTTTACATTTTAAGTGTATCCGGCTTATTTTACGAATTTTTATAGTTGTTTTCAAAAAATTGCTTTTAGCGATAAATAAAGAAGTATTTTGTAAAAAGATACTGAAAAATAACGTTATTTCTCTTTAATTTTTTTGTGTTAGTGTATAAAATATTAATTTTCAATTTTGGTGTAGAGATTAAGAAATAACTAAATATACTTTTAAGATAATACAATAAATACCAATGTCAATTTAGTTTCTACAAAAACATTTTAGATAGATTTTTCTTCTATGATCTTTTAATTTGGTTGGCAACCTTTATTAGACATAAAAAGGTTTTCAAACATATTTTAATGTTATAATTATTTATAAAAATGATTTTTATTTTTTTTTGCTTTTTTAACAAATAAAATTTACGTCTAATATGGGTTTTTCGATTTCAAAATAATATTTACACAAAATATCTTAATAATTTATTGAAAAATCGTTTATTATTCCTCCCCTTAAATTTGTCTTTGGACTACATATAAATAATATGGTTCATACCAACGGTTTCGAAAATGGTAATTTTTTTTATTTTCGTAAATCAATTAATAATCCTAGCGTATAGCTATAACCTATTTTTTTTATTAACGACATTTTTCATGCACATCAAAATAAGAATAAATTCGATGATTTTACTAATTTTAACATGCAAAATACGACACTCAAACAGAAAGGATATTCGTCCAAATAATTTTATAATATTTTGCTAGCCATTTCTTTGTGCAGATAAAAAAAAATTGCAACATTCTTGTTATGGTAATTTCAAAGCAATATGGCAATGGCCGAGAGATAGCATTACCACTACTTTCTACCATGCACATGCCTCTTGTGAAAAAAATTGCGATTTTTATATTTACGTGCGTAATATAATTTTCAATTAATTAAAGTTGCGACACAACAACGCCTTCAGTGTTCGATCCAAACCAGTTCCGGCATAAGGTCGAATATTTTTTTTCTCTCGGTTCATAAACTTAAAGGCGATGCAAAAAGCGAAAACATCGCGACGGAAAATATGATGTCATTATAAGTCCGTCCCACACGATTTTGTATCTGTGCTCACATACACATGCTCTGTACGCACACGCGAGTGGTAATAAAACTTATAAACAATTATAGCAGGCCTTTGTCGCGAGAAATTCATTTAGAAACATGGTATATAAGTCGAATACATACTTGAAAACGTATAGATTAGACACAAACGGCTTCTACACTGGTCATTTATCTATATACACATGTTGAATATAACTAAACACAAAAATAAAATGACAACAAAACATCAATTCTAAAAATACACTTTTCGCATCACAGGCGCTAACATGCAACTGATATAATGCTGTGCCGCGCCTAATCAATTTATTTATTTCAATTATCTATTACGATAATTAAATAATTGCGGCGCCGGTCTACTCGTGAAAAGCGCGGCTTAATAAGATTTGCGTTAACGAAACATACAAGTCGCAGTGATCTGTCAAAATAGAACTAATTTTCCCAAGGACATATTACCGACGGGAACTCTTCTAATCAAATTGATTTTAAACGAAACAAGGATTGAAAATGAAACTGTTTTAGAAAAACTTCGTAAAGCAAAAGTCATATAGAGAAAAAATCACGTGCAACTATCAGAAATACATACCATTAAAAACATTTGCTAATCCAAGTGGGCACTTCCATTTTGAGATGTGACCTTTGTTGCATAAAAACACGTCATTTTGAACAACAAATACACTTTAAATACACATTGAACTTACACAGGGCTTTTCATACACTATTATATAAGATTTTAAGTTCCAAATTACAATATTACAATTGCTATATATTATTATATTTATTGTGTTGAAGGAGATAGTGATTCATTTTGAAATTCACAGCACAACTACTCTACGCGCAGGCCCGACAAAAAGTATGGCGTCACGTGATCATATTTCAATATGGCCGACTGCGTGTTCATGAATGAGCATAGTAACTTTTTAACGGATAATTTTGAATATGTTACATTCATTTATCTATTAATGAAAGATATTTAAAATTAATAACTTTTCAAACGAAATTGTTGACTTCTTGTTACTTAATTTCTAGTTTTAAGAAAAACCTTTTTTTTTAATAAATTACTATATTCCAAGAGAAAAGAAGGATACGTTAAAAATTTAAAAGGATTTTGTGTTAGACAGAGCAGTAATAGGTAGTAAATAAAGAAAATTAACATAAAATAAAACATGAATATGAATGTAAAAAGACCGTGATTCTAAATTTTAACAAACGTCACCAAACAACTTTCAAATAATTTTGTAAGTTTAATAATTATGATTAAAAACTTTCCACTTATTTTAAAAATAGATAAATGCTATAAAATTTGACATTAATATAATTATTTTATGGTTCTTACGACTTCATTAAAACTTTCATAGAAATTCCATATAATAAAACTTTACTTTTAAATATAAATTTACTTTGATTTTTCAATTTGGCGTTATTTAATGAACAATATCAGTAAATAAATTAAAATATTTTTGCTATGGGCGTAATGAAGATTTAATTTACAGTAAAGAGGATGAAGCTCTTTTTTTAGGTAATTATATTTTACAATATTGAAAAACTTTCGCATACAATAGATAAGTTAAAATATTTTTGCTATGGGCGTAATGAAGATTTAATTTACAGTAAGGAGGGTTAACCTCTTTTTTTAGATAATCATAAAATATTAAAAAAATTTAATGATTAATTATAAAAACAAACAAATCATGTAAATTTCTAATAGAATTTTTGTATAAAATCAAATATAAGGTCAATTATTTTTAATCTTTCGAAGACACAATTTGTGTTTATTTCAAGGTTTTTATTTCATTTTCAATATATACTAACCTTAGGCCATAAAAATTGTTTTCACTTATAATTGATCTGAATGACATTTTGAATCGTTTTCGTTTCTTTAATTTTTAATGATTCCCGTGGTACATGATTGTGCTACAGATAGCTTTTTAGTATATTGTTTAAAAAAGTAAGTCGACTTTATTAATATGCGTAACATTTATCTATTTTTTTTTTATTTTACGCAAGAAATTTACAGATAATATTGGGTCAGTATTTTTTCAAGAGGGCAAGAATCATACTTTGGTAATGAAACTTATCTTTTTAGCCTGCTCAGCAAATTAGACCAATCATTGGTAAAATAAAGTATTATTGGCTGGATGCACTTTAAAGGCGCGTGAATTTTATTTGTACACTTCAAATGTATAATATAAGAACAACGAAAGACATCAGCTGTGACCTACATTACATGTATTTTTTATATTGTGTTCCTCGCAACACATCAATTGTTCCTTTATTATTTTGTCGAAGAAAAGTATGTATTATTCGTGGTCTCAATAAAATCATGTTAAGTTGTATTAAATTGTTTGTCTTGTCATTTATTGTAAAGTAGAGAAAAATATCTAAATAAATGCTTTTATTAAAAAATATAGTATGATTTTAGTTGTCCGTACCCGGAATATAAAATGTTTTTTATTATAAGCTCAACTAAATGAGTACAATAATCAATATATTAACTATTTTATAACTTTCCAATCATAAACGATGTCAGAAGGAATGTATTTTACAGCAGCTATTCATTTATTTTTTTTCTAATATCCAATTCGATATTGGACATATATAAAATTACAACATGTTATTTCTAAAACTATTTTTAGGATTTAATGCACAATAACTATTGTGCCATATTTCGAAAATTTTGTTTTTTATGCATAAAAAATTGGGTATGACTTCAGTACACCAAAAATGCTAAATTTACTGATTTTTTAAGTTAAAGGATATAGATACAAATGATGAATTAATAATTAGGATTCATTTGTAATTACATTTTTCGAAAAAAGTTATTAAAAAAGTATCGTTATTTTGTTATTGCTAAAGTATTATTTTCATTTATAATTATGCTCAACAAACATCTAAACTATATATAGTAAACAAACGTCTAAACAGAAATATTGATAATAGAAATTTACAAAGTATTGAAATGGTAAATAATTATGGCTTTTAAATATTTAGTTTATGATGCATACATTTTTTAAATTGTATTTTCATGGAATCCTCTTTATTTATTTTAATTTTGTTTTGTTTTTCGGGCTAATAAGCAGTAAAATTTTCAATTTTGCTAAAATGCATTTGTTCCCTATTATCAATTTATAATTAAAAAAATAATTTACTGAAGAAATTTATAATTAAATTTTTAGAGTGGTGGAATTGAATGTTTTTGTTAATATTAAGTGAGATAGACATCATCTTTTTAATATTTTTATTTATCTATTATTTAACTTTTTCTCTTATTATACCATACCTATCTTATTATACCATGCCATGCATATTTATATATTTGTTAAATTTGAAGTACCTAATTATAAATTTGAAGTGGGGTCTATTTCTTTTAAATACTTCGATTTTTATGTATAGGCATTCTTTCATTAAAACATCAGTGAAATTGGCATTTTTGCTAAACTGCTCTGGTTCCAAAAGTAAACATGACAATATGCGTAAATAAATTATATTATCTATGACAATATTTAACAGGAGCCTTTAGATATTTCCATTTCTGCTACAGCGAGCGCTGCGGCCGATTTCGTTACCCCTACTCTGTGGTTCGCACCTGGCCAATAGGAAATCTGTAAAATTTGAATTTACTATTTCTTGAAGTATTTTTACAATTTACTACAGAAGAACTATGGTGTCATATTTCGAAAATTTAATTTTAATGCATAAAAAGTAAGATTTGAGTTCAGTATAGCAAAAATGCTAAATTAGATATTTAAAAAATAGTTTGAGTTCAGTACAGGAAAAATGGCAATAATTTGCCATTTTTCCTGTACTGAACTCAACTATTATAATTTATTATTATATTTTTATTATTATTCGTATTTAAAAAATTGAATTAGGTAATAATTATAATAAGGTAGTAATTATTTTATCAAAAAAATTGATGTAAAAAAATTAACTTAAAATAAATATGTTTGTTTTGTTATTGCTGAAGTTTTATTTACTATTTTAATTTTAAATTTCCTACTCATTCAGCAAATATCTAAATAGAAATGTTAATAATAAAAATATACAAAGTATTAAAAAGGCAAATAATTACGATCTTTAAATGTTTAGTTTATGGTATTTAAATCTTTATTTACTCTAAATTTCTTATTTTTTAAGCTGATAAACAATTAAATTTTCACTGTTGCTAAAATGCATTTGTTCCCAGTTATTGATTCATAATAAAAAAAATCATAAACAGAGATAAACGTCATTTTTTTTAAATTTTGTATGTTTTTAATACTGTCTCATTTAACTTTTTCTCTCATTATTCATGTTTATACGTTTGTTAAATATATCGTTTGTAACTATAAACTTAAAGTGAAAATAGTGAAAAACAATTTCAGATATAAATCCATATAATGGAGGTATTATTATTAGTAATTTTTTAGCCATTACATTTTTTTGTAATAAAATAGTCAGGACCGATAGTTATTTCTTTAAATAAATCGTTTTTCATGTATATTCATTCACTAAAACATCAGTGCAATCCTAACTTTTGCTGAACTGGAAACCCGTGCCAAAATAAAATGGACGTTTATTATACGTATTAAATTATATTATTTATGGCAACATTTAATAGGAGCCTTTAGACATTTCCAATTCTGCTACAGTGAGCGCTGCGGTCGATTTCGTTACCCCCCCCCCCCACTCTGTAGTTTGCATCCATAGGGACAACTTGTAGTAATATATAGTTTTCATTTTGTCGTAATTAGTTTACTCAATCACGAGAAATTAGTACAACAACAAAGAAGTGTCTAACTGCTCGCTTTGTAGAAGTTGCACAAATGTATAGTATCAATAGATGGCGCTATGTGTATTTTAATATTTTATTTATATCTATATTTTCAGTTTATATCTAGGTATTTTTTATCTATATTTAAGGTTATTATATTTTAACGTTGCGTAATATTTTAGGTTTGTATTTCAGTATACATGTGATATTACTGATCCATTATCTTCGTACTTCGTGAATGAAGTCACTGCTTCAGCTAGTTTTACATAAAATTCTAAAAAAAATTCTTGAATTTCTCACAGCTTTTTCAGTTGATACCACACGACTTATGAAATTAAAAGAAATCCATTATTTAATTAAATTAATTAAGTAATAGATTTTTAAAGTGAAAACTTTTTTAGGAGCACGTGTCCACTTTTTCTGAGCGATGAACGAAACTGAGCCGTCAGGTTTGAGTGGGTGACGCTGAATCGGGTAAACTCGGCTCCCTTCGACATCGGCCAAGCGAGTTCCAAATTCAAAAATGTTGAATTGTGATTAATTGGAAATGCATTGTTCGGGTAAACTCGGCTCCCTTCAGCATCGGCCGAGCGAGTTCATTGTCTAACAGGGAGTGCATCCTATCAAGAATTACGTTCTGTTTTTGAATAATATTTTATAGAAGACAGATAAACTGTTTTTCGAATGTTTGTTCGTCAATCACGCGAAATCTACTACATGGGTTTTGATGTTTGGTATGGTAATAATTTATATTCAAGAGTACATGAGAGGAAAAAAATTCAATAATTTTTCTTATGCCGAATTTCACGCGAGTGAAACTGTAGGGCACAGCTTCTTTAATATAATATGCACATGTTATTTTTGTTTTTTTTTTTTAATTTTAGTATTGAAAATTTCCAACATACCACAGCATGGTTATATTGGTAGCCAAAGTTTTCACTTCTACATTGTGGTTATATTGGTAGCCAAAGTTTTCACTTCTACACACCAAATTTTTTTCCAATTTCGCGTTCTCTATAGTCTCAAAATAAATATCTTCGAAATAAATTGCGGCTAGATATTATTTAACAGTATGCCACAAGTTTTTCGCCAAAAGGTTTCTGAGAAAACCGGGACAATCAGACGGACTGAAACTTGAGTGTTCCCTTATGATATGGTCATGAAACCATCCTAAGTCATATAGATTCTGTTTTTTTCTTTTGAGGTATGGAATTCTAAAAAGCAATATAGTCCCACGAAAGGCCATCGATTCCTTTTTAATTTTGTTAAAAGGGATACAGCACTGGCATATTTCTACGTTGGCAGTCACTGCACAGTTGCTACAGATCACAAGGCACTTTCAATCTTTATGATTACTTGGTCTTGCAGAAGTGAAATGCAAATATTGAGAGTACTTTTTGAATAAAAAGCTAATGGTTTTACAAGGCATCAGATTTTACCTCAATTCTCTAATTTGAAATGACATAGTTACTTGGAATTTTAATTTCGCAATTTTGCACTTTTTATCATTATTAAAATCAGAGGAAGTTCAAACATGCCCCTGATTTTAATATCTTTATATTAAATGAACGTCTCTGCAGCGCTCTGGTCATTAAAATAAAATATAATTGCTTGTCTTTATTACAAATATATCTTTTATATACGTGTTTTCTTTAAATCTCTATCTCTTTTGTACGGGCCGACAGGCAGTAGTCAGAGCACCGCACTTGACTGTTGCTGCATTGGAGGATTCACCAGATCTATTTCATTGTTGACTATGACGTGAAGAAAAGAGCTAGTTGGATCGGATACCAATAAATACTCTTCGTCGGTGTGAAACAATTTCTTTATTAATTAAAATATCGCTTATAAAGTTGACTATTGCTTAAACTAGAACTGTAGCGAATTGCGAAGTGAACTGGAAGTTGAAATATCTTAATATATCCCAACATTCATTTGAGTGGTTTAGTTCATATCTTCATGGATGCAGGCAATGTGTTAAGTCGTCAGATACGTATTCTAAGTGGACTGATCTTACAGCTGGTGTACCTCAAGGTGGAAGTCTATCTCCGCTCCTCTTCTCAGTATTTATTAATGATGTCGTTAAAAATATTTCTAGCAATTATCATTTCTATGCTGATGACCTACAAATCTGTGCGCACTCGAACCTCCATTCCTTATCAAAAATCATCGAAATCCGTAATCGAGATCTCGCTTCAATTGGCCAGTGGGCTCATGAAATGGGTCTTTTGGTTAACCCAAGTAAGTCACAAGCTATCATCATTGGTAGTCAAAGACTACCTTCTAAAGTAAAACTACCTAGTTTAAGGAAATTAGTGCTAAATAGTACAACAATACCATACACTTCAACTGTTAAAAACCTGGGCCTACTGATCGATCAAAATCTTAATTGGCGGCCTCAAGTGAATGATGTTAGTCGTCGTGTTTTCAACAGGATACACGCTTTAAAACGTCTTCGAAATTTTCTACCGACTAAAACGAAAGTCCACCTTTATCAAACACTATCATTACCATTAATCGATTATGGAGACGTGTGCTATCCTGATCTTAAAGAAGAATATTTGTGCAAGTTGGAACGTCTTCAAAATTTATGTATCCGGTATATCTTCGACCTCAGAAAATATGATCATATTTCTGAATACAGGTCACTTCTCAAATGGCTGAAGATCCGTGATCGACGCCAACTTCACATACTTACACTTCTTTTTAATATATTAAAAAATTCTCATAGCCCAAATTATCATAGTGGCAAATTTAAAGATTTGTCTGCTCATGGCCTTAGGCTGAAAGTTCACTCACGTACTTATCCCTAAACACACTTCTACCACTTACGAAAAATCTTTCACTGTCCAAGCAACAAAAATTTGAAATCACCTGGATCCTGACATCAGGAAAATCACGTCTCTAAATATTTTCAAAGATCGAGTGAAAAAGTCCTGCCTCCCCTGATACCTTTTCTTTGTATCCTTGTCCTTTCCTGTCTCTCACATCCCAAATCATGACAATAATTTTTTTTTACTATACTTTTGTATTTTTTTAAAAATTTTTTTTCATCTAATGTGCTGTAAAGAATTTTGATTGTAAAATCTCTTACGGTCTACTAATTAAATTTCAATACAAATTGTTATGTAGCAGTAAGTCCTAATTTTAATTATTTATACATAATAGTTTATAAATAATTAAATAAATAAGTTGAACTCAAATTTGAACCGATGTACTGATCGATGATGATGATTTTGCAGTGTTGTGACTCTAATATGCTGTCATGTAACCCCTATATGCAGCCACCGGTTGTCGTGCCAGGGGTTATGAACTCACGACCGCCCGACCAATGCGTTTGTTACTGCGATTAGTCAAGGTTTCAGATATCTTAAAGCAATAGCCCAATATAACATAACCAAACGTCTTTAACAAAACATGGCATTGACCACTCCACCACAACGAAAGGATAGCCAATTTATGCTCGTGCCATATCAAAAAAAAAACTCAATGGCCAAGTAAGAGTTTTACGTCATGCTGGATAATGGGATTATCAGACCTTCCAAATCCCAATGGGCAAGTTCATTACACCCGGTGACAGAGTAAGATGGAACAATGAGAGTCTGTAGAGATTATCGTCGACTCAATGAGCAAACGATTCCATACAGATATTTCATCCCATGTATTGAATATTTCCATCTTATCCTGTGAGGTAAAACAATTTTCTCCAAGCTGGATTTGTACAAAGCATATTACCAAATCCCCATAACTGATCAAGATAAGCCAAAACGTCATGAGCTTTAGGTTAAGGAATGCCTCAGCTATATTACAAAGATTTGTGCATGAAGTTTTCAAAGGTTTTGACTTTATTTTTCCCTATATAGATGATGTGCTTATATTCTTCTTTGCATTCAAAATATAAAATATAATACAAAATACATCTCAAATTAGTTTTTGAAAGCCGAAATGTATGGAAAGCCCAAATATATGGACAGTTGAAAGGCTGAACCAATATGGACTGTACATCAACGTTAACAGATCAGTTTTTGGTGTACAGAACATTGAATTTCTTGGACATAAAATCACCCCTGTTGGTTCAAGTCCTCTTCCATAAAAAGTTCAATCAACATTAGATTTCAAACTGTGCGAAACAATACAAGATTTGTGCAGTTCCTGGGAATGGTCAATTTCTATTCCCGTCACCTAAAGGACGCAGCCCAAACTCAAGCCTCTTTCCATGTACTCCTGAAAGGGGCAGAGAAGAAAGATGAGAGAAAATTCTCATGAACAGATGAAGCCAAGGACCAATTTAAAAAGTGTAAAACGGATCTTAACTGCCAATACTGCTCTCCTTGGTTTCCCGAAACCCGGATTCCCGTATTAGCCTTGTCCATCCTTGCATCAGATTAGGCAGTTGGGTCAGTACTACAACAGTATGAAGACGGTACATGGAGATCAATTGCATTTATGTCGAAGAAATTAAATTAAGCACAGAAATCGTATAGCACATATGACAGAGAACTGTTTAGTATTTACCTTTCAGTGAAGTACTTCAAACACCTGCTAGAAAGTTTAGTTCACAATATTCACAGATAAAAAAATCTATTACATTTGCTTTTTTACAAAAGAACGAGAAAGCTTCACCACGACAACGACAATTGCAATATGTATCTCAATTTTCAACCAATATCTGACGCATAGCTGGAAAAGACGACATAGTTGCAGATACTCTTTCCAGATTGAAACAATATCAGCGGTTATTGATATGCTATCGCAGACGAACAAGCTAAGGATAAAGAATTACAAAGATTGATAAACAACCTATCTTTAAAATTCCAAGCTTCTACATTACCATCTCGGAAGACTCTTTAGTGGGATGCTTCACAACAGAAAACTAGACCTTGTATACCACCCTGTTTCAGAAAGAAAATTTCTGAGCACATACATGGTTTTTCCTATTCTGGCATGAGATCAATAATTAAACAGATGACAGAAAAATTCATTTATCAAGATATAAAAAAAAGTGAAAGACTGGGCAAGGACATGTATTAACTGCCAAAAGGTCAAAGTTTCATGACATACCAAATACAAACTTGCAGAGTTTCCAGTTCCTAATGAAAGGTTCATGACGATCCATGTTGACCTAATGAAGAAATGACTTATTGCTTGACATGCATTGATCGTTTCTCTTGTTGGGTGGATGCAATACCACTGGCGGATATCACAGCTGAAAAGGTGGCCAGAGCATTTTACGAATACTAGATAACTAGATTTGGTGCCCCTGTATCAATTGTAACTGATCAAGAAAGACAATTTGAATATTATTTGGTCAGAGGCCTTGCAGCCTTTGAATATTATTTGTGGGACTAGAGTGTTGCACACAACACCCTACCACCCTCAATGCAATGGGAAGGTGGAAAGCTGTTATCGAATAATTAAAAGTGCAATCAAAGCCCATGGTAACTCCAAATGGATAGCGATGCTTCCAACAGTGCTACTTGGACTAAGAACAGCCATTAGGTAAGACAATTATCACTCCATAGCACAAATGGTGTACGGTACACACATACGACTACCTGGAAAGTTTTTCGGCCCACCGATGTCGAAGGAAGATCTAGAGACCTTTGTTACCACTCTGCAGGACATCATGATTGAATTGAAGCCAATAAAGGCATCAACAAAATCTAACCACAAGGTTTTTATACATAAAGACCTAAACGCATGTTCACATTGTTTGTGAGAATTGATCGTGTAAAAAAAGCATTGGAACTAGGTACTTTATACAGGACTCTTCGCGGTATTAAACTTTAACGATAAATATTTTTGTGTAAAAATCAAAGGACGAGAGACAAACATCTCTACTGATAGATTGAAGCTTATCTCTTGCAAACGGACGATGAAATGTTACCATCAACACTTGTATCTTCTCTTGATAACAACTCTGTGGTAGAGTAGAGTACACCAACAGTGACTGATACACCTGCTATTAACAATTCTGTGGGTGAACTAGTACCAAATGTCACTAATAACGCCCAGAAAAGCACTCAATCAGGACGAAAAGTTAAACTGCCAGTTAGATTTAGACTTTGACATTTTTTTTTATATTAGTATGTTGTATTTATGTTATAAGTTACTTTTACATTTCAAGTAGGTACATTCCATTTATGAAACATTTTGTAGGATAATTAATGTTTAACAATATATTGCTGCTTTTTCTATTTGTTTAAGCATGATACTTTTTTGTGTGTATATTATGCATATTAAGAGGTTGTACAACGTAATATGCAATCAAGTGTAAATAGGCGTTCATATGTAATCGTTTTGATGTTCAGTTGTCCCTGCCAAAATATATACGCAACGTAACTTTGTTACTGGTGGTAATGTAGGAACAATTGATTCTAATGTTTGTCCCTAGATGGCAGCACCTAACAACTGCCAAGATTTAAATTTGTAATTACAGGCTTGAATGTAGTCGATATTTTGTTTAAAGTCACTTTAGTTCTGTAACAATGTTTTAAAAAATATTTTACTAATTTAAATAAATTTTAATATACAACTCTCAAATTATAATTATTTTTTGCCAATTCTTTTTCTGTTATTATTACTGTGGAATCTGAAATGTGTAAACTCATTTCGGCTACTAAAAGATTTTGTGGGTTGAAAATAATGTTGATGTTCGAAATGTTAAAAAAAAGGTGTTAAGAAATAAAACCAAAGAAGGAGTTTTTAGTCAAAATTTATTGAGTTAGACATACAAAAAATTGTTACTGTGCTATAAATTAGGAACATCACGCAACCTACAAACAAATGAAATGACTATGTAACTGAATTCTTATACAATGTGCAGCAACGAATACTTAAAAATCTGGGTTCTATTCTTATTTTAAATTTAAAAAAATTATTTATTATGTTTTTCTTTTCACAAACAACAGCTTTTACAGCAACAATGCATTGATAGCAGTCATTTAATAATGTTAGGCAGAGAAATCTAGTGCAAGAACTATGAAATATTTTGCTTGGCCATCTTATCGGACTTGTCATATTACCTTGCAGTTTCATCGGGAAATACTGCTTTCTTTTTTTATTAAAGTCTTACATTTTTTCTCCAAATAATCGATAAAACAGCAATAAATTTGATATCTGGAAAATTAAAAACAAATGACATTATCATCAATCACGTAATAAGTAGTTAAATTATAATTTAATTTTGCAATAAAAGGTTTTTGTGAAGATGTTTGTGTTTGCGTTGACTTAAATAGGGACCGTGAAAGATGCAGTCACTGCAATCTTGTGGTAAATTAATGAACTTTTGGTTACACGGATGTAATTTTTCGTATGAAATCCTCACGGCGTGCACACAAAATTTATTATAATGTACAGTAAATATAGCGTAATTAAAACATTGTAATGATTCATAGAAACAATGTGGCGTTTAGTTTTTTGTAAAGCTTATATTCATTCTTAACATAACCTCTTTATATTCAATAAGGTTTAAGTACTATTTTCTATCAATAAAATATTGTGCTCATATTGACAAACATGTTCTTATTTTAACCACTTTCAAGCTATCTCTGTTTCTTGCACGGTCTATGTAGATTGAAAATAAACTATAACAGCAATATTTTTCCTATTAAAGCTTTTTTTCATCTGTTTCCTTTTTTCATTTAACCATATTCTTTCTTCAGTTGTCTCCACGGTCGATAAAGAAAGAATCCGAAGACTTGCTTATGTCCGGACATGTTTCATCTAGGTACATATAAATTTCATTGATGAAATTCACTAAATTCTTTTGTCGATTTAGGACTTGGATTGATTTCCTTAAATATCGACAAACTTAACTTCTCAATATTATTATTTTTTTTTAAATTTTTTAACAGCCACTTTTTATGGCTATTCTTAACCACAGTTAGGCCACTATTAACAGCTATTTAATTTCGACATTATTTTTGGTAATGAGACGGCATTTTCGCGAATGTGCCAAGAAATTCCTTCAGATCTGTCGTTTCTGTAGAATCAGTTCTGTTTCGTGTTTAGAATCTCTTGTGACCACTTGTGCAACAATACCGAAAGTATTTTTAAATATCGACAAACTTAACTTCTAAATATCATTAATTTTTTTAAATTTTTTAACAGCCAGTTTTTATGGCTACTCTTAACCACAGTTAGGCCACTATTAACGGCCATTTAATTTCGACATTTTGTTTTGGTAATGAGTAGGCATTTTCGCGAGTGTGCCAAGAAATTCCTTCAGTTTCTGTGGAATCAGTTCTGTTTCGTGTTTAGAATCTTCTTGTGACCACTTGTGTCACAATACCGAAAGTATTTTTAAATGAAGGAAGGTTGAAAAAAAAGTTTGAAAAAGTACTTATTTGGCCTGGATTCTAGAGTATATTGACTAAGAAGGTTTCGAATATTTAAAAAAAAACACTTCGCGAGTACGGATGCGAATACTGCCTAACTTGTTAAGCATGCTCTTATATCTCGTTACGTGTGTAAGTTTTGACAAATTTCTCATTATTACTCATTAAATATTACTTATTCTTCTAAATTTTGAATATATTACCTAAGTATGTTTAATAATGTTATTTTAGTAATATAATTAATATTGCAACGATTTATTTATCAATCAGGTTGATTACTTCTTTCATTTAAATAATACTATATGTGAACTATTTTACTTTATGGTAATTTCATATATAGCTTACAAAAGACTTTTTTTATGTCATCAAGGTATTTATTTTTTCTATAGAGACGCCTAAGCGCTCGGTCCGCGGCCAATCGAATTGCGGTCCAATGACCGCAGTTGCTTTAGTCGTTCACGAGCGTTCGACGTTTCTAGACGTTTGAACGATCTGTGAGTAGTTATGCAAATATTAATTTCCGGGACTAAGTTGCTTATTGATTTTACCTTTTAAATAAAATTTATTTTATTTGTTTATTGACAATAACGGTCATTTTATATATTCATATTGATACACTCAATCCTGCCCGTATTTGTCGACCAGCATGAAAAGGAAAGATGCCAGTGTGAAAAGGTAAACACTTACTCTCTCTTTCGCTTCTCCACATCAGTGAACGAGATATAAAAAGCCTTGACGTAAATAATCAAAAAAGTACGGTGATTGCTGAACGATTAATTGTAACACAATTTCATATTGTTTGAAATACCTTTTTTATGCAAATAATATATAAAAAATTTATGTTTAGTTTTTTCACCATTATTTCGTAAGTGAAAAGTTTCAAATAAATTTTCAATTAAATTTATAGTTAGGCGTGTAACCAATTTCGTGAACGTGTTAAAAAGAAATTTGTTCAGATTAGTCGTTTGTTTGGAACCAGTTCGATTTTCGCTATTAGAACTTTCTAGTGACTACATATGGACCATTTCTGAGCGATTTTTTTTCGATTTCCTCCCACAATTACAAGGCAAAAATAATCTAAAACTTTTTTTTAATTCGAATCTTTAGAACGGAGAAATAATTTATTTATTTATTTATAAACTTTTATGCATAGTACATATGGCGGACTTATTGCTACATAAGCAAACTCTTCCAGTCAATCGCAACAATTGGTGTTGAAATTAGTAAGAGATTTTACAAAGAAAATTCTTTATAGTGCATTAGACAAAAAATATCAAAAAAATACAAAAGTGTAATTAATACAAACTATTGACATGATTTGGGACGGGAAAGACAGGAAAAGACAAGGGCTCAAATTTTTTCACTTGATCTTTTAAAATATTTAGTGACGTGATATTCCTGGTGTCAGGATCCAGGTGATTCCAAATTTTCGCTGCTTGGACAGTGAAGGATTTTTCGTAAGAGGTAGAAGCCCAAGGCTGTGACTGCTCACAAATATTTAAATTTGCCAGTAAGATAATTTGGGCTATGAGGATTTTTTAATATATTAAAAAGAAGTGTAAGTATGTGAAGTTGGCGTCGATCACGTATCTTCAGCCATTTGACAAGTGACCTGTATTCAGAAATATGATCATATTTTCTGAGGTCGATGATGTATCGGATGCATAAATTTTGGAGACGTTCCAACTTGCACAGTTATTCTTCATTAAGATAAATTGCGCTGTCAAAAAATTTTCAGTAGAATTTACCCCAATTACGAATAGATTGAAAACGTTTATTTCTATAAAAACGAATAATTATTTATAGATGGAAAATTAATACGTATTAGAAAGTGATATGGTCTCCCATAGAGCACAGAGTTTTAAAGTGATATGGTCATTGTGTATTTTATCAATAGGCATAGGCGGGTTTAGGGAGGGGGGGAGGAACGGGGGCTCTGCCCCCCCCCAGAAGTCCCAGAATGAACTATTTATTTTGTTTAGTTCTCGCAAGTTACAAAACAATATACGTAAAAATTTCATACAAATATTTTTTTTTAACGATGAAAAGCACATTTGCGTGTGCGAAATTATAGAATAAATAATACCGATTCTAGTACCCTTAGCTACTACGTATGTAGTCTACAGTTTTGAGTTGCACGCGTGTCTGCGAGCAAGCGATCGGCAAGAATTTTTTCCTGCTAATTTACTTCAACTGACACTCGTTGCCAACTTGGTTGTGCCCCCCCCCCACTAAAATTTCTGTATCCGCCCTTGTCACTATGTATTTCATATCAATATGTATTTAATTGTTTTTCCGTATCCGCCTTTTCTGTATCCGCCCTTGTCACTATGTATTTCATATCAATATGTATTTAACTGTAGAAATTTAAGCATCTTATCTTATTTATAGTGTCAATAAATTCGAAATATATTATGAAATTAGCATATGTTAAATTTAGACTTATTATTTAAGACTGTAGGATAATTAAAATTTCATTAAATAGCAAAAAAATTGATATAATTATAAAACCAAACGGATTGAAAACGTCCGTTATTATGACAACAAACAATTATTGCTGGAAAATTAATAAGTATTAGAAAACTTTAAAGTGCTGTGCAGAAATATGCAACAGATAACTAATCGAAAATAGAGCACACGTCTTGACTGAAGTAATTAAAATATCCTATTCGGGTATTCGCAATATTTGTCGCGTTTATAAATTTGTATCATAAAGTATCAAATCATTTTATATCATACGTGTTCGTTTGAAGACTTTGTAGGATAATGAGTACAATATTAAAAAAATAAAAAAAATTGGAAACAACTATGATGTCAGTTATGTAAATATATCTTTTCTTTCTCAATAGAGCTACTTTAAGCTAAAAACCTCGGTTCTTTAGCTTACATAACCGAATATAATTACGCTCACTTTGTTGAAGTGTATTTATCACATGGTATAATCAACTGCATTACTTGTCATATTCTATATATCTACTGAGAGAAAAAAAAACAACATTAGTGACAACCAGTGGAAGATAAGTACTTATCCTCCACTGTCACTAATATTTTAAAATGTAACAGTGAACCGTAAATGTTATGATCGTTTGTTTATTTTTATAACAGCATAACAAATTGCCCAAAAATCTGTTTGTTGTTTTTGTACCCAGTTAGCACAATAGTCAAAAATTTACTTTTAATTTTTGAAGTAAAACTTCTTTACGCACGCTTGACTTGGGGAGTAAGCTGGTGAATGCGTGACGAGAGCGTTACGAAAAGAGTGATCGGGCGAGGCGAACGGAAGTTGAGAGGGAGATATAAGTTAGTGAAGACAGAAAGAGGGAGAGTTACGTTTCGTATATTACTGTAGGGACAAGAGAGAGAGGTGCGAGGACGTTTTCTTCCTCTCATAGCCAGTTTTGTTTCGTTTATCTATGACACAAGCATGCAAGCCTATTATCTGTATCACACTGTAGGAGCAAGAGAGAGCAGTGCGCACGCACATTTTCTTTCTCTTTTCCTCTCATAGCCAGTGCATTAAATATATATATATATATATATATATATATATATATATATATATATATGCGAGTTTGCTAGCGTCACACGAACTGTGATTTTTTTATTATTTTGTAATTTCATTTCGTTTTTGAACAATTTAAAAAATTATTATTTTGTTCAATACATTAAATATTCTACGTTTAAAGTGAATAAAATTGTAAATTCATTTTGAAGTTCATATTTTGTGAATTTGAAGTTTTGCTTCAGTCGTGTGGTCTAAAGCACACTCGTTTTTTTTATTATTAATAACTATATCTAGGAAAATGATTACATATGAGGAAAACGTCTACTGTCAATAAATACTATGTCGTCGCCGTGGTGTGTTGGATTGATTATAAGGCATGCGGCCTTTGATGACGCGACGCACCGTGGGGACTCGGATTCGATAGCTAGCCGCTCGTCGAGCGAGTATGGACTGGTTTTATGGTTGGGTGTAAGACATTGCTTTTGTAGCAATAAGTTTCAATTCATATTATCAAAAAAATTAGGATAGGAAAAATACTTTTATTTTATTTTGTTGTCTTAAACAATAAATTAAGTTTCCATACACATTAAATGTGCTTTAGCAATCGGAATTTTCATGAACTACTAAAACTCGGACTATTTCAAGACGATGCGTTATCCGAGTATTGCAACATAATTAAGATTAATTTAACGTAATTCTTACGTTATTATGATAGGGAAACTCTTGGAATATCGATTTAAGTCTTACCGCTTAAATATTATTTCTATAATTTATCACAGGATAGCACACGTCTCCATAATCAATTAGTGGTAATAGGAGTATTTGACAAAGGTAGATTTTCGTTTTAGTTGGTAGAAAATCTTAGACGTTTCAAAGAGTGTATCCTGTTGAAAACACAACGACTAACATCATTTAGTCGAAGGCGCCAATTAAGATTTTGATCGATCAGTAGGCCTAGGTTTTTAACAGTTAACGTATATGGTATACGTCGGTTAACGTATACGTCGTCGCCGTGGTGTGTTGGATTGATCACAAGGCATACGGCCTTTGACGATGCGACGCACCGCGGCAACCCGGGTTCGATTCCCGGCCGTTCGTCGAACGGGGCTGGACTGGTGTTGTGGTTGGCTGTAAGAGATTGCTCTTGCAGCAATAATTCCGCCATATGTATCAATTAGATACATTAAAGTAGATAAATAAATAAATAAATATATGGTATTATTGTACTATTTAGCACTAATTTCGGTAAACTAGGTAGGTTTACTTTAGAAATCAGTCTTTGACTACCAATGATGATAGCTTGAGACTTACTTGGGTTAACTAAAAGACTGAAGAAGACACTGACCAACTGGAGCGAAATCTCGATTAAGGATGTCGATGTTTTTTTATAAGAAATGGAGGTCCGAATGCGCATAAATTTGTAGGTTATTAGCATAGAGATCCATAGGAGGTAGAAATAGATAGAATTCAGAAAGAGATATGAATCCACCTTGAGGTACACCAGCTCTAAGATTAGTCCACCCAGAATACGTATCTGATAATTTAACACATTGCCTACGTCCATGGAGATATGAGCTAAACCATTCAAGTGAACGCTAGGATATATTAAGATATTTCAAGCGGCCAAGAAGAATATCCAAGTCATCAGAGTTGAACGTACTCCTGAAACCAGGAAGCACAAGGACAGTGACTTGTATATTGTCCATAGCCAAGCGTATATCATAAGTAACCTTAACAGTTGAGGTACTGTGACCAGCTTTAAAGTCAGATTGAAGTGGATTTAGAGACTTATGAGCATTGAAGTAAGTAACGAGTTGATCATGAACAATACGTTCAAAGACTTTGGATAGAAGTGGTAGGATAGATATGGACCGAAAATCCTTGGGTTGCGTAGGTTATACAATTTTAGGTATTGGCACAATATAGGCTGTTTTCCATTCCAAATGGAAGACAGCAGTTGCCAAAGAGGTATTAAATTTTTCGATTACAAAGTAATTTTTCATTCCATAATTTCTAAATTACAATTACATTTAAAAGTTTCATTGTCCTATATAGAACTTCCATTAAAAAAAAAAAAACTTAAGAAAAACATGGAACTACTAATACACTCCAAATTTTTTTCTACGAAATAATACTTGTGTCGCTTATTATTTAAGACCGAACAAGGGTTTCGTCTAGTCACGTCGTGATCTATCGCTTTGATGACGCCACGCGGAGCACAGTGTTGCGTTTTGGTGATTTGGATGAAATATTAACAATTATATAAATTTTAAAAGGATGAAATAAATAAAAATTCATATATGCTTCCCACACCGATAAACTTTTGTTTCTATGCTCTACGACCAGCAATACCATCATCACCCCATTTGCAAGCTAAGGTTACCGAACTGTCATTCGGCACACTATTGGCGATTACCTGTTCTTGTGCCTTTAATAAACTTTGAGCACCATCGCTAACAATTTCTTTAAAACCTAAAGAAGTACTATGTTCATCAACTGTAATACTGTCAGAAGTAGGAAAGTAGTTTTTCTTTGCTTTCTCCAAGCAGTACACAGAAAGGGAAGTAAGGAGTATACGCAATATTTTAGAACCGTTTTAGGAGAACTTTGGATTAACATGAAAGCAAGTGTTTCTTCATCCGTGTACTGTTTCTGCGCTTCGACAAACCGTTTCATCTTCATAAAACAGCTTTTCATATCTACAGATACCTCGGCAGATTCTCATCGGCGAGTGCCTTCATCATAAGCTACACAACTATCACTTGCTCGTTTAGATATTTGCTTAGCAAATGAGAAATCAGCGCGAAATAAGTCCATGTCTGCTCAGTGATTTTCTTTCGCTTAACTGATTTATCACAAAGCTCGGTGTTTAAATCAATTCATTCCCACTTCCATCAGTAAAACTGGAGACGTCAGGACAACTAAAGAAATTAATAATTTCTTCAATCCATGTCTATATTATACTTCGTCAAAAACGTGAAAAATAACTTCTATTAGTTTAACAAATATTATAAAAATAAGTCATCGAAAACGCATTATTTGTATACAAAAGTTTACGAATTAGAGACCATACTAGCTTGACCCAATTACGTAACTATCTTGATGAGAACTGGAAAACTTAAGTTTTTTTACCAAATTTATTTGGCATCTGCCGAATTTCTAACTGAACTATTTTAATCTATCACCGTTTATTGTTTGAATACTGAACTTGGTAAATACATAATGATATCACCGTTTATTGCTTGAATATGAAATGTGGTAAATACATAACGATATACCCGTTCATTGATCGAATACTGAACTTATCACCGTTCATTGCTTGAATACTGTAATTAGTAAATACATGATGATATCACGGTTCATTGCTTGAATACTGAACTTAGTAAATACGTGATGATATCACTGTTTATTGTTTGAATACTGAATTTAGTAAATAAATGATATCACAGTTCATTGCTTGAATACTGAAGGTAGTAAATACATAATGATATCACCGTTCATTAATCGAATACTGAACTTATCACCGTTCATTGCTTGAATACTAAAATTAGTACATACATGATGACATGACGGTTGCTTGAGTACTCAACTTAATAAATACGTGATGATATTGCCTTTCACTGTTTAATACTGAACTCGATAAATAAATGATGATATCACCGTTCATTGCTTGAATACTGAACTTGATAAATATATAACGATATCACCGTTTATTGGTCGAATACTGAAGTTATCGCCGTTCATTGCTTGAATACTGAAATTAGTAAATACATATAATATCAGGGTTCATTGCTTAAATACTCAACTTAGTAAATACCTGATGATATCACCGGTCATTGTTTGAATACTGCACTTAGTAAATAAATGATGTTATCACCGTTCATTGCTTGAATAATGAACTTAATAAATACATAACGATATCACCGTTTATTGGTCGAATACTGAAGTTATCGCCGTTCATTGCTTGAATACTGAAATGAGTAAATACGTGATAATATCAGGGTTCACTGCTAGAATACTCAACTTAATTAATACGTGATGATATCACCGTTCATTGTTTGAATACTGAACTTAGTAAGTAAATAATGATATCACCGTTCATTGCTTGAATACTGAACTTGATAAATACATAACGATATCACCGTTCATTGCTTGAATATTGAATTTGGTGACTACATGATCATATCATCATACATTGATCGAATACTGAACTTAGTAAATACATAACAATATCACCGTTCATTGATTGAATGCTGAACTTAGTAAGTACATTATTATATCACCGTTCATTGCTTGAATACTGGCCTTAGTAAATACATGACGTTATCACCGTTCATTGCTTTATTTCTGAACTTAGTAAATACATAATAATATCATAGTTCATTTATTGAATACTGAACTTAGTAAATTCATGTTAAAAAAGCGCCTCAGTACGATCCTCCTTTTATGTAGAGTATCAACAATCAAAAATCTCCAAACGCGTCAGTAAATCGCTATTTTAAAAAAAGTAAACAATGTTAAAACTTTCTACGTTATAATTATATAGAAGTTGGAATTATATAATTCACCTTTCCATTATCAAGAAATTTTCAATTCCATCCAATGAAATAAAAAGTACACTTACTTGAGAACACGTTAAAAGCGTAGCGTTATAAAGTGGTACTCATGTACACATATTCTGTAAATGTTCGAAACTTACAAGTTTTGAAGTTTGCTGACTTATAAATATGTTTGTGTTATAATTAATAAACTAAGAGCTATCGAAATTTTAGACTAAAATACGTACTGTTATATCCTCTACTTGCTAGCAGTAATGCTTACGCAGCACCTGTCTCACGATTCTCGTATCAACATGATAAGGGCATCCTGCTGCCAGAGTATTGCATTACCATGACAAACTCTGTTCCCAGGCCCGTCAGCAAACTCCACTCCCAGATGCATCGGCATTTCTTATCCTTTATAAACCCTGGACCGAAGCTTCACGAGGTCCAGATAATCACAGTTCAATCCAGTCCTTGGTCCACGTCAGTCGTAATCCAGATACAAGCGCGATCAAAGTCTAACTAAATATTTTATAAAATATAATAATTGTAACAACTCGTTTAAATAATAATATCTAAAAAATAAATTGTTTTTTTTTTATATTAAAACTTAAAGTCGTCATAACAGTTCCTTCATTACTATAACCTATTTTTTAGATTATTCAAACACTTTACTACTAGACAAATAATCTTTAAACGCAAAATTCAAATATGTAAAGTTTGAAACGCATCCTTTCTTATATATTAACTGATTACGCATTGAAATTATAAGGTAAGTGACAAAGAAATGCATTTTTAGGAATACACGTTGGTATTGTTTTGTTTATAAAAAGATAATCTTTGAATTATTTTTGGAATAATAGCGAATATAAATAAAGTTTGAGTATAAGTCTAACGCCCGTAGCACCACACACGGTGAGGACTTTCTGATAGTTAAAAACATATTTTGGATACTTTAGTAATTGGACCGTGTAAGATGGTACGATTATTAAAGTAGACTCTTGTTTCGGTTCGACTGACAGTTAAAGAGAAACAGAAATACGATTTTAACTGTCAGTAAGTCCGACTGACAGTCTTGACCATGTGTGGCGACTGACAGTTAAAGAGAAACAGAAATACGTTTTAACTGCCAGTAAGTCCGACTGACAGTCTTGACCATATGTGGTGCATATGGGCGTAAGTGAATTTCAAACCGTGTTGTAATAAGGTTTTTTACTTTAAATGTGACTTCTATCGGACAGAAATGAATGAACTAACAGCTGAGAACATGATTTACCGATTATATTTTTATGACTATTATTGTTTTCGTTTGAAATTAGCTATTAGGGCAAGACGAGGTAGTATTGCTTTTACCCTACACCATCTTACTCCTCATATTCGTATACTATATACCATGTATTGTACCTATTTGTCTGTATGCTACTGTGCTATAACTGATTAACTCTTGTTTTAGGATGGTGAGAAACTATAAACGGAAAATGACAAGAGGAGAGTGGACAGCAAGTGCCATGCAAAATGCGGTTGCCTCTGTATTGGGAAACAGATTAGATTATAGTTTGGCTGTTAAAATATTTAGTGTTCCACAAACTACATTCGAACGCAAAGTAAATAAAGTACGTGAAAATCCTGATGCTATTAAGGTGCTGAGCTTGCCACTGGGTTCAAAAGCAACAGTATTTACGACTGAAGAAGAAGGTGAGCTGGCTGAATATTTATTGGACATTGAGAGGAGATTGTGTGGTCTCACAGCGAAGGAGCTTAAATGTTTGATTTATCAATTAGCTCTAAAAAATAATAAGCCTAATCCATTTAATGACGTAGAAGAGTGAAGCTGGCAAAGACTGGCTTACAGGTGTTTTGAAACATCATCTTGAATTGTCAATCAGAAAACCAAAAAAATACTTCCGTTGCAAGAGCGGCTGGCTTTAAAAAGGTATCTGATAAAATCAAGGATAAGTTTTTTTCATTTTTTGGACAACATATATGATGAACATGGCTTAACTTCTGATCCGATGAAACGTTACCCCGTCTGTTGTGCCAAAATCAAGATCCCAAGTTATTGCTAAAACTGGTAAAAACAAGTTGGTGCTGTAGTTTCCGCAGAAAGGGGTAATACCATAACCATATAAATATGCTTTAATGACTGGCCACTACATGCCCCGATAATGATCTACTCTAGGAAAAGAATGAAGCCAAACTAACGGAAAATGCTCCAGTAGGAAAATGCTCCAGTAGTTTGTAGCGATTATGGTTGGATGACGACGGAACTTTTTTATGAGGGGTTAAAAAGTTTATTGAATTCAGTAGGACCTTCAAAGATATATCCGTCTTGTTACTATTAGACAGCCATAGCACTCATACCCAAAATATTGAGCTTATCAAGGAAGCTAGAAAAACGGTGTTGTGATTTGATGCTTTCCATCACATACGACAACATCGACTTCAGGTGGCTGATGTAGTTTTTATGAGATCTCTAAACATGTATTATGATCAACCGGTTTCTTCTTGGTTGCGATCTAATCCTAGGCTGGTTGTTACTATTCACCAGGTAGCTGAACTATTTGGCAAAGCCTTCGTTCAAGCAGGTACGACAGTAACGGCTGTAAAAGGATTTTAAAAAATGTGGCATTTGGCCGTATGATCCATCTACCTTTATGGAGAGTGACTTTGTTCCATTACTAACTACTGATAGTAATGGAACAAAGTCCAAGTCGGGTGGAGAATCTGTCTCTTGACAACACTATTCCCACTTTCCATTCGGATTTTCTCATACCCCTCCTGGGAGCTGTAACCACTCACCTCATACAAAAGAGGGGACCATCGGAGGTTCCCAAATAGTGTCCCGTATCTACAGTCTCAGCGGTTCCACCCAACAGGGTTAGAGTCTATCCCTTCTCAAAAAGTCATTTAGTACCTCCATTTTTTCAAGAACGCACTTAGCGAACGTTCTACATCACTCAAAGATCGGTCCATTTCCAACCAAGTCTCGATGACTAAAGATACCACGTTCTAAGATTCCACGTTATTTTACTTTACTATTTAGACGAATGCTCTCTAACAAAATTCTACACGCATTATCGTGCTCACTATAGTGGAATAAAACATGACTCGTGTCCTGCGTCTCAAATCTGCAAATACACACGCCGGGCTATACGCCGGGTACACGCCGAGCTATCTCTAAGGGCAAACCAATACAAATTGGCACGAAATGCGCTATATCCCGTTAGAAACTGAGAAACATAATAATGAGGAACGAGCCATTTTTTACTCAACCGCTCGGATACCTCGGGAAGAACAACCTGGTCGCTTCCCCCTTGGAATCAGGGGGGGACCACCTGGACTCCCAATGAGTAACAACAATCTCTAAAATGCGTCTCTTTCTATCAACAAGGGATTCATTAACCAAAAACTCAAAATTTAACGGACCCGCAATAAAACTCTCACCTCGTGCCAAGATGAAGTTCGCCGCGCCTTCCGCAAGCGCAAGGTTGGTAGGCAAAAGGCCCGCCAAAACTGGCGTCGCATCTGTTGAGCAGATTCTGTAAGCCTTGGTTAGCGTCAGTAGCGGCGCACGCTGCGATCTTAGTACCACCCGTCTAACCTCCTGGACTCAGCTTGTACATCAGCTTGAGGGTTGAGCTATTCAGCTACCCGAGCCCTCTCACCGTTGTACCGCGTCTGTGGCAAAAAACTCCACCGTGGGAGCGCCTGGCCCGCTTAACTTCTCTATTACAGTAATGCCGGGTGTCTACTAAGGCCACCCGGTGACCCTCAACAATTTGTCTCTTGACAACAGTCAATGGGCACTCCCAGATGCAGAAGGACATTTTCACCCAAGCTATCCATCTATAGCACCACAGGCCGGAAGAATATCTATTGGCCATAATGGGTAGAGACTGAGAAGCTGCCTCAAACCAATATAATCATAAATATACTTAATTAATTATTATGAATATTTATAGCCTCAGGAACAACGTAAAAGATCGGAAACTTGTTTTCAACGTGCAAGATCTGAACAGGCATCTCTCACATCGCAAGTGTGACATTACAAACACGCGTCTAAAGCGAGACTTCTAAAGGTCACATGTCGTATTATTTTATTACCGCCTGTCAGTATCATTTATCATGTCTGGCAATGCTTACGAATAAACGGATTCTTTCAATTCTTTTGTCTGCTCGTGTGTCCATCTGTCACGATATTATAGCATCCAGTTTTCAATACATCGTAATGAAGTTTCTGTATTTTTGACTTTGAAATGTGTATTAAAAAAAAAATTGGGCAAATATGATCACAAAATTAAAATAGTCGGTAAACTCAAATAATACAAATTTTGTTTCGCATCATATAGAGAAAAAAGGAAATATAGAAATGTCTGTTTCATTTCAACAAATTAACGCAAAAGAAAACTCATTTTTTTTATTTAAAAGTATAACAGAACTAGTTTTTAGTTTTGAAAATTGATGTGAAGGAGGTATCAGTTTTAGGGTTGTATAGTAGAAAAGTAAAAAGCGAATTTATAATATTATGTCGCGTCCATCTGTCTATTATAACTCTTTCTGTTTAAGATTTAGCGTAATGAGATTTTACAGTTGTCCTAGTTGAACTATGTGTCAACAAATTAAAAAAATCAGGACGTAGGCATATTGTAAGTTTACTTGAAATTCCGTTCAAGTACAATCTATCATAATAAATATATTATATCTATCTAATAAACTATTTAAAAAATAAAAAGTTAATACCAATTCAACAAATTATATTAAACATGAGAATTAAGTTACTTTGGCCAAACTGGAAATTTCACTGTTTTTTTGTTATTAAATGAAAAAAATATACTTTTAAAAGAAGTTTTTAATAAAAACACTGGCAGCTTGCGATTATTTTATAAAAAAAATTATTTATTTATTATTCCATACAAACTGTGTTTTTGCAATTGAATACTTGTAATTTTTTAGATTTAAATGCCAATCTTAATAACAACAAACATTCAGCATGCAATAAAACAGGAATTTACAGAAAAAAACAAACGCAAAACTGGAAATTTTAAATCAGTAAAAATATTGAGTCAAAAGGTTATAAATTTTATGTTTGATAGACAACTGACAGTTGTTTCTTCATAGCGGGGGCACTTTTTGTATATATTCGTTTACTAAATTTAATGGCTAATATATATATATATATATATTTACTTTTTTTAATTAAATTCATAACACAAACAATTAAAAAACTATGACCAATTAAATATTTCTCTTATACCGATGAAAGATAAACTAGGCAATTTATTTACTCTTAAATGTTGAAAAAAGCATACAAAACTTTTACAGTGCGAGTTCAATTCGTATTTAATAGTTTGCTTAATTATTTTATTTATTATAATTTCAAAATAAACAAATGACAATAATCACAAGATTAAGCACACGATTATTTCACGTAGCGTTGTCAACCTTTTGCAGTTCTAGAAAGTATCTTATGATAGGATCACTAGGCGAATGCCTCCATTATATGCAAAAACTCCTCACATCCAACAAGTGGGGCATCCACCCTAAATCTCAGCTAAAAGCTAAATTTGGAGAATACATAGTTGGAATTGGAAAAATAATAATATTCGTTCCTTTTTTTTAAATAACCATTTTGATATTTTTGAAAAAGTATTTTTTCATTTTGCTTTTACGCATGTCCAAGAAGTTTCCGTTGCGAAAATCTTGTCTAATATCAGTTGTTTCTCGAAAGCTATAACTGATATATGCAATGTCTTAAATCCTTATCTAGTTTAAGCTTCGAGTTAAGTGATAAAACTTCAAATTCACAAAATATGAACTTTAAAATAAATTTACAATTTTATTCACTTTAAACGTAGAATATTTAATGTATTGAACAAAATAATAATTTATAAAATTGTTCAAGAACGAAACGAAATTACAAAATAATAAAGAAAATCACCGCTCGCGTAACGCTAAAAAACTCGCATATATATATATATATATATATATATATATATATATTTCATACACTGGCTATGAGAGGAAGAGAGAAAGAAAATGTGCGCGCGCACTGCTCTCTCTTGCTCCTACAGTGTGTACAGACAATAGGCTTGCACTGTGTCTTAGATATACGAAACATAATGGGCTATGAGAGAAAGAGAGAAAGAAAATGTGTGCTCGCACCTCTCTCCCTTATCACACTTTTCGTAACGCTCTCGTCACGCATTCACCAGCTTACTCTCCAAGTCAAGAGTGCGTGAAGACGTTTTACTTCAAAAACAAATTGGAAGGCGCAGTTCGGGTCTGCGCCGTAGATTTTTCGTGAAAACGTCGGGATAAAATCATAATAAGTGTTTCATATTAATACGTAATTTAATTACCTATCCGTTTAATACAATGCTGTGTAGACTGTCGCTGGACGCTGTATACCCGATGGGTCAGTTACGTAAACGCTTTGCGCCGATTTTTTATTTTCTTTTCGACTCTGTCAAATTTACTTTTTGGTTTCTTGGATTCCTTTTAACGCTAGCTCCAATATGTGCAATACGTACCTTAAGATTTTTTTAAAAATATACCACGCCAAACTGCAGCTTTGTGGTACTAATAGTTTACGATTAAAATGGTTGTGACCTATAGATGTACAAAGGGACAGACATGGCGAAATTATAAGAATTATTTTATTTGGTTAATAGAAATTATTTGGTTGTAAATAATAATTTTAATAATTAACGTTTATTTTTAAGCTGAAGAACGTAACGTTTATATTATTGAATTTTAGATGGTTAGATGACAACAACTGAAAGTAACATTTTACGCCGAGTCTCTGTAATTAATCGCGCGATTTAGGTCAAATTGAAAATCTCATTTTTATTTGAGGTTAGTTAAAAAATATGCGTTAATTATTGCGTTAGCTATAAGTATTAGCATTAGTTTATAAGTATTAGCATTAGTATTAGTATTAGTTATAGCATAAGTATTAGCATTAGTTTATAAGTATTAGCATTATTTATAGCGTAAGTATTAGCATTAGTATTAGCATCAGTTATATCAGAAGTATTAGCATTAGTATTAGCATTAGTTTAAAAGTATTAGCATTCGTATTAGTTTATAAGTATTAGCATTAGTATTAGTATTAGCATAAGTTTATAAGTATTAGCATTAGTTTATAAGTATAAGCATTAGTTATAGCATAAGTATTAGCGTTAGTTTATAAGTATTAGCATTAGTATTAGCAGTAGTTATAGAGTAAGTATTATCATTAGTTTATAAGTAATAGCATTAGTATTAGTTATACCATAAACATTAGCATTAGTATTATCATTAGTTTATAAGTACTAGTATTAGTATTAGGATTAGTTATAGCATAAGTATTAGCATTAGTTTATAAGTATCAGCATTAGTTATAGCATAAGTATTAGCATTAGTATTAGCATTAGTTATAGCGTAAGTATTAGCATTAGTTTATAAGTATTAGCATTAGTTTATAAGTATTAGCATTAGTTTATAAGTATTAGCAATAGTATTAACATTAGTTACAGCATAAGTATTAGCAATAGTATTAGCATTAGTTATAGCGTAAGTATTATCATTAGTTTATTAGTATTAGCATTAATATTAGCATTAGTTATAGCATAGGTATTAGCATTAGTTTATAAGTATTAGCATTAGTATTAGCAGTAGTTATAGCGTATGTATTATTAGTATTAGTTATACCATAAATATAAGCATTAGTATTAGCATTAGTTTATAAGTATTAGCATTAGTAATAGCATAAGTATTAGCATTAGTTTATTAGTATTAGCATTAGTATTAGCAATAGATATAGCGTAAGTATTATCATTAGTTTATAAGTATTAGCATTAGTATTAGTTATACCATAAATATTAGCATTAGTATTAGCATTATTTTTTAGGTATTAGCATTAGTATTAGCATTATTTATAGCATAAGTATTAGCATTAGTTTATTTATATACTTATGCTATAACTAATGCTAATACTTATAAACTAATACTATTACTAATGCTAACACTTATGCTATAACTACTGCTAATACGAATGCTAATACTTATAAACTAATGCTAATACTAATGCTAATACTTATGCTATAATACTTACGCTATAACTAATGCTAATACTAATGGTAATACTTACACTATAACTAATGCTAATACGAATGCTAATACTTATAAACTAATGCTAATACTTACGCTATAACTAATGCTAATTCGAATGCCAATACTTATAAACTAATGCTAATACTTATAAACTAATGCTAATACTTATAAACTAATGCTAATACTTATGCTATAACTAATGCTAATACTAATGCTTACGCTATATTACTTAAAATACTTACGCTAATACTTATGCTACAACTAATGCTAATACTAATGCTAATACTTACGGTATAACTAATGCTAATACGAATGCTAATACTTATAAAGTAATGCTAATACTTATAAACTAATGCTAATACTTATGCTAATACTAATACTAATGCTAACACTTATAAACTAATACAAATGCTAATACTTATAAACTAATACTAATACTAATGTTAATACTTATGATATAACTGATGCTAATACTAATGCTAATACTTATAAACTAATACTAATACTAATGTTAATACTTATGATATAACTGATGCTAATACTAATGCTAATACTTATAAACTAATGATAATACTTAGGCTATAACTAATGCTAATACGAATGCTAATACTTATAAACTAATGCTAATACTTATGATATAACTAATGCTAATACTAATGCTTACGCTATAATACTTAAAACACTTACGCTAATACTTATGCTACAACTAATGCTAATACTAATGCTAATACTTACGCTATAACTAATGCTAATACGAATGCTAATACTTATAAAGTAATGCTAATACTTATAAACTAATGCTAATACTTATGCTAATACTAATACTAATGCTAACACTTATAAACTAATACGAATGCTAATATTTATAAACTAATGCTAATACTTATGATATAACTGATGCTAATACTAATGCTAATACTAATGCTAATACTTATAAACTAATGATAATACTTACGCTATACCTTTTGCGAATACTAATGCTAATACTTATAAACTAATGATAATAGTTATGCTATAACTAATGCTGATACTAATGATAATACTTACGCTATAACTAATGCTAATACTAATGCTAATACTTACACTATAACACTTAAAATACTTACGGTAATACGTATGCTATAACTAATGGTAATACTTATAAACTAATGCTAATACTTATAATCGAATGCTAATACGAAAGCTAATACTTATGTTATAACTAATGCTAATACTAATGCTAATACCTATAAACTAATGCTAATACTTATGGTATAACTAATTCTAATACTAATGATAATACTTACGCTATAACTAATGCTAATACTAATGCTAATACTTATAAACTAATGCTAATACTTACGCTATAACTAATGCTAATACTAATGCTAATACTTACGCTATAACTAATGCTAATACTTATGCTATTACTAATACTAATGCTAATACTTATAAACTAATACGAATGCTAATACTTATAAACTAATGCTAATACTAATGCTAATACTTATGATATAACTGTTGCTAACACTAATGCTAATACTAATGCTAATACTTATAAACTAATACTTACGCTATCACCAATCCTAATACTAATGCTAATACTTATAAACTAATGTTATACTTATGCTATAACTAATGCTAATACTTATAAACTAATGCTAATACGAATGCTAATACTTATAAACTAATGCTAATACTTACGCTATAACTAATGCTAATACGAATGCTAATACTTATAAACTAATACTAATACTTATGCTATAACTAATGCTAATACTTATAAACTAATGTTAATACTTATAAACTTATGCTAATACTAATACTAATGCTAATACTTATAAACTAATACGAATGCTAATACTTTTAAACTAATGCTAATACTTATGATATACCTGATGCTAATACTAATGCTAACACTTACGCTATAACTAATGCGAATACTAATGCTAATACTTACGCTATAACACTTAAAATACTTACGCTTAGTATTAGCATTAGTTATAGCGTAAGTATTATCATTAGTTTGTAAGTATTAGCATTAGTATTAGAATTAGTTATACAATAAGTATTAGCATTAGTTTATAAGTATTAGCATTAGTATTAGCATTAGTTATAACATAAGTATTAGCATTAGTTTATAAGTATTAGCATTAGTATTAGCATCAGTTATAGCATAAGTATTAACATTAGTATTAACATTAGTTTATAAGTATTAGCATTCGTATTAGTTTATAAGTATTAGCATTAGTATTAGTATTAGCATAAGTTTATAAGTATTAGCATTAGTATTAGCATTATTTATTGCGTAAGTATTAGCATTAGTATTAGCATTAGTTATAGCATAAGTATTAGCATTAGTTTATAAGTATTAGCATTAGTATTAACATTAGCTATAGCGTAAGTATTAGCATTAGTATTAGCATTAGTTTATGAGTATTAGCATTCGTATTAGCATTAGTTATGGCGTAAGTATTGGCATTAGTATTAGCTTTAGTTATAGCGTAAGCATTATCATTAGTTTATTCGTATTAGCTATAGTTATAGCGTAAGTATTAATATGAGTTATAGCGTAAGTATTATAGGATAAGTATTAGCATTAGTATTAGTATTAGTTTTTAAGTATTAGCATTAGTATTAGCATTAGTTATAGCATAAGTATTAGCGTAAGTATTTTAAGTGTTATAGCGTAAGTATTAGCATTAGTATAACATTAGTTATAGCGTAAGTATTAGCATTAGTATTAGCATTAGTGATAGCGTAAGTATTATCATTAGTTTATTCGTATTAGCATTAGTTATATCGTAAGTATTAGCATTATTATTAGCATCAGTTATGGCGTAAGTATTAGCATTAGTATTAGCATTTGTTTGAGAGTATTAGCATTCGTATTAGTTTATAGGTATCAGCATTAGTATTAGTATTAGAATAAGTTTATAATTATTAGCATTAGTTTACAAGTATTAGCATTAGTTATAGCATAAGTATTGGCATTTGTATTAGCATTAGTTATAGCGTAAGTATTAGTATTAGAATTAGCATTAGTTTATAAGTATTAGCATTCGTATTAGCATTAGTTATAATTATTAGTATTAGCATTAGTTATAGCATAAGTATTAGCATTAGTTTAGAAGTATTAGCATTAGTATTAGCATTAGTTATAGCGTAAGTATTAGCATTAGTATTAGCATTAGTTATAGCATAAGTATTATCATATTACAATTCTAATACTAACGATAATACTTACGCTATAACTAATGCTAATACTAATGCTATTACTTACGCTATAAATAATAATAATACTAATGCTAATACTTACGCTATAACACTTAAAATACTAACGCTAATACTTATGCTATAACTAATGCTAATACTAATGCTAATACTTATAAACTAATACTTATACTAATGCTGATACTTACGCTATTACTAATGCTAATACGAATAAACTAATGATAATACTTATGCTATAATTAATGCTGATACTAATGCTAATACTTAAGCTAAAACTAATGCTAATACTAATGCTAATACTTATAAATTAATGCTAATACTTATAAACTAATGCTAATACTTATGCTAATACTTACGCTATAACTAATGCTAATACGAATGATAATACTTATAAACTAATGCTAATACTTACGCTATAACTAATGCTAATACTGATGCCTACGCTATAACACTTAAAATACTTACACTAATACTTATGCTATAACTAATGCTAATACTAATGCTATAACAAATGCTAATACTTATAAACTAATGCTAATACTTATAAACTTATGCTAATACTAATACTAATGCTAATACTTATAAACTAATACGAATGCTTATACTTATAAACTAATGCTAATACTAATGCTAATACTTATGCTATAACTGATGCTAATACTAATGCTAATACTTATAAACTAATGCTAATACTTATGTTATAACTAATGCTAATACTAATGCTAATACTTATAAACTATTAGCATTAGTTTATAGATATTGGCATTCGAATTAGCATTAGTTATAGCGTAAGTATTAGTATTAGTATTAGCATTAATTATATCATAAGTATTAGCGTAAGTATTTTAAGTGTTATAGCGTAAGCATTAGTATTAGCATTAGTTATAGCGTAAGTATTAGCGTTAGTATTTTAGGTGTTATAGCGTAAGTATTAGCATTAGTATTATTATTATTTATAGCGTAAGTAATAGCATTAGTATTAGCATTAGTTATAGCGTAAGTATTATCATTAGTATTAGAATTGTAATATGATAATACTTATGCTATAACTAATGCTAATACTAATGCTAATACTTACGCTATAACTAATGCTAATACGAATAAACTAATGATAATACTTACGCTATCACTAATGCTAATACTAATGCTAATACTTACGCTATAACACTTAAAATACTTACGCTAATACTTATGCTATAACTAATGCTAATACTAATGCTAATACTTAAAAACTAATACTAATACTAATGCTAATACTTATCCTATAATACTTACGCTATAACTCATGCTAATACTTACGCTATAACTATAGCTAATACGAATAAACTAATGATAATCCTTACGCTATAACTAATGCTAATACTAATGCTAATACTTACGCTATAACTAATGCTAATACGAATGCTAATACTCATAAACTAATGCTAATACTAATGCTAATACTTACGCTATAGCTAATGCTAATACTAATGCTAATACTTATAAACTAATGCTAATACTTATGCTATAACTAATGCTAATACTAATGCTAATACTTATGATATAACTGATGCTAATACTAATGCTAATACTTACGCTATAACTAATGCTAATACTAATGCCAATACTTACGCTATAACTAATGCTAATACTAATGCTCATACTTATAAACTAATGCTAATACTTATGCTATAACTAATGCTAATACTAATATTTATAACTAATGCTAATACGAATGATAATACTAATAAATTAATGCTAATACTAATACTAATACTAATACTAATACTTACGCTATAACTAATGCTAATACGAATGCTAATACTTATGCTATAACTAATGCTAATACGAATAAACTAATGATAATACTTATGCTATAACTAATGCTAATACTAATGCTAATACTTACGCTATAACTAAAGCTGATACTAAAGCTAATACTTACGCCATAACACTTAAAATACTTACGCTAATACTTATGCTATAACTAATGCTAATACTTATAAACTAATACTAATACTAATTCTAATACTTATGCTATAATACTTACGCTATAACTAATGCTAATACTAATGCTAATACTTACGCTATAACTAATGCTAATACGAATAAACTAATGATAATACTTACGCTTTCACTAATGCTAATACTAATGCTAATACTTATAAACTAATGATAATACTTATGCCATAACTAATGCTGATACTAATACTAATACTTACGCTATAACTAATGCTAATACTAATAAAGTAATGCTAATACGAATGCTAATACTTATAAACTATTACTAATACTAATGCTAATACTTACGCTATAACTAATGCTAATATGAATAAACTAATGATAATACTTACGCTATCACTAATGCTAATACTAATGCTAATACTTATAAACTAATGATATTTCTTATGCTATAACTAATGCTGATACTGATGTTAATACTTACGCTATAACTAATGCTAATACTTATAAACTAACGATTATACGAATGCTAATACTTATAAACTAATGCTAATACTAATGCAAATACTTACGCTATAACTAATGCTAAGTATTAGCATTCGTATTAGCATTAGCTTATTAGTATTAGCCTTAGTATTAGCATTAGTTATAGCGTAAGTATTAGCATTAGTATCAGCATTAGTTATGGCATAAGTATTATCATTAGTTTATAAGTATTAGCATTAGTATTAGCATTAGTTATAGCGTAAGTATTATAGCATAAGTATGAGCATTAGTATTAGTATTAGTTTATAAGTATTAGCATTAGTATTAGCATTAGTTTTAACATAAGTATTAGCGTAAGTATTTTAAGTGTTTTACCGTAAGTATTAGCATTAGTATTAGCTTTAGTTATAGCGTAAGTATTAGCATTAGTATTAGCATTAGTTATAGCGTAAGTATTAGCATTAGTTTATAAGTATTAGCATTAGTATTAGCATTAGTTATAACTAATGATAATGTTTATGCTATAACTAATGATAATGCTTACGCTATAACTAATGCTAATACTAATGCTAATACTTACGCTATAACTAATGCTAATACGAATGCTAATATTCATAAACTAATGCTAATACTATGTATTAGCATTAGTATTAGTATTAGCATAAGTTTATTAGTATTAGCATTCGTTTATAAGTATTAGCATTAGTTATAGCATAAGTATTAGTATTAGTTTATAAGTATTAACATTCGTATTAGCATTAGTTATAGCGTAAGTATTAACATTACTTATAGCGTAAGTATTAGCATGAGTATTAGCATTAGTTACAGCATTATTATTAGCATTAGTTTATAAGTATTAGCATTAGTATTAGTATTAGCATAAGTATTAGCATTATTTTGTAAGTATTAACATTAGTATTAGCATTAGTATTAGCATTAGTATTAGCATTAGTTATGGCATAGGTATTAGCATTAGTATTAGCATTAATTATAGCGTAAGTATTATGATTAGTTTGTAAGTATTAGTATTAGTATTAGCATTAGTTATAGCATAAGTATAAGCATTCGTTTATAAGTATTAGCATTAGTTATAACGTAAGTATTAGCATTAGTATTAGCATTGGTTATAGCATAAGTATTAGCGTAAATATTTTAAGTGTTATACCGTAAGTAATAGCATTCGTATTAGCATTAGTTATAGCGTAAGTATTAGCATTAGTTTATAAGTATTGGCATTAGTATTAGCATTAGCATTAGTTATAGCGTGAGTATTAGTATCATTTTTGTAAGTATTAGCATTAGTATTAGCATTAGTTATAGCATAAGTATTAGCATTGGTATTAGCATTCGTTATAGCATTAGTATTAGCATTAGTATTAGCATAAGTATTAGCATTAGTTTATAAGTATTATCATTCGTATTAGCATTAGTTATAGCGTAAGTATTAGCAATAGTATTAGCATTAGTTAAAGCATTATTGTAAGCATTAGTTTATAAGTATTAGCTTTAGTATAAGTATTAACATAAGTATTAGCATTAGTTTATAAGTATTGGCATTAGTATTAGCATTAGCATTAGCATTAGTTATACCGTAAGTATTAGCATCATTTTTGTAAGTATTAGCATTAGTATTAGCATTAGTTATAGCATAAGTATTAGCATTGGTATTAACATTCGTTATAGCATTAGTATTAGCATTAGTTTATAAGTATTAGCATTAGTTGCTAATACTTATAAACTAATGCTAATACTTATGCTAATACTAATACTAATGCTAATACTTATAAACTAATACGAATGCTAATACTTATAAACTAATGCTAATACTAATGCTAATACTTATGATATAACTGATGCTAATACTAATGCTATTACTTATAAACTAATGATAATACTTACGCTATAACTACTGCTAATACTAATGCTAATACTTATAAACTAACGCTAATACTTATGCTATAACTAATGCTAAGACCTATAAACTAATGCTAATACTTATAAACTTATGCTAATACTAATACTAATGCTAATACTTTTAAACTAATGCTAATACTAATACTAATACTTATGATATAACTGATGCTAATACTAATGCTAATACTTACGCTATAACAATTAAAATACTTACGCTTAGTATTAGCATTAGTTATAGCGTAAGTATTATCATTAGTTTATAAGTATTAGCATTAGTATTAGCATTAGTTATAACATAAGTATTAGCATTAGTTTATAAGTATTGGCATTAGTATTAGCATCAGTTATAGCATAAGTATTAGCATTAGTATTAGCATTAGTGTATAAGTATTAGCATTCGTATTAGTTTATAAGTATTAGTACTAGCATAAGTTTATAACTATTAGCATTAGTTTATAAGTATTAGCATTTGTTACAGTATAAGTATTAGCATAAGTTTATGAGTATTAGCATTCGTATTAGCATTAGTTATAGCGTAAGTATTAGCATTAGTATAAGCATTAGTTATAGCATAAGTATTATAATTAGTTTATAAGTATTAGCATTAGTATTAACATTAGTGATAACGTAAGTATTATCATTAGTATATGGGTATTAGCATTAGTATTAGCATTAGTTTAAAAGTATTAGCATTCGTATTAGTTTATAAGTATTAGCATTAGTATTAGTATTAGCATAAGTTTATAATTATTAGCATTAGTTTATAAGTATTAGCATTAGTCATAGCATAAGTATTAGCTTTCGTATTAGCAATAATTATAGCGTAAGTATTAGCATTAGTTTATAAGTATTAGCATTAGTATTAGCATTAGTTATAGCATAAGTATTATCATTAGTTTATAAGTATTAACATTAGTATTCGCATTAGTTATATCGTAAGTATTATCATTAGTATATAAGTATTAGTATTAGTATTAGCATTAGTATTAGCATCAGTTATGTCATAAGTATTAGCATTAGTATTATAATTAGTTTATAAGTATTAGTATCAGTTATAAGTTTTAGTATTAGCATTAGTTATAGCATAGGTATTAGCATTAGTTTATAAGTATTAGCATTAGTATTAGCATTAGTTATAGCGTAAGTATTAGCATTAGTTATAGCATAAGTATTAGCATTAGTTTATAAGTATTAGCATTAGTATAAACATTAGCTATAGCGTAAGTATTAGCATTAGTATTAGCATTAGTTTATGAGTATTAGCATTAGTATTAGCATTAGTTATAGCGTAAATATTAGCATTAGTATTAGCATTAGTTATAGCATAAGTATTATCATTAGCTTATAAGTATTAGCATTAGTATTAGGATTAGTGATAGCGTAAGTATTAGTTTATAAGTATTAGCATTAGTATTAGCATCAGTTATATCATAAGTATTAGCATTAGTTTATAAGTATTAGCATTCGTATTAGTTTATAAGTATTAGCATTAGTATTAGTATTAGCATAAGTATTAGCATTAGTTTATAAGTATGAGCATTCGTTTTAGCATTAGTTATAGCGTAAGTAATAGCATTAGTATTAGCATTAATTATATCATAAGTATTAGCGTATTTTAAGTGTTATAGCGTAAGCATTAGTATTAGCGTAAGTATTAGCATTAGTTTCTAAGTATTAGCATTAGTATTAGCATTAGTTATAGCGTAAGTATTATCATTAGTATTAGAATTAGTTATACCATAAGTATTAGCATTAGTTTATAAGTATTAGCATTAGTATTAGCATTATTTATAACATAAGTATTGGCTTTCGTATTACCATTAGTTTATAAGTATTAGCATTAGTATTAGCATTAATTATAGCTTAAGTATTAGCATTAGTTTATAAGTATTATCATTAGTATTCGCATTAGTTATAGCGTAAGTATTATCATTAGTTTATAAGTATTAGCATCAGTTATATCATAAGTATTAGCATTAGTATTAACATTAGTTTATAGGTATTAGCATTCGTATTAGTTTATAAGTATTAGCATTAGTATTAGTATTAGCATAAATATTAGCATTAGTTTATAAGTATTAGCATTAGTTATAGCATAAGTATTAGCATTAGTTTATAAGTATTAGCATTAGTATTAGCGTCAGTTATATCATAAGTATTAACATTAGTATTAATATTAGTTTATAAGTATTAGCATTCGTATTAGTTTATAAGTATTAACATTAGTATTAGTATTAGCATTTGTATTAGCATTAGTTTATAAGTATTAGCATTAGTTTATAAGTATTAGCATTCGTATTAGCATTAGTTATAGCGTAAGTATTAGCATTAGTTTATAAGTATTAGCATTCGTATTAGCATTAGTTATAGCGTAAGTATTAACATTAGTATTAGCATTAGTAATAGCATAAGTATTATCATTAGTTTATAAGTATTAGCATTCGTATTAGTTTATAAGTGTTAACATTAGTATTAGCATTAGTATTAGCACTAGTTTAAAAGTATAAGCATTACTTTATAAGTATTAGCATTTGTATTAGCATTAGTCATAGCGTAAGTATTAGCATTAGTATTAGCATTAGTTATAGCATATGTATTAGCGTAAATATTTTAAGTGTTACAGCGTAAGCATTAGTTATAACGTAAGTATTCGCATTAGTTTATAAGTATTAGCATTAGTATTAGCATTATTTATAACATAAGTATTAGCATTAGTTCATAAGTATTAGCATTCGTATTATCATTAGTTTATAAGTATTAGCATTAGTTATAGCGTAAGTATTAGCATTAGTATCAGCATTAGTTATAGTGTAATTATTATAGCATAAGTATTAGCATTAGTATTAGTATTAGTTTATAAGTATTAGCATTAGTTATAGCATAAGTATTAGCGTAAGTATTTTAAGTGTTATAGCGTAAGTATTAGCATTAGTATTAGCATTAGTTATAGCGTAAGTATTAGCATTAGTATTAGCATTAGTTAGAGCATAAGTATTATCATTAGTTGATAGGTATTAGCATTAGTATTAGCACTAGTATTAGCATCAGTTATATCATAAGTATTAGCATTAGTATTAGCATTAGTTTAAAAGTATTAGCATTCGTATTAGTTTATAATTATTAGCATTATGATTAGTATTAGCATAAGTTTTTAATTATTGGCATTAGTTTGTAAGTATTAGCATCAGTTATAGCATAAGTATTAGCATTAGTTATATCATAAGTATTAACATTAGTATTAGTATTAGTATTCGTAGTACCATTAGTTTATAAGTATAAGCATTAGTTTATAAGTATTGGCATTCGTATTAGTTTTAGTTATAGTTTAAGTATTAGCATTAGTTTATAATTATTAGCATTAGTTATAGTGTAAGTATTAGCATTAGTATTAGCATTAGTTATAGCATAAGTGTTATTATTAGTTTATAAGTATTAGCATTAGTATTAGCATCAGTTATATCATAAGTATTAACATTAGTATTAGCATTAGTTTATAAGTATTAGCATTCGTATTAGTTTATAAGTATTAACATTAGTATTAGTATTAGCATTCGTATTAGCATTAGTTTATAATTATTAGCATTAGTTTATAAGTATTGGCATTCGTATTAGCATTAGTTATAACGTAAGTATTAGCATTAGTTTATAAGTATTATCATTCGTATTAGCATTAGTTTTAGGGTAAGTATTAGCATTAGTATTATCATTAGTTGATAAGTATTAGCATTAGTATTAGCATCAGTTATATCATAAGTATTAGCATTAGTGTTAGCATTAGTTTAAAAGTATTAGCATTCGTATTAGTTTATATGTATTAGCATTAGGATTAGTATTAGCTTATGTTTTTAATTATTAGCATTAGTTTATAAATATTAGCATTAGTTATAGCATAAGTATTAGCATTAGTATTAGCATCAGTTATATCATAAGTATTAACATTAGTATTAGCATTAGTTTATAAGTATTAGCATTCGTATTAGTTTATAAGTATTAACATTAGTATTACTAATAGCATTCGTATTACCATTAGTTTATAAGTATTAGCATTCGTATTAGCATTAGTTATAGAGTAAGTATTACCATTAGTTTATAAGTGTTAGCATTCCTATTAGCATTAGTTATAGCATAAGTATTAGCATTACTTTATAAATATTAGCATTCGTATTACCATTAGTTATAGCGTAAGTATTAGCATTAGTATTAGCATTAGTTAAAGCGTAAGTATTAGCATTAGTATTAGCATTAGTTATAGCATAAGTATTAGCGTAAGTATTTTAAGTGTTATAGCGCAGGCATTAGTATTAGCATTAGTTATAGCGTAAGTATTAGCATTAGTATTAGCAATAGTTTATAATTATTAGCATTAGTTTATAAGTATTGGCATTCGTATTAGCATTAGTTATAGCGTAAGTATTAGCATTAGTGTATAAGTATTAGCATTCGTATTAGCATTAGTTTTAGGGTAAGTATTAGTATTAGTATTAGCATTAGTTTATAAGTATTAGCATTCGTATAAGCATTAGTTATAGCATAAGTATTAGCATTAGTTTATGAGTATTAGCATTAGTTATAGCGTAAGTATTAGTATTAGTATTAGCATTAGTTTAAGCATAAGTATTAGGGTAAGTATTTTAAGTGTTATAGCGTAAGCATTAGTATTAGCATTAGTTATAGCGTAAGTATTAGCTTTAGTTTATAAGTATTAGCATTAGAATTGGCATGAGTTACAGCGTAAGTATTATCATTAGTTTATAAGTATTAGTATTAGTATTAGAATTAGTTATACTTTAAGTATTAGCATTAGTTATAACATAAGTATTAGCATTAGTAATAGCATTAGTTTATTAATATTAGCATTCGTATTAGTTTATAAGTATTAGCATTAGGATTAGTATTAGCATAAGTTTATAATTATTAGCATTAGTTTATAAGTATTAGCATTAGTTATAACATAATTATTAGCATTCGTATTAGCATTAGTTATAGCGTAAGTATTAGCATTAGTATTACCATTAGTTTATAAGTATTAGCATTCGTATTAGCATCAGTTATAAGTTTTAGTATTAGCATTAATTATAGCATAAATATTAGCATTAGTTTATAAGTATTAGCATTAGTATTAGCATCAGTTATATCATAAGTATTAGCATTCGTATTACCATTAGTTTATAAGTATTAGCATTAGTTATAGCGTAAGTATTAGCATTAGTTTAGAAGAATTAGCATTCGTATTAGCATTAGTTATAGTGTAAGTATTAGCATTAGTATTAGTTTATAAGTATTAGCATTCTTATTAGCATTAGTTATATCATAAGTATTAGCATTAGTTTATAAGTATTAGTATTAGTTATAGCGTAAGTATTAGCATTAGTGTTAGCATTAGTTAAAGCATAAGTATTAGAATATTAGCATTAGTTATAGCGTAAGTATTAGCATTAGTTTATAAGTATTAGCATTAGTATTGACATTAGTTATAGCGTAAGTATTATCATTAGTTTATAAGTATTAGTATTAGTATTAGAATTAGTTATACCATAAGTATTAGCATTAATGTTAGCATTAGTTATAACATAAGTATTAGCATTAGTATTATTATTAGTTATAGCATAAGTATTAACGTAAATGTTTTAAGTTTTATAGCGTAAGCATTAGTTATAGCGTAAGTATTAGCATTAGTTTATAAGTATTAGCATTAGTATTAGCATTAGTTATAAGATAAGTATTAGCATTAGTTTATAAGTATTAGCATTAGTATTAGCATCAGTTATAGCATAAGTATTAGAATTAGTATTAGCATTAGTTTATAAGTATTAGCATTCGTATTAGTTTATAAGTATTAACATTAGTATTAGTATTAGCATTCGTATAACCATTAGTTTATAAGTATTAGCATTAGTTTATAAGTATTGACATTCGTATTAGCATTAGTTATAGCGTAAGTATTAGCATTAGTTTATAAGTATTAGCATTCGTATTAGCATTGGTTATAGTGTAAGTATTAGCATTAATATTAGTTTATAAGTATTAGCATTCTTATTAGCATTAGTTATAGCATAAGTATTAGCATTAGTTTATAAGTATTAGCATTAGTTATAGCGTAAGTATTAGCATTAGTGTTAGTATTAGTTAAAGCATAAGTATTAGAATATTAGCATTAGTTATAGCGTAAGTATTAGCATTAGTTTATAAGTATTAGCATTAGTATTGACATTAGTTATAGCGTAAGTATTATCATTAGTTTATAAGTATTAGTATTAGTATTAGAATTAGTTATACCATAAGTATTAGCATTAATGTTAGCATTAGTTATAACATAAGTATTAGCATTAGTATTATTATTAGTTATAGCATAAGTATTAACGTAAATGTTTTAAGTTTTATAGCGTAAGCATTAGTTATAGCGTAAGTATTAGCATTAGTGTTAGCATTAGTTAAAGCATAAGTATTAGAATATTAGCATTAGTTATAGCGTAAGTATTAGCATTAGTATATAAGTATTAGCATTAGTATTGACATTAGTTATAGCGTAAGTATTATCATTAGTTTATAAGTATTAGTGTTAGTATTAGAATTAGTTATACCATAAGTATTAGCATTAATGTTAGCATTAGTTATAACATAAGTATTAGCATTAGTATTATTATTAGTTATAGCATAAGTATTAACGTAAATGTTTTAAGTTTTATAGCGTAAGCATTAGTTATAGCGTAAGTATTAGCATTAGTTTATAAGTATTAGCATTAGTATTAGCATTAGTTATAAGATAAGTATTAGCATTAGTTTATAAGTATTAGCATTAGTATTAGCATCAGTTATAGCATAAGTATTAGAATTAGTATTAGCATTAGTTTATAAGTATTAGCATTCGTATTAGTTTATAAGTATTAACATTAGTATTAGTATTAGCATTCGTATAACCATTAGTTTATAAGTATTAGCATTAGTTTATAAGTATTGACATTCGTATTAGCATTGGTTATAGTGTAAGTATTAGCATTAATATTAGTTTATAAGTATTAGCATTCTTATTAGCATTAGTTATAGCATAAGTATTAGCATTAGTTTATAAGTATTAGCATTAGTTATAGCGTAAGTATTAGCATTAGTGTTAGTATTAGTTAAAGCATAAGTATTAGAATATTAGCATTAGTTATAGCGTAAGTATTAGCATTAGTTTATAAGTATTAGCATTAGTATTGACATTAGTTATAGCGTAAGTATTATCATTAGTTTATAAGTATTAGTATTAGTATTAGAATTAGTTATACCATAAGTATTAGCATTAATGTTAGCATTAGTTATAACATAAGTATTAGCATTAGTATTATTATTAGTTATAGCATAAGTATTAACGTAAATGTTTTAAGTTTTATAGCGTAAGCATTAGTTATAGCGTAAGTATTAGCATTAGTTTATAAGTATTAGCATTAGTATTAGCATTAGTTATAAGATAAGTATTAGCATTAGTTTAAAAGTATTAGCATTAGTATTAGCATCAGTTATAGCATAAGTATTAGAATTAGTATTAGCATTAGTTTATAAGTATTAGCATTCGTATTAGTTTATAAGTATTAGTATTAGTATTAGCATAAGTATTAGCATTAGTTTATAAGTATTAGCATTCGTATTAGTTTATAAGTATTAGTATTAGTATTAGCATAAGTATTAGCATTAGTTTATAAGTATTAGCATTAGTTTATAAGTATTAGCATTAGTATTAGCATTAATTATAGCGTAAGTATTAGCATTAGTTATAGCATAAGTATTATCATTAGTTTATAAGTATTAGCATTAGTATTATCATTAGTGATAGCGTAAGTATTATCATTAGTTTATAAATATTAGCATTAGTATTAGAATTAGTTATACCATAAGTATTAGCATTAGTTATAGCGTAAGTATTAGCATTAGTATTAGCATTAGTTATATTATAAGTATTAGCATTAGTATTAGCATTTGTTTATAAATATTAGCATTCGTATTAGTTTATAAATATTAGCATTAGTATTAGTATTAGCATAAGTATTAGCATTAGTTTATAAGTATTAGCATTAGGTATAGCATAAGTATTAGCCTTAGTATTAGCATTACTTTATAAGTATTAGCATTCGTATTACCACTAGTTTATAAGTATTAGCATCAGTTATATCATAAGTATTATCATTAATATTAGCATTCGTATTAGTTTATAAGTGTTAGCATTAGTATTAGTATTAGCATAAGTATTAGCCTTAGTTTATAGGTATTAGCATTACTTTTTAAGTATTAGCATTCGTATTAGCATTAGTAATAGCGTAAGTATTAACAACAGTATTAGCATTAGTTATAGCATAAGTATTAGCGTAAGTATTTTAAGTGTTATAGCGTAAGCATTAGGTATAGCGTAAGCATTAGCATTAGTTTATAAGTATTAGCATTAATATTAGCATTAGTTATAACATAAGTATTAGCATTAGTTTATAAGTATTAGCATTAGTATTAGCATCAGTTATAGCATAAGTATTAGAATTAGTATTAGCATTAGCATATAAGTATTAGTATTTGTATTAGTATTAGCAAAAATATTAACATTAGTTTATATGTATTAGCATTAGTTATAGCATAAGTATTAGCATTAGTTTATAATTATTAGCATTAGTTATAGCGTAAGTATGAGCATTAGTATTAGCATTAGTTTATAAGTATTAGCATTCGTATTAGCATTAGTTTATAAGTATTAGCATTAGTATTAGCATTAATTATAGCGTAAGTATTAGCATTAGTTTAAGCATTAGTGATAGCGTAAGTATTATCATTAGTTTATAAGTATTAGCATTCGTATTAGCATTAGTTATAGTGTAAGTATTAGCATTAGTTATAGCTTAAGTATTATCATTACTTTATTCGTATTAGCATTAATTATAACGTAAGTATTAGAATTAGTATTAGCATTAGTTATAGCATAAGTATTAGCATTAGTATTAGCATTAGTTATAGCATAAGTATTAGAATTAGTATTAGCATTAGTTTGTAAGTATTAGTATTAGTATTAGTATTAGCATAAGTATTAGCATTCGTTTATAAGTATTAGCATTAGTTATAGCATAAGTATTATCAATAGTTTGTAAGTATTAACATTACTTTATAAGTATTAGCATTCGTATTAGCATTAGTTATAGCGTAAGTATTAGCATTATTTATAGCATATGTATTAGCGTAAGTATTTTAAGTGTTATATCGTAAGCATTAGTTATAGCGTAAGTATTGGCATTAGTTTATAAGTATTAACATTAGTTATAGCGTAAGTATTAGCATTAGTTTATAAGTATTAGCATTAGTATTAGCATCAGTTATAGCATAGGTATTAGAATTAGTATTAGCATTAGTTTATAAGTATTAGCATTCGTATTAGTTTATAAGTATTAGTATTAGTATTAGCATAAGTATTAGCAATAGTTTATAAGTATTAGCATAAGTATTAGCATTAGTTTATAAGTATTGGCATTAGTTATAGCGTAAGTTTTAGCATTAATATTAGCGTTAGTTTATAAGTATTAGCATTCATATTAGCATTAGTTATAGAGTAAGTATTAGCATTAGTTTAAAAGTATTAGCATTATTATTGGCATTAGTTATAGCGTAAGTATTAGCATTAGTTTATAAGTATTAGCATTAGTATTAGCATCAGTTATAGCATAGGTATTAGAATTAGTATTAGCATTAGTTTATAAGTATTAGCATTCGTATTAGTTTATAAGTATTAGTATTAGTATTAGCATAAGTATTAGCAATAGTTTATAAGTATTAGCATAAGTATTAGCATTAGTTTATAAGTATTGGCATTAGTTATAGCGTAAGTTTTAGCATTAATATTAGCGTTAGTTTATAAGTATTAGCATTCATATTAGCATTAGTTATAGAGTAAGTATTAGCATTAGTTTAAAAGTATTAGCATTATTATTGGCATTAGTTATAGCGTAAGTATTAGCATTAGTATTAGCATTAGTTTATAAGAATTGGCATTAGTATTAGCATTAGTTATAGCGTAAGTATTAGCATTAGTATTAGCATTAGTTTATAAGTATTAGCATTAGTTATAGCGTAAGTATTAGCATTAGTTTATAAGTATTAGCATTAGTTATAGCGTAAGTATTAGCATTAGTTTATAAGTATTAGCATTAGTATTAGCATTAGTTATAGCGTAAGTATTAGCATTAGTATTAGCATTAGTTAGTTTTTTTTTTTGGAAATTGATATGTCTTTGAAAAGAAAAAAAACGAGACTACATCAACATAGTATTTTATAAAGTACGTTCAATATTCACATTTAAATGAAACTACATGATGTAGTATTATTTCTACTTTCTTTAAGTTTTTTACCACAACCTAAGTTTCGTTGTATTACAACATCTTCAGGTGGACTATTAGCAAAGATCTTTGTTAATAGCCTACCTGAAGATGTAATACAAGGAAACCTAGGTCGTGGTAAAGAACTTAAAGAAAGTAGAAATAATACTACATAACGTAGTTTCAGTTAATTGTGAATAATGAATTTCTACAATATTAACGCCAAATATATCCAATACATTCAATATTTTCGTCACCTGTCATAATTATATACAGGTATTTTTTAATTTTTTTTTTAAAATTGTTTTTTGACGCCCGTAAATTATTTTAATTTTATTTATTTCTAATATTATTTCACATTTTCACACAAGACATTTATGTACATTTTTGAAGGTGTATTTCAAAGCCCTTTCATTTGTGCATTGCTGGGGCGTTGGTGGTTTTTTTTTATAAAGTTCTGAGCTTCTTGGCGAGTTTTTCAAAGTGTTTTTCTGTCCATCTGGCACAGAGTCATAATTACCTGAATAGGTAACAATTTTTTTATCAAGACTGTCATCGCTTATTAAGTAATCTGGAGCTTCAACCGTAGTTCAATCCATTGAGGAAGTATTGCTGATTACAGGCTGGTATATTATATTATTATTCTGTTGGTTGGCGACTGCTTCTTCATAAATGCCACCTTGAATTATGGTTTGAGAGCTACTTTATATGTTTTTATACCCATATCATTTGGTATTACCATTGATGGATCAGTTTCCAATTCCATCATTCCAGTGTCAGCAAGAATAGTGTTATTTTTTGTAAATCTATATACTCAATAACAACATCTTCTGAACAAGCCTGAACGTAGCTCGTAGACTTGCTCGTGGTTGGGACTGGTGCAATATATGTTGATGAGTTTTGTATTGAATTAGTATCTGCTTTTTTTACTATAATATTTTCAAGAATTCGAATTTTGGGAGGTACTTTCTGGCTTTCAAAAATCACGCCTTGGAGGGACAACTTCACCATATCTAGGCTTATTTTATTCTGTTAAAAAAGGAATTCATACAGTCAGAAACAATATACAATTTACACAACATAACACATATTTTTCAAATTTACCGTCCTGGCATTTAATTTCTTTTTAATATGACGACGTTAGCTATCATTTCCAAGTAAATAAAACTACGTGATATAGTATTTTTTCAACTTTCTATAAGTTCTTTACCACGACCTAGGTTTCGTTATATTACATCTTCAGGTGTGTAATTAGCAAAGAATACCATTCATTCATTCTTTGCGAATAGCCCACCTGAAGGCGTTGTAATACACCGAAACCTAGGTCATGGTAAAGAACTTAAAGAAAGTAGAAATAATACTACATCACGTAGTTTCATTTAATTGTGAATAATGAATTTCTACAAAATTAACAACAAATATATTAGCTACTATGGTAGGAAATTTTAATTTCTATTCAAGAATTAAATTCCGGCACATTATTTAATGGCCGACTTTATGTCGTTTCTTCATTTCACTCGTACTTTTAATATTTAGTTGATAACAGCTCAACACTTTATTTTATCCATGTCATAAAAACAAAAATACTGCAGTGATATTGGCAACTATGTAGCCAAAAGTTTTTATTTCTATAAGTTATGATTGTGAACGTTTTCGAGTTACCTCTATAGTTTCTGTAAGGTCCTTAGCGTACCACAGTCAATAGAAAAGAAAATGTCAGAGACGCGCCGAAATTATTAGCGCCATCTGTGATTAACATGTGAAACGGTTTACGGGACGGATTCGTTACATGGAGAATATTTTTTTTTACAATTAATTTATGGCTGTGAGTGTTTCCAAGTTACTTCTATATTTCTGACACGGTTCCTGTAAGGTGCTTAGCGTACCGCAGTCAATAGAAAAGAAAATGTCAGAGACGCGCCGAAATTATTAGCGTCATATGTGATGAAGCTGTGAAACGGTTTACAGGAAGGATTCGTTACACGGAGAATATTTTTTTTTTATTATAGTTAATTTATGTCTGTGAATGTTTCCAAGTTACTTCTATATTTCTCACACGGTTCCTGTAAGGTCCTTAGTGTACCGCAGTCAATAAAAAGAAAATGGCAAAGACGCGCAGAAATTATTAGCGCCATCTGTGATTAAGCTGTGAAACAGTTTACAGGACGGATTCGTTACATGGAGAATAATTTTATTTATTATAATTAATGGATGTCTGTGAATCTTTGCAAGTTATTTCTATATTTCTTACACGGTTCCTGTAAGGTCCTTAGCGTACCGCAGTCAATAAAAAGAAAATGTCGGAGACTCGCCGAAATTATTAGCGCCATCTGTGATTAAGCTGTGAAACGGTTTACAGGAGGGATTCGTTACACGAGAATAATTTTTTTTTATTACAATTAATTTATGTCTGTGAACGTTTCCAAGTTATTTATATATTTCTCGCGCGGTTCCTGTAAGGTCCTTAGCGTACCGCAGTCAATAAAAAGAAAATGTCGGAGACTCGCCGAAATTATTAGCGCCATCTGTGATTAAGCTGTGAAACGGTTTACAGGAGGGATTCGTTACACGAGAATAATTTTTTTTTATTACAATTAATTTATGTCTGTGAACGTTTCCAAGTTATTTATATATTTCTCGCGCGGTTCCTGTAAGGTCCTTAGCGTACCGCAGTCAATAAAAAGAAAATGTCGGAGACGCGTCGAAATTATTAGCGCCATCTGTTATTAAGCTGTGAAACGGTTTGCAGGCCGGTTTCGTTACAAGGAGAATAATTTTTTTTTATTAGAGTTACAATTTGGTGTTGACTATTAAAACTTGCTTTAATTTAAGTAATGGTAAAAGATAATAACATTTTTACACGGCTTTGTTTTTGAACGGTAAGCCGATAATTAGGATGGAAAAGCAAGAATAGTTTTGTACTTATTGTCAGCGCGCTTAACGAAAATGAAATAAAACAACATGTGGAATATGATATTTTAATAAAATAAATTAACTTAGATTCAAGAACGTATTTTAATATCCTTATTTATACCAGAAAAACAGTTTTCTTATCTTCTTTTATACTTTTAAAATCAATAAACCCTTTTTACTTTGAACTTTACTGGAACTAGGCGAGATCATGTTTGTGTTTTACGACAAAAGAGGTCGCCACTTTATTAATAAAGTCTCGGAGTAAATAATACATTACGTACAACAGAGGGTCAATGCCTATACTTGAAAATCTGCCACCTCAACTCGCGACGAACAGCGACGATAGTGAGTAATAATGGTACTAAGTAGATGCTTCGTTTGTTTCTCAGTAATAACACTAGATGGCACTATTCGCACGGCAACGCCGCGAAGAAAGTCTTCTCTTCGTATGTGTTAACTCACAGTTCTATGTGTATCTACTACCAAGGGCGGATTCAGAGGACGGTGTGGGGGGGGGGGAGGGGGTGCGATGCATTCTTATCAATACAGAAAGATTTACATAAAGTCAAATTAAATTCTAAATTTAATTATTATAGTGCAGACTAGACAAAATTCTGATTATAAAAAATTCATACTGCCTGATAAAAATTGAAAGATTAATAATATAATTCGATTAAATTTGGAAAAACTGTACAATTACAGAGCAAAATATATTTTAACGTGGTAACACTAACATTTTTATTAAGCTTATGCTATAATTTTTATTTAGTACCCAGATTGCCCTGTAATTTTTATTCAATAATATTTATAGATTCTATAAATTTTATTAGATTTTTCTGCCATGTGGAAAAGTTTATGATAACGTATTTGTGTTAACCGTAATTGATTTAGTTTCATTTTATATTTTCAAGTCAACTAATTAACAACCAGGACGTCACAGGTATACTTATCGATGAAGAAAAGTTAGAGTGGTCGAAAAATTTTTGACAGCAACAGACTTCAAATTTCTACAAGTTCGCTAAGGAAAAAAATCAGGTATTTTCAAATGACCTGGTTAAAGGTAGATCAATAGTTAGCACAAAGCAAAATTGCTGGTGCTAACTATTCATGTACCTTTAATTGGGCGGATTGAGCAAGATGTGTGTTATTTCTGGATGTTGTGAATTGGGGAAGAACAATGTAAAGTTGGGACAGTCGCTGCCGGAACCCCTGAAAATATTTAAAAAAGGTATTTAGATACTAACATATCACGAGAACATAAAGTATCGCCAAAGTAATACAGTAGCATGAACATTTTTTTTGACGATGATGGGAAAGTCAATGGATGTTGTAGTTTAAATGAGATCTCAGGAAAAACCAATTGAAGAGAATCATAAAAAACTTCTACCATAAAAACAGGTATATTATTTGAAATGTAAAATATACCATTAAGAGGACAGCGGGCTGAAGGTGATTTAGAATCGGCAAGTTCTCTTGGAGGAGGTAATTTTAAAACGATATTGAAATACCAAATCGACGTTGGGGACAAGATACTGCGTGATCACGTTAAAAATTGTGGTAAAAATGCTTCTTAGATTAGCAAGTCGATACAAAATAATTTGATCGAGTGCTGTGGGGAATTAATTACAAACAAAACAGTAAACAAAAAAAAACAAATATTTTACTATTATAGAAGATGAGACCACAGATGTTTCAACTGGTGAGCAACTATCTGTTTGTATTTGATACTTCGATGTTGATATAAATAAAATACAAGAAGACTTTTTAAGTTTGTTGAAGTTGTACACTTTACTGGTGAAAATATTGCTAATCATATTTTGGAGGTTTTGGAAAGCCTGAACTTAGACATTACATTATGCCGAAGTCAAGCATACGATGGAGACACCAATATTAGTGGTAAAATAAAAGGAGCCCAGGCATGTGTTCCAATATTCAGCACTTAGCTTTTTATACACACTGTGCAAGTCATCGACTCAATTTAGCCATCAGTACAACTTGAATCGTCCCTAGCATAAAAATGCTGTGGGGGTTATTTCAATTGTTGCAACCTTTCTTCGCGAGTCAGCTGGACGAATTCATATCCTCCAGGAAGAAAAGCGAACTAATTTTCCCAAGGAAAAACAAAATATACTAAAGGAAATGGGTGAAATCTGATGGGTAGAAAGACATGAAGCAGCATGCAACATTTTCAGACCTTTTGTCGTGTCTTCCTGTAATTTTGCAAAAAATGGCCGATAAAAAGGATAAACGTGCTACAAATGCATTTTTGTTGCTGCAGGCTATAATCTGGAATATCCTAGCTGAATCACTTTTTCTTCATCTCAGTTATTACAAGCTATCGAAAGTGATATACTTTCACCTATAAAGCTTGACGACATGACTACAACCAGCATCCAAAAGCAACGTGACACTTAAGCGGATGCATTTGAAAAGCTTTTTAATAAAGTTGAAGGCCTGGCAAGTGAAATTTGAACAAGAATGACGGTCTTTTCGCTTAATCATATGTAATTTTTGCATTAACAATACCGATAAATAATAGAACAGATATAGTTTCTGATATGGCTTCATTTACAATTAACATCAAAGAACCTATGAGAAAACCCGTTACAAGTTTGGTTGTGCCCCACCCCAAGTTAGGCAGGTGAGTTTAGAAAAAACCTGAACGTCGTTTGTTGGAATCACATTTTGTACCAAACAGGATTGAGGCCATCATCATAATAACTGTCTATATTATCATCATAGTAACTGTCTATATATTTATTATGTATCTATGTTTTCTACTTAAAATAAAGCAACGCAACTGTTTGTATGTATGGACGTAATATATTATTTACTCTGAGCGGGTAGTGTTACATTACTCTTGACGTAATGTAGACCATATATTTGATTAAATAAAACAAGAGAGAATAATATTATAGATTTTTATAATTTTTTAAACTTTTTAATTTTGAAGAGATTGGTCCATATTTCTTTTTAAAGTTTTACAATAATCATAAATTATAATTACAGTTCATTTTTCAAAATTAAAGAGTAGGTGTTCTTTACAGGCTGTTATTTCTATATTTTTTGTTATTATATTTAAAGTGTGTTTTTGACGTGATAACGTCTTATAAATCGGTTAACACCGGCTGCATGCATGAAATAGTGTCACGTTCCGCCTGAGTCTGAGCGTGCAAGTGAGAGCGCGGAACAAGTGATAGAGAGGCACGATCAGCCCAAGCGTCGGAATTTATCTCTCTTCTCGCGTGACGTCAGAGCTAGCAGTTCGACAACCATCGATTTGACTTTTTCAAGACACATTAGACTTGAAACACTCCCCTTGATTTTGTACTTTTCCTATCATCGTCATATCCTTAACAGAATAACGCAGATTGGAAGATCTTAAATATAACACATGTATATAAGTTATAAATAAATTGTTAATTGTTACTTTGCAATCTGTATAATTTAAGTAAAAAAATATTTGAATTAACGAGTGTAAATAAATGTTAATTTAGAGAAAAAATTGTAATTTTCAATTAACTCCTTTGTATTATACAAAATAATAATAATTCAGTGATAATAATTCAATTTAAATCATAAAAGTATGCAATTTTCATCAATGTTTCTTTATGACGTGTCACGTAAAACTATCGTCCGTAAACCGACTTTACAGACAACCAACTTTTTAACATTAAGTTTGCATTTTAGACTTTCAAAAACATCGTAATAAATAATTAACGTATCCTAATTAGGTATATAGAAAATCTCGCTTGGTGCCTTCAGCTTCACTTCTTTTATCCCATAATTTTTATTTAATATCAAAATTTGCTTTCGGTTATTAAACATTTCATTATATTTTAACAATTTTTCATTACATTCTTGGCAATAGTATTTTTCTATAAACTTCTTTGCGAGATGTCTTGCAAAATAGGCGACTGAACAATCGTCTAAGGTACTCGGGATCGTTTCAGACTCACTGGCTTCCACTGCAGTTGAATTGGATAAATTAGCTGCCAATGTTGATGGTACATCTAGTGCGTACGCCTGAGATGGTTCAGCAATTCTAAGAAAAGTTGGTTCTACCATTGGTTCCGCTGGAAAATATGGATCGGATCGACCCATCTCATACAAAATAAATTTATCCTGGTCCTCTTCGCAGTTTCCCATATTCAAGGATATTATCCATTTAATAAGTGGCTTCGGAATATAGATCTCAATTGCTTAACGGTTGGGTTTCTCTTGCATTCCGTACAGACCAAATAAATTTTACATGACATCTTGATAAAACTTAATTCCGTTGTTATTCTTCTCTGGAAAAAAGTTTAATTTTGCTCCGATGTTCTGCTACATTCCCGTGAAACTGTCTTTCTTGTCTTTCTCTGTCGTCAAAGATACTGTCTTTCTTGTAAGTATTTTTTTAAAATCCTTCATCATATTTAGACCATCAATTAAAGTTTGGCGAACAGTATCATTTTTTATTTTTTTGATGAAGCATGTTTGTGTGGATTTTTATGCTTTAAGCTTTTGCTATTCATATTGACGCCCGATTGCTGATATAATTTTTGTAATGTGCCTTGCTTAATATCACCTTCGTTTTTTATGGACGGTATATTATCCAATGGGGAACCGCACAGTACGCTTCTAACGATAAGATCATGGGTTTGTATTCTTTACCTAAACAAGAAACAGTCAAAAGTTTTCGTCATACTTCTACCCACATCCAATTACATTGATACTGAGCTGTTTAGTAGTCTGCAAATATGAAGAAAAACGATTAAAATGGACTAAAAGGAAACCATGAGACTGACGCAATCAGGAGAATATAAGATTATAAGATCTGCTACTAAGCTAATATACTTATTCGATTTATGTGAAGCGTATTGTGCTTGCTGCCTTTATTTGCTAATCACTTTAATACAATGTGTTGCATAACATCGATTAAAGAATATACAGTGGTTCAAACATTGTTCTAATATTTGAGACTGACAGATGAAGAGATAAGTTTGCTCAAAATAATAGAACTTGTCGTAATGTGTCCTACTTCTTTATTCCTTGAAGGAATACTTGGAATGGCACCATGAGCTGAATTGAATGCCGGTGCCAACTGTAAATTTCCACTGTATTAGAAATAAATGTTGTTCACAAAACAAATAAAAGAAAAATTAATAATTTATACAATATTAAAAGTCGAATATTTCGTTACCAAAAAAGCTATGCGTTGCAGCAAAATTTACAGACATTAAACTTCACTTCTCGTTTATTTGATTGCAGGCAAAACATGTGAAATTTTAACCTTTTATTTAATTAGGCCTTTTCTAATTAGGCCTGTGTAAAGCTTTTTCTAATTAGGCCTTTATAAAGTTTTTTCTAATTAGGCCTTTATATAGTTTTTTTTAATTAGGCCTTTATAAAGTTTTTCTAATTAGGCCTTTATCTAGTTTTTTTCTAATTAGGCCGATATAAAGTTTTTTATAATTAGGCCTTTATACAGTTTCTTCTAATTAGGCCTTTATAAAGTTTTTTCTAATTAGGCCTGTATAAAGTTAAATGTCTCTATTTGATCTATTTCTTTGTCCAATCATCTTACGGCTATGGTATGGTAAGTATGAATGATGTAGATAAATGAAAATCTATGCTACACCCATAAGGACGGTTGGCATTAAAAGCCTTTTTTCTCGTAAAATGTGTTATAAAGGAAAATTTTTCCTAGTTTTTATATTACGGTCGTGTGAAATTTATAAAGTGACGACTATGTCTCTAACCATGTTGGGCGGAAATCTTGGATGATAGATATGGTACACTATTAGGGTACCTTCGAAGATATCTTTTATTTTGTGAGGGAGGATGACGCGGGTCGCTAGAAGGATCCTGAAAAAACCCGGGCGGAAGTAGGAATAGCGTGTTGACCAAAGATTCTCAAAGAAATGTTTTCACTGCTCTCAGAAATTGTTGACTGAATACTTGGAATGAGGGGGAATTTCAATACAGGACTTTATTCCTATAAACAATCTACAAAAATATTTTGAGAACGGTTGGAAGTGTACAAAACTGTGGTGATTCCGGTACCACTTTGGAATTTATATAATCTGAGAGAATGTTGATGAGATAGATCTATTTCTTAAGTAATAACAATATTGATTAAATGATTACTTTAGAAGTAGAATGTGCTTATAGTAAAATCATCTCTTTCATATATTGATTCGTTTTTTTCTAATAAACATCATATACAGGTCAAAAATAATTACATAATTTTGTTAAAAGAATGTATCTTTAAGAACCTTTAACTACACTCTCTTAAACGTCTCTAATATTTCATTTCCCGTGAAATAAAAATTTACCTGTGTCAAACACAACTTTTGCCATTAATAGGCTATTGAAATCCAGATCTTTCAGAACAATTGCTTAACAAACTTCAACGCCTTCAACATGTGTGTATTCTATATTTTCAACCTTAGAAGATTTGATCACGTTTCTGACCTCAGAATGCGACTCACACGGATGGAGATTCTACATTCTTTCGCGACTGACGCAGTTTCCACATTTTTTTACTACTCTATAATATCTTAAATAACCATCACAGTACATCTTAACTTTCAGCAAAGTTCACAGCCCTTTCTGGCCATTGCCTGTGTCTTCGTTTTGACAAACTTCTCACACTCCTTACACCCAAACATCCTACTTCTTTCTAAGAGCATTCGTTCACTGTTCATGGTACCAAACTATGGAATAAACTGAATTCTGACCTCAGACTTTCACCGTCACTTACAGCTTTCAAAAGCCGTCTGAAGAAATTTTACCTTCCTTAAATTTAGTTTCAAAATATATCTCACTTCCTTTAATTCTTTTCATTACCCAGATCCAGATCTAAAACCCCATCTGATATATCAAATTTGATTTTTGATTTTTTTTGTTTTCTTTTAAATATTGTTGTAATGTGTGGCTTTTTGTCTATCCTTTTTTTTCTCTTTTTTTGTTTCAATTATTTTATCTTTTACATATTGTTATAATGTGTAGCTTTATGTCCATCCCTTTTGTTTTTATTGCACTGTAATTCTGGTTAACTGTAAGAGATTGCTCCTGTAGCAGTAAGTTCGCCAGATGACTGTTCATCAAAGTTTTTGAGACCTGCTAATTTTTTTACTGCTTCATCTTGACGCACCTAATATGACAGATAATGATAGTTTTATATCAAAATTATTCCATTAAAATACAGTATGTTGTCTTTTCTGTATTGGCCCTCGTGTCTTCGGAAATAAAAAAAACAATGTAGGAATAGACCAGAACTTACAAGTAGAACTTATTCTGGGAGGGTTTTACACACACTTAGGATTTATAAACATTTAAGAGTACTTTCATTTCTATTAAACTATTTGCAAACATAAATTTTTCACAATGAAAATAAATTGCATACTACATTTTTCACTGGTGTAAAAACATGGGGCATATGTCAAAACTTATAGGATCTAGGATAATTGTCAATTTTCCTGTATTTTTTCATAACAAGCCCTTTGAAATAACACCCCGCATGGTATTGAGTAATCGAACCAGCGATATCTCAGTAATGATGTTAGTTTCTCTATGATCGTTTACCTAAGCTCAGGACTGAATAGACAGGGATCTAGGATAATTGTTAATTTTCCTGCATTTTTCTATAATAAGCCTTTTGAAATGATACCCCGCATGGTAACGAGCAGTAGAATCGGCGCTATCTCAGTGATGATGTTAGTTTCTCTATGATCGTCGTCCTAAGCTCTGGATTGTATAGACATCGAGACCCTATTGAATGTGAACCCTATCGAGAGTTCGGAGCATCGCTACACTCTTCGTGATGTGGCTTGAGAAGATACAGAATTTATGGTGTATTTGTTTGTCTCGGCAGTGCTGCAGCCAATCTAGTTCGGCGAGGGCGATAGAGTCTGGCCTGCCGAAAACGTCTTCGTGAAGTTTTGAAAACTTGAATTGTTACGGAGACTGTTTACGGTTTCTTTCGCATTCCTTCTGCGGCCACGACGTAGTCTTGTTCTGTTTTTTACTTCAGTAAGAGTAGCGAGCTAGTCGGTATAATCGATTTTGGATGGTGCTAGTCTTGAGGCGAGGAGTTCCACACAGCGCAGAGCATGCGATTGTTGGCCGGCCTAGGCGTTGAAGGTGATTACAGATGCTAGATCGGAGTAGTCGACCTATGGGTGACGCGTGGTGATAACATTGGCTTTCAGAGGTGCGGGTTGTGACTGCGGGATTGTAGCGTGCTTTTCGCTCTGCGGAAAGTGGTTGATTTGCGTCAGCACTGCATTTGGCTGGACGTAGCCGATCCAATTCTGTTTCGGCGGCTGAGTTTCTATCTGTAGATGCCCGAATGAATACGGCTTGTTCATTCAACTCAGTGTGTAATCATCTAATTGTCGTCATTTTCATCTTTCAGTTCATCTTCTATCACGGCGAGACGAACGGTGGCGAGTTTGATTTGCAGGCGTGCGAGCTCTCTCCTTGTTAAAGCAAGACTATGAGCTTTCTATGACTTCGTTTTTTTCTTATTCCTGCTTTTTTTAGATAATACTTTGTCTCGTGTAGGCGGTTATGTAGGTAATGTCTATGGAGGTATCTACTTTTGACGAGTCTGTAATTGTAGTCGATTTGGCAATCGACGTTGTCTTCTCAGTTGGAGTTCTCTCACAAGTAGATCTGGCGAAGACAATGATGCAGTTTCCTCTAGGTCCGGTTCAAAGGACATCGTGGTGCAAAACAACAGGTTCGCACTTGACTGTTGCTAGGTTGGAGGATTCGACGTTTACCAGGACTCTGTCGCCATTGATGATGAAGTTTGGAGAAAGCTTGCTGGGTCAATTATCAATGAATACTTCACGTCAGTTTCAAGAAAATTTCTTTAAAATATTGTTCACAAAGTTGACTATCACTTAAACGACAGATTGCTTGAACTGTGTACTCAAGTGAGGTGATTGATCTGGAGCGAACGCGAACATGAACTTTCGTGAACTGATTTTAGCACTGTCGTAATTTCCCTTATGTATCCCATATGATACCTTTGTGCGGCCGCCGGTAGACACGCCAGAGGGCCAACCGCGTGTCGCGTTGGTTATTGCGGTTGTCGTTACGTAATTTAAAATTATCATCAGTAAATATTGCTTTTGGTGTAGCTACATGCAACAAATTAACTATTATTTCTCCTCAATATTTTCGATTTTATGAATTGCTTATATAAAGCCGTTTTGTATATAATAATTATAAACATAATCGAATTGCAAATACTGACGTGCTTATTATATATACCTGCCGAAATGTCAACCTTTTTAATTTATACCAAAGTTAAACTTAGGTCGAAGTTGAAATAGTGTTTGATAGATAAAGTTATGACGAGCTTAGCATATACCAAATTTATTAGTATCATTTTTATCTGTCCCCTGTTTTTATTCCAAGTTTATTAGTAACAGTGTATTTGTTTAGATTTAAGCAACCACGCATTGTCAAGAACATCAAGGTCTCCTGTACTTATGACTTGGAATCTGCTTTTGAACTGAAAATCGTTACATTCTGAGGAAGCTAATTTTAATAAGCCAGGAGATCCTAGATAAGATGGACAACCTTAGATCAGGTAGCTTGAAAGTTTACATGGTAATGAAGTATATTTTTAACCCGCACTTATCTCAATAACAAATACTCCAAAATGTTTCTATGGAAATTTTCTTTAATTCCATATATAGTGTAGGCTAGGGGTGGGGGGGTTGTCGGAGTTCACCAAGGATCCACAATATGTCCGCTATTGTTTAACATAGTAATGAACTATATCGCGGAATATCTGCCAAAACCTGTACCTTGGACACTGCTGTACGCTGATGATATAGTGCGCATTGCCGAAACTCAAATATAAGTACAGGAACAACTAAATGCACCTCAACAGGCATTAAAGAACCAAGGTCTTAAAGTGCACAAATACAAGACTGAATACTCTGAAGACTGACTGTCTGGAGATAACGCCAACGATAACTCATCCGTTATGACCTAAGGAATTTCTCTGAAGAAGATAAAGCAGTTTAAGAATCTCGGTTCAGTCGCAGCTCCGAAAGACAGCATTAAAAAAGATATCCAGCGCAGAATAACAATTGTCTGACTAAAATGGAGATCACTAACAGGGATGTTATGTGACGCTAGAATGTCCATTAAACTCAAAGGTTGGGTTTACAAGCAGTACGACCAGCGTTGATGTACGGGTGGGAATGCTGGCCGATGAGAAAAGTGGACGAAGAAAAGATGCACGTCACAGAAATGAAAATGCAGTTTTGGGCCGGGGAGTTACAAGGTTGGAGAGAATAAAAAATGAGTACATTAGAGGAACGTTTAAAGTAGGAAAAATTGAGGAAAAGCTGAAAAATAATCACTTACGTTGGTAGGGGCACGTTATGAGGCGCAACGAAGATTATATGACAAAGAGGCCGAAGTCGACCCGCTGCCAGCTGGAAGAGCAACATAGATCTTAAAATTATGAATTTGAACTCAATGACCACACAAGATAGACTGTTGTGACGAAAATGTATGAGGAGGGCTGACCCCAAATGGGATATGGGAGCGTAGGCAGGAGAAAGTAGAAGAGAAGATATAGTTTAGGATTAAAAGAGTTAATATGATTATTAGCTTAAAAATTATTTACTTCCGTAATTTTAAGCTTATGAAAGATATAACAATATATATATATATATATATATATATATATATATATATATATATATATATATATATTATGAAAAAAATTCTTTGAAAATTGTTTAACAGAAATACTTCTTCCAAGGGTACCTCTCCAACTAGTGAAGGTTGGAGAGGCACCCCAAGTCAATTCTGTGTAATTAGTTTGTCCTTGGAAAAGCGAAAGGGTTCGGTGGCACTTGTAATCCCCGTCCATTTTAGGATTTAAGTAATGTGACTTTCTTATGCGACCCGCTTTCTTTTTTCCAACAAGTTTCCCCATAATTATTACCTGCAACAGCTTGTGTCTGTCATGCCTCAGCACATGCCCCAGATATTAAACTTTACGTTGTTTGATGGTTTACAAAAGCTTAGGTTTTTGATCAACCCGTTGTAGAACTTCTTCATTAGTGACTCTCTGAGTCTTAGATGTAGACATTATGCTTCTATAGGCCTACATTTCGAATGTCTCTATACATCTCCTGAGTTCTCCCTGAATTGTACAGGCCCCGCATCCGTATCGAATTATGGGCCAGACGTAGGATTCGAGAAGATGGATTCGATGCGGAATTTTAAGGCTACGATTGCAGATTCCATTCGTACCTAAACCTGTTATGGTTTATTGGATTTGGAAACTGGAAAAACTCGAATGATGAAGAATGATTAAATGGCAGGTCTTGGCCTAAGTTGTTGCGGTGAAAGAGTTATTTAATTCTAGGAAAAATTTATAAAATGGAGAACTTGGCATTTACCCAAGTTTTCCGCTTCTTGAAGAGGTAGTTTAGATACAGGGTGTATAACATATAATTTCCAGTGGAAATAATTCAAAATTTGGGCAAAAAATAATTGTAATAATTTTAACAATAATATTGGATTTCATATTATTTTATTTTTAATTAGTTACTTAAGTATATATCAGAAAAATAATGTGACGAGAAAATGAAATAGGAGCCTACTTGTTCTGAATCCAGGATAGAATATGGTACCTATAAGATGAGAGAGAAACGCCTAGGCGTAAATAAATATTTTGTAATGTATCAACGAACATTTGTAATTAACTAATATGTTAATACTGCTAAGGTCTAATGAAGGAAAGGCCCATAAATTATAACTGTACCTTATGTACATTTGATGATGTGGTGGTCTTTTTAGGATTGTCACTGCCAAATATATTTGGTAATTTTATTTTTTCGTAGTAAATGAAAACATTATAGACACTGATTGATAAACAGTTCTAATATCTGTTTCTATAGTACAAATAGGGAGCGATCTCTAAAAGACATATAATTTCTAAAAGACCATTAATTTAATGGTAAATCACCCAACAACGACTTTGTACTAGAATACAATATTATTGTGCTGTAACATTAGATGACTAGTAGATAAACCTTCTATTTTGCAGGTAATCTTTTCTTCATTTATTTTAATAACTTTTTATTGATTTTTTTAATTACCTTATTAACTTTTGCCAACTCCAATTTACCGAACGTTTTACTTTTTACTTCGAATTGTTTCTTTTTTAAGTAACTCATTTCGAACTAATTTAAATCGGTGCTTCTTTTAATGAATTACAGAAACTGATATGTGGAAAACGTCGATTCCATCCCTAGTTTTGTGTGGGGGTGAAAGATAGCTATTTTATTAATTAGATGAAAATGATTCACCAATATTGAATTAAACTAACTGAAAAGAATTAATGGAACCGTCTATGAACTATATGTCCTGCTCATTCGTTATAATCGTGACATTTACAACAAACTAGTCATTGTCCCGACCTAGTTTACTTTTTCCTTTACCTTAAATCCCTTTTTTTACCCCCTTAGGTTTTCATAATAATTCATAATCCTTTTAGGGATAAGATTAATTTTATCCCTGATAGAAAATGAAATAAGAGTTTACTTGTTCTGAATCTAGGATAGGATATGGTGACTATAAAATAGGAGAGAGACGCGTAGGCTTAAATAAATATTTTGTAATGTGTCAACGAACATTTGTAATTAACTAATATGTTATTACTGCTAAGGTCTAATGAAGGAAAAGTCCATAATTTACAACCGTTCCCTATGTACATTTGATGATGTGGTGGTCTTTTTAGGTTTGCCAGTGCCAAATGTATTTGGTAATTTTATTTCTTCGTAGTAAATGAAAACATTATAGACAATGATATATATATATATATATATATATATATATATATATATATATATATACATTGATATAATAGTTCTAATATCTGATTCTATAGTACAAATTGAGAACGATCTCCAAAAGGCATATAATTTCTAAAAGACCCTTCATTTAACTGGAAATATAAAGCTATCTATTCAAACAAGGCAAAAATGGTCCATGGATGTTTAAAAAATTATTTTAATTATCTTAATTCAATATTTTACAAAACTGTGTCACACGGATTGTAGAAATAAATAAATAATGCACCTTGTAATAATATTATAAATAATATTATATTTTACTAATTATATATTACTAAAATAATAATTATTTATATTACAATTTAAAACTATAATTTACTCAACATGTATTATTATTATTCTGAATCTTTTTGCACTATCTTCTTTTATTTTAATTACTCTAAAATCTTCATTGTTCATTAGATCTCCAAATTTAAACATAACTAATATAGAAACACTATGTATATAGTTGCAGCTAAAGGAACACCATCTATATTGCACTTCTGTGATAGATCTGGTTGACAGCATATTTAGGGCAACACTTCACAAAGTATTCACAGCATCGCCATATGCCTCCCCGAATATGCAACTACCGTATTTTCTGTCTGCATTTATGCAGATAGAAAATACGGTAGTTGCATGCACCTATATTCGATTTTAGGCAATTCGTAATATTTTCGTAGGAAGTTGTAGGTAAAAACCTATTTAAAAAAATGTGTTATATTTTATTCTAATAAGTTGCGAAGTGAGTTGTTTTTAAATAAGCTACGAAATACTCAAAAGAGGTTAGCAATTTGCCTTACGTCGTTAGACCCCATAACCGTAGACTGTAAACTAGTGATGTAACAAATACTCGCATACGCGAATTTGCCCATATTAGTTAATATTTGCAAAAATAATGCTAAATATTTTGTGAAGGTGATTGCAACGAAATATTCTTATCGACAAGTAGAAAAATACATTAAAAAACCAAATTAATTACAGTAGATGTATCAAGAAAACAAACTTAAATTATAGAAAACATAACTTAATTATCATAACTTAAATTATTAATGTATCCAGAAAACATAACTTAAATTTGAAAAACTATTGTAAAAAATATAGTAAAAAGAACTTTGTTTTTTTTTAACATATGAATTTTGAAAAAAACCATGTGGTTTTTCTTTGAAACAAAAAAGAACGTTACAAATCGTTCACCATAATAGTAAATTGTAACAGTAATTAAGTACTTAAAATTACCATCTTTTTACTATAACAACAAACATTATTGCCAAGAAAAATTCAACTCTTCCTCTAGTAAAGTAACCCTTTTTTAAGAACATAACTTTTATTTATGATTAAACCAAAAATAACGTGTTTAATAGTTATTACCTAATCAAATTGGGGCAGTCGAATATAAAATTTCAAAAACACAAGCTGTGATGCCTTTTCTCTTCGCAGTCTGCTGTGCTGAAGTGTCTAAAGAAGACTAGCCCCATTAAATATTGGTTCGTTGCGAACACTCGTGTTGTCATAGACAAAAGACGCCATATTTAAAAAGCAGTATTCGAATTCATATTCGCGTATACCGGTGCCATATAATCACATTCGCATTTGCATTCGCCAATACCGATGCCATATAATTGCATTCGCATTTGTATTTGCGGATACCGGTGCCGTATAATCGCATTCGCATTCGTATTCGCGAATACCGGTGCCGTATAATCGCATTCGCATTTGTATTCGCTAATGTGTAAAAATCTATATACGTTACATCACTACTGTGAACATAAATAAAATCACCATGAACAGATAGATGCATGACAAACAAAAATTGTTATTGTCACGTAGTAGCAAAAACCATTATTAGAAATTCACAAGATTAGTAACTGAAATATGGTTATCTCTGTTGGATATTTTCTGCTTCCAGCATAATATGGTATTATTAGTCATAACTCCTTATCCATTAATTAAAGCGTCCTCTAAACAAATGCTGTTGAAACAATATTATAAATAGTGATAACTGGATCTATGTATCTGGAGCAGTATCTACGTGATAAGTAGTCATTTTGACTTGTTCAGTATTTTACACAATTACATTTATATATATATATATATATATATATATATATATATATATATATATATATATATATATAAATATATATATAATAAAGTGAATTTTGTACTCAGAAAATATTTTAAAACGAGTGATTTATTTTATGTATAGATTGATAATAGAAGCCAGAAAACCTGTTCCTAGAATTTCTGTCTGCCTATTAATTTGTTCTTCAATCACAGGAACTCTTCCGGAAAGATTTCAATAAAGTTTGGTATGGTATAGTACATATGGCGGACTTATTGCTACATAAGCAATCTCTTCCAGTCAACCATAACAAATTTAGTTGGCAGATTGTAAGAGATTTTACAATGAAAATTCTTTATAGTACATTAGACGAAAAAAAATTTAAAAAAATACGAAATTATAAGTAAAAAAAACTATTGACATGATTTGGGATGGGAAAGACAGGAAAGGACAAGGACACAAAGGAAAAGGTTTCAGGAGAGCCAGAACTTTTTCACTCGATCTTTGAAAATATTTAGAGATATGATTTTCCTGATGTCAGGATCCAGGTGATTCCAAATTTTTGCTGCTTAGACCGTGAAGGATTTTTTGTAAGTGGTAGAGGTATGTTTAGGAATAAGTAGCGTAAGTTAATTTTCAGATCATAGCCCAAGGCTGTGAGCAGACAAATCTTTAAATTTGCCACTAAGATAATTTGGGCTATGAGATTTTTCTAATATATTAAAAACAAGTGTAAGTATGTGAAGTTGGCGTCGATCATCTATCTCCAGCCATTTGAAAAGTGACCTGTATTCAGAAATGTGATCTTATTTTCTGAGACCGAAGATATACCGGATGCATAAATTTTGAAGACATTCCAACTTTCACAAATATTCTTCATTAAGATCAGGATAGCAGACATCTCCATAATCAATGGACCAATATTTAGTGGAGCTTTTCTTCTATAGGCACTTCAGCACAGCAGACTGCGAAAAGAAAAGGCATCGTAGCTTTTATTTTTGGAATTTTATATTCGGCTGCCCTAATATGATTAGGTAATAACTATTAAACATGTTATTTTTGGTTTAATTAGGAATAGAAGATATATTTAAAAAAAAAGTATTATTCACTTTATTAGGAGAAAAATTGATTATTAGGTAATAACTGTTAAACATGTTATTTTTGGTTTAATTAGGAATAGAAGATATATTTAAAATTGATTATAAGGTAATAACTAATTTGATTATTAGGTAATAACTGTTAAACATGTTATCTTTGGTTTAATTTTTATATATATTATAATATATATTTAAAATTGATTATTAGGTAATAACTGTTAAACATGTTATTTTTGGTTAAATTTGATTATTAAGTAATAACTGTTAAACATGTTATTTTTGGTTAAATTTGATTATTAGGTAATAACTGTTAAACATATTATTAAAAGAAGATATATTTAAAATTGATTATTAGGTAATAACTAATTTGATTATTAGGTAATAACTGTTAAACATGTTATTTTTGGTTTAATTAGGAATAGAAGATATATTTAAAAAAAAGTATTATCACTTTATTAGGAGAAAATTTGCAGTAAAATTGATCATTTTAAATATTTAACTACTGTTGTAATTTACTATTATGATGAACGATTTGTAATGTTTTTTTGTGTTTTAAAGAAAAATTAAATGGTTTTTTTTCAAAGTTTTATATAGCTAAGATACATTTTAGTAAATAGCAAGTTTGTGCATATATTCAAAAAACTAAATTTCTTTTTTTTTACATGACATACCATATTTTTTGCAACAGTTTTTAAAATTTAAGTTCTATTTTCTTGAATCATTTTTCTACTATAATTAAATTGATTTTTTGATATATTTTTCTACTTGTCGATGAGGAAATTTCGTTGCAATCAGCTTCGCAAAATTACCTTCGCATTCTTTTTGCAAATGTCAACTAACATGCGAATATTCGTGAATGTGAGTATTTGTTACATCACTAGTTTACAGTATATGGTTATGGGGTCCAACGACACAGGAAAGTTGCTGACCTCTTTTGAGGATTTCGTAACTTGTTTAAAAACAATTCACTTCGCAACTTATTAGGATAAAATATAACACATTTTTAATAGGTTTTTACTTCCTACGAAAATATTAAGAATTGCCTAAAAGCGAATATAGGTATATTCCTTAAAAATGCAGGCAGAGGTTACGGTAGTTGCACATCGGAGGAGGCATATGGCGATGCTGTGAACACTTTGTGAAGTGTTGACCTAAATATGCTGTCAACCGGAACTATCACAGAAGTGCAATATAAATGATGTTCCATTAGCTGCAACTATATAGATAGTGTTTCTATATTAGTTATGTTTAGATTTGGAGATCTGGCGAACAGTGAATATTTTAAGGTAATTAAAAATAATATAAAATCATTACAAGGTACATTATTTATTTATTTCTATAATCCCTGTGACACAGTTTTATAAAATGTTGTTCATGATAATAAAAATCATTTTTTAAACGTCCACGGATCGCTTTTACCTTGCGTCAACAAAAAAATAAGGCTCGTTTAGAAATTATTTGTCTTTTAGAAATCATTCTCTGTTGGTACTTTACAAATATATATTAGAATTTTCGATCAATCAGTGTCTGTAATATTGTTATTTTCTAAAAAAAATAATATTACCAAATACATTGCTGGCAAACCTAAAAAGACCACCACATCATCACATGTACACAGGGTACGACAATAAACTTAATTTATTGGTCTTTCCCCAATAAACCTTAGCAGTAATAACATATTAATTAATTTCAAATGTTCGTTGATACATTACAAAATATTTATTTACGCCTAGGCGTTTCTCTCCCATCTTATAGTCACCATATCCTATTCTGGATTCAGAACAAGTAAGCTCATTAAGCTAATTTTTTCGTCACATTATTTTTGTGAGACATACCTAAGTAACTAATTACTATACATAATATGACACTCAATATTATTGTTAAAATTACTCCGATCTGATAAGGAATCTATCAATAAGGATTTATATTAACATAAAATATATTTTTAGTTGGTGTTCCTGGACTGGTTGGTGTAGGTCATCTTAGTAGGATCATCTTTTCTGGATTTAGGGATGCAGTTGATTTAGTGTATGACTAGAATACATAACACTATTTACGTGTTTCTTAATAAAGTTTATTGTCATTCTCTTTCTTATAGACTTTTACTAGTAAACCTAAATTAGTAAACAGAACGGTAAAACGGCCAATTTTTATACTTATTTCATAAAAAATTATGTTGTGTGTGTTGCGTATTAAATTAGATACCAACAAACGCCATTAGATAACTCATAAAAAATATTTTGTCGAAAAATGATTTGTCCTAAATTTTTCAACACAAGTAAAACAACGGTCAAAGGTCACCCTTATATATTAAATCCTATATACATACATCTTATATATTAAATCGTGCACAATACTAAATAAAAACAAAATTACTGCTTATCGGGTAGAACCTATATCAAGGGAGAAACTCCGGGTAAAAACCTAGTTACATCATAGTAAATATTTACACAATAGTGTATTTAGATAACGCTGTGATTGAAGGATATGGAGATAAATACCAATTACGTCACATTGTGTTACAAGTTGGGTACATATCACAAAATAATCCTATCTCATTTATTAATCTTGTTATTTTGCAAATACGAGTGGTTTTGCCTGATAATGACATTTTTTATTTGAAACATCAACAAATCAGAACGTTTTACGTTTCGGTCAGCTTCGCCTCTCGTCGGCTTTTTCCGACTTAATTCGGTCAGCTTCGCCTCTCGTCGGCTCTTTCCGACTTAATTCGGTCAGCTTCGCCTCTCGTCGGCTTTTTCCGACTTGATTCGGTCGGCTTCGCCGTTGTCACCTGACAGTTTTGTTAAGTTAAAATTATATTTTTATAAGATTGTTAAAAAACATTTCTGTCATAAATTAATTCATAAAAATATAAATATAATATGTATGTTATATAGATATTTCACATCTCGCAGGCGTCCATTGGTGGCTCAACATTTTTTTTGTTTATCTTGCATTCTTCTACTGATTTTTTATGGTTTCATTTGTGTTCGTTCGATAGCGTTTAGTGGCCGATATTGTCCGTCTTCTTTGTGCACTCGTCATGTTTTCGGTTTCGGTAAACATGGTAATAGAATTTACGTTACAACTAAAGTTGATGGAGAGTCATGGTAGGCGACAACTGTATACAATATTGTTAGTGTTAACGTATTATATGAAGATGGTTTGATAAGTGATTTGATTCGAATACTAATAGACGGCGCTAGAGTCATCTATAATAATCATCTGTAATCCTCACGTAGTATAAAACAAAGTCACTTCCCGCGTTTGTCTGTCCCTCTGTACGCTTAGATCTTTTAAACTACGCAACGGATTTCACTTAATTCAGATAATTTCTCCCGGATTCACTATCATTCAGATAATTTCTTCCGGATTGTTTATACGTATAATACATGCATGTTATATTTACAAAAAATATAAAAAAAGTCAATGTTTCGTAAAAAAATAGAATTTTGGACGCTTCCATTGCTAACGCTGACTAAACTTTACGAGATATATCAAAATGTTGTACTATGGAATTGTGTATTTTAAAAATATTTACAAAAAAGTTCGTGATGATATATATCTATATCCTACGGATAACCCGGAGTGACCATTTTTAAGCGATTGATATTTATTTTTTTGTGGGTTATACTTAAATAAGTTGTTTACGTTGGACATTTAATGTAGATAAAATTGATTCTTTAGAGCAAATCATTATCATTATCGTTAATATTTTAGAATATATAACATATTTAAAATTACCAAAAATCAGTACTCGCGATGCCGATGCCGTGTAGGGATGGCGGGCGGCAGCGGCGCGTGCCTATAAATAGCGCGTCGCAGGCCGCGCGTCACCATATGGCATTGTATGATTGCAGCGATCACACGCGTTTATCGGAGCTCTCAAACAAGTAAAATAAAAAAAATAAAAACGTGCTTTTCAGCGCGACACTATAAACCGCAAAAACATCTTTAAACATTGTATATAAAGACACCTGTAGTATATTCTATTAATGACACTAATATTATTTATTAATCGCTCCATAATTAGACCACGTTAGTAACTAAATTGCACACGTGCGAAGCCGGGGCGTGTCGCTAGTAGTTAATATATAGTCTTTTTCCTAAAAGTTTTTTTTAAATAATTCGTTTAACCAAACGTGTTTTCGAGTAATCATTGTGGCGTGATGAAAATGAATAAAACGGATATAGGATCACTCAGTTGTCCGTCTGTCTGTCAAAGCCCTCTTTCTCAGAAACGGCTTTAGACATTAATTTAATTAATATCGTGTAATGAGGCCTACAAACTTATATTGCTGAATTTCAAGTTTTTTGGTTCACACAATAAGAAGACATCGCACTTCAATGCGAGTTTACTCTTTAAGAATCGATTTTCATATATAGCGCCCGGTATGACGTTTTAGGAAGAGTAAAATCAGAATTTAGAGCGCACGAAGTTCAGAGCGTTAAAAAAGTGTAACCGTTAGGTAGCCTCTCTGCGCAACATTTCTGCGCGTCTTTAGAGTGAGATATTAATATATTTATTTGGCATTTTCTTATGGCGTAATCCCAATGACGGAGTGTAACACATATATTGACATTTTCTTATGGCGTAATCGCAATGACGGAGTGTGACACACATAGTTTACTATCGTTCGCTTATGTCAAGATGTAATCATTAAATGTAATTATAGGTGTCTTCTATCTTCTATAATTCTATTACCATCTTATATTTGGTGTCTTCTATCCTACAAAATTAAAAAGTCTCTTTTAATTTTAACTTCTTAGACTGATGTTAATAAATGTTTTTAGTATTGTTGTATAAATTTGATCTTGTTTTCCATTTTTTCCAAAGAATTTTCCAATTACATTTAATAATATTGATATTTACATTTATATACAGCGTTATCTATATTATACATTCCAAGAGAATTGTACTTAAGGAATAAACTATAGTCGCGCATCGGAGCTGACACGAACAATTTTTTTTATTCATAAGATATTCTTACTCATTGATCATCAAAACCTATAGTATAATACTTCCGGTTAACCTATTAAATTAAAAGTCAGCATAACAGAAGGAGACTTCCTATTATGCTGACTTTCAAGCACAAGCAAAGAAAAAAATCCAAAAATTAATGACTTCTATTTCTTTGCGGGATTATACATTTTTATAATTAGTTTGTTTTTACGCCTATGAAAGATATGATAGACCTTTATATGAAAGATATATTAGACCTTTATATAATAGACCTATTAAAGGTATAATACACATTTTACCTTGTGAAAAATTAATATTTGTAAATAGTTTCATAGAAATACAATGTACTCTTAAAAGTTTATAAATGCCTAAATTTGTGACGGGATCTTCGTAGTACGAGTCCTATTTGTGATTGAGGTTTTCTGTTTTCTGGGAGGTATGACAAAGAAAGAAATCGATGAGAGAGTTTTATTTACATTGGATCACTCACTTTCTTCTTACAGAGTTGAAGGGCTTTGGGTAAATGATTTAAAGCGTGACGTAATAAGCGCGGAAGTCGTACGCCTAGTAATTAGTTGTAGCTTTTTAAATTATCGATCAAGTTTTATCCGACAGAAGAGTGTAAGTGCACGAGATAGCCGCTGATATCTCAATCGTTCAGGGTTAACTTCAGTTTTCACAATTAATTACACTAAGAAGGAGTTTTGAACAAGCCCAAGGCTCAACCTACAATAGCATTGTAAAATTCTTTTATAGTTCAATAGCAATTTATATGGCATCTTGAACCCAAACGATAAATTATTTATTACGCAATATGGCATCTTGAACCCAAACGATAAATTATTTATTACGCAATATGGCATCTTGAACCCAAACGATAAATTATTTATTACGCAATATGGCATCTTGAACCCAAACGATCAATTATTTATTACGCAATATGGCATCTTGAACCCAAACGATCAATTATTTATTACGCAATATGGCATCTTGAACCCAAACGATCAATTATTGATTACGCAATAATATTGACGCCAGATAAGCGTCGATGTTTTCGTGTGGGAAAGACCCCCTTGATTAGAGTTTTGCAAGATGTAAAAACCTTTCAAGTTTGAGTGGTACTCGCACTACGGGGTTTCCGTACATATTTAGACATTTATAAACATTTAATCAAAAATAATATACCTATTAAACTATTAACAAAATTTTAATTTTTTAGAACGAAAATGTATTGCCTGCTATATTTTTTGCAGGCCTGTGTTTAAAAAAGAAATTTGTTTCTGATAGAACTACAAATTAGAGATTTTCGGTTTTTTTCCTTTACTTGTGTTTTGAGACCTTGCTTTTTGATAAATTTTATGATTCTAGGTCAACGGGAAATACCCTATAAGTTTATATTTATTTGCGAATGTCAAAATGTTGTGCCCTATGGCACAAATGCCCGTATTTTTAGGGTTTTTTTGATTGCGTTGACTTAGAAGCTTGATTTTTTTACAACTTCAAGGGATCGTAGACTTAAGTATTTAATATTAATTTCAGCTTAATAATTCTACGCGTTCCTGAGAAAAACGGTCCTGGCAGACCGACAGACGGGCAACGAAGTGTTCCTTTTTTCCTTTTGAAACACGAAATCCTGAAAAAAGGAAAGGTCTCTGTTCGAAAGAGTAGTTCAAGAAAATGCAAAAATATACTCACGAATGTCTTTTAAAAAATCTGGAGTTAGGTACGGTAAAGGAATTTTTGGAAAAGATTCAAAGATTGGGAAAGGTTCAAGGGTTGCTACACTTGATTACGCCATTGATTGAGAAAAAGGTATGAAATATGAGGGCTACGAAGCTATACCACCTTTTCAACGGCTGTCAATTACATTACAATATCAAGCGACTGGAGATACTCACGAAGATTTGAAATTTTACGGTGTTCCACAATAACTTTCCTTAATAATTATGGACTCCCTTCGATGCGGTAATACAAATTTTAAAGCATTGGCTTCTCCGCCATTTTTTTGCGCGAAAAGTCGTTGTCCTTCAAACGCTGAACGTGGACTAAAATATATTGCCCAATATAAATCATAAACGATGCGACGAAAAAATATGGTGATAAAATTGAAACTCGTTTAAACTTAGGTCCAATATTGAGGAAACTTCAATACTAACGCTAAATGGTCAATAATATTGCGCTTTTCGTAATGTGCAATTTAATTGATAGCCCATGGCCCACTTATGGTGCATGTACGTTTTAGGATTCTGCAGTGAAGCAGGGAACTTTTATAAATTGTTCACGTTCGTTTGGTCCATCCATCTGTCTGTCACGTATAACATTTTTAACCATCACAGTCTTGTTTGGACGAAAGTTTGGACGTAGATGTTTCCATATGAGGTTCTAAAATATTTTTCTTCGCTGATCTTATTCCATGTCATTGCGTAAAATGGATTTGAAGTTTAAAATGATGTACAACACCTTTAGCTAACTCCTAATTTTTGAGTTAGCTAACTCCTAATTTTTGAAATTCTCCTAAGTTTTAGCTAATCCTAATTTTTGGAGTTGTCGCTCATGCATTTTTTAGTCCGTCAGTGAAGACCGTTTTTTTTAGAAATCGCTTGATGCAGAAACTTCAAATTTAGCATAATAGTAAAGCATAGTACCACCATATACCCACATACAAACCAAATGCTAAAATTTGAAAATATTGATTAAAAATTAGGGTTGAGGAAATCAAATACTCTAATTTTTTTTTCTAATTCCATGTATAGTGTGGTGTACCGTTTTAAAGGGCTAGTTATAAGGGTTTCAAGATATTTTTTCATACTTTAGGTGTTATATATTCAGAAATATCCTAAAAAATATGCAAAAAGACTCTCCTCTTACTTCTTACTCTCCCTCAATGAGATCTTGTCCGGAAAAGCTGGTTTTGTAAAGGCAGACAAGTAAGAGAATAAAATCTCATTTTGCGACAAATGGTGGAAAAAGCTAGAGAATTTAATTTACAGCTCTACATATGTTTTTTTGCATTTTTGAAGAGCCTTCGACACAGTTCAGTATTGCAAGTTGCTGAATATCCTCTCGGGAATGGATGTGCCACTCATCAGAAGCCTTTACGAATATGGCACTGCAACTATTTGGATCGACAATTTGATATCCAAGAAATTCCAATCCATGGTTGGTGTTAGAGAGGGCTGTATTCTATATCCATTGCTCTCCGAAATTTAAACTGAATATATCATGCAGTTAGTTCTTGGAGATTGGGACAAAGATATATTGATGGGTGGTAGGAAAATGTCAAACTTACCTTATGCCGATGGTACTATTGTCTTTGCATTTTCTGAGAAAGAAATGGCTAATCTCCTCAGACGACTAGAAGCCACTGGGCTAGATTTTGATCTAGTTATAAATCGTGAATAAACAAAATTATTAATATAAACGGAGTAAATAACAACTGTCCGAAATTAAAGTAGCTGCAAAGTGGCATAGAGCTACATACAATAAGGCTCAATTATAACAAATATCGGTGATTTCGAGGAGGAGATTCGTAAACGCTATGCCACCACTAGATATGCGGTAGAGAAGTTTCCGAAGATTTTGAGAATATAAATGATGGCCGCGCTTCAGTGCTACTGGAGAAACAATTAGAAATGGCTATTCAAAAGCAAATATAATCTCAGGATAATTTACCAAGAGCCATCTCAGCAGAAATCGATATTGATAACTTCATCACAACGGAAATGGCTGTTTACGAAAACGATGGGTCTAGAGGGAAATATGTTGATTCGGCCTACATCAATTTAAGGAGCATTCCTCCAACTAGTGTAGAGTCAGAGAAAGCTTTCTCGTCATCGGGTTGCTTCAATCTTGCGTGCAAATAGGGTTACCATCTGACCGAATAAATCCGGTCGAGACCGGATTTTGAAAGTTTAGGCCAAACTCCGCTCGGGTTTTAATCAAGACCGGACTTTTGTCATGCCACAGTAAATCACAGGTGAGCAGAGTAATTACCTACTCGTTCTGTCCGCGCTTCCTTCCCGCCCCAATTCAAATGCGCCAGTGGGCCGAGCGGGACGGGCAGCGGGGACCGTTCAGCGCATGTCCACGCGCTTGAGCGGTATTTGAGGGGAAATGAACGAAAATAATAATAATATGAGAGATTTAAATTTGAATGCTAGTTTGAGGAAATTTAGAAATTCGACATTATCAAAATTAAGTTAACAAATGAAAAAAAAATATAATGAAATAATGATGTTACATATCGACTGGAAATTTTGTGATTCGTCAAGAAAATTTGTCGTCTGGAAAGTTTTTTCAAATAAAAAATGCCTTTTTGTCATTTGTTGACTAAATGAAAAAAATGCATTTTTTATTTGAGAATAAGTTTCCAGACGACAAGTTTTCTGATCGAATCAGAAAATTTCGAGATCGCAGATCAATAAAAGCAAAATTACTCGCACAATATAACTTCCAGTATGCGACACGTGCTGATTTTCACAGTGAAATTTCTTCAAAAACAAACTTTTTGAAAGCTGTTGCCAGTGGATAAAAGTATAAAGTGCCATAAATGTAATTAACGTTCATAAAGTCTAATTATAATCTACTGAGGTTTATTTTTACCGGACCGGACTTTTTTACAGAAATCAGAATTTTTTATTGCCTGCAGCCGGCTTTTCGATTTAAAGCCCTGGTCACCCTACGCGCAAATGATTGCATTTGCGCTCAAGATTGAGTGATATGACTTTAGACACATTGTTGTTTCTGCAATATCATTACCTCAATCAATGATTGAATAAATCTCATTTATTTATTTGCTGATTCAAGCCTTTATTTTCCAAGAAAAAGCAAAACAAAAAAGATTACAATATTTCAATGAATAAATCGTATTCAATTGAATATTAATATTAATCTAAAATACTTTAACTAAATCACTAAACAAAGATGTTTTTGTATAATATTTGTAGAAAAAAAATTAAATAAAAATATACTCGATTTCAATAACTAAATAATTTTGTGATAGTAAAATAATATTTATACTCAAATCATTGGGGCACCCATTATCGGATGAAGACCTCCTCCAAGTCTTCTCATTCCTTTCTGTCTTTTGTGATCTTAGTCCATGTGAGGTCTGCGATCTTCACTCTAGCGACGATGGGGGCGGTCGCGGCGACGTGGTTCCGCCGCGGCCACCAGTGAGCAGTACACGCTCACTCCAGCGTCCATCTGTAGCACGTACCATATGACCAGCCTAGCGCCACCTTAATTTACAGGCTATTTCTAACACATCCGTTAAATCGGTACGTTTCCTTAAGTCACTATTTCTTACTCTGTACTTCAAACTAAGACCCGTCATGCTCCTCTCGGTTGCTCTCTGGAATCTTTGTGGTTTTTGGATTATTTCTTTAGTCAGAGCCCAGCTTTGACAACCATATAATAAAGTTGGTGTAAGAAAAGTGTCAAATGCTTTTTTCTTTAGGGAAGTCGGTAATTTGTGTTTGAATATGTGTTTTAATGACCAACATCTTGACAACGCCATTTTAATCCTTCTGTTTACTTTGGTAAGTATTTAATTCATAAATATGATTTGCTGTTCTGGGTACACGTAGTTCTCGACGTAGTCCAAATTATTTGATCATATTGTTATGGGTATTCTTTCTCCATTAGTCATTACGCATGTTTTGATTTTATTAATTTCTAAACCTAATTTTTTTCTCTCCGTGTCAAGGGATTGTAATGTACATTCCAGGTGCTTATGGTTTTCACATAATAGTACTATTTTATCAGCAAAGCGTAAGAGGTTCAGGCACTATTCATTTATTTTTATGTCCATTGTATTCCAATTTAAATTACGGAAAACATTGTCTAATGGGGCTGGAAATAAATTAGGAGATATTGGATCATCCTGTCTTACACCGCGTTCAATTTTGAAGGATTTGCCTTGTCTCTCCAATTTTACAGCTGCTCTACTTTTATTATATATTTCTTGTAAAATTTTGATGTGTTTTTTGGTATTCCTTGTTTAATTAGGGCTTTCTGTAACGATGAATGCATTATAGAATCAAATGCCTTAGAGTAATCAATAAACGCGATATATGATGATTTATCATACTCGGAATATTTTTCCAGAATTTGAGTTAGAGAAAATCTATCGAACGAAATCCAGCTCGTTCCCCTGGTTAGTTAAATTCTAATATCGATGTTATTCTTCTCAATATTAAAACGAGTATATCTTAGGTATAAATCTCATACCTAAGATATAATCGTTTTACCGAGAAAATTATATTAGAATTTAAATTTTCATGTGTTGATTAAAAACAATATTCAATAAGGGACTCAAATCAGGATAGAAGCAAGCGTTTAATAATTTATTTTTGTTTGTGACTGAGTTTTTATCATAATGACCTTTAACATTTCATCATAATTTTATTGCTGAATTATAAATTACTTATTCTAGAATGACAGTTGTTGTAACTCTGAAAGAAGACCGGCGAAAATGGATGTGGAATTACGGAAATAGAATACATTTTAAAAATTAAAAAAAATAGTGTTTTTTAATGTAAAATTCAAAATGTATTCCGCAAATATTCCACTAAAATTATGAAAAAAATATGGGTTCCTAGAAGCCTACCCAAGTTGTAGGGAAACCCTAGCGATGATTTTGTATGTCCTAATTTTTTAAACATTTCCCGTGCCTTTACGCCTGTGAAAGATATAATATACATTTACATTGTGGAAATTTAACATTTATGAACAGATTGATATAAATATTACGTTTATAAGGGCCAAAATGTGTATGAAACCCTCGTAGTGCGAGGTTTACTCGTACTTGACAGGTTTTTTAGAATATCGTTCTAAATATGCTATTCAAAATCGTCAAAAAATAGTTTTGTATTCCTCATAAGAAGCTTTCAGACACGCGAGTTGACGCGTGAGTTATAACGGTATGTAATATACCTTTTTTCTAAACATTCCATTTTCCTAAACATTTCCAGACAACTCATTTTTCTTAAACTCCTCATTTAAGGTACGAAAATCAAATAAAATACGCAAAAAGATAGCATTCCGCTCGCTTATTCCGAAATTATTCAGCAGAAAATTATGAAAAACAGAGTTAATAAATTTTTGCTAGAAAAATATAGCCATTCTTCTAGACCTCATCATTTTTTTAAAACATGCGCCATGTTTTTACGCATACCCATGATTATAGTAAATAATACGTTGTAATATATTTTTTGTGAAAAATTAACATTTGTAAATAAGCTTAATTGAAATATAATGTACGCCTGACGATGATATAATAAAAAATACGTCCCAATATATTTATTTTGTGACAAATTAACATTTGTAAATATAGTTTAATAAAAGCATAATGTACGCCTGTCGATGATATAGTAAATAATACGTTGCAATATATTTCTTTTGTTAAAAATTTACATTTGTAAATATAGTTTAATAGAAATATAATGTACGCCAGTCGACGATATAGTAAATAATACGTTGCAATATATTTCTTTTGTTAAAAATTTACATTTGTAAATATAGTTTAATAGAAATATAATGTACGCCAGTCGACGATATAGTAAATAATACGTTGCAATATATTTCTTTTGTTAAAAATTTACATTTGTAAATATAGTTTAATAGAAATATAATGTACGCCAGTCGACGATATAGTAAATAATACGTTGCAATATATTTCTTTTGTTAAAAATTTACATTTGTAAATATAGTTTAATAGAAATATAATGTACGCCAGTCGACGATATAGTAAATAATACGTTGCAATATATTTCTTTTGTTAAAAATTTACATTTGTAAATATAGTTTAATAGAAATATAATGTACGCCAGTCGACGATATAGTAAATAATACGTTGCAATATATTTCTTTTGTTAAAAATTTACATTTGTAAATATAGTTTAATAGAAATATAATGTACGCCAGTCGACGATATAGTAAATAATACGTTGCAATATATTTCTTTTGTTAAAAATTTACATTTGTAAATATAGTTTAATAGAAATATAATGTACGCCAGTCGACGATATAGTAAATAATACATTGCAATATATTTCTTTTGTGAAACATTTTTATTTCTAAATATAGTTTAATAGAAATATAATGTACGCCAGTCGACGATATAGTAAATAATACGTTGCAATATATTTCTTTTGTTAAAAATTTACATTTGTAAATATAGTTTAATAGAAATATAATGTACGCCAGTCGACGATATAGTAAATAATACGTTGCAATATATTTCTTTTGTTAAAAATTTACATTTGTAAATATAGTTTAATAGAAATATAATGTACGCCAGTCGACGATATAGTAAATAATACGTTGCAATATATTTCTTTTGTTAAAAATTTACATTTGTAAATATAGTTTAATAGAAATATAATGTACGCCAGTCGACGATATAGTAAATAATACGTTGCAATATATTTCTTTTGTGAAAAATTTTTATTTGTAAATATAGTTTAATAGAAATATAATGTACGCTTGTCGACGATATAGTAAATAATACGTTGCAATATATTTCTTTTGTTAAAAATTTACATTTGTAAATATAGTTTAATAGAAATATAATGTACGCTTGCCGATGATATAGTAAATAATACGTTGCAATATATTTCTTTTGTTAGAAATTTACATTTCTAAATATAGTTTAATAGAAATATAATGTACGCCAGTCAACGATATAGTAAATAATACGTTGCAATATATTTAATTTGTGAAAAATAAACATTAATAAACATAGTTTAATATTGATATAATGTACGCTCAAATGTTTGCAAGTGCTAAATTGTGAACGGAACCCACGTGGTGCGAATCTCACTCATGCTTGACTGGTTTTATATCATTATAATGTTCTCTTTAATATAATTAATTACCAGATATAATAACACACTAGAATTAAGAAAACTTTGATTTACTGTCTCAATGTGTCGAGCACGAGTGGAATTCGCGCTACGAGGGTTCCGTACACATTTAGCCAATTATATTTATTGGTACATAATATTCTATTTATTTATTATTATTATTATAACTACATATTTCACAGGCGCACGTTAAAAATGTTTTTTATGTGATATGATTATAAACTATATGACTATAAACTATTTTCGGATTTTTTCTTTGCTTGTGCTATAAGACCTTGTTTTTTTTCCATTTCATGATTCTAGGTCAACGGGAAGTACCCTAAAGGTTTTGATTTATTTGCGAGTTTCAAAATATGTCGCGTAAATGACCGTATTTTTTGATTGCATTGACTTAGAAGCTTAATTATTTTTTACAGTTCCAAGAAATAGTAGACTTAAATATTTGATGTAATTTTCAACTTGATTCTTCTACGCGTTTCCAGGAAAAATTAATAAATTAATATTTAAAAAATTAATATTTTAAATTTTTTAGAACGAAAATGTACTACCTGCCATATCTTTCACAGGCGCGTAATTACAAATATATTTTTTATGTGATATAACTACAAATTAACGATATTCGAATTTTTTCCTTGTGCTGTGAGATCTTGCTTTTTGCCAAAATTCATACTTCTAGGTCAACGGGAAGTACACTTAGGTTTTAATTTATTTGCAAGTGTCAAGATATGCGACATAAATGGCCGTGTTTTAGGATTTTGTTTCTTTGGTTGACTTAGAAGCTTGTTTTTTTTACAGCTCTAAGGAACCGTAGATATTAGTATTTCATATTAATTTGAATTTGGTACCTCCATGCGTTCTTGAGAAAAAGAGTCTTGACCGACAAATAGACATTCTTTTTTAGGTACGGAACCGTAAAAACAATGATAAAAAACCAAATTACCTTTTAAATACAAAATATAACCCACTGCACTCAAAACACATCCTGCCAACAAAATTCATCGGGTTCATAAATACAATAATTCGTATCATTCTTGAACACGGCGCCTATCCAAAAAAATTACCGCTAAATGTCACGCTGATGCGAACGTGAAAATGTAACGAGACAAACCTGAAACCCCTCGAGGTTAATAACAATTATTTCTACCCCCGAGCGGGAGGGAATATATTTTCCAAAAGATTATCCAACAAACAACTTGGGAATACCCTGAGTTGTTTCGAAACAGTGTATTTAATCTATTTTTGACGTTATCGAGAGAGAGTTGTGGCCAACTAAATGGATCGATGCGAGAAATTTATTACAATTTGACGTCATTGATAAAAGTTTAATAAAATTCAGCTTGTCTGTGCGAAGTAAGGATCGGTGAAACTGACGTCAGCGCCGTCTGGTGACAAGTCAAAAAACACTTACAATGCGTATTATCATATACACGATGTCCGGGAATAAGTTTCGGACAAAGAAAGACGTTATTTCTTGACTGAAAAATAGTTGATTTTCGTTAAAATCTAATTTAATTGATGACTTGTTTTCCAAAAAAATTTAAAAAATATTCATAATTATTTGTCATCTTTTTCGTATCGTTTTAGCGAACAGCGGCGAAGACATCGCCGCTGTGGGTAAATACCGTACTCCGGGCAAGTACTGGGTGTGTTAAAAAGAGCTATGTGTATTTTTTGCACTCAATTATTCCTTTATAGCCAACGAATAGCGTCTTTCTTTGGCCGATATCTATTTCAGGACAACGTGTATTTGCGTGAAGTCTCCGTAGTATGTTTATTATAATTTCTATATATAATAAAACTGAGCCTGTCTGTGCATTGAAAATATTTGCAAATAATGAATAGGCGAAGAATAAATGATAGAGTGCATTAAAATAATATTGTCGAATTTTCGTTTGTTTGTTTACTTGTGTTTTTTTGTGTAAGCATTACATAAAACTATCGATACAGTTTGAATGAATACAAAGTTGTAGGAGTAAATTTGAATTCAAATTTAGTTTTTATTTCATCGCACTCGGTTCAAAAATTATTTATATTGGCATCAGTCAACGACAACAAATATTTGCTTGACGTTATGTTTATTTTAAATCGCGCAATGAAGTTTTCCACTCCGACATATATTATCGAAATGGGCGTGGCCAGAGATTAATTATAGAAGTTGATTTATACAAAAACGGCATCGATACGATTTTCAGTGGTCTGCACGTATAAAGTTGCGGGCACAGCTTATCAATATTACTTATACTGCTTAAATATGGTTTAAGATGTTGTATAATAAATAAGTGGTCTAAACCCGTATAGAAACTCTAGGGATTGAAATCTGGTAATAGAAATATAAAAGTACATTTTAGAACGATAGTTTGTTTCCACAGTGGAAAACAAATATTTAAAATTATGGATTAGGGCTCTTTGAAAATATTCAAAAATACACTTTTCTCGTGAACCGTATTCAAATAATTCATTAAAACAATAATGTTATTTAGTTTTAAAAAAATCGATTGTCTTATTTTATGCGAATGCATACACGTTGGATGTATCAGTCCGCATTTTCTTGTAAAATCAATTTCAAACTATTTCGTTTAATTAATATTTGGATCGCAATTTTCATACTCTACTAACTTTTCGCTTAGCTTTGCTGGCGTAGACGATTCGGTTTATATACTTCAGTCAAATTTTAAATTAACTTCAAAAAGGTATATAAATTCGACCTAAATATAATTAATAGTATTAAATATGCTAGTCTTTTAAATCTTCTAAACAAATGGATAAAATTTCAAAAATTTATGAATGTTTGTCTATATGTTTTTCCATATATTTCTCAGAAACTACTAATCAGATTACAATTATCCTATTTTTATCAGCTTTAGTATCTTTCAACATACATAGTGAATTTTTTTTATAAAATCGGTTTTATAATTTAAAATATAAAATAAAAAGTCGGTTTCATTTTTATTAAATTACTACTTACTTGTATGTTGTTAACATTATTGTTTATTTACATATAAACAAACTCTACAAACAGTGTCTACCTAGTTTACGCAAATAAAACAGCAGAGAGGAGTTAGAATTTAATACAGCGCTTCCTTGTGTACCACATTGGTGGTTGTACTATCTGGTGGTAAAATCATGTGAGAAGCAATCCTCCCCTAAGTCAATGCCTACCACGTTTCATAACTGGCCCTAAGATTTATTAATCGACGTTGCGAAACAGACTCTAAGAGGAAATTGTAGTCATTTGGATTCAAAAACATAATAATAGGGTATAAGCGGTATTAGCAGTATGGAAACCGAGCGGTATTAGAGATTGAATCTCGTAAAATTCTTAAATTTTTAAATGTTATATTATTTGCATTGAATATATTAATACTAAATTTGCTTAAATGCCTGTTAAATTATTTGTATTGCCAAGCATTAATACAAATTTTGATGTAAAAATGATTATAACAATTTTCTAGACAAACAAATTAGCCACTTCTTTTGACCCACTTAGGGGTTGAATATAGAAACATGTTTAAATACTTGTTTCATTTTTTGTATTGAAAAGTATTAATACAAATTGTTAAGTAAAAATACCATAAAATTGTTTTTCCATACAAATTTAGCAACCTCTTTTCATTCCTTAAGGTTGAATATCGGAAAATGGTTAAATACTTGTTAATTGTATGTACTGAAATGCATTAATACAAATTTTTAATAAAAATGAATGTAACAATTTTTCCCATACAAATTTAGCCACTCCTTTTCACTCTCTTACGGGTTGAATCTTGGACAATGTTTAATATTTGTTACATTATTCCTGTTGAAAAGCATTAATACCAATTTTTAAGTAAAAGTGGCCATAACAAGTTTTTTCTGATACAAATATCGTCACCTCTTTTCACCCCTTAGGGGCTGAATATCAAAAAGTGTTAAATACTTTATATATTATTTGTCTTGAAAAGCATTATAATACAAATTTTCAAATAAAAATTATCATAACAATTTTTTCCTCTATAAAAATTATCATAACAATTTTTCACCTCTTTTCACCTCCCTAGGGGTTGAATTTCGGAAAATTCTAAAGCATATGTTACATTATTTGTATTCAAGAGTGCCAAGTATCAAGTATAAACTACCATACAGATAATTTTTCCTATACAAATTTAACTTCCTCTTTTCACCCACTTAGCGGTTGTATCTCGGAAAATCCTGAAATATGGGTAACATTATTTTTGTTAAAGATCATGGACACCCAGTTTTCAGTAAAAATTACTATAAAAATATTTTTCCCTTACAAACTTAGTCACACCTTTTCACCCCCTCAGGGGATGAATTTTGAAAAATCTCTTCTTAACGATACTTCCATTATAAAACCAACACTCTTTCCAAATCTCTAATTTTTATTGTTAGCGTTTGGGTTGATGTGTCAATCGGGACATTGCCTTTCTCTCTCTCTCTCCTTATATATATATATATATATATATATATATATATATATATATATATATATATATATATATATTTAATGGATTATTTTCGGCATTTTGATGGGGCACTCAGTATCAACTTCCATCACTATAATAACATGGCCCACTTTAAATTGATTCCCGTCTTTTTTGTATATTGCAAATATTTATTGGTTGAAAATCGTATTCGATAAATTTATTATTTCCTCGAAAAAAAAATTGCACCGGCAAATGGTAATGGCAAATCCAAATAATATTCTAATAATTGTCATATCTATCACATATGTTTAATAGTGACATCTGTATTAATGGCCTCGATTGGTACGAATCACAGTTCTAGTATATATATATATATATATATATATATATATATATATATATATATATATATAAAAAAGTGAAGTTATACTTCTTTAGGCTCGTTATGAAAAAAATGTGAAAGTGAAATTTTACAACTAGCGTATGTGCACGCACAATGCAACAATAAAACGACACCATGAAGTTGCACACTAAACATGTATTTACGTAGTTTATTTGACTATTTGACGTATGAGTGGTCCACCATTTTATTTTACTGCAAGCTTTCTATTATAAGCCATTAATTATATACACATATTTATATTCGACTTAATTTTGAGTATTCATTTAAAATAATTTAATAAATAATAATAATTATTATTATTGTTAATAAAAATATTAGTAATAATATTATATTAAATAACAATACTTGTAATTCTAGGTGAAAAGATCAAAATTTTTTACTAATCTGTATGAGAAAATATTAAAGTTGAAGCGCGATAATTTGGAAACGGTCTGGCAGCTGATTGGCCACTCTTCTGTCAAATAAATTTTAAATTTAATTTTTTAATATTTAATTATTTGATTAAATTTGAATTTTCCTTTAATTATTTTATTTCCATTAATTATTTGCGTGCTAAATAAAATTATTCCAGTATTATGCTAAAGAAATATAAATTCTAATGCGCGCATATAAGTATATATACAGTCTTTTTACGCCCAAGCTACATAGCGCCATCTGTTTGCCGTGGTGTTTATTAAAAGTATTATTTATTAAACTCTATAAGATAGTTTAAAAAAAAGAAGAAAGCTTAATAATATTATTAAAAATAATTAAAAACAAGAAAAATAAAAATCGTTTCCGGAATCATCCAAGCTACCTGTGTGTAAACAAAACCCGAAAGAAAACTTGATCAGTGAGTTAGTCTAAAAATTACTTATAGTTGTCGATATTAAATTAAGACGGACATTTTTAGCGTCCCATAGTCAAGTATGGAATCCTTCGTCATACCCGTGTATGTGTTCGTCCGTCTGTCATACCTTCGTAGTTTCTATACTTATATAACTATATGTATGAATTTTGTAACTATATGCTTTTACATACAGGTCTCAATTAATGAGCCTTATGTTGTATCATTTACTTTATTGAACATAAACGCTCGTTAACGCACAACAATAGCGATTGCCTTAGCGTTTGCTTTCAAAGTCGGCATATTGTATCGCACGAGTTGTTATCCTTACCTTTATTTTTCATTAGCGTTAGATCGCTTGAGAGAAAAGAATAGCATCATGTAATTTCACGGGCAGAAAGAAAAGGATGGAGCTGTTTCGTCGACAATGACAGTTCTGTAATTTATCTATGAATGAGAGGGACGCATTTTTGTAGACTGTGTTATTTTGTTGTGCGTCAAATAATGTTTATTCGTCGTGTCGCTTTCAATAACCACTGATATTTATTCAGATAGCAGAAATTATTTTACGAAGGTACTATTTAATAACGTAAATGGATTCGAGACATCCCTTAATCTCGATTACAGACTTTACAAAAATAACATATGAACGTTATCGAATTTAATACGTAACATAATTTTTTATAAGGTAAATATATAAATTAGTCATTTTGTCTTCCAGTTTGCCCAATTAATTACACTAGTAAGGCTAAATTTAATAAATTACTGGAACAAATATTTAAATAGCCTATAATGTCAGCCTTAACGTCCACTGTTTTAGCCATCGTTACGTAAAGTGAAATAAGGCGCCATTTTAAAGTACGTAGCTGTCAAAATAAAGGTTTCATTAGGATACAACACGCAAATATCTGTTTAATGGCTAAAAGTTCAATAACATTCAGGTTATTCATAAAGTAACAAAATATAGAGATGTATTTAGCAAATGTTTTTTTTCCTACTTTTTAAGGCTAAATACCTTTATTAGAATTAGGAACAAACAATTTTTGACAGTATCCCACGACTGAGTTATTGTTAGAAAGTTATTTTTAAAATTAAGTTCGGGTTCCATTTAACGCTTTCATTTTTAATACGTTTATAAAATATTAAATTTTAAGGCGGTTTATCATGTGTCCGCCTTCCCATTTCGAAACAAGACTATTTAAAAATCTGTTAATACGCTTTGATGAGTACTTTCAAATGAAATTATTTCGATTAATTCAACTTCATTAGTTTTGGAACTACCAAATAAAACTCTAAGTACGCAGAAATAAGGTAGACAGAAATTATTGGACTACTGAACTCGCTAGCGTACTTAAATAGTATGCGTATTTTAAAAGTACTAACGTAGAAAGAACATTATAGCAACGTTTTAGTAAGTTAACTAACAGATGGCGTTAAGGTTGCATTATATATCTTATAAACGAAACGTCCCCCGGCGTTTCATCTATTAATACAAAAATAGTTTCACTTCAATAAATTGATACATCTTTTTTTAATTTTAATACTTCTTTTTTATAATTTAAAATTTATATGTATTTTAAAAGTACTAGTGTTGAAGTAACATTATAGAAACGTTTTAGTAAGTTAACTGACATGGCGCTAAGGTTGAATTATGTATCCTACAAATGAAATGTCCCTCAGCGTTTCATCTCATAAAAAAGTAATTTCACTTCAATAAGTTAAGACTTCTTTTTTATTTTAATACTTCTTTTTTATAATTTAAAATGTGTATTTATTTTAAAAATACTAGCATTGAAGTAACATTATAGAAACGTTTTAGTAAGTTAACTGACAGATGGCGTTAAGGTCGCATTATATATCCTACAAGTGCAATGTCCCTCAGCGTTTCATCTATTAATACAAATGTAGTTTCACTTCATTAAATTAATACTTCTTTAACGCTTTGTCTGGTTGTCCGTTTTTGACGACTTAAGTCAATACTCATCATAAAAATATGTTATACAATATTTGATTTGAAAAAAAAATTCAGAATGCGTTTCGCAATAGCAGTTCAACTATCGGGCTATTAAAACCATTATTCAGCTACCGCTATATATATATATATATATATATATATATATATATATATGTACATGTGTATATAATATATTTTACAAAACGACTACTGAAGCATAATTTATCTGTGATCTGACAAATACTTGATCGACTTTTTAGCGATCTAGTGTTTGTCAGATCACACATAAATTATGCTTCAGTAGCAAACTTCTCTTTTCTTTTGCCAAGTTACTTTAAGGATTTCGAAGGGGTCGCTTTAGCTGCTCTCTCCACTCTTACCTCAGGATCCTATCCAACCTAGGGAGCAAAATTGTTTTGTTTCCCTTGCTCATGGAGTTGAATGGTATGTTGATCTATAATTGATTGATTAGCCGTTTAAGTATGAAATCATGTTTGAATCTATTTTCATGTAGTATTTTTTCCTCTTCTAGAGAGGGATTTACGATGATTTTTCCTGGTATTTGACGGGCTGATGATTAAAAAGGATAGAAACACATGAGCTAGATGTATAGATTATATTTTTTTTATATTGTATATTTGCCTGTTTTCTTTAATACAACATTAATTCCTTGGTGTAATAGCAAGGGCACCAATTGTATAAAGCTAGTTATACTCGTATTTGCTGCAACATCATAATAATGCCGTTCTCGGGAGAAGCATTTCCAGCAGCCTGTGGTTCAATTCAAGCAAATGCTTTGTGAAGAGGAGCTGCGGTGGGGCGTCCTTTCCTCTCTGGTACGGATATGTTATTGCAGTACGCCACTAAGCCGGCGTATTCGCGTCTGAATTTTCGTGATCATTTAGCGGAAGTAGTGAAGTATAACAAATATGTGTTATGTATAACAAATATGTGTTGATCTTAAATATGCAAGGCGACTTGTAAAAATAGATATATAATATAATATTCAGGAAAAATATCGTTACTTTGGGATAATGATACTTTTCTTTCGACACCACTCATGAGTAAAGTAGCGACATTTTTTATTGAATACCGTTTCCCTAGGTATGGTGAGGTTTCTTAGTCGAATTGAATTGTAATAATTTGTAAGTAATATGTAAAAATATAATACTTTTTAATAAGAGTATATTTTTCTAGGGTTCCATAATGGAACAAGAAACTCTTATAATTTTGGTATATCCGTCTGTCTGTTCGTCGGGCTAGGTCAAAGCGTCGCAGTTTCTGTTTTGTTAGACCTATGAGCTTACTATTTTGCGAGTATATGCTTCAGATAGGTTTCTCAATTAATATGTACCTTCACAACCATAAAAATGAAAGAGATATTTCTAAACACTCCTTTGAGAGGGGTGTCACTGGAAAGGTCTTTTGTTTATACATATAATAAAACTATGGAAGTCACCTACCTGCACATTGCACATAATGAAAATAAAAGAACACAAAAACATTGTTTTTGCCAGATTTATCTGTTTGTTTGTGGTTTTTTTTAATACGAATCTTGTATTGACTCAATTAACACCTCTCAACTATTGACTCTATTAGATATTTTTTATGAACTATTGAATCAATTTAGATGAATTTGTTTTGAAAAACATAGAGATTTTATTTGATTTGAATCGGGTTTTTTCGCGGTAATTATCTATTTAATGAGTAAACCTAGATATTATAAACTAAGTACTCACTATGTCCCGACGTTTCAGACTGGTTGCACAGCCTGTGGTCACGGGAAGACTGACGATGTATAGGAGTCACCGCTGCGACGCGGGAGTGTTTTTCAAAACTACCCCCACTTGGTTGATTGTAGAAATCTAAGGCGCGTTCACACTAGACCTACACACTACACTTACGGTGTCATGACACTTGGATTTATGTACACATCGCGAACACCTAGTTGCAATCACTGGTTTCCAAGCCGCCAAGAGTTTGAATCCGTCTTCACGGTTGAAATTTGGATGTTTTTTAATTTCAATCGCTTCCCGTATAATCCTCTTGAAATAATGAGGCTCAGAAGAAATAACCTTGGGGTCATGAAGTTGGATCCAGTGATTGGGCCCCGAATCAACTAAGTGTTCTGCTATAGCAGACTTATTTATCTGGCGGTTCTTCACAGCTGATATGTGTTCCTTCATGCGTTCGGCGATTGTCCTTTTTGTCTGACCTATGTAGGAAAGACCGCAGCTACAGTCGATTTTATAGACACCTGGCTTCTGCAATGGAATTACGTCCTTTGGTGTCCGCAGCTGCTTGGCCATTGTTGTCAAACCCGATTCAAATCAAATAAAATATGTGTTCGAATCGCGAAAGTTTAAAAAAGTCTATAACATAGAGATTGACTCGAAGTAGTGTTTAGTTTTGATTCATCTTAATTGATTCATTCAATTAGAAGAAATGCAAATTTAATATTTTTAAAAATTTAATTGCATTGCATTAGTACAATATTAACAAAAAACACGTAGTAATTGCACAAAGTTATAGTGTATGTATGTACATCAATAGATGGCGTTAGGCGTATTTCAATTCGCGCAATGAAATTTTCCACCCTGACCTACATAGGCGAAATGGGCGTGACCAGCGATGAAATGTGGACTGGTGCAGGTGGGGTAGGAGCGTGAGTAAGAGATCTAAATAGATCTGAGTAGACGCATGACGGTAGACATCGTTGTTGGTCATCTTCACACTACAATTTTTCGACGTTGATATATAAAATATAAGCGTACTACGTTTCTTCAATTTGTGTAAAATCTAAATCAATATTTGTAATTAAATTGGTTTGAAAAGTTTAATATTAGGCTGTATAAATTTAGTTTTTACATAAGGAATTGGCTAAACATATAATAAAACTGTAGAATTAGTCTGTCTGAATATTAAAATAATTTACGGAAAAAATGATTTATTTCATCGAAGAAACACAAATTTTCGATTTAGATGAAGTTTTCACTAAATCTGTTGAATCTTGTTTAACATATAGCTTAACATATACATATATATTTCCCTCGCAGTCGACCAAATAAAAAGAAGATATGGCCATTTTGCATTTCAATGCAAAACACGTTTACTTAAAAGAAAATGTAATTACGTAACGTCATCTATTATAATAGTTTTTGTAATTATTAAAATAGGTGACGTTGGGTGTATTAATCATAACTTTAATTTTTAATACTTTATAAAGGTTCCCAAACAAAGTCAAGGGTACAGCTAATTGGAAATAAAATTGAGGTTCTATCACCGGTTTTTAAAATTTCCTCATTTCCAAACTATTAGGCTTCAAGTGGAAAACACCATAATTTATGCGTTTTCCGTAGGTTACAGGCGTTTTTCTTAAAAACTGCTTGGCGTAGAAACTTGAGCTTTGGCATATATCCGATATGATAAACCACATAATCCACATTCAATATGAAATCAGCAAACACGCAAAAATATATAATTGGGAATATTTTGTATTATGTGGTTTGCTTGAAAGGGCTAGTTATAATGGTTACAGATATATTACGCAACTTTTTCATTATTTCCGTAGGATATCTCAAGAGATATACTGAAAAAAAGGGTGCGTGTACTTATCTATGCGCGTGAGAAGTTATACTTCTTTGGCATCATTAAATAATACATACGTATAGATAACCTCAATTATATTGGAGCACTTGAAAAAGTCTATAAACATAATTTTTTCACTAATATTTGAATTAAGTATGTATTGTCCTAAGGAGTCCATATTAATGATGATTAATCGTGAATAAAGTAATTTCATTTCCAGGTATATACGGAACCCATGATGCACGATCCAAACTCGCACTTGGCTGGTTTTTTGTCACATCGACGTGAATTTTCTAAATTCATATCGACGTGAGTTTTTTTGATTCATTATTAGTGTATTTCCTGTATTATATTCCGTAAGTATCACAACCGATCTGCCTTTTATGCATAATATTTAAAAGTATCGCCGATTTGGCGATTTGGATGAAAAATATTTTGGCGAACGGTCTTAATGACGATCGTGGAAGTGAACGCTTATGGAAAGGTTATACGCCATTTTGAATCCACCATTTCTAATCAGCCATTTTGAAATTTTAAACATCTTATATAAGTTCACAATTAGCAACGTTTTAAACATTTTAAGCATTTGGCTTCTAGAAAATTGTGTTTTACTTTTTTTCACACTTTATTGGGGTAACCGGATTTGGGAAGACATGATAAAAGATACAGAGTTGACAGTTGGCAACTGACTCTAACACCTCAGTTCATAAGTGTTAGCTCATTTATGTCAGCAAATAGAATAGTTCTATTCCTTCCCCGAAGCATGAAATCGTTTTTCTATGGCAGCATGAAAGCGGCTCCATCTTATAAAGTATATCTCCATGTAACAATATGGGTACGTCACGTTTTCCTTTGTATAAAGCAATAGCACTCTAGTTCTTTTAGTGAAATTTTCATATTTTGTTTTGTTCTTTACTCGCCGAAACTCAGTTACGAACTGAACAAAAGAAAGTCTGCCCCGCCTTTATATACCCTGTCAGAGATGCTCGCGAAGTCTAAATAACGTTCTAGAAGTAGCCGGAAAAGGTGATGAGTTTATTAGTCGCCAATATTATATAAAAAAATATAGTTAAAAAAACTAAAAAAACACGTTTTGTAGCAAATATGAACAAAAAAATAAAAATATTTTGGTAAAGAGTGAAAAGGATGTCATGATGACAAAAATTAATATAAAAATCAGCGTGGGGTGCATGATATTAGTTATCGTAATTTTGTTTTATAGCTGGCTATTTGCAAAGGTTGAGTTATTATAAAAGCTGTAAGTCGAGAACACCCCACATTTTTTTTATATTAAAGTTAATTTTTTTGTCATCACAGACACCCTTTCGTTTTTGACCAAAATCTTCATATTTGAAGATTATTTTTATTTTTTAATACATATTGCTACAAAAGCGCGTTTTTGGTTTTTTAAACTACAGTTTCATTTTGACGTGAATACGTCTTTAAATTTGCTACCATAAAACCAAAAAACCTAATGAAAACAACATCGGGGGATACAGTTTGTCGTTGCAGTTTCGAATCTATTCTCTACATAAAAAAATAAATTATACCACTGGATAGCTAAAGGATCAAAGAACTCATTACGACAAGCGAGAACAGTGACGCATCGCGCGCGGTGGAGGGGGAAGCGCCGCCATTTTGAGGTTATTTTGCTGCGTATCGAGATTTGCAATTATTATAACTTTTGATTTGGAAAATGTTTGATTAAGTTTTAATCGTCAACTGTCGTCAAAATCTATCGATTGTATATAAAACATTAGTTTAAAGTAGTGACAGTGAATGTAATAAGGTGTTAGAATAAAAATATATAATGTCGGCCTATATGCTATTGTAACACAATAATTATTTCTTTTCTCGCTTTTATCCTAAATACATAAATACAAATATTTTATTTAAAAAATATAACCCGTTACATAGACGTATTCACGTACACCACACGGCCGTGTCCAAGACACAGTCACACCCAAATTTTTTTAATATTGTTTTACCAACGCTTCTTGATGCGTGTGGATAATTTGAAATAGTTCGGACGCCTGGATGTGGTTGATTATTTTACGAGTATATATGTATATATATATATATATATATATATATATATCTATATATATATATATATCTATATATATATATCTATATATATAAATATATATACATACAAGTTAATAAAATTGAGGCTTTACCTTTATCGGTTCAAGAAATACATTTTTACGATGTATAATCATAAAACAATTAAATAGGCTTTAATATAGATTATTTTATAAAAATATGGAGGAGTCATACGGATATGATAAATAATGTGACGAAAAAAAAGAATATTTATAGTATTTGCAAAAAATACCTTAAATGCCACAGTAAATGAAACGCATTATATATTTTAATTATAATTTCAATAAAACTTCCGATTTTTTTAAATTTCTCGTCAATTTTGAATGCTTCGGTCACCATCGGTCGTGGTCTCAATCTTTTAATATGTATGTAAATTTAGGAAAAATGAAAATTGATGGATGTTATTTAAAAATTGTGTTTTAGAGTATCAACTGGAATGTTTTTACGCTTAATCCAACACGCGCAATGCGTAAATATGAAACTGAAATAAACTGATTTGCGCTATTTTTAGTTTTCGCATTTCAAAATAATTACAGATTTATTTTTTTGCGCGTGGGCCAAGTAAGTGGCATTTGGTTGGGGCTGGATATTTATATATGTGTCAGTCGGTCAGTTAGGTTTGATTTTTCTTTGTACATGTGTGTGTGTGTGTGTGTGTGAGAGTGCGTGTGTGCGTGTGTGTGCATGCGTGCATACGTACACGCGTGCATGCGTATGTGTGTGTCAAAATTACGTCAGTATAATG